>CM076683.1:143331329-144079425 GCA_038501925.1 Xenopus petersii | reverse complement strand
GACCCTTCTGTTACACTTTATTCCTACTCACAGCCGGACATCACTGGGCCCTTCTGTTACACTTTATTCCTACTCACAGCCGGACATCACCGGACACTTCTGTTACACTTTATTCCTACTCACAGCCGGACATCACCGGACCCTTCTCTTACACTTTATTCCTACTCACAGCCGGACATCACCGGACCCTTCTGTTACACTTTATTCCTACTCACAGCCGGACATCACCGGACCCTTCTCTTACACTTTATTCCTACTCACAGCCGGACATCACCGGACCCTTCTGTTACACTTTATTCCTACTCACAGCCGGACATCACCGGACCCTTCTGTTACACTTTATTCCTACTCACATCCGGACATCACTGGGCCCTTCTGTTACACTTTATTCCTACTCACAGCCGGACATCACCGGACCCTTCTGTTACACTTTATTCCTACTCACAGCCGGACATCACCGGACCCATCTGTTACACTTTATTCCTACTCACAGCCGGACATCACCGGACCCTTCTGTTACACTTTATTCCTACTCACATCCGGACATCACTGGGCCCTTCTGTTACACTTTATTCCTACTCACAGCCGGACATCACCGGACCCTTCTGTTACACTTTATTCCTACTCACAGCCGGACATCACCGGACCCTTCTCTTACACTTTATTCCTACTCACAGCCGGACATCACCGGACCCTTCTGTTACACTTTATTCCTACTCACAGCCGGACATCACCGGACCCTTCTGTTACACTTTATTCCTACTCACAGCCGGACATCACCGGACCCTTCTGTTACACTTTATTCCTACTCACAGCCGGACATCACCGGACCCTTCTGTTACACTTTATTCCTACTCACAGCCGGACATCACCGGACCCATCTGTTACACTTTATTCCTACTCACAGCCGGACATCACCGGACCCTTCTGTTACACTTTATTCCTACTCACATCCGGACATCACTGGGCCCTTCTGTTACACTTTATTCCTACTCACAGCCGGACATCACCGGACCCTTCTGTTACACTTTATTCCTACTCACAGCCGGACATCACCGGACCCTTCTCTTACACTTTATTCCTACTCACAGCCGGACATCACCGGACCCTTCTGTTACACTTTATTCCTACTCACAGCCGGACATCACCGGACCCTTCTCTTACACTTTATTCCTACTCACAGCCGGACATCACCGGACCCTTCTGTTACACTTTATTCCTACTCACAGCCGGACATCACCGGACCCATCTGTTACACTTTATTCCTACTCACAGCCGGACATCACCGGACCCTTCTGTTACACTTTATTCCTACTCACAGCCGGACATCACCGGACCCATCTGTTACACTTTATTCCTACTCACAGCCGGACATCACCGGACCCTTCTGTTACACTTTATTCCTACTCACAGCCGGACATCACCGGACCCTTCTGTTACACTTTATTCCTACTCACAGCCGGACATCACCGGACCCATCTGTTACACTTTATTCCTACTCACAGCCGGACATCACCGGACCCTTCTCTTACACTTTATTCCTACTCACAGCCGGACATCACCGGACCCTTCTGTTACACTTTATTCCTACTCACAGCCGGATATCACTGGGCCCTTCTGTTACACTTTATTCCTACTCACAGCCGGACATCACCGGACCCATCTGTTACACTTTATTCCTACTCACAGCCGGACATCACCGGACCCTTCTGTTACACTTTATTCCTACTCACATCCGGACATCACTGGGCCCTTCTGTTACACTTTATTCCTACTCACATCCGGACATCACTGGGCCCTTCTGTTACACTTTATTCCTACTCACAGCCGGACATCACTGGGCCCTTCTGTTACACTTTATTCCTACTCACATCCAGACATCACCGGACCCTTCTGTTACACTTTATTCCTACTCACAGCCAGACATCACCGGACCCTTCTGTTACACTTTATTCCTACTCACAGCCGGACATCACTGGGCCCTTCTGTTACACTTTATTCCTACTCACATCCAGACATCACTGGGCCCTTCTCTTACACTTTATTCCTACTCACAGCCGGACATCACCGGACCCTTCTGTTACACTTTATTCCTACTCACAGCCGGACATCACCGGGCCCTTCTGTTACACTTTATTCCTACTCACAGCCGGACATCACCGGACCCTTCTCTTACACTTTATTCCTACTCACAGCCGGACATCACCGGACCCTTCTGTTACACTTTATTCCTACTCACAGCCGGACATCACCGGACCCTTCTGTTACACTTTATTCCTACTCACAGCCGGACATCACCGGACCCTTCTGTTACACTTTATTCCTACTCACAGCCGGACATCACCGGACCCTTCTGTTACACTTTATTCCTACTCACAGCCGGACATCACCGGACCCTTCTCTTACACATTATTCCTACTCACAGCCGGACATCACCGGACCCTTCTGTTACACTTTATTCCTACTCACAGCCGGACATCACCGGACCCATCTGTTACACTTTATTCCTACTCACAGCCGGACATCACCGGACCCTTCTGTTAAACTTTATTCCTACTCACATCCAGACATCACCGGACCCTTCTGTTACACTTTATTCCTACTCACAGCCGGACATCACCGGACCCATCTGTTACACTTTATTCCTACTCACAGCCGGACATCACCGGACCCTTCTGTTACACTTTATTCCTACTCACATCCGGACATCACTGGGCCCTTCTGTTACACTTTATTCCTACTCACAGCCGGACATCACCGGACCCTTCTGTTACACTTTATTCCTACTCACAGCCGGACATCACCGGACCCTTCTCTTACACTTTATTCCTACTCACAGCCGGACATCACCGGACCCTTCTCTTACACTTTATTCCAACTCACAGCCGGACATCACCGGACCCTTCTCTTACACTTTATTCCTACTCACAGCCGGACATCACCGGACCCATCTGTTACACTTTATTCCTACTCACAGCCGGACATCACCGGACCCTTCTGTTAAACTTTATTCCTACTCACATCCAGACATCACCGGACCCTTCTGTTACACTTTATTCCTACTCACAGCCGGACATCACCGGACCCATCTGTTACACTTTATTCCTACTCACAGCCGGACATCACCGGACCCTTCTGTTACACTTTATTCCTACTCACATCCGGACATCACTGGGCCCTTCTGTTACACTTTATTCCTACTCACAGCCGGACATCACCGGACCCTTCTGTTACACTTTATTCCTACTCACAGCCGGACATCACCGGACCCTTCTGTTACACTTTATTCCTACTCACAGCCGGACATCACCGGACCCATCTGTTACACTTTATTCCTACTCACAGCCGGACATCACCGGACCCTTCTGTTACACTTTATTCCTACTCACAGCCGGACATCACCGGACCCTTCTCTTACACTTTATTCCTACTCACATCCAGACATCACCGGACCCTTCTGTTACACTTTATTCCTACTCACATCCGGACATCACTGGGCCCTTCTGTTACACTTTATTCCTACTCACAGCCGGACATCACCGGACCCTTCTGTTACACTTTATTCCTACTCACAGCCGGACATCACCGGACCCTTCTCTTACACTTTATTCCTACTCACAGCCGGACATCACCGGACCCTTCTGTTACACTTTATTCCTACTCACATCCAGACATCACTGGGCCCTTCTGTTACACTTTATTCCTACTCACATCCGGACATCACTGGGCCCTTCTGTTACACTTTATTCCTACTCACAGCCGGACATCACCGGACCCTTCTGTTACACTTTATTCCTACTCACAGCCGGACATCACCGGACCCTTCTGTTACACTTTATTCCTACTCACAGCCGGACATCACCGGACCCTTCTCTTACACTTTATTCCTACTCACAGCCGGACATCACCGGACCCTTCTGTTACACTTTATTCCTACTCACAGCCGGACATCACCGGACCCATCTGTTACACTTTATTCCTACTCACAGCCGGACATCACCGGACCCTTCTGTTACACTTTATTCCTACTCACATCCGGACATCACCGGGCCCTTCTGTTACACTTTATTCCTACTCACATCCGGACATCACTGGGCCCTTCTGTTACACTTTATTCCTACTCACAGCCGGACATCACCGGACCCTTCTGTTACACTTTATTCCTACTCACAGCCGGACATCACTGGGCCCTTCTGTTACACTTTATTCCTACTCACATCCAGACATCACTGGGCCCTTCTCTTACACTTTATTCCTACTCACAGCCGGACATCACCGGACCCTTCTGTTACACTTTATTCCTACTCACAGCCGGACATCACTGGGCCCTTCTGTTACACTTTATTCCTACTCACAGCCGGACATCACCGGACCCTTCTCTTACACTTTATTCCTACTCACAGCCGGACATCACCGGACCCTTCTGTTACACTTTATTCCTACTCACAGCCGGACATCACCGGACCCTTCTGTTACACTTTATTCCTACTCACAGCCGGACATCACCGGACCCTTCTGTTACACTTTATTCCTACTCACAGCCGGACATCACCGGACCCATCTGTTACACTTTATTCCTACTCACAGCCGGACATCACCGGACCCTTCTGTTACACTTTATTCCTACTCACATCCGGACATCACCGGACCCTTCTGTTACACTTTATTCCTACTCACAGCCGGACATCACCGGACCCTTCTGTTACACTTTATTCCTACTCACAGCCGGACATCACTGGGCCCTTCTCTTACACTTTATTCCTACTCACAGCCGGACATCACCGGACCCTTCTGTTACACTTTATTCCTACTCACAGCCGGACATCACCGGACCCTTCTGTTACACTTTATTCCTACTCACAGCCGGACATCACCGGACCCTTCTGTTCCATCTTATTTGTAAATAAAAGTAACGTTTAGCAAGTCCACCCCAGAGTTGCCCAAGTAGACTTACAATTAATACGCACATCATTGACATACACCCCAGTGAGGCTGGAATCAACCAGTTTGAAGCTCATGGGGATTAATGTGCAGATGATACGGCAGTGAATCCTCGAAATGTAATTTCTTCCATTCGTATCCAGCGCATTGGCAAAATAATCCACTACTTTTGTGTTCCTCCCAATCAGGGTCACCAGCTTCGAAAAGCTACAGGAGAAGGATTGAGATTGTAAGATATGGGGTGATGGAGAAATCTTATTGTGGGTCCGTTCTCCATCTTACCTGTGACTCAACATTGATAAATAGGCCTGCCCCGAGTAGTTAGGCACAGACGTGACATGCCCTTATGAGCCTCATATAGGGTCACAGTGTGTGTACTTGTGTATAGTGTGTAGTTCCTAATCTGTAGCTCAGTGAGTTGTATCGACACTCACACTTCAGGGAGGCAAATATGGGGTTCATACAGTATATTGCTGTGTCTCGTCTGTTTACTGTGACACCCCCCAGGGAGAGAGCGAAACCCCCTATGCAGCCTACATTACTGTGCCCCCACAGATAGAGAAATATGGAACCCCCACCATAGGAACAAGTGTGAAACACAAACCCCCCTACATGACATGGCCTGTACCTGGAGATCATGAAACAAACTGAACTTACTGTATAGTATTTGCTGTATCAGACTGTGGCCCCCGGAGCCCAATCCTGCGCAGATGGAATGCAGGAGCCGTACAGACATTGTGCATCGTTTATTTGTAACGAGATAATCACCTGCAGCAAGAAATGCGACGTTACACACACATCAGATCATTCACTAATACTGAACTAATATTAATGTGCTGAGTCTGACACACTTATTACACACTGCACTTGTCACACACACATGAACAACACTAGTGTGATCTATATCAGACCGTCACACTCATATCAATACCGTCACACTCATATCAATACTGTCACACACATATCAATACTGTCACACTCATATCAATACTGTCACACTATCAATACTGTCACACTCGTATCAATACCGTCACACTCATATCAATACCGTCACACTCATATCAATACCGTCACACTCATATCAATACTGTCACACTCATATCAATACCGTCACACTATCAATACTGTCACACTCGTATCAATACCGTCACACTCATATCAATACCGTCACACTCATATCAATACCGTCACACTCATATCAATACCGTCACACACATATCAATACCGTCACACTCATATCAATACTGTCCAGGCCCGGACTGGCAATCTGTGGGTTCTGGCAAATGCCAGAGGGGCTGCTATAAGGTCCCATAGAAAGTCAGTATTTAGTGGGCTGGTGGGGGCTGTCACACTCATATCAATACCGTCACACTCGTATCAATACTGTCATGTTCATATCAATACCGTCACACTCATATCAATACCGTCACACTCATATCAATACCGTCACACTCATATCAATACCGTCACGCTCATATCAATACCGTCACACTCATATCAATACCGTCACACTCATATCAATACCGTCAGACTCGTATCAATACCTTCACACACATATCAATACCGTCACAGTCATATCAATACTGTCACACTCATATCAATACTGTCACACTCATATCAATACCGTCACACTCATATCAATACTGTCATGTTCATATCAATACCGTCACACTCATATCAATACCGTCACACTCATATCAATACTGTCACACTCGTATCAATACTGTCACACTCATATCAATACCGTCACACTCATATCAATACTGTCACACTCGTATCAATACCGTCACACTCATATCAATACTGTCACACTCGTATCAATACTGTCACACTCGTATCAATACTGTCACACTCGTATCAATACCGTCACAGTCATATCAATACTGTCATGTTCATATCAATACCGTCACACTCATATCAATACTGTCACACTCGTATCAATACTGTCACACTCGTATCAATACCGTCACACTCATATCAATACCGTCACACTCATATCAATACCGTCACGCTCATATCAATACCGTCACACTCATATCAATACTGTCACACTCATATCAATACCGTCACACTCATATCAATACTGTCACACTCATATCAATACCGTCACACTCATATCAATACTGTCATGTTCATATCAATACCGTCACACTCATATCAATACCGTCACACTCATATCAATACTGTCACACTCATATCAATACCGTCACACTCATATCAATACTGTCACACTCGTATCAATACTGTCACACTCGTATCAATACCGTCACACTCGTATCAATACTGTCACACTCGTATCAATACTGTCACACTCGTATCAATACCGTCACACTCATATCAATACTGTCACACTCGTATCAATACTGTCACACTCGTATCAATACTGTCACACTCGTATCAATACCGTCACAGTCATATCAATACTGTCATGTTCATATCAATACCGTCACACTCATATCAATACTGTCACACTCGTATCAATACTGTCACACTCGTATCAATACCGTCACACTCATATCAATACCGTCACACTCATATCAATACCGTCACACTCATATCAATACTGTCACACTCATATCAATACCGTCACACTCATATCAATACTGTCATGTTCATATCAATACCGTCACACTCATATCAATACCGTCACACTCATATCAATACTGTCATGTTCATATCAATACCGTCACACTCATATCAATACCGTCACACTCATATCAATACCGTCACAGTCATATCAATACCTTCACACACATATCAATACCGTCACAGTCATATCAATACTGTCATGTTCATATCAATACCGTCACACTCATATCAATACTGTCACACTCATATCAATACTGTCACACTCGTATCAATACTGTCACACTCGTATCAATACCGTCACACTCATATCAATACCGTCACACTCATATCAATACCGTCAGACTCGTATCAATACCGTCACACTCATATCAATACTGTCATGTTCATATCAATACCGTCACACACATATCAATACCGTCACAGTCATATCATTACTGTCATGTTCATATCAATACCGTCACACTCATATCAATACTGTCAGTATCAATACCGTCACACTCATATCAATACCGTCACACTCATATCAATACCGTCACACTCATATCAATACCGTCACACTCATATCAATACTGTCACACTCATATCAATACTGTCACACTCGTATCAATACTGTCACACTCGTATCAATACCGTCACACTCATATCAATACTGTCACACTCGTATCAATACCGTCACACTCATATCAATACCGTCAGACTCGTATCAATACTGTCACACTCATATCAATACTGTCATGTTCATATCAATACCGTCACACACATATCAATACCGTCACAGTCATATCAATACTGTCATGTTCATATCAATACCGTCACACTCATATCAATACTGTCAGTATCAATACCGTCACACTCATATCAATACCGTCACACTCATATCAATACCGTCACACTCATATCAATACCGTCACACTCATATCAATACCGTCACACTCATATCAATACCGTCACACTCATATCAATACCTTCAGACTCGTATCAATACCTTCACACACATATCAATACCGTCACACACATATCAATACTGTCACACTCATATCAATACTGTCATGTTCATATCAATACTGTCACACTCATATCAATACCGTCAGACTCGTATCAATACCGTCACACACATATCAATACCGTCACAGTCATATCAATACCGTCACACACATATCAATACCGTCACAGTCATATCAATACCGTCACACACATATCAATACTGTCACACTCATATCAATACTGTCACACTCATATCAATACTGTCACACACATATCAATACTGTCACACTCATATCAATACTGTCACACACATATCAATACTGTCACACTCATATCAATACTGTCACACTCATATCAATACTGTCACACACATATCAATACTGTCACACTCATATCAATACTGTCACACTCATATCAATACTGTCACACTCATATCAATACTGTCACACTCATATCAATACTGTCACACTCATATCAATACCGTCACACTCATATCAGTACCGTCAGACTCGTATCAATACCGTCACACACATATCAATACCGTCACACTCGTATCAATACCGTCACACTCATATCAATACCGTCACACTCGTATCAATACCGTCACACTCATATCAATACTGTCCAGGCCCGGACTGGCAATCTGTGGGTTCTGGCAAATGCCAGAGGGGCTGCTATAAGGTCCCACAGAAAGTCAGTATTTAGTGGGCTGGTGGGGGCTGATTGGGCCTCTGTGTTCTGGAAATGCCAGGGCCTATTTTAATTCTCAGTCCGGACCTGATACTTCACAAGGAAGGTGTGAGAGGATCGGAGAGTGTGAGCAGCAGAGTGACGCTCTATGAAGGTGAGTGAGAGCAGAACAGTAAGAAGGTGAGAGTGTGAGGAGGAGAAGCCATTACTCACCAGAGAGCGCACCACACCGGTACAGGTGAGAGAGGGGGGTCCGGCCGGTCAGTGTCAGTAGGACAGTTATTGATCCACTGCAGTTCCCACCCCTGTGTGTCAGTGGAACAGTCCAGCAGTTCCTGCTCTCGGTCTCAGTTTCCGTCAGAGAAATGAAACTGAAAGTGATTTGCTGAGAGCGGGGGAGAGAGTCTGAGTCACATCTGAGGAAAAAACTTCTCAATGTCCTGAGGCTTCTGGCACTTATCCACTTGCCTTATTCCCTGCTTTGTAGTGATGTGCGGGCCGGCCCGATACCCGCGGGAGCCAGGAGCAAGGTGCACGGGCTATAAAAGGAACCCAGAGGACGGGCTTGGACGCCCCACATACTATTCCCCACTGCCCTCATACCCACTGTCCCAAGGACGCATCACATGAAATGTTGTTCTACAAACCCCGTGATTTTTGATGGCCTTCCTGTCTGCTGGGAGGAGCTACTGGTGAATAAAGCATCCGACCCTTCCTTGTACCTATCTAATGTATCAGCCTGTACCCCTGATTCACTTCCCAGCTCTCCCTGTAACACCCCTTTCCCTCCTCTAATCTCATTGGCTCCCTCCTGTCTGCTGGGAGGAGCTACTGGTGAATAAAGCATCCGACCCTTCCTTATACCTATCTAATGTATCAGCCTGTACCCCTGATTCACTTCCCAGCTCTCCCTGTAACACCCCTTTCTCTCCTCTAATCTCATTGGCTCCCTCCTGTCTGCTGGGAGGAGCTACTGGTGAATAAAGCATCCGACCCTTCCTTGTACCTATCTAATGTATCAGTCTGTACCCCTGATTCACTTCCCAGCTCTCCTTGTAACACCCCTTTCCCTCCTCTAATCTCATTGGCTCCCTCCTGTCTGCTGGGAGGAGCTACTGGTGAATAAAGCATCTGACCCTTCCTTGTACCTATCTAATGTATCAGCCTGTTCCACTGATTCACTTCCCAGCTCTCCCTGTAACACCCCTTTCCCTCCTCTAATCTCATTGGCTCCCTCCTGTCTGCTGGGAGGAGCTACTGGTGAATAAAGCATCCGACCCTTCCTTGTACCTATCTAATGTATCAGTCTGTACCCCTGATTCACTTCCCAGCTCTCCTTGTAACACCCCTTTCCCTCCTCTAATCTCATTGGCTCCCTCCTGTCTGCTGGGAGGAGCTACTGGTGAATAAAGCATCTGACCCTTCCTTGTACCTGTCTAATGTATCAGCCTGTACCACTGATTCACTTCCCAGCTCTCCCTGTAACACCCCTTTCTCTCCTCTAATCTCATTGGCTCCCTCCTGTCTGCTGGGAGGAGCTACTGGTGAATAAAGCATCCGACCCTTCCTTTTTTACTTTCTTTAATGAAAAAGAAACCTATCTCCAATACACTCTAATTAAAAATATGTACCGTATGTATAATAAATCTGACTGTATGCAGTCAAATTCTCCCTTCATTTACTGCTTCATTTACATGCAGAAGTCAAGCAAGCAGCTTTGCTTGTTTCCCTGTAGAGCAGTCAGTGACTGTGTAGAGATATGTATTCGATTTTATTTTTCTCTTTACATCCCATTTACTGTGTCCAACTCCAGCTGCAGGGACAAAAATCATGGAGCCAGATTTAAACAGATAAACTGGGATTCTATTTGGAGGATTATTTTGCTGCAGCCACTGGTTTTGCAGAGTTAGAGAAAGTTTGTATTAAACAATACACAAACTATAAAATCCAACTTGACTTTCCCCATAACTGATCCCTTCCATTCCCTTTATCAGCTTAGTCGCTCTTCTCTGTACTTTCTCTATTTCATTACTGTCCCTTATATATTTATATATAGTGAGCATATCCCCCTTATATATTTATATATAATGATCATGTCCCCTTATATATTTATATATAGTGATCATGTCCCCTTATATATTTATATATAGTGATCATATCCCCCTTATATATTTATATATAGTGATCATATCCCCTTATATATTTATATATAGTCATCATATCCCCTTATATATTTATATATAGTGATCATATCCCCCTTATATATTTATATATAGTGATCATATCCCCCTTATATATAGTGATCATATCCCCTTATATATTTATATATAGTGATCATATCCCCTTATATATTTATATATAGTGATCATATCCCCTTATATATTTATATATAGTGATCATATCCCCCTTATATATTTATATATAGTGATCATATCCCCCTTATATATTTATATATAGTGATCATATCCCCTTATATATTTATATATAGTGATCATATCCTCTTATATATTTATATATAGTGATCATATCCCCTTATATATTTATATATAGTGATCATATCCCCTTATATATTTATATATAGTGATCATATCCCCCTTTAATTGCCACTTTTGAAATGTCCTTGTAGGGAAGAATAACCCTCTCCTCCTGCAAACACACCAACCTCCCCCTGCGAGCTCGAGCATGCATGCGCTGGATCTCTGGGGACCTGCTTCTCCCCAGTGCTCCGTAGCAGCCTGATATTTTACTGACCTAGGCCAGAGCCTTTGTGGCCTTGCCATGACCTATACTTTTAATACAAGTCAAGACCTTATTTGCCCTTGATGCTGCTGACTGGCATTACTTGCTACAGACAAGTTTATTATCTACAAGGACTCCAAGCTCCGTCTCCATTATGGATTTGCCTAGTGCAGTCCCATTAAGGGTATAAGTGGATATTGTTACATCCCAGGTGCAGGACTTTACATTTATCAACATTGAATCTCATTTGCCACTTAGCTGCCCAGATTGCCAGTTAGTCAAGATCCTGTTGCAAGTGCCACATCCTGGATGGAATTAATTGGGCTGATAGTTTTGTGTCATCTGCAAACACTGATACATTACTTACAATACCCTCCCCTAAGTCATTAATGAACAAATTAAATAAAAGTGGCCCCAATACTGAGCCCTGGGGGACCCCACTAAGAACCTTACTCCAAGTAGAGAATGTCCCATTAACAACCACCCTCTGTACCCGATCCTGTAGCCAGTTTCCTATCCATGTGCAAACGACTTCATTAAGCCCAACAGACCTTAGTTTAGAAAGCAGTCGTTTGTGGGGCACAGTATCAAACACTTTGGCAAAATCCAAATAGATCTACTGCCCCCCCCCACTGTCCAGCATCTTACTTACCTCATCATAAAAAGCAATCAGATTAGTCTGACATGACCTATCCTTCATAAAGCCATGCTGATTGCTGCTCATAATGACATTCACTAGGACAACATTTTGAATGTGATCCCTTAACAAGCCTTCAAATAATTTGCCCACCACAGATGTCAAGCTTACTGGCCTATAATTGCCAGGCTGAGATCGTAATTCCTTTTTAAATATTGGAATAACATCAGCTTTTCTCCAATCCATAGGCACCATACCAGATGACAGTGAATCTGAGAAAATCAGAAATAAGGGCTGGTCTAAAACTGAACTAAGGTCTCTTAGAACCCGGTGGTGTATGCCATCAGGCCCTGGAGCCTTGTTTACATTAATTTGTATTAAAGCTTTTTGAATCATATCCTGAGTCAGCCACTGACTAGATTGAGCTGAGCCATTAGTGCAGTTATAAAGTGAGCCTGGGAACTCACACTCCTCTATTGTATACACTGAAGAAAAGAACTGATTTAACACATTTGCCTATCTGTATCTGTTACAACCATACTGGTACCATTATTTAATGGAGCAACACTCTCAACCTGCATCTTTTTACTATTAATATATTTAAAAAACTTTTTAGGGTTAGTTTTCACCTCCACCGCATTTAAGTCTTCATTTCTTTTCTTAGCCTTCCGGATTGCTGATTTACAACATTTATTACAGTGTTTATATTCATTAAATGCAGCTTCTGTCCCTACAGATTTGTAGTTATTAAATGCCTTTCTCTTCTGTCCCATTAACTTCTTTACTCCTGTATTAAGCCACACAGGATGATTCTTAGAGCTTCTACGTTTAGTCCTTAAGGGAATAAATTGAGAACAGTAATGATTTAATATCAGTTTAAAGGACAACCATTTCTGTTCTGTGTTTTTAGCTGAAAACCTAATGCCCCAATCAATGCTCTGTAGGGCAGCCCTCAAGGCACTAAAATTAGCTTTTGCAAAATTCATGGTTTTTGTTGCCCCAGTATATATTTGTTTTTTGCACCAGACATTAAAAGATATAACATTATGGTCACTATTACCCAGGGGTTCAATGACTTGCACATTTGCTATAAGTTCTGGCTCATTAGAGATCACTAGATCCACAATAGCATTTTTTCTGGTTGGCTCCTCAACAACCTGTGCTAAAAAATTGTCATGCAATAAGTTTATAAACTTGTTCCCATAAACTGATCTGGCAGTACCGTTGCTCCAGTCAATATCTGGCTAATTAAAATCCCCCATTATCATTACTTTACCCAAACTAGCAGCCTTTTCTATTTGCATCAGGAGCTTCACCTCCTGCTCGTCACTTACATTAGGGGGTCAATAACATACTCTGAGGCAAACATGGAGAGGGTTCAGAAGGGGAGTTGGTTCCTGTGGATCAGTAGCAGGTAATATACAGATATAAAAGGCTGAACTTGATGTCGTGTATCTTTTTTCAATCTGAGTTACGATGTAAAGGTGGGAGCTTGAGAAGAGATGGGTGTTAGTGCCAGTTGCTATGAATAAAGGTGCATGAGTGGATAAAGGGGTGCATGAGTGGATAAAGGGGTGCATGAGTGGATAAAGGGGTGCTGAGCCGATAGAGGAGGACAGGGACATGGGCTCAGTATCTGGGTACATTACTGGGGTTTCATCCTACTCAAATACTCTGTGTGTCGAAACATCAAATGAAAGGGGAAACAATGTTTATTGGAATATGGTGTAAGCCCCAGTTTAAGGGGAATGTGCAGCTTGCAGTTTGGTACATTTTGGCATTAGTTATACTGTGATTTATAAGATTTATAACATCTATCCACTCCTCCAGAATCATGTTGTACAGTTGTAGAGCTCACTGCCCCCAAAGCATGTGGAATGGGTGCAAGTTCATGTGGAGTAATGTCCTGGCCCAGTAGGTTTGTGGTTGTGCCAGTAAGTCTCTGTGCCGGGGGCTCAGCCCAGGAAGAGGGGGACTCGGTGCAGATGGAGCAGGGGCAAACAGGACAGGCCGATGAACACACAGAAGGACAGGGACACCCCCAGAGAGTCAACAGCAATCCCTGAAACTGCTCCAAAGAGAACCTTTCCCAGAACCTCAGCGGAGGAGAGGAGGCTGTAGTGAGAGGCCTGGGGAGAGAGTCACACAGGGTTACAGTGTTGGTAGCAACTCATGTACTGACCAATCAGACACTTGGACCTCTTGTATTGCTTGTGTATGTTATATATAAGCACCCATCTGTTGTACAGGGCTGTGGAATATGCACAGGGCAAATATATTCACTTTGGAACCAATGTGCCTTGCGCAAAGTTTATAAATGAGCCCCAGTGTCTGCATGGAGGGCCAAATGCTCCCCCCTCTCGGACACTCACAGCAATAGCAGCTAGCCTTCCTGAGGCATCTGTGTGGTATTTGGGTACATATGTGGGGTGTTATCCCACCTGCCTATCCCCCCCCCCCATGGCGCCCCCATACCTGAACATGGTGCTGAGCTTGCCGGGTGCAGTGCATCATGAGGCTGAATGTGAGCGTGGTGATGACTCCGGCCAGGAAATGTTGCACCACCAGCGTAAGAAGCACCAGGCCTGCGGGGCACAAACGTACAATGTGAGACAGATCCCTAGAGACAGACAGATGCCCGTGGTTAGACTGCAGGGTTAAACTGGTGGGAGTAGGTAAGTAGCAGGAGAGATTTGTTTGGGGCACGACTGACTTATAACTGGTCGGGTTTGGGAAGGGAATAAACCTGGGAAAGAACCTTGATGTGCAAAAGTACAAAATGAACAAAGACTCCCCAATCTTCTGCAACAATAAGTATTGGGCAACTGTGCCACTACCCTATGGGATCTTCTATATGAACTTGCTCACACACAGGCCACATATAGGGGAAGATTTATCAAAGAGTGAAGTTAGACATCTCCACAGTCAAGGGTGATAGTGAAAGTTCATCATTTGATAAATACGCCATTAAATATCCCACAGAAATGAATGGAGAGAGGTGGTATTTCACTCTGCGGACTGTGGATATCTCTAACTTTACTCTTTGATAAATCTACCCCATGAAGCGCAGGGACACTTACCTGTTGCATTCTGTGGGTTGGCACCCGCCTCTAGCAGGGCACCAATTGCCTTTATATGAGATATATATAAACACCTATATGGACTGTCCATCAATCATATCTGTCAGTGCGTGTCTTGTGGGTAAATACATGAAATGATGACCACAATTCTGCCCCCCAATTCTGGCCAAGAGGCACAGTTCTATATCTATCTGGGTGTTCTGCTTGCTTAGCAGAGAGCAGCCCATTCTGGAAATGGAGTAGTTAGTATGTCAGACTCACCATTCAGAGTGCTGCTATCTCCCATAATCAGAGTGCTGCCTGGGGCACTGGCACCCATTGCTGAGAGAAGGAGTGTCTGACACACAAGACAGAGGAGCCGCAGGGATAAAAGTGCCCTCAATACCGTTAGCAGAGACCTGAGGAAGAGACAGTGAATGTAAATGAAATATATTGGCTTAAATGCACATGGAGATGGTTCCTGGGTGTGGGAATCAGAACTTGAAGTGGAGTCTGGTGCTGGGGAGAAGGAGGGAGAACCATAGGAACACTGTGCAGGAGAAGCAATCGACTCTGTTTCTGATGGTTTAACATCAGCCTCATGATTCTAGGAGATTGAGAGGAAGGCAAACCCCCCTTGCCCCAAAAACCCTGGTCTTCAGGGAGAGACAAGTGCTCAGTTAGCCCAAAAAATAACATTTCAGAACTTCCTTTATTCTCATTTCAAGGGAGGCCCTTCTGATCTACTGGCCAAGAGGCAGCAAAGATTCAATTAGCTCCTTATATAGATTTATACACAGTGATCATATGTTGTAATGGCCACCTACCTCTTTCTCCAACATCACCTTCCACTTACATACATGTATAGCTTGTATCATACTTATCCCTTTATTCCCCGAGGCAAAACTTGTAGGGATCCACTGTACAGAATGTTGGGTGCAAGTCCTTCCCATTTTACCCCTCCAACCATTCTGTATCCATCACCAGCTGGGGAGGCTTCAGAAGGGGGGTTGCCTTCCTCTGGATCAGTTGGGCAGTTTTATAATATATAAATATAAGGCTGGACTGGATGGACATGAGTCTTTCTTCAAGCTGTGTGACTATGTTAGGGTTATTATTAAGACACAGTATATACAAATGCCAATTTACCTGCCCTGGGAAAGCAAAGCCCCACCAAGGGCAGAACCAGCAATAGAGAGTCCCAGTGAGACAATGCCGTTCCAGAGCCCGAGCTCAGCTGGAGAAACTCCGTGGTCCAATAGCAACAGAGGAACCATATTCAGAGATCCCTGCTCCCCTGCACAAACAGGAACATACCATTAGATACACCCTGAGGATAAACTTCCCCTGTCATTTCATACTGTGCTGCCATCCTTCAATAGGAACATACTGTTAGATCATCCTTGAATGGTCTCTCCCACCACGTTATGCCAATCTTTCAGAGGAAGGCCAAGTACATGTGGGGCCCTTTATCCCTTTCCCTGATGAACTGTTCTACAGGGGTAACTTGGGAGATCACATTCGTTCTACAGGGGTAACTTGGGAGATCACATACGTTCTACAGGGATAACTTGGGAGATTACATTCGTTCTACAGGGATAACTTGGGAGATCACAGTCGTTCTACAGGGGTAACTTGGGAGATCACATACGTTCTACAGGGATAACTTGGGAGATCACATACGTTCTACAGGGATAACTTGGGAGATCACATACGTTCTACAGGGATAACTTGGGAGATCACATACGTTCTACAGGGATAACTTGGGAGATCACATACGTTCTACAGGGGTAACTTGGGAGATCACATACGTTCTACAGGGATAACTTGGGAGATCACATACGTTCTACAGGGATAACTTGGGAGATCACATACGTTCTACAGGGATAACTTGGGAGATCACATACGTTCTACAGGGATAACTTGGGAGATCACATACGTTCTACAGGGATAACTTGGGAGAACACATACGTTCTACAGGGGTAACTTGGGAGATCCCATACATTCTACAGGAGTAACTTGGGAGATCCCATACATTCTACAGGGGTAACTTGGGAGATCACATATGTTCTACAGGGATAACTTGGGAGATCACATACATTCTACAGGGGTAACTTGGGAGATCCCATACATTCTACAGGGGTAACTTGGGAGATCCCATACATTCTACAGGGGTAATTCGGGAGATCACATACGTTCTACAGGGGTAACTCGGGAGATCCAATACGTTCTACAGGGATAACTCGGGAGATCCCATACATTCAGGGGTAACTCGGGAGATCATATACGTTCTACAGGGATGACTCTGGAGATCACATATGTTCTACAGGGGTAAGATAGCGGAAGATAGAGGAGCATACCAAGTTTGTAGATAAGGACGTAGACAGCAGCCCATGATGTGCCGGGCACTTGAAACACTTTCACAACCAAATCTCTCAGCTTTGTCCTGTTCAGTGGCTTTTTCTGGTCTTTTGGATGTTCTGGATTTGGGCTCTGAATGGCTCCTGTAGATAAAGCACAGAGCGTGGCCAGCACATACCCCAATGTCAGCAGCAGGAAGACCGTTCTCCAGCCAACGAGCTCTAGTACAGTCAGGGCTCCCCCTCCTGCAATAACTGAGCCCAACTTATAGGCCACCACTTGGAGAGAATTTCCCAGCCCCACCTGCTCCTGGGTCAGAGCTGCCACTGCCACGGCATCTACTACCACATCCTGCAGGGAGGACATCACGTGCATGAGGAAGAGGAGCCAGGCAAGGAGTGAGAAGTCGGCTCCAGGAGGCAGCAGGGAGCACAGAAGGCAACAGATGGACAACCCTCCGTTACTGAGCAACAACCATGTCCTGCGGCTCCAGTGTCTGTCTATCAATGGAGACCAAAGCACCTTGAGCAGCCATGGTAAGTAGAGGATTCTGGTCAGTCCAATGTGGGACAGAGACAGCCCTTTAGTTCTCAGCAGGACTGGGAGGAGGCCAGACTGAAGCCCATAAGGGAATCCCTGTACCAGGTACAGAACACCCAGCAGGACGTACATGTTGGACATAGTGAAGGGGAATGAGAAAACAAGGGACACATTAGATATCACCCCACCCAATAATAGTGTGATCTTTGGGCCAATAAAGGAGGAGAAATGGGTTACGGAAAGACACTATCAGTTAGTGGAAGAAATAGCGGTAGATATTATCAATGGGGTAAGATAAAGTGCAGGAAGGGGCAGATGTAAGGGTTAAGCACATTCAGGCATCTCAGAAGGCTCTTGTTCAAATAAAGGTGGAGATTATACTCGCTGTCCAACGCAAGGATTTACTCGCTGTCCAGTGCAAGGTTCTACTCGCTGATGAACAGAAGGTTCTACTCGCTGATGAACAGAAGGTTCTACTCGCTGATTAACAGAAGGTTCTACTCACTGATGAACAGAAGGTTCTACTCGCTGGTGAACAGAAGGTTCTACTCACTGATGAACAGAAAATTCTACTCGCTTGTGAACAGAAGGTTCTACTCACTGATCAACAGAAGGTTCTACTCGCTGATCAACAGAAGGTTCTACTCGCTGATCAACAGAAGGTTCTACTCGCTGATCAACAGAAGGTTCTACTCACTGATCAACAGAAGGTTCTCCTTGCTGTCCAATGCAAGGTTCTACTCGCTGATGAACAGAAGTTCTACTCGCTGATGAACAGAAGGTTCTACTTGCTGATTAACAGAAGGTTCTACTCACTGATGAACAGAAAATTCAACTCGCTGGTGAACAGAAGGTTCTACTCGCTGATCAACAGAAGGTTCTACTCGCTGATCAACAGAAGGTTCTCCTTGCTGTCCAATGCAGAACTACAATGGAGAAATGTTAAAGTGAGGAGGGAAGATTGTGGAAACGTTGGGCATCGTCACTGGCACTGAGATATTGTGCAAGGGTCAAATTTGTAATTTTATTCATTATCTTGGACTCAGTGCTGGATAAAAAGTAATCACATGTCTGACAGACTGGGATTTACATTGTGATACCCCCAGACCAACCCCTCCCCTGTTCATGCTCAGGTTTCCACTGAAGTACTGGGGATTTAGCGCACGTCCCTTTGTTATACGTTTGGTTCTGCTGCGTTTCCTGCCACCCCCAATGTCTCTATAATCCCCTCAATCCTCCCATCAATTTGTCCCACCAGCCTGGCAACTCCTTCATGGGGGGAGGAAATGAGTAATTGGTTTTATACATTGAACATAGAGAAAGAAGAAGCAGTATAAAAGTGCTGTGCCCTGAAGAGCTTGCAGTCTATAAGGGGAGGGGCCTTGGAATCTCTGCTCAGCTACATGGGGGGCTGCTCTAAACAACTGCCTTTTATTACTAAGAGGGAGTGAGGCATAAACAGCCAATGATTTGCTACAAAGTACTGGGGGAACATCAGCCACACACGTTATTGTGTTCCCTGATGAGGAAATAATAATAATAACCGTTTAGAGAAAGCAAGACACTCACTTCCGGGACTGTGTTCCACTTGTACAGGCGGAAGCCATGTTTCGCTGATCACCTGACTGAGACTTCCGGTGTGACCAGATAGCGGCGGCCATCTTACTACACCCATTCCCCGTGACTGTGTATGTGGAGACGAGTTTGCTCGGTGTATATTGAATCACTTGTCCCTCCTCCCGGTGCCGCCTGTATACCTGTACGTGCTGCTGTCAGTGGGGGGGGGGGGGGTTGTACGGCGTAAGCCCTATTATACTCATTATAATGGTCCGTGGTGGGGCCAGAGATTGGAGTTGAGTAAGTGGGAGTGACGTCACAGTAATCATGTCACGTGCCCTGCTCCCGCCCCTCATACGGCCACTAAGTGACGTCAGAAGGCACGTACTTGTCTCACGTCACACAGACACCTGTGCCTGAAACCCTTAAAAAAGAATATTGCTAAAAGATCCAGTCCTGTCACAAATTGGGAGGGCACAGTAAGTGACTTTTCTCTTGTTAGAATAAAGAGCAGTGGCAGACACAGGGTTAACATCGCAGATAAAAGAAAGGGTGTAATTGCCCCAAGTACATATCCATCACCTGATCTTCCATATCTTATTGTCTTATTGTTGTAAAACTTCAATAAAACGTCTGAAATGAAATACTGGGAGGTTGGGGGATTGTGTGTGTGTGAGGGCAGGTGTATAGGCCCCAGGGGAGGAGGGGCTGCAAGAGCTCTGGCCAATTACCTGCCAGGGGCCTGTATTATTCATTTACCAACAATGTCAGAGTTGTAGTAAATGTGTAATATCCTTAACAAAAGCCTATGACCCTCCTCTGGAACCTTTTCTCCATCTTCTGGCCATTGTGTGACGTGGCCCCGCCCCTTTTGTGGCACATGGCTCCACCCCTTGTTACATCACTGCCCAGTCCTTTATGTCACGCCCTGCCCTATTGTTCCCGCCTCCACCACTGGCGAGTAAAGAGTTTCTGAAGAGGAAGAAACTCTAGTGGCAGTGGGTGCGCTGTGGGGGGTCAGTGGGGTTCAATTGCTGTAACTTACACTCCAATCTGGTGACACTTTGTTCTTTTTTATCTTCTGCAAAGGACTTGCGCCTGTGTATTGTGTCTGCTGGGAAAATAAACCCCAAGCGGGAGCCCCACCTGCTGCTACAAGCTGTCCCCCCACTACCCACCAATGCACCCCGTTACCTAAGCCCAACAGAGACAAACAGAAGACTGTGGCAGTGATGCCTCTCCAGGCTCAGTCTAGAACACATTATAACTAATTCATGTTCCGGGGTACAATCACCCTACAGAATCGCTCACTGTCATCTCATTCCTATGTTGTCTGATATGTTCCTTTAACCAATGTGCTCTACAGCCCCCACATTGTGCCACATTATTCAATAAATCACCTGTTATTGTCAATGCAGGGTGCGTGTCTGCTTTGGGCATGGGCCCAATTAAATTTGGGGTACAGGGCCCCAGGAATGAGGCATTAGATAGTGGCAGGTGCAGCTCCCGTACCAGGACACTCTAGGGGTGAGAGAGGGATGAGTTAGGGAAGAGCAGTTGTGAGCCATAGGAGTGGCAGTTTGGAGGTGTCTCTCCAGGGCCCTATTAGCTGTAGGGATCCCAGTGGAGAGAGAATCAGGATAGAGATTTCACCACTATGGGGAGTGTCAGCCTGTGTTACTCTCTGTATGTGATGTTGCCTGGACCAATGGTCTCTTCAAAAAAGAATCCCGTTCTCAGCCTCAAAACTATAGGCCAGTTAGTCTGACGTCAGTGGTAGGAAAGGTTTTCAAAGGGTTAATAAAGGATAAGATACTGGACTTCATAGCAAATCATAATACTATGAGTTTGTGCCAGCATGGTTTTATGTGTAATAGATCTTGCCAGACTAACTTCATTTCTTTTTATGAGAATGTAAGTAGAGACCTTCATTCTGGGATGGCAGTGGATGTGATTTACTTAGACTTTGCTAAAGCATTTGATACAGTGCCACACAGAAGGTTACTGGTTAAATGAAGGAATGTTGGCCTGGAACATAGTATTTGTACCTGGATAGAGAACTGGCTAAAAGATAGACTACAAAGAGTGGTGGTAAATGGAACATTTTCTAATTGGACCAGTGTTGTTAGTGGAGTACCGCAGGGCTCTGTACTAGGTCCCTTGCTTTTCAACTTGTTTATTAATGACCTGGAGGTGGCCATTGAAAGTACTGTTTCTATTTGTGCAGATGAGACTAAATTGTGCAGAACTATAGGTTCCATGCAGGATGCTGCCACTTTGCACAGTGATTTGTCTAAACTGGAAAACTGGGCAGCAAACTGGAAAATGAGCTTCAATGTTGATAAATGCAGGTTATGCACTTTGGCAAAAATAATATAAATGCAAGTTATACACTAAATGGCAGTGTGTTGGGAGTTTCCTTAAATGAGAAGGATCTTGGGGTCTTTGTAGATAACACGTTGTCTAATTCTGGGCAGTGTCATTCTGTGGCTACTAAAGCAAATAAAGTTCTTGTATAAAAAAGGGCATTAACTCAAGGGATGAAACATAATTGTGTCTCTTTATAGGTCCCTGGTGAGGCCTCATCTGGAGTATGGGGGCAGTTTTGGACTCCAGTCCTTAAGAGGGATATAAATGAGCTGGAGAGAGTGCAGAGACTAAGTGCAACTAAACTGGTTAGAGGGAGGGAAGAGTTCAATTATGAGGGGAGACTGACAAGGTTGGGGTTGTTTTCTCTGGGGGAAAAAAGGCGCTTGCGAGGGGACATGATTAGACTTTACAAGTACATTAGAGGACATTATAGACAAATAGCAGGGGACCTTTTTACCCATAAAGAGAATCACGTACCAGAGGCCCCTCCCGTTCAGACTAGAGGAAAAGAAGTTTCATTTAAAGGAACAGAGTAGGGGGTTCATCACAGTGAGGACAGTGAGGTTGGGGAATGCACTGCCGGGTGATGATTCAGTTAATGACTATAAGAGGGACTTGGATGATTTCTTGGACAGACATAATACAAAGGCTATTGTGATACTAAACTCTATAGTTAGTATAGATATGGGGATATATCATTTATGTGACAGTAGGGAGGGGTGTGTGTATGGGGCTGGGTTTTCATTTGGAGGGGTTGAACTTGATGGACTTTGTCTTTACTCAACCCAATTCAACTATAAAATATACAGTATATATATGTAACTGGTCTCTGCTGTGCCGTGAGTAAACCCTGCGCATGTTCAATAAACACTTTCTCTTTTGTTTGCAAGAACCTCTGGCTCCCTCTGTCTGTTTCTGTATAGTAAGAAGAGAGGTGCAGTTGCACAACGCCCTCCCCTTTCTCTTGCACTAAGTGCAGGCACCCTCTGGGAGAGAGATCAGTGTAACCCGTTTTCTGCTGGTACTAGTCCAGGAAGGCCGTTATTGAGCCAAAATCGAGGTTACACAGATATATGTATATAGACCAGCGCTGGGTATTTTCTCTCCTTGAAGCCCATAAGTAAGTGCTGGGTAATGCATTGGGCTAGTGATCCCCAACCAGTGGCTCTGGTTTCTCCCCAACCCTTTACATGTTGCCCCCGGTGGCCCCAAAGCAGGGCTTATTATTCAGTTTCAGACTTGAGGGCAAGTTTTGGAGCATAAAACCAGTTGTCCTGCCAAACTGAACCTCCTGTTACTGCCAGACCTTATGGGGCCACCAATAGCCAATCACAGTCTAGAATTGGCACCCCAGGGAACAGTATGTGGCTCATGGGCAAAAAAAAGAGGGGACCCTGCGTTAGGCTTTCCATGTCTGGGCTAAATGGCTTTTGATGTGTTGAAATAAACAATTTTATTTTAACTTCCAGCAAAATGTCAAATCTCATTTGTACCTACATCTGCACAACTGCATCTCTCAGCGGATGAATGCAGCGCCACATGACTTATAGCCATTAGGACTTGCCTCCTGTTAAAGGGGAAGTAACACCTCCTGGTAAATGTTTTGTTTCAGCGCCAGTGCTCAGATTCTCCATCTCCAACCGCATTAATTACACTTGCACCTACTTAACCGTGTCTCCCATAATGCATCTACACCTGCAGAGCCACACCCCCATCTTTGTCCATGTGACTCCGTCCATTCCCATAATGAGTCCCCTATATTGCACCTACAAGCAGGGTGAATGGAGATTGGGGGAAATGATGCAGATCTGACGCAGGGGGAGGAGTTACATTGAGTTTAAAAATGTCAGGAGAAAATGTCTTTAAAAATGTTGACTTTCTTCTCCATTTTTTTGTCATTTTAATGACATTTTCACAAAAGTGTCTGTAACTTTCTTTCTCCAGAAATGAAAAGTGGCTCTTGATTCAGTATTTAGGCAAATTTCTGTCTGTGAATATAGAGATTGTATTTACAACAGTCTTACTCCAAAAATGCTGCTTCCACTTCTGTGGTTTCCCCTGTGCATCTGAAGTGGCGTTTCCATGATAACATATATATAGGGGCAAATTTACTAAAAGACGAATTGACTAATGCTAGCAAAAATTCACCTGCGTGACGTCATTTCAGTACTTCGCCAATTTACTAACGGTCACCGGCGTAACTTTACTAATGAAGGAGATAGACTGTAGTGAAGGGGTCCCCAACCTTTTTTACCCGTGAGCCACATTCAAAAATACAAAGAGTTGGAGAGCAACACAAGCATGCAAAAAGTTCTTGGGGTGCCAAATGAGGGCTGTGATTGGCTATTTGGTAGCCTTCTATGTGGACTGGCAGCATATAGGAGTTTCTGTTTGGCACTACACCTGGTTTTTATACAACCAAAACTTGCCTCCAAGTCAGGAATTCAAAAATAAGCACCTACTTTGAGGCCACTGAGAGCAACATCCAAAGGGTTGGTGAGCAACATGTTGCTCGCGAGCTACTGGTTGGGAATAACTGCTCTAGTGGTTCTGCTAGATTTCCCTATTTCCTAGGTCATCATGGTTCTTCTAGGTTCCCTATCTCCTAGGTCATCATGGTTCTGCTAGATTCCCTAGCTCCTAGGTCATTATGGTTCTTCTAGATTCCCTATCTCCTAAGTCATTATGGTTCTGATAGATTATCCTTCTCCTAGGTTATCATGGTTCTGCTAGATTATACATCTCCTAGGTCATCATGGTTCTGCTAGATTCCCTATCTCCTAGGTCATCATGGTTCTGCTAGATTCCCTATCTTCTAGTATATCATGGTTCTGCTAGGTTCCCCATCTCCTAGGACATCATGGTTCTACTAGATTTCCTATTTCCTAGGTCATCATGGTTCTTCTAGATTCCCTATCTCCTAGGTCATCATGGTTCTGCTAGATTATCCATCTCCTAGGTCATCGTGGTTCTGCTAGATTCAATATTTCCTAGGTCATCATGGTTCTGCTAGATTCCCTATCTTCTAGTATATCATGGTTCTGCTAGATTCCCTATCTCCTAGGTCATCATGGTTCTGCTAGATTCCCTATCTTCTAGGCCATTATGGTTCTGCTAGATTCCCTATTTCCTAGGTCATCATGGTTCTTCTAGATTCCCTATCTCCTAGGTCATCATGGTTCTGCTAGATTATCCATCTCCTAGGTCATCATGGTTCTGCTAGATTCCCTATCTCCTAGGTCATCATGGTTCTGCTAGATTCCCTATCTTCTAGTATATCATGGTTCTTCTAGATTCCCTATCTCCTAGGTCATCATGGTTCTGCTAGATTATCCATCTCCTAGGTCATCGTGGTTCTGCTAGATTCAATATCTCCTAGGTCATCATGGTTCTGCTAGATTCCCTATCTTCTAGTATATCATGGTTCTGCTAGATTCCCTATCTCCTAGGCCATTATGGTTCTGCTAGATTCCCTATTTCCTAGGTCATCATGGTTCTTCTAGGTTCCCTATCTCCTAGGTCATCATTGTTCTGCTAGATTATCCTTCTCCTAGGTTATCATGGTTCTGCTAGATTCCCTATCTCCTATGCCATCATGGTTCTGATAGATTCCCCATCTCCTAGGCCATCATGGTTCTGCTAGATTCCCCATCTCCTAGGTCATCATGGTTCTTATAGATTCCTTATCTCCTAGGCCATCATGGTTCTGCTAGATTCCCCATCTCCTAGGCCATCATGGTTCTGCTAGATTCCCTATCTCCTAGGTCATCATGGTTCTTCTAGATTCCCTATCTCCTAGGTCATCATGGTTCTGCTAGATTATCCATCTCCTAGGTTATCATGGTTCTGCTAGATTCCCTATCTCCTACGCCATCATGGTTCTGCTAGATTTCCTATGTCCTAGGCCATCATGGTTCTGCTAGATTCCCTATCTCCTAGGTCATCATGGTTCTTCTATATTCCCTATTTCCTAGGTCATCATGGTTCTGCTAGATTATCCATCTCCTAGGTCATCATGGTTCTGCTAGATTCCCTTTCTCCTAGATCATCATGGTTCTGCTAGATTCTCTATCTTCTAGGCCATTATGGTTCTGCTAGATTCCCTATTTCCTAGTTCATCATGGTTCTTCTAGATTCCCTATCCCCTAGGTCATCATGGTTCTGCTAGATTATCCATCTCCTAGGTCATCATGGTTCTGCTAGATTCCCTATCTCCTAGGTCATCATGGTTCTGCTAGATTCCCTATCTTCTAGTATATCATGGTTCTGCTAGGTTCCCCATCTCCTAGGTCATCATGGTTCTACTAGATTTCCTATTTCCTAGGTCATCATGGTTCTTCTAGATTCCCTATCTCCTAGGTCATCATGGTTCTGCTAGATTATCCATCTCCTAGGTCATCATGGTTCTGCTAGATTCAATATCTCCTAGGTCATCATGGTTCTGCTAGATTCCCTATCTTCTAGTATATCATGGTTCTGTTAGATTCCCTATCTCCTAGGCCATTATGGTTCTGCTAGATTCCCTATCTCCTAGGTCATCATGGTTCTGCTAGATTATCCATCTCCTAGGTTATCATGGTTCTGCTAGATTCCCTATCTCCTACGCCATCATGGTTCTGCTAGATTCCCTATGTCCTAGGCCATCATGGTTCTGCTAGATTCCCTATCTCCTAGGTCATCATGGTTCTTCTATATTCCCTATCTCCTAGGTCATCATGGTTCTGCTAGATTATCCATCTCCTAGGTCATCATGGTTCTGCTAGATTCCCTTTCTCCTAGATCATCATGGTTCTGCTAGATTCTCTATCTTCTAGGCCATTATGGTTCTGCTAGATTCCCTATTTCCTAGGTCATCATGGTTCTTCTAGATTCCCTATCCCCTAGGTCATCATGGTTCTGCTAGATTATCCATCTCCTAGGTCATCATGGTTCTGCTAGATTCCCTATCTCCTAGGTCATCATGGTTCTACTAGATTCCCTATCTTCTAGTATATCATGGTTCTGCTAGGTTCCCCATCTCCTAGGTCATCATGGTTCTACTAGATTTCCTATTTCCTAGGTCATCATGGTTCTTCTAGATTCCCTATCTCCTAGGTCATCATGGTTCTGCTAGATTATCCATCTCCTAGGTCATCATGGTTCTGCTAGATTCAATATCTCCTAGGTCATCATGGTTCAGCTAGATTCCCTATCTTTGAGTATATCATGGTTCTGCTAGATTCCCTATCTCCTAGGCCATTATGGTTCTGCTAGATTCCCTATTTCCTAGGTCATCATGGTTCTTCTAGGTTCCCTATCTCCTAGGTCATCATGGTTCTGCTAGATTATCCTTCTCCTATGTTATCATGGTTCTGCTAGATTCCCTATCTCCTATGCCATCATGGTTCTGATAGATTCCCCATCTCCTAGGCCATCATGTTTCTGCTAGATTCCCCATCTCCTAGGTCATCATGGTTCTGCTAGATTATCCATCTCCTAGGTCATCATGGTTCTGGTAGATTCCCTATCTCCTAGGTCATCATGGTTCTGCTAGATTCCCTATCTTCTAGGCCATTATGGTTCTGCTAGATTCCCTATTTCCTAGGTCATCATGGTTCTTCTAGATTCCCTATCTCCTAGGTCATCATGGTTCTGCTAGATTATCCATCTCCTAGGTCATCATGGTTCTGCTAGATTCCCTATCTCCTAGGTCATCATGGTTCTGCTAGATTCCCTATCTTCTAGTATATCATGGTTCTGCTAGGTTCCCCATCTCCTAGGTCATCATGGTTCTACTAGATTACCTATTTCCTAGGTCATCGTGGTTCTTCTAGATTCCCTATCTCTTAGGTCATCATGGTTCTGCTAGATTATCCATCTCCTAGGTCATCATGGTTCTGCTAGATTCCCTATCTTCTAGTATATCATGGTTCTGCTAGATTCCCTATCTCCTAGGCCATTATGGTTCTGCTAGATTCCCTATTTCCTAGGTCATCATGGTTCTTCTAGGTTCCCTATCTCCTAGGTCATCATGGTTCTGCTAGATTATCCTTCTCCTAGGTTATCATGGTTCTGCTAGATTCCCTATCTCCTATGCCATCATGGTTCTGATAGATTCCCCATCTCCTAGGCCATCGTGGTTCTGCTAGATTCCCTAGCTCCTAGGTCATCATGGTTCTGCTAGATTCCCTATTTCCTAGGTCATCATGGTTCTGCTAGATTCCCCATCTCTTAGGCCATCATGGTTCTGCTAGATTCCCTATCTCCTAGGTCATCATGGTTCTGCTAGATTCCCTATCTTCTAGGTTATCATGGTTCTGCTAGATTCCCTATCTCCTAGGCCATTATGGTTCTGTTAGATTGCCTATATCCTAGGTAATCATGGTTCTTCTAGATTCCCTGTCTCTTAGGTCATCATGATTCTGCTAAATTATCTATCTCCTAGGTCATCATGGTTCTGCTAGATTCCC
This sequence comes from Xenopus petersii, assembly GCA_038501925.1. Taxonomy (NCBI): domain Eukaryota; kingdom Metazoa; phylum Chordata; class Amphibia; order Anura; family Pipidae; genus Xenopus; species Xenopus petersii. The sequence goes on along the minus strand of CM076683.1, from coordinate 144,050,509 downwards.
TATCTCCTAGGTAATCATAGTTCTGCTAGATTCCCTATATCCTAGGCCATAATGTTTCTGCTAGATTCCCTATCTCCTAGGTCATCATGGTTCTGCTAGATTCCCTATCTCCTAGGTCATCATGGTTCTGCTAGATTCCCTATCTTCTAGGTTATCATGGTTCTGCTAGATTCCCTATCTCCTATGCCATTATGGTTCTGCTTCTGCCTTATTGATCTGTATGAATAAACAAGGGGGACAAGAGGACCAGTACACAATGACCTCAGGGTGTCCTCCAACTTCAAAGCTACTCCATAAAAAAAGAACTGGAGTTTGGACAATGCCCTCCAAGGCAATTACAAGGAAACAACATTTGTTCTATTAGAACCCAAGAGCCACAGCCCAGTGCCGTATATATATATATATATATATATATATATATATATATATATATATATATATATATATAGATAGTACTTCTGAAGGTACCCGCACTCTTCTCAATCCACTTGTGTATATATATATATATATATATATATATATATATATATATATATATATCCGTTACACAACAAAACCAGTAGCAATTAACAGCTAATAACACAGGGACTTGTAGGGGTGACTTCAGAGCCACAGTCCACCAGTGCCGGTTCTGTATGGCTGGACCAGCCACTGAAGGAGGAGTTTTACCTCAGAACTGGATCCAAGACAAGGGACAAAATAGAAGCGCAGTACAGTGAGGATTTCACACGAGCCTGATCACCACCAGTACCACCACCAGTACTACCAGTAGCACCAGTAGTATCACCAGTACTATCAGTAGCACCAGTAGCATCACCAATACTAGCAGTAGCAACATCACCAGTACCAGCAGCAATCTCCTTACTTACTGGGCTGCTTCTGATAACCTGTTCTGCCCCTGGAGAATCATGCTTATAGTTCAGCCCACCATTCAGGGGGCTTCTATTGCCATTATGGTTATGCCAGAACATTTGTGATCAGGAAATGTCCACAATACTTTCTTTATTGAAACTTTAAAAAATTCTGTCTCTTGTGAGGTTTTCAGTTCCAGACTGAAATCCGAGACTTTGTTCTATGATTTGGTCTACTCGGCAGTGCTACACAGTAGCACCACTACTTACTGAAAGGAACACACAGATCCTGAGTTCTTTGGTTCTGTCCCAAAGTAAAAACAAGAAAAACAGTACAAGGCTTTGGACCTCCAGTTAAATAACATATGCATAACCCCACCAGCCACCTACAGAGAAATTTATCACCAAAGACCCAGCGCAAATATCATGAAGGACTTTTTAATTTGGACTTGTGGTTTTTGGAATCACAAAAGAAGTCTGAGAGCAAGTTTAATGGTATAAGGTTTCATTCCTTCCTAATAAAATTTAGAATCAAATATTCTTTGGAAAATCCCATGGCTTTATCTTCAGGAGGGTTGGAGACAGCAGATACCCTGGGGAAGGTCACTTGGAACTCAATTTTCTGTGACGGTTTTGGTGAAATCACAGGGCAATATTGTCCTCATAAAGGGATAGAATCAAGAGGATAACCCAGCCCATAAGGATCCCCAAATTATGGAGGAAGAAAAGTATCCATGGACTTTTGAGTTTGACATTCATCATGGCTGGCAGCTGAAAGGAAAGAATTTGAAAGAGGCATTAGAGAAAATTTAAACACAAAGAAGGGGGATAATAATAGCCTATACATATATACCCTTATATATATATGCTCTACAGAAGCCTAGCCTTGTACAATCTTACAAATGAAGTCTGCAGCTTTATGATTGGATAATATATTTCCCTCTTTCTAGGGTTATGCTTGGAATCAGCTTGGAACCAATGGCTCGGATGGGGGTGATGCAAAGTATTGATTTCTATGGACACTACAGCAAAGTTTCCACTGGGTTTCTCTCAAGGACAATTCTCCATACTAATAGTCCTCCACCCATCAGCTGCTTCTCACATTTTGGATCATCAGCTCCTTTGTGACATCCTTCTTTCTCTAGGCTCTCCTGGAACCACTCATTTATCGGCTACTCCTCTATATTTTTTTTATTCGACAACACCTACTTGTACCTCCACCACTTCAAATCCCTATCAGGGACTCTTCACCCAAATACCCTGCACCTCTAGTTTATTAGCTCATTTGGCTTCCAGTGGCACCTTAATGTTCATGATACTCTGGCCTCTCAGGCTTCTCTCTGATCCTTTGTCCTCTGTCATATCTTAATTGTCATATCTTAATTGAGCTTGTGCTGATTATTAAAGGGACAGTATTTCCCCTTGTGCAACATGAGGGCAATGAATAGGGCTTGTGCTGATCATTAAAGTGATATTTCTCCAAAATAAACTTCCCCACACATCTGTATATTCTTATGCCTAGCATCTCACTTATGTCCTCCTCTTTAGATAATAAACCCTTATGGGCAGGATCATTAATACCTACTCTTTGCCTTTATGTCAGTTATTATATATCTCTGTGTAAGGCACAGAATACTGTATGTTGGTGATATATAAATGAAAGTCATAACAACAGAACCAGGAAGATATTGAGACACTGTATTAATATGCAGAGAGAGGGGGTGATGATACAAAGAGATAATGAAAGGGAGAGAGATTGGGGTACAGTGGTAATAGGAAGAACAAAAGGGGGGGGTCTCACCATATCAGCCAGAGCAACATAGAGAAAGAGGCCAGTGGCGACAGTGAATATCCACTGCTGGACGGATTCATCTGCCGAGATGGACAGAGAGATGTACAAGCCAATGAATGAGGTGAGGGCACTGGAGAAGTTGAGGAGCAGAGCCCATCGCACACGTAGTCCGGCATGAAGAAGGGCAGCAAAATCACCTGTGGGAGCAGCGAGTCACTTGGTCATTGCAAACCCCTAAACAACTCAGCCCTAACCCCTCCACCTGTTCTTTCCCATATTTCCATCCTCTCTGTATCACTCTATCACCCCACAATTAGCCTTCAGTGGGTTAACTAGTGTTGGCTCCCACGCAAAAATATCTTCAAAGGGTCTGTCGTGCAGGGGTGCCTACCTGCCCCCCCCTCGATTGCTCCCCGCCCCCCGCCACATCTCTAGGGCACCTATTTCCTCCCTCCCAACTCACAGGTAGGAGAGTGGCTGTGGGGAATAATTTCCTTCTTCTATAGTTATGCCACTAAACTTCATGTCCTCTCATTATATTCTATCTATGCCAATGTACAGGGTGGGACATACCAAGTTCATGGGGAAGCTCATGGCATAAAACCGCCAGTGATGTCGCCAAACCAGTTTTCCAAGAGGTGGAGAATGCGGCTCCTATAGCCAGACCATCTGCAAAGTTATGAATAGCGTCTCCAATGGTGATCATGTACGGGATCATCCGCAGCTCTGGATTAACAATTAGCATCACATATAAGTGTGTTAGTGACATAGGGGTCGGCAGGAATAAAGCCCACTTGTATACTGGCAGATAACATTGGTGCCTCTCATGGGCAGGTTTAAGCGGCAACTATAAATATAGTATACCAGACCTTAACCAAGAATCACTCTCATCCACAAGATGGGACAATCAGCTAGACGATAGCTCAATGTCAAGCTCAACCAGAAGAGGGCAATATACCTCTCTCAAGTGGAAGATACAACAGAAGCATAAGATACTACTAAGAGTTCCTTAGTAACAGTATTTCTCAGCTGACGTCCAACAAACAAATTCATGAACTAAAGCATTTATTATTATCATGCGGTAAGGAAGCTGGGACAGTGTGTTTCTTCAGACCTATGATCTAAGGAAAGAGCTGTGAACCTAGAGCTACAGGGCATTTATACATGGGTTACAGAAAGGGATAGCTATCCCCTCTAATAATACCATTACCCTTATAACCTCACTCAGAGTCACACTCATCTGAAGTGACTTTGTGGTGACAAATTGGTGGAAGCGGTGGGATTTTTCATGACGTGACTGTGAAGTGACATATGGATGAGATGTTGCCCAGAGGTTGCACTATGAGCAGGAGACACATTTGCACATGAGGTTGGTACTAAACTGGTTACATACCTCGGCTCTTGGGTCTTTCCTTTCCACTCCCAAATTCCACGTCCATAGCACAGACCTAAAAGTTTGATTGGATTATTAATGTGACCAAGATATAATGGATCATTGGACAATGATGTCAGACGTTGCAAAGTTAACGATGTAATAGCTGAGCAGTCATTGCAATAAAGGCCAGTGATGCAGAGTGTTATAACGAAGACCAGTTCAGCAATAAATAATCACAGTCACAACTGATGGCACCATAAGAGTCATTTGAAAATGCCCTGCTAAAAGTAGTGGTGCCACCTTGTCTGTAAAAATATCTTACCATCATTTCTACAGGGCAGGTGGCACCCCATAGCTGCAGGGTAGAGGTATAATAATGAGTGTCACAGCTGAAGGACACAAACGAGGTATTTTTGTTTGTACAAAGGGGCATTTTCCTCCCGGTTGCCCTGACACACACAGGGCAACATTCATAGAAGCACATGCAAACAATCAGTTCCCTACCAGGTCAGCTTGGGACTCTGACTTCTGCTCCTTCTTCTGTTCCTTGTCCTTATGGTAGTTTTGCAGGGACAGTCCATGGTCACAGTGCCCCTGGTTGGTGGGGTCACCCTCAGGCTCCTCCTGGGTCACAAACAGAGGCGGAATATGACTCCCGTACAAACTGAAGGCAAAACCATCTGAGCCTGACACTGAACTGGGGGATTATGTGTCTGGGAGATGCCTCTCTGCTCCAAGATTTGCCCCCAAAGTACCACTGCCCAGATTGCCAGTTGTCAAGATCCTGTTGCAAGGGCATCTGCAAACACTGATACATTACTTACAATACCCTCCCCTAAGTCATTCATGGACAAATTAAATAAATATTGACCTAATACTGAGTCCTGAGGGACCTTACTCCAAACAACCACCCTCTGTACCCGATCCTGTGCCCATATTTTACTAATGTGGGGATCTACTTTTCGTGATGTTGTCCCATTATGATCTACATCCATAATAGCATTGTTAGCATTTTGTATTGTTTAATATATTGATTTATGGGAAAAGTTATATTGCTATATTTAAGAATGTAATCATTTATAATGTATTATTATATTAGTATTATAATAAATATCTGAATGAAACAGGAGGATGATTTAGACAAGCTGTTTGTTGACAGTGTCTTGAGATCTACTGATCACCAGCTAAAGGTCTCCTTGTTGATCCCGATCTACCTTTTGGCCACCCCTGCTGGTTCCTATCCAAACGGATTTCCGGTGCACCCTAATGTTTAACCCTTACTCTCACTTCTCTGTAGGCCCATATAGCCCACAGTCACTATACAATGTACATACCCCTGTTAGCATCAGGATACCAAAGAGTTTTTCCATGAGGAAGAATAAATAGAGGCCCCCGAGTACAGCGAGCAGCTTCCAGATGTGAGATCGATCCTCCCCTTCATGCGAGTGCTCATCGGGGTCACTATGGCCATGCAGGCCCAGAATCTGCCCAGAAGTAAAGCACAATGGAGAGGCAACTGTAAGATACACACGTGTCGGAGATTATACTCCACTGAGCTTGACCCTTCTTAGCATGAGAGGTCCCATGATGGACACAGGGAGGCAAAGAGCCAACATATAGTCACACAAGGGGCCAGTGTAGCCAGGAGCAACATTACCTGGGGTATCAGGTGTAACACGGCATCTCCAGTCAAGGAGCCAACGGCCAGACTGACAAAGAACTGGATGATATACTGATAGGCGAGGGTGCAAGATGTACACAACAGCAGGGATATTCCAAGCAGGGCACACAGGGACACCACCAGCGTTGCAATCGTGCCATAGATGTATCCTGTAACACACAAACTGCCCGTCAATTCACTTACTGTCCTTATATAAGGTTCCCATTCATGTATAACACTCAGCCATGGTTTGGCTCCTCCCACAGTACCACCCCACTTTCCCACCACCCCCCATACTTAATGGGGCAAATTCACTAAGCTCCGAATGCTAGCGTTAATTCGCTAGCGTTTGGCATTTTCGTTACTGCGCAAATTCACTATGAACGCTGGCATAGTTTCGCTAGTGTTACTTCGCATCCTTACGCCAGGCCAATTTTCGCTAGCGACGTAACTACGCAAATTCACTAACTTGCGCAGTGTACTGAACGCTACCTTTTACGCTAGACTTCCTTCGCCACCTCAGACCTGGTGAAGCGCAATAGAGTAGATAGGGATTGTTTCAAAAAAAGTAAAAAATTTTTCTAAGTCCCAAAAAACGCTGGTGTGTTTTCTACATGATGGGTGATAGGCTGAAAAAGATCGAAAAATATTTTTGGGGCTCCCCTCCTTCCCCCCTACATTTCCTGACTCATGGCAACTTACCTAGACAGTGGGCACATGTGTAGGGCAAAATAACATTTTTATTTGCTGATTTGAAGGTTTTCTAGGCATTTGTAGTGCTGATACGTGTTCCTCCATTGAAATTTGAATTTCGCGCCGTATGCAAATGAACCATCGCTAGCGTAACTTCACTTTACATAGCGAATCAACGCTACCGCAACTTCGCAACCTTACGCTACCCCTGTGCACAACTTCGGATTTTAGTGAATTTGCGGAGCGCTGGCGAAACTACGCCTGGCGCAACTTCGCATCTTAGTGAATTTGCCCCAATGAGTGGACTTCCTCGGGTGCACACAAGTGGGATCTGCCCAGGAGTCCTGATGTCTCTTCTGTTACCTGATCCCAAAATCCATCAGATTCACTGTCTCGGAATTAAATGAGTGCCAGGAGTGACCTTACTTTCTGTTTGATTATTTCCCCAAACCCTAAGTTTGATTATTTCCCCTGAACCCTAAGTTCAGCTTCTCCCCAGCAGCAAAGAGCCCACTGAGCATGTGCAGTGTCAGTGACAAACAAAAGAACAGAAGATGGGAAACTGCTTTGGGCAAATCTGAAGGCCTGGATCATTATTGTTATAGGGCTGGTACAATAATTACAAATCTACCACTGATCTGCTCTTATGCCACGTACCCCCCAAAGGAGCAGTATCTCCCATCTCACCCCAAATACAGATTTTACTGCTGCTGACATGAAATGATCAGGTCTAATTTCAATCAAGTTGGGAAGACATTGTACAAAGAGAGGTTCTGACTTGCCCCAAAAAGAACTGGTCAATGATTAGGCAGAATGTGTTTGGGGTCTGGTCTACAAAGAGAATATGCGGTTTCCATGACTTCAGTGAGAAACCCATTGTGCTTACAGTCTGGAGAAGCTCTCACATTCACAGCTGGAGGGTGATGGCTCGGGCACTGGTGGTAGCAGGGTAGACTAAACCAAATGGTGGGCTATCATGCCAATCATGCTGTACACCCTCCATTCAGGGTGTACCCCCAAAATGTTGATACTTTTTGGTGAAGCAATAAATGGGGTAAGCCCCCAACTGCATAAATCTTGAGTGTGTGTGCGGCTTCATATATTTGCTGTTGTCAAGGCACCAAGCTGGGTCAGCGGTTAGCCAGCACCACCAGTGAAGTGGTTGAGAGACCAAGGGTGTGGTGGATCCATAACATGTAACACAGTTCTTGGGGTGTCCAGTCTACACCTTCTCCTAGGGCAGAGCCATGTGCCAGATCCTGGGGGGCAGAGGGCAAATGGGCATGTTTGGCCAGGACTCTCTGGAAACAAAGGAGATGTGCAGAGGGGCAGGACCAGTAGGGGGTAGAAGAGATCTACATGAACTGATGTGACTAAGAGGCAAGGGTCTCTGTGCCACGCTACTCTTTCTTTGGGACCTTGACTACTGAGCTGAACTGTATTGTGATTGGTTCTTTGAACTCAGTACTGTGATAGGCCCAATTTTATTTGAGCACCAGGCATGTGACACCAATAACCAGGTCTTTGGTGCCAACACTGTCCCTTTCCTGTTATGTCCATATGGGTGCCCAGTGGGGTCTCACTCTAGGCTAGGGGTTCTACCAAGCTGGCACATGAGTAGTGTGGCACTGCTCTGATCTATGGAGAAGACCAGCAGTCCTGCTCCCAGAAGTCATGGGGGCAAATTCACTAAGATTCGTAGTTGCGCCAGACGTAACTTCGCCGCACTTCGGCACACTTAGCCAGGCGTAGTTTCGCCAGCGCTCCGCAAATCCACTAAAATCCGAAGTTGCGCACAGGGGTAGCATAAGGTTGCGAAGTTGCGCTAGCGTTGATTCGCTAAGCGAAGCGAAGTTACGATAGCGATGGTTAATTTGCATACGGCGCCAAATTCAAATTTCAATGGAGGAATACGTAGAATCACTATAAATGCCTCGGAAACCTTCAAAACATCAAATAAAATGTTTATTTTGCCCTACACATGTGCCCACTGTCTAGGTAAGTTGCCATGAGTCAGGAAATGTAGGGGGGAAGGAGGGGAGTCCCAAAAAATTTTTCGATATTTTTCAGCCTATCACCCATAATATAGAAAACGCCAGCGTTTTTGGGACTTAGAAAAAATGTGAACTTTTTTTGAAGCAATTCCTATCTACTCTATTGCGTTTCGCCTGGTCTGAGGTGGCGAAGGAAGTCTAGCGTAAAAGGTAGCGTTCAGTACAATGCGCGCGTTAGTGAATTTGCGTAGTTACGTCCGTATCGAAAATTCACCAGGCGTAAGGGTGCGAAGTAACACTAGTAAATTTACGCCAGTGAATTTGCGAAGTAATGAAAATGCCCAACGCTAGCGAATTGACGCTTGCGCTTCGGCGCTTAGTGAATTTGCCCCATGGTGTTAAAGCACTATTGGTACTTACTTTCAGAAGTGCTGAGTTGATCCTGGCTGCCCCCTGGCTCCTGCCTCTTGGTACAGGCCTTGCTCAGCTGCAACTGGATCAGACTGGGGCTAATCTGGCCGAATTGCTCTGGTGAGATGCCCAGGTCATGGTCAATCCCATGGATGGCAAACAGTTCTGGGGCACTGAAACATCTCTGGAACAGAAAAAAGGAAATACTCACGCTTCAGTACTACTCTTGTGACTAAGGGCAAACATAATCAGAAGAGTCAGTGAAATATACCCCCTCCGGGGCAATTGGAGAGTCTCAGATGGAGTTTGACACCTTCCTCTGGATCAGTAGCAGTTGGGCAAGTGTCACAAAAACATTGAACTTGATGGTTCAACCTTATCTATTATGTTGCTTTGTATTCTATGATGCCCACCAACCCATCACCCCCCCCTTTCATTAATCAATATGTCTCTTCTGTGTGCCAGTCATTTTCTCTTAACAGAGCTCTCTCAAAGGGGTCATGTATATCAAGACAAGATAGAGAGGGTGCAAGTTTAAGTCCCCCCCAACACCCATCAGTCAATCCTACTCTACACAAGTCCCAACAATGGCTCGTTGGCCCTGGGCCATATTACTAACGACAGCTCTGCCTGTCAATCACCATCTATGTCACTTGTTCATTAGAATGTCACCTACCTCATCCCAGTGCCCTGCACGGGGGGCATTATGTTGAGACAGACTGTGCCAATGCTGGTGATGGTTATGGTCTGACTGGACTTGGTCATCTCCATGTTCATGGTCTTCATCCTCATGGTCTCCATGTTCATCTTGTCTTATCAGGCTCAGGTTGGACATGAGCAGGGAAAAAGCTGGGGAGACAAGTACAGCATGTCTTGCACCCCTATAGATCAGTCTAGTGCCCCCCTAGCTCTTCCACCCCCTATAGATCTCTTGCACCCCTTTAGACCTTGCTCCCACCCCATTGCTCTGTAAGTCTAGTTTTAGTAGGATTTCCAAAATGTATCTAATAATTGAGAGGATTTGCTCTGAATGAGTTCTTGGGGGACATATATAAGTGTGAGTGAGAGCCTGTTGACTTGGGGTCCTGCATGTAAGTTTGTGGAACCTATAAAAGTGAAAGTGATCAGCTATTACCCCTTTAATAAGTGACACCAGCCGAGGGTCGCCTAATCTAATTGCTGTCCAGTCTCACCCTGAAAAAAGTCAAAGTGATTCTGTGACATCACCATTTCTTCAGGCTTGGTGGGTGGGCAGATCCCCATTTCACTTAACAAGAGGGTAACATAGTAAGAGAGGTGGGGTAACATGCTGACAGTAGGGTCTCACTGTGTGTTTGGCACTTATTTCTTTCTATAACACAATGTGCAAGAGCAGAGAACTTGGAATAATTCTGGGCTTCTGGTTCAGTTAAAGGGACAGCAAAGTGGGCTCTGGCTGGGGCCCTGATATGGCAGAACCAGTAGACCCAGACCCCCCCAATCCAACGGTGAGTCTGGGTGTATAAAAGCTGTGTCAGACTGGGGTTTTCAGGGGCTGCCACCTCAGGGGTCCCCCACCCCATACGCTAACTCCTCCACTTGTCAAACCCACCATCAACAGTCTGCACCCCCCCTCTTTTTGCAACAACGATCAACGATGATGGGTGGGGGTGGAGCACCCAAAGTTTGGAGCAGTGAGGGGAGAGTGGGCCTGGGTCAGTAGGGCCCCCAAGGGCCGGTTTTTTCTCAGTGTCCCACCAGTCACCCTGTATTTAAGAAGGTTCTCAAGGTTGGACCTGTGTTGGTGACAGGGAGAATTTGGGCTTCAGGATGTGCAACTTACCATCAAGGCTCAGGTTGGTGCCAACACTTCCCAGGTAACTGTAGATGTACCCCAAGAAGTATCCGGGGGATGGGAGGGTGTTCAAGCATTTTCCTTCAAACACGGTGGCAAGAAGCGCCCCCTGAATCTCTGGGGTCACGGTATCTGGGTCTGAGGTCATATTGAGAATGTTCTCCCCTCGTTGGCACGGCTGTGGCCAGAGAATTTCCAGTTAAATTATAGTCACTTATTGGCATGTGCAGTGTCCCCAATAGCACTCACCTTGTCTTCCTCTGGTCTGTGAGTGTGAGTGTGAGTGTGCAATTACACAAATCCACTTCTTCCCCCCCACTATAATGTCATGTAAATATGAGTATGAACAGAGTTTCTCTAACTACCCCCCACCCCAAAAACATTCTGCCCCGCCCCCACCTTGTGCACTTACCTGTTTCTTCCCTTGGTACATGGGCTCTATGGCTTCCATGAGATGAACTGCAGTCTCCACAGCACCGGGGGCCACTTTGCTTTGAAGGAATATTGCTGATTGGTTCATCCACTCCCCCAGCTTCAGGGCGGAGCATGCGGTGTGGGGGTTAGACATGTAGAACAGGAGCCCCCCAGAAACAAACATATACCCTTCTTCATCCAGGAGAGAATCAGACGGCAAATTCACAGCATTAAACAGATCCATGGGAGTCAGGCACTGTGGGGGGAGAATCACTTGTATCATATATACCGTAGTACTGGGGGAGAGTATCATATATACAGTACTACTGGGGAGAGTATCATATATACAGTATTACTGGGGGGAGAATCATATATACAGTATTACTGGGGGAGAGTATCATATATACAGTAGTACTGGGGGAAATTATCATATATACAGTATTACTGGGGGAGATTATCATATATACAGTATTACTGGGGGAGATTATCATATATACAGTATTACTGGGGGAGAGTATCATATATAGAGTATAACTGGAGGGAGAGAATCATATATACAGTATTAATGGGGGAGAGTATCATATATACAGTATTACTGGGGGAGAGAATCATATATACAGTATTACTGGGGGAGAATCAAATATTCAGTATTACTGGGGGGGTATCATATATACAGTATTACTGGGGGAGAGTATCATATATACAGTATTACTGGGGAGAGAATCATATTTACAGTATTACTGGAGGGAGAGAATCATATATATAGTATTACTGGGGGAGAGTATCATATATACAGTATTACTGGAGGGAGAGAATCATATATACAGTATTACTGGGGGAGAGTATCATATATACAGTATTACTGGGGGGGAGAATCATATATACAGTATTACTGGGGAGAGAATCATATATACAGTATTACTGGGGGAGAGTATCATATATACAGTATTACTGGAGGGAGAGGATCATGTATACAGTATTACTGGGGGAGAGAATTATATATACAGTATTACTGGGGGAGAGTATCATATATACAGTATTACTGGTGGAGAGTATCATATATACAGTATTACTGGGGGAGAGTATCATATATACAGTATTACTGGGAGAGAGAATCATATATACAGTATTACTGGGGGAGAGAATCATATATACAGTATTACTGGGGGAGAGTATCATATATACAGTATTACTGGAGGGAGAGGATCATGTATACAGTATTACTGGGGGAGAGAATTATATATACAGTATTACTGGGGGAGAGTATCATATATACAGTATTACTGGGGAAGAATCATATATACAGTATTACTGGGGGAGAGTATCATATATACAGTAGTACTGGGGGAAATTATCATATATACAGTATTACTGGGGGAGAGTATCATATATACAGTAGTACTGGGGGAAATTATCATATATACAGTATTACTGGGGGAGATTATCATATATACAGTATTACTGGGGGAGAGTATCATATATACAGTATAACTGGAGGGAGAGAATCATATATACAGTATTAATGGGGGAGAGTATCATATATACAGTATTACTGGGGGAGAGAATCATATATACAGTATTACTGTGGGAGAGTATCATATATACAGTATTACTGGGGGTGAGTATCATATATACAGTATTACTGGGGGGAGAATCAAATATTCAGTATTACTGGGGGGGTATCATATATACAGTATTACTGGGGGAGAGTATCATATATACAGTATTACTGGGGGTGAGTATCATATATACAGTATTACTGGGGGGAGAATCAAATATTCAGTATTACTGGGGGGTATCATATATACAGTATTACTGGGGGAGAGTATCATATATACAGTATTACTGGGGGGGAGAATCATATATACAGTATTACTGGGGAGAGAATCATATATACAGTATTACTGGGGGAGAGTATCATATATACAGTATTACTGGGGGAGAGGATCATGTATACAGTATTACTGGGGGAGAGAATTATATATACAGTATTACTGGGCGAGAGTATCATATATACAGTATTACTGGTGGAGAGTATCATATATACAGTATTACTGGGGGAGAGTATCATATATACAGTATTACTGGGAGAGAGAATCATATATACAGTATTACTGGGGGAGAGAATCATAAATACAGTATTACTGGGGAGAGTATCATATATACAGTATTACTGGGGGGGAGAATTATATATACAGTATTACTGGGGGAGAGTATCATATATACAGTATTACTGGGGAAGAATCATATATACAGTATTACTGGGGGAGAGTATCATATATACAGTAGTACTGGGGGAGATTATCATATATACAGTATTACTGGGGGAGAGTATCATATATACAGTAGTACTGGGGGAAATTATCATATATACAGTATTACTGGGGGAGATTATCATATATACAGTATTACTGGGGGAGAGTATCATATATAGAGTATAACTGGAGGGAGAGAATCATATATACAGTATTAATGGGGGAGAGTATCATATATACAGTATTACTGGGGGAGAGAATCATATATACAGTATTACTGTGGGAGAGTATCATATATACAGTATTACTGGGGGAGAGTATCATATATACAGTATTACTGGGGGGAGAATCAAATATTCAGTATTACTGGGGGGGTATCATATATACAGTATTACTGGGGGAGAGTATCATATATACAGTATTACTGGGGGGAGAATCATATATAGTATTACTGGGGAGAGAATCATATTTACAGTATTACTGGAGGGAGAGAATCATATATACAGTATTACTGGGGGAGAGTATCATATATACAGTATTACTGGGGGAGAGAATCATATATACAGTATTACTGGGGAGAGAATCATATTTACAGTATTACTGGAGGGAGAGAATCATATATACAGTATTACTGGGGGAGCGTATCATATATACAGTATTACTGGAGGGAGAGAATTATATATACAGTATTACTGGGGGAGAGTATCATATATACATTATTACTGGGGGGGAGAATCATATATACAGTAATACTGGGGAGAGAATCATATATACAGTATTACTGGGGGAGAGTATCATATATACAGTATTACTGGAGGGAGAGGATCATGTATACAGTATTACTGGGGGAGAAAATTATATATACAGTATTACTGGGGGAGAGTATCATATATACAGTATTACTGGTGGAGAGTATCATATATACCATATTACTGGGGGAGAGTATCATATATACCATATTACTGGGGGAGAGTATCATATATACAGTATTACTGGGAAAGAGAATCATATATACAGTATTACTGGGGGAGAGAATCATATATACAGTATTACTGGGGGAGAGTATCATATATACAGTATTACTGGGGGGGAGAATTATATATACAGTATTACTGGGGGAGAGTATCATATATACAGTATTACTGGGGGAGAGTATCATATATACAGTATTACTGGGGGGAGAGAATCATATATAAAGTATTACTGGGGGAGAGAATTATATAGACAGTATTACTGGGGGAGAGTATCATATATACAGTATTACTGGGGGGAGAGAATCATATATACAGTATTACTGGGGGGAGAGAATCATATATACAGTATTACTGGGGGAGAGAATTATATATACAGTATTACTGGGGGAGAGTATCATATATACAGTATTACTGGGGGGAGAGAATCATATATACAGTATTACTGGGGGGAGAGAATCATATATACAGTATTACTGGGGGAGAGAATTATATATACAGTATTACTGGGGGAGAGTATCATATATACAGTATTACTGGGGGGAGAGAATCATATATACAGTATTACTGCAGGGAGAGAATCCTTCATTAGATTTACTGCTTCATGGACTTGCAACTCAGTAACTGCGCACATCTCGTGTACAAATATATTGTTATATGGAAATGTTTTAGGATTGGTCTTTGCAAGTGAAGCAATTAGATCCCTGTTTTCTATTTCTATGAATTTCAGCCTAACAGCACATGTAATATTTACAGGTCCTTTTTTTCTTTCTTTTCAAGCCTTTTTATTGAATTTTCAGGTAAAAAAGACATTTCCAACAGCAGCGCAAAGTGACCAAAGTCACAAAATGTCACAACAAACTGTGAGTGTATCTTGTTCTCTCCAGTGACCTCCCGACAAAAGTAACAAATGAAACACAAGTGAACAGAAACAAATAATATAAATGAAATAAGAAACCATTAAGTTCAGATATAAAACAAACAAAAAGAAATCCCATTGGAAATAGTTTCCTAATGTCGCACCAGTGTGTTGTGTCTTTGTGTGTCTTTGTGTGTTTCCTGGAGCCAAATTCTCTCTCATTTGTCCCACGATGAACAAAATCTCCTCCAGTCTCACAGGAATTCTGCTTCTTGAAGTGACACATTTTAGGAACAAGATACGGGTCAAGTCTGGGGAATCAGTGAAGTTTATCATTTGGGGAATAGAACTGATTGTAGAGACAATTAATACCCGGGAGAACTCACTAACCCACTCCTGAAACCCAATCACTTTCCTTCAACTTGACAACAAATATCATTTCTGAGAGACCATTTGGCAAATTGAGGGGCAAGTGTCTTAGCCAAAAAGCTTTCTACACATTTCCAACTATGTTCTTAATCCTCTCTTTTGTATCTTTTTTACACACAGAAGCCACACAGGGGTCCCCTTCAAAGACACTCAGGCCATTGGGGTACAGGAATTATAGTAAGTCTGGGGCAGAAGTATTAACACCTCTATTGTGTGCACTAGGGGTACAGTCACTTACAGTAAATAGGGACACGCTGGAACAACACGGAGACCCCCGTCTCTATATACAGAAACTCTATTTAGAATTCTATTTGCAAATAAGTTTTCATTGTGTGTATATTTGTGTGTATATGTGTTCGGGGCAGATTTATCAAGGGCGAAGTGAATTCGAGGGAATTTTTGAAGCAAAAAAATTCGAAATTCAAAGTCATTTTTTGAACACTTCGACCATCGAATAGGATACTATGACTTCGAATTTACTTCGACTTCGATTCGAAGTAAAAATCGTTCGAATATTCGACCATTACATAATCTAAGTACTGTCTCTTTAAAAAAACTTTGACTTCAATTCTTCACCAAATTAAACCTGCCGAATTGCTATGTTAGCCCATGGGGACCTTCTACAAACTTTTTCTAAGTCTTTACACATCGAATAAAAATCCTCGGATCGTACGATTTTTATCGTAGGATTGGCAAATTCAGTAAAAAAAACGTTGAATTCGACATTCGAATTCGAAGATTTTCAATTTGATGGTCGAATTTTTGTACTTCGAATTTTTTTTGTACTGGTCGAATTTTTGTACTTCGAAATTCGACCCTTGATAAATGTGCCCCTAAGGGCTCTTACTGACGAGCGGTTGTGGCTGCGTTTTTCTGCGTTCAGCCGCAGGGGAGCGCAGGAATAGACGCATTACATTTTTTCCAATGGGGCTGTACTCACACAGGCGCGTGTAGGTGCCGAATGCAGGTTGAGACGCAACATGCTGGATTTTTACTACGTGTGTGTGTTTATGTGTGTATATATATATGTGTATGTGTGTGTAATATGTGAGTGTGTGAGTATATATATACTGTATGTGTATATGTGTGTAATATGTGAGTGTGTGTGTGTATATATATATATGTGTATGTGTGTGTAATATGTGTGTGTGTGTGTATATATATATATATGTGTATGTGTGTGTAATATGTGAGTGTGTGTGTATATATATATGTGTATGTGTGTGTAATATGTGAGTGTGTGTGTATATATATGTGTATGTATGTGTAATATGTGAGTGTGAGTGTATCCCTGTTTGCTATAACTGCAGTAAAGCACTGCGTATCTTGACAGCGCTATATAAATAAATGATGATGATATATATACTGTATGTGTATATGTGTGTAATATGTGAGTGTGTGTGTATATATATATGTGTATGTGTGTGTAATATGTGAGTGTGTGTGTGCAGACTGATAGGTGTAAATGGTCCCAATTTCATGCTGGAGTTGCAGTTGGCGGCAGGGAAAGTGCAGCAGTGGGTGCAAATAAGCGGCGTAGGAAAGAGACAGAAGTTGGAGTCGAGTGCAAATGGCTCCTCTGGGGTTTATGACTTTGCACTTTGCTCCAGTTCTGCAGATCTCAGGTGTGAGTTTTGCACTCGGCTCGTTTGCACTCTCCCCGGGACTCACCTTTTCACACGGCACATTGTTGCACTGCACACGCTCCTCCAGGCACTTTATAAGAGCGCTCACCCCATTCCCATCCAGAGCAGAGAGTCCTGGGGAGAAGAGACTCAGCACCCTCTCAAATACCCCCTCACCCTGCACAGTGAGTGTTGGGCACAGGAGCAGGACGAGGAGGAGGAGGAGGAGAGATGAAGCCATGGATCACTGGGGGTGCTGAGAGAGAGGGTCCCACTGAGTTCTTGATCTACTTATAAAGTGACATGGGACAGCACCTGCACTTATTCTCCATGTTACACAGGAGCCCTATGATTGGCTGCTGCCATTGGAGCTTAAGCACCGCAAATAATACTATTGTTCCTCCCCCCGCAGCTCCTATCTCACCTGTCCCAGCCACTCACCTGCAGATCACCCTGCACCCTGCGTAATGATTACACAACAACAACACAACAACTGTGTCGCCCGCTGGGTGCTGAGTGGAAGAACAGGTCTGGTCAAAGCACAAAAAGGATTAAAACCTAATGGAACGGAGCTGCATTTCTTATTGAGCTGTGGCCCTTAATCAGCTATTTCCCTTACTGAGCTGTACCCATTCCTGAACTGTTTCTCTTACTGAGCTGTGTCCTTTCATGGACAGTCCCTTATTCGCTTAGTTCCTTTACTGAACTGTTTCTCTTACTGAGCTGTACCCATCCCTGAACTTTCCCTTATTCGCTAAGTTCCTTTACTGAACTGTTTCCCTTACTGAGCTGTACCCATTCCTGAACTGTTTCTCTTACTGAGCTGTACCCATCCCTGAACTGTCCCTTATTCACTTAGTTCCTTTACTGAACTGTTTCTCTTACTGAGCTGTGTCCTTTCATGGACTGTCCCTTATTCGCTTAGTTCCTTCACTGAACTGTTTCTCTTAATGAGCTGTGTCCTTTCATGGACTGTCACTTATTCACTTAGTTCCTTTACTAAACTATTTCTCTTACTGAGCTGTACCCATTCCTGAACTGTCCGTTATTCACTTAGTTCCTTTACTGAACTATTTCCCTTACTGAGCTGTACCCATTCCTGAACTGTCCCTTATTTGCTTAGTTCCTTTACTGAACTGTTTCCCTTACTGAGCTGTACCCATTCATGAACTGTCCCTTATTCACTTAGTTCCTTTACTGAACTGTTTCTCTTACTGAGCTGTACCCATTCCTGTACTGTTCCTTATTCGCTTAGTTCCTTTACTGAACTGTTTCCCTTACTGAGCTGTACCCATTCCTGAACTGTCCCTTATTCACTTAGTTCCTTTACTGAACTGTTTCTCTTACTGAGCTGTGTCCTTTCATGGACTGTCCCTTATTCGTTTAGTTCCTTCACTGAACTGTTTCCCTTACTGAGCTGTACCCATTCATGAACTGTCCCTTATTCACTTAGTTCCTTTACTGAACTGTTTCTCTTACTGAGCTGTACCCATTCCTGTACTGTTCCTTATTCGCTTAGTTCCTTTACTGAACTGTTTCCCTTACTGAGCTGTACCCATTCCTGAACTGTCCCTTATTCACTTAGTTCCTTTACTGAACTGTTTCTCTTACTGAGCTGTGTCCTTTCATGGACTGTCCCTTATTCGCTTAGTTCCTTCACTGAACTGTTTCTCTTAATGAGCTGTGTCCTTTCATGGACTGTCCCTTATTCACTTAGTTCCTTTACTGAACTGTTTCTCTTACTGAGCTGTACCCATTCCTGAACTGTCCGTTATTCACTTAGTTCCTTTACTGAACTATTTCCCTTACTGAGCTGTACCCATTCCTGAACTGTCCCTTATTTGCTTAGTTCCTTTACTGAACTGTTTCTCTTACTGAGCTGTGTCCTTTCATGGACTGTCCCTTATTCACTTAGTTCCTTTACTGAACTGTTTCCCTTACTGAGCTGTACCCATTCATGAACTGTCCCTTATTCACTTAGTTCCTGTACTAAACTGTTTCTCTTACTGAGCTGTACCCATTCCTGTACTGTTCCTTATTCACTTAGTTCCTTTACTGAACTGTTTATCTTACTGAGCTGTGTCCTTTCATGGACTGTCCCTTATTCACTTAGTTCCTTTACTGAACTGTTTCTCTTACTGAGCTGTACCCATTCCTGGACTGTCCCTTATTCACTTAGTTCCTTTACTGAACTGTTTCCCTTACTGAGCTGTACCCATTCCTGAACTGTCCCTTATTTGCTTAGTTCCTTTACTGAACTGTTTCTCTTACTGAGTTGTGTCCTTTCATGGACTGTCCCTTATTCGCTTAGTTCCTTTACTGAACTGTTTCTCTTACTGGGCTATGTCCTTTCATGGACTGTCCCTTATTCACTTAGTTCCTTTACTGAACTGTTTCCCTTACTGAGCTGTACCCATTCCTGAACTGTCCCTTATTCGCTTAATTCCTTTACTGATCTGTTTCTCTTACTGAGCTGTACCCATTTCTGAACTGTTCCTTATTCACTTAGTTCCTTTACTGAACTGTTTCCCTTACTGAGCTGTACCCATTCATGAACTGTCCCTTATTCGCTTAGTTCCTTTACTGAACTGTTTCTCTTACTGAGCTGTACCCATTTCTGAACTGTTCCTTATTCACTTAGTTCCTTTACTGAACTGTTTCCCTTACTGATCTGTACCCATTCCTGTACTGTCCCTTATTCACTTAGTTCCTTTACTGAACTGTTTCTCTTACTGAGCTGTACCCATTCCTGAACTGTTCCTTATTCACTTAGTTCCTTTACTGAACTGTTTCCCTTACTGAGCTGTACCCATTCCTGAACTGTCCCTTATTCACTTAGTTCCTTTACTGAACTGTTTCCCTTACTGAGCTGTACCCATTCCTGTACTGTCCCTTATTCACTTAGTTCCTTTACTGAACTGTTTCTCTTACTGAGCTGTACCCATTCCTGAACTGTTCCTTACTTACTTCCTTACTTGTTACCTGCTGCTAAGTGAGTGTTGCATGTGATCTAAGTGTTGCATGTGAATAAAGCGTTAAGCAGCATTAAAAACCTAAAGGCGTAGGTGTTTGCTGTGCATGCTGGGAGTGCTGGGAGTGCTGGGTGTAAGGTGGGAGTAAGTGCAAATAACTGACGTTCTGAGAGTATCTGATTGAGACAAACAGCTTTTTCTTTTCTCTGTTTGGGGTAAACTGGTAGAAACATTTAGTGCATTTATTTTCTTTTTGTGTTTTAACCTGAGAGTTTCCAAGGGGAACATTTTTGTTATTTTATTGCTGGTAACAAACAGCATTTTGTTTTCTCTTTCCCTCTGCCTCATAATTAAGTGTTAATCAAGTCAATTCTGATCAGGCTTTATGTTTTTCTGTTTGAAACCTCCATAAAGTTCCATCTGCACCGCGAGTGTTACATGTGAATTAAGTGTTACGTGTGAATTGGGGGGCACATTTACTTAGCTCGAGTGAATGAATAGAAGAAAGTAAACTTCGAATTTTATACTTTTTTTGGCTACTTCGACCTTCGACTATGACTTCGACTTCGAATTGAACTAAAAATCGTTCGACTATTCAACCATTCGATAGTGGAAGTACTGTCTCTTTAAAAAAAACTTCAACCCCCTACTTCGCCAGGTAAAACCTACTGAACATCAATTTTAGCCTACGGGGAAGGTCTCTATAGGCTTTCTAACAAATTTCTGGTTGAAGGAAAATTGGTCGATCGATGGATTCAAATCCTTCGAATCGTTCAATTCGAAGAACTTAATCGTTCGATCAAAGGATTTAATGAACGGTTTTTCTTTAGATTGTTCGATTGAACGAATTGCGGTAAATCCTCTGACTTCGATATTCGAAGTCGAGGGATTTAACTTCGACAGTCGAATATCGAGGGTTAATTAACCCTCGATATTCGGCCCTAAGTAAATGTGCCCCCAAGTAGTGTTACATGTGACTAAGTGTTGCGTGTGAATTAAGTGTTAAGCAGCGTTAAAAACCTTAAGGCGTTTAAAACAAAAAGGCGTGTGTGAGGAATTGCACTTGGGAGAGTGTAAGTGGCAGTGTAAATATGAGTGTGAGTGGGTTTGCTGGGTGCTACAGTCTGAGTTGTGTGGTGGAACAGTCGTGAGGTGCAATACTTGCGCATTTACCAACAAATAAGGAATGTTCCAAAACGTGAAAACTGTACACTGAGTAAAAATGAAAAAAATGTATTCCATCAAATACATTTTACAAAAACACAGGCCTCCCAAGCAGAGACCCTACTCGTTTCGACCATTAAGGTCTTCATCAGGGGCAAAATATACTAAAAGAAAAGGCTGAAAGATTGTGACGTCTATTGTGGTTTTATTCCTTCATAAGTCACTACTGCGGCCCCTGCTCCTCATGTGCCAGTTCCAGCTTGTGTTACTGCACTAATGTACTCATGTACTCCTGTACTCATGTACTCATGTACTCATGTACTCATGCACTCATGCACTCATGCACTCATGTACTCATGTACTCATGTACTCATGTACTCATGTACTCATGCACTCATGCACTCATGCACTCATGTACTCATGCACTCATGCACTCGCACTCATGCACTCATGCACTCGCACTCATGCACTCATGCACTCGTACTCATGCACTCATGTACTAATGCACTCATGCACTCATGCACTTGCACTCATGCACTCATGCACTCATGTACTAATGCACTCATGCACTCGCACTCATGCACTCATGTACTCATGTACTCATGTACTCATGTACTCATGCACTCATGTACTCATGCACTCATGCACTCGCACTCATGCACTCATGCACTCGCACTCATGCACTCATGCACTCGTACTCATGCACTCATGTACTAATGCACTCATGCACTCATGCACTCGCACTCATGCACTCATGCACTCATGTACTAATGCACTCATGCACTCGCACTCATGCACTCATGCACTCGCACTCATGCACTCATGCACTCATGCACTCATGCACTCATGTACTAATGCACTCATGCACTCGCACTCATGCACTCATGTACTCATGTACTCATGTACTCATGTACTCATGCACTCATGCACTCATGCACTCATGTACTCATGCACTCATGCACTCGCACTCATGCACTCATGCACTCGCACTCATGCACTCATGCACTCGCACTCATGCACTCATGCACTCGTACTCATGCACTCATGTACTAATGCACTCATGCACTCATGCACTCGCACTCATGCACTCATGCACTCATGTACTAATGCACTCATGCACTCGCACTCATGCACTCATGTACTCATGTACTCATGTACTCATGTACTCATGCACTCATGCACTCATGCACTCATGTACTCATGCACTCATGCACTCGCACTCATGCACTCATGCACTCGCACTCATGCACTCATGCACTCGTACTCATGCACTCATGTACTAATGCACTCATGCACTCATGCACTCGCACTCATGCACTCATGCACTCATGTACTAATGCACTCATGCACTCGCACTCATGCACTCATGTACTCATGTACTCATGTACTCATGTACTCATGCACTCATGCACTCATGCACTCATGTACTCATGCACTCATGCACTCGCACTCATGCACTCATGCACTCGCACTCATGCACTCATGCACTCGTACTCATGCACTCATGTACTAATGCACTCATGCACTCATGCACTCGCACTCATGCACTCATGCACTCATGTACTAATGCACTCATGCACTCGCACTCATGCACTCATGCACTCGCACTCATGCACTCATGCACTCATGTACTCATGCACTCGCACTCATGCACTCATGCACTCGCACTCATGTACTAATGCACTCATGCACTCGCACTCATGCACTCATGCACTCATGCACTCGCACTCATGCACTCATGCACTCATGCACTCGCACTCATGCATTCGCACGCATGCACTCATGCACTCGCACTCATGCACTCATGCAGTCATGCACTCGCACTCATGCACTCATGCACTGCACTCATGCACTCGCACTCATGCACTCGCACGCATGCACTCATGCACTCGCACGCATGCACTCGCACTCATGCACTCATGCACTCGTGTACTCATATACTCGCACTCATGCACTCGCACTCATGCACTCATGCACTCATGTACTCATGCACTCGCACTCATGTACTCATGCACTCGCACTCATGCACTCATGCACTCGCACTCATGCACTCGCACTCATGCACTCATGCACTCATGCACCCATGCACTCATGCACCCATGCACTCATGCACTCACACTCATGCACTCGCACTCATGCACTCATGTACTAATGCACTCATGCACTCATGCACTCGCACTCATGCACTCATGCACTCACACTCATGCACTCATGTACTCATGCACTCATGCACTCATGCACTCGCACGCATGCACTCATGCACTCATGCACTCATGTACTAATGCACTCATGCACTCATGCACTCGCACTCATGCACTCGCACTCATGCACTCATGTACTCATATACTCATGCACTCATGCACTCATGCACTCATGCACTCACACTCGCACTCATGCACTCATGCACTCATGTACTCATGCACTCACACTCATGCACTCATGCACTCGCACTCATGCACTCATGCACTCATGCACCCATGCACTCATGCACTCACGCTCATGCACTCATGCACTCGCACTCATGCACTCATGCACTCATGCACTCATGTACTCATGTACTCATGCACTCATATACTCATGCACTCATATACTCATGCACTCATATACTCATGCACTCGCACTCATGCACTCGCACTCATGCACTCATGCACTCATGTACTAATGCACTCATGCACTCATGCACTCATGTACTCATGTACTCATGCACTCATGTACTCATGCACTCATGTACTCATATACTCATGCACTCATATACTCATGCACTCGCACGCATGCACTCATGCACTCGCACTCATGCACTCATGTACTAATGCACTCATACTCATGCACTCATGCACTCATGCACTCGCACTCATGCACTCATGTACTCATGCACTCATGTACTCATGTACTCATGCACTCGCACTCATGCACTCATGCACTCGCACTCATGCACTCATGCACTCGCACTCATGCACTCGCACTCATGCACTCGCACTCATGCACTCATGCACTCGCACTCATGCACTCACACTCATGCACTCGCACTCATGCACTCATGCACTCATGCACTCGCACTCATGCACTCATGCACATGCACTCGCACTCATGCACTCATGCACCCATGCACCCATGCACTCACACTCATGCACTCATGCACTCGCACTCATGCACTCGCACTCATGCACTCATGCACTCGCACTCATGCACTCATGCACTCATGCACTCATGTACTCATGCACTCATGTACTCATATACTCATGCACTCGCACTCATGCACTCGCACTCATGCACTCATGCACTCATGTACTAATGCACTCATGCACTCATGTACTCATATACTCATGCACTCATGTACTCATGCACTCATGTACTCATATACTCATGCACTCATGCACTCATGCACTCACACTCATGCACTCGCACTCATGCACTCATGCACTCATACACTCACACTCATGCACTCATGCACTCGCACTCATGCACTCGCACTCATGCACTCACACTCATGCACTCGCACTCATGCACCCATGCACCCATGCACTCACACTCATGCACTCATGCACTCATGCACTCATGTACTCATGCACTCATGTACTCATATACTCATGCACTCATATACTCATGCACTCATGCACTCGCACGCATGCACTCATGCACTCATGCACTCGCACTCATGCACTCATGTACTAATGCACTCATACTCATGCACTCATGCACTCATGCACTCGCACTCATGCACTCATGCACTCATGTACTCATGTACTCATGCACTCGCATTCATGCACTCATGCACTCATGCACTCATGCACTCGCACTCATGCACTCGCACTCATGCACTCGCACTCATGCACTCGCACTCATGCACTCATGTACTTATATACTCATATACTCATGCACTCATGCACTCATGCACTCGCACTCATGCACTCACACTCATGCACTCACACTCATGCACTCATGCACTCACTCTCATGCACTCATGCACTCGCACTCATGCACTCATGCACTCGCACTCATGCACTCACACTCATGCACTCACACTCATGCACTCATGCACCCATGCACCCATGCACTCACACTCATGCACTCATGCACTCGCACTCATGCACTCATGCACTCGCACTCATGCACTCGCACTCATGCACTCACACTCATGCACTCGCACTCATGCACTCATGCACTCGCACTCATGCACTCGCACTCATGCACTCATGCACTCATGCACTCATGCACTCATGCACTCATGCACTCATGTACTCATGCACTCATGTACTCATATACTCATGCACTCGCACTCATGCACTCGCACTCATGCACTCATGCACTCATGTACTAATGCACTCATGCACTCATGTACTCATATACTCATGCACTCATGTACTCATGCACTCATGTACTCATATACTCATGCACTCATGCACTCATATACTCATGCACTCATATAATCATGCACTCATGCAGTCGCACTCATGCACTCATGCACTCATGCACTCATGTACTAATGCACTCATGCACTCATATACTCATGTACTAATGCACTCATGCACTCATGTACTCATGCTCTCATGTACTCATGTACTCATATAATCATGCACTCATGTAGTCGCACTCATGCACTCATGCACTCATGCACTCATGTACTAATGCACTCATGCACTCATATACTCATGTACTAATGCACTCATGCACTCATATACTCATGTACTCATGCTCTCATGTACTCATGTACTCATGTACTCATATAATCATGCACTCATGCACTCATGCACTCATGCACTCATGTACTAATGCACTCATGCACTCATATACTCATGCACTCATGTACTCATGCACTCATGTACTCATATACTCATGCACTCATGCACTCATGCACTCATGCACTCATGCACTCATGTACTAATGCACTCATGCACTCATATACTCATGTACTAATGCACTCATGCACTCATGTACTCATGCTCTCATGTACTCATGTACTCATATAATCATGCACTCATGTAGTCGCACTCATGCACTCATGCACTCATGCACTCATGTACTAATGCACTCATGCACTCATATACTCATGTACTAATGCTCTCATGTACTAATGTACACTGCTGACTATCGGGAAATCTAGCAGCGCATACATAATAACTCAATATAGAGTCTAGAAATAAAGCCAGTTATAAAGCAAAACAAATGGATCATGAGATTTTGTGTTACATGAAACCTTATATGATAGATCAGCCCATATCAATTATGAGGGTATCTATTGTATTCCTATATAAATAGGTCTCCATATATTACTACATCTATGAGGGCATCTACATTTATTTTATAAGCCTAGACATTTATACATTATAAGAATAGTGTCCAAGGAAAAAAATGGGAAAAATATAATAAAGAAGAATTAGGAACGTTATAAATGAAGAGATGTCTAATGACACAATGAAGGTCTGAGCAAGAGATATGACTAAATATAAGAATCAGGAAAGATTTAACACGTCATGAAGTCCTACAGGGAACACCAAACCCAACCCAAATATCCATTTCTAATTAAAAGAATATTTTTATCAACAGCTCCCATGGCAACAGTGACCTGGTCTATACCCATGATACATAGGGAGGAAACATTGTGTTTGGACTCTGCAATGTGGTACTAAAGGGGTTGTTTATTTGCCAATTCTAATAACACAATCTGTCCTTCAACTTTGTATTCTCTTCCCTGTATAATAAAATCCACAGGGGCAGATAATAATGTCACCTACATGGGAGGATTAACATGTTATTCTAGATTTAATCTCATATCTCTGAGGAGTTTGTGGATAGGAACTTCCCTGTATCATGTTGTTGCACATAGAGAATTCTGATCCTTATCTGGATATAAAGTGTAGAATAGTATAATGAGATCTGTTCTTACACTTCACTGGAAATTCTTTCACATTTTTTCCATGTTTATAGGTAAACATTGTGGAGTCACTACATTATGAGCCTATAATGGCTTTGTACATTAAGGGGCCCATTTAGTCACATGACTGGCCAGTAAATATCAGTGGCTACACTTTGTTTCCCAGGGACAGAGGCAATAGAAAAGGAGGAGGGGTATGTCTGTATGTTAGGCAGGATTTAAATCTCATATAAAGGAGGAGGTTATGTTAGAAAATGAGGGGGCAGAAGTCTTATGGGTGGAGTTCTTAGCTATGAGGAAAGACTGGCCAAATTGGGGGTGTTCACTCTGGAGAAGAGGCGCTTAAGGGGTGATATGATAACTATGTATAAATATATAAGGGGGATATGATCACTATATATAAATATATAAGGGGGATATGATCACTATATATAAATATATAAGGGGGATATGATCACTGTATATAAATATATAAGGGTATATGATCACTATATATAAATATATAAGGGGGATATGATCACTATATATAAATATATAAGGGGGATATGATCACTATATATAAATATATAAGGGGATATGATCACTATATATAAATATATAAGGGGATATGATCACTATATATAAATATATAAGGGGGATATGATCACTATATATAAATATATAAGGGGGATATGATCACTATATATAAATATATAAGGGGGATATGATCACTATATATAAATATATAAGGGGATATGATCACTATATATAAATATATAAGGGGATATGATCACTATATAAATATATAAGGGGAATATGATCACTATATATAAATATATAAGGGGATCATATAATAATCTCTCTGATTTATTTACCAGTAGGTCTTTCCAGCTGACACAAGGTCACCCATTCCGATTAGAAGAAAAGAGGTTCTGGCTAAATATTGGGAAGGGGTTTGTTACAGTGAGAGCTGTGAAGATGTGGAATTGTCACCCTGAATCAGTGGTACAGGCTGATACATTAGATAGGTACAAGGAAGGGTCGGATGCATTATTCACCAGTAGCTCCTCCCAGCAGACAGGAGGGAGCCAATGAGATTAGAGGAGGGAAAGGGGTGTTACAGGGAGAGCTGGGAAGTGAATCAGGGGTACAGGCTGATACATTAGATAGATACAAGGAAGGGTCGGATGCTTTATTCACCAGTAGCTCCTCCCAGCAGACAGGAGGGAGCCAATGAGATTAGAGGAGGGAAAGGGGTGTTACAGGGAGAGCTGGGAAGTGAATCAGTTGTACAGGCTGATACATTAGATAGGTACAAGGAAGGGTTGGATGCTTTATTCACCAGTAGCTCCTCCCAGCAGATAGGAGGGAGCCAATGAGATTAGAGGAGGGAAAGGGGTGTTACAGGGAGAGCTGGGAAGTGAATCAGGGGTACAGGCTGATACATTAGATAGGTACAAGGAAGGGTCGGATGCTTTATTCACCAGTAGCTCCTCCCAGTAGACAGGAGGGAGCCAATGAGATTAGAGGAGGGAAAGGGGTGTTACAGGGAGAGCTGGGAAGTGAATCAGGGGTACAGGCTGATACATTAGATAGGTACAAGGAAGGGTCGGATGCTTTATTCACCAGTAGCTCCTCCCAGCAGACAGGAGGGAGCCAATGAGATTAGAGGAGGGAAAGGGGTGTTACAGGGAGAGCTGGGAAGTGAATCAGGGGTACAGGCTGATACATTAGATAGGTACAAGGAAGGGTTGGATGCTTTATTCACCAGTAGCTCCTCCCAGCAGACAGGAGGGAGCCAATGAGATTAGAGGAGGGAAAGGGGTGTTACAGGGAGAGCTGGGAAGTGAATCAGGGGTACAGGCTGATACATTAGATAGGTACAAGGAAGGGTCGGATGCTTTATTCACCAGTAGCTCCTCCCAGCAGACAGGAGGGAGCCAATGAGATTAGAGGAGGGAAAGGGGTGTTACAGGGAGAGCTGGGAAGTGAATCAGGGGTACAGGCTGATACATTAGATAGGTACAAGGAAGGGTCGGATGCTTTATTCACCAGTAGCTCCTCCCAGCAGACAGGAGGGAGCCAATGAGATTAGAGGAGGGAAAGGGGTGTTACAGGGAGAGCTGGGAAGTGAATCAGGGGTACAGGCTGATACATTAGATAGGTATAAGAAGGGGTTGGATGGTGTTTAGCAAGTGAGGGAATACAGGGATATGGGAAATAGCTCATAGTACAAGTTGATCCAGGGACTGGTCCCATTGCCATTTTGGAGTCAGGAAAGATTTTTTTCCCCTTCTGAGTCAAATTGGAGAGGCTTTAGATGGGTTATTTTATCTCCCTCTGGATCAACTGGCAGTTAGGCAGCTTAAAAAAAGAGTGTTTGATGTATGTGTCTTTTTTCAACTTATTGTGTTACCTGACTTTAACTGTTTTCCTTACTGAGCTTTGCCCATTCCTGAACTTTTCTATTACTCTGTTTTCGGAAGTTTCCCTTTCTGAGCTATATCCTTTCCTGAACTGTCCCTTACTCAGTTGTGCCTTACTCAACTTACTGAGCTGTGATCATTCCTTAACTGTCCCTAACTGAAAAGGTTCCCTTACTGAACTATTTCTTTTACTGAGCTGTTCTCTTTCCTGGACTGTCCCTTACTGAGCTGCGTCTTTTCCCAAACTATTTTCTTTACTGAACGGTTTCCCTTACTAAGCTGTGTCCTTTCCTGAACTATTTCCAGTACTAAGCTTTGTCATTTTCCCAAACTGTTCTCCTTAGTATTTGCCTTTCTGAGCTGTGCCCTTTCCTGAACTGTCCCTTGCTCAACTGTTTCCCAAACTGAACTGTTTTGTTTACTGAGCTGTGCACTTTCCTGAACTGTCCCTTAGTGAGCTGGGCATTTACTGAACTGTTTTTCTTACTGAGCTGTGCCCCTTACTGAACTGTTTCCTTTTCTGAACAGTTTCCCTTACTGAGCTATTGTCAGGAGCGCACGATGGTGCTCCTGTATCCAGCGGTGCTGCATCCAAGATGGCGGTGCACATGACCCATTGAGTTAATGTGTGGCATGTGCCCTGCACGGAAATTGAAAATAAAAGGACTTCCAGGTCACAGGTTCAATGCCCAATTATAGGATTTGTTTAAAGCATTCCTGGGTATTCCTAAATTTGTATTTATTGCATTCCTGGACTTTTGAACCTTGACTTTGCTATTTATCTGCCTGCCTATTGAACATTGCCTGGATTTGACTACGCTTATTTCTGATCCCTTTTCTGTTACCGTGAACTTGGACTTTTACTTGACGCTTCCTCCTTGGTCCGGACTTCCCCTCTGGGAGCCAATAGGCCCCTGACAGCTATGTCCTTTACTAAACTATTTCCCTTACTGAACTGTTTCCCTTACTGAACTGTCATGTGCTACTCAAAACTCTCAAATTCGTATTGTGAATTATCCAAACTTGATTTGAGTTTTAATTTGAATTTTGAGATTTATCATACTCTGGCCCTTTAAGAACTCAAATTCAACTATTTGCCACCTAAAACCTGACAAATTACTGCATAAGTCAATAGGAGAGATCCAGGGAATAATGTGGTGATGTTTGTAGCCTTCCCGACCTTCGACCGAGTATTAACAATTTCATTTTGAACAATTACATTAGTCGAATTTCAAAATTTATGGGAGATTAGGGGAGTTTTAAAAAACTCACATTTCAAAATCGAAATTCGACCCTTGATAAATGTGCCTGAAAGAGTTCAGGTCCAGATTATACAGATAATAGAATACAATTCACAACTGAAATCAGTAGGGGTAACTGTTTATCCTTAGGACAGCAACAAGAATTAATTGTTTAGGAATAAGGAAAAACAGGGTCAGTTGGACAATTGGCAGAAAACAGGGAAGAAGATTCCACATGAGGCAAAATAATAATAATAATCCACAGGATACAATTGTAAATCCAGTAAATAAATCATGGAGAAATCCTGCAGGCAAGAGGTTTTCGACATTTGGAAAAGTTTCCCAGCAGGAGAGAGGAAACCGTGTGACACCCCCATGGTGACAAGTGGTACATTCTTACTCAATGATGGTGGTGACCTTGATTTGGTCTCTAGAAACCCTCTAGTACTTACTGTAATGCCCAAATCAGGAGAACTGTACCCCACACTGAACTGCTGGAGCAGGATTATTTGCCTATAATTCCCTAATTCACCACCAGGATACTGTGAGCTTTACACAAAGGTACGGGATAACATATAGTGACATATGTAGTAGCAAATGCTCTGCTTCCATCTCATTCTGCCACAGAGAGAAACTAGGGAGAGATTTGCAATGAAAAAAGTGGGAAATTAAAGTGTGGGTGATCAGGAAGAGCCCCATAACATTATTAATGTATTCGTTGTATTGCAAGTTTGATCAAACAGGAGAAACCTCAAGCTGCACCTCGGAGTTTACACTAGGGCTCAACTTCTTCTGTAGTAAAAGATCTACATGAACAACACATTACCTGGCAGAAAGAGTGGGAAGCTACTCTAGAGGCATAATAAGTGAGGGTGGAGCAAAAATTAAAGTTGGGGTGATCAGGAAAAGCCCCATTCCTTTATTAATGTTATTATATTAAAAGCTTTATCAAAGAGGAGAACCCTCAAGCTTTGGACTGTCCACTAGGGTTCAACCTCTTCTGTAGGAAAAGTATGAAATAATATAAAGTGGGTGATAATTGATTTACTACAGGGGCACCATGGATGAAGGACAGGAAAATATATAGTTATCCCAAGCAGTAACAAAGTGCTCCTCTGCCAACCCAACTGGAACAT
Source organism: Xenopus petersii (assembly GCA_038501925.1). Taxonomy (NCBI): domain Eukaryota; kingdom Metazoa; phylum Chordata; class Amphibia; order Anura; family Pipidae; genus Xenopus; species Xenopus petersii. The sequence continues at coordinate 144,018,556 of CM076683.1, read as the reverse complement.
ACAGGTCACACCTGGTACCACTATGAGGAGAAATCTTTGGTGGCCACTTCTCTGCATATTTACAGTACATCCAATAGCATTGAGTCTAAAACTGGTAGAGGATGTAACTTCTGGGACAAAGTGTGCTCTGGGGCACCCACCACACAATGAGACCACTAAGAGGAGGCGCGTGTGCTTGGCATATTAAGCTGCAGAAGGGTCTGTCTTTTCTAACTGCCCACCAGTCCCCTATTTAGAGACACAATAGAAACATCCTAGCGCCTGCAGGGTTGAGCTCCTTCTAATTCACATAGTTGTGATCCATGTGAGTGGGCCTTCACACACCTACAATAAAGATGCTAATAATGCAGACATGGTTAATTGCCACTTTCATAGACAATAAAAGAGTAGCCATCCCCAAATCTGGTTGTTTGGCAAACATAATTGGGTTTTGAAAGTTTCTTTATTATGTCTACCCAGGGGCAAACAATGCTCAAGCTGTGAAGGTGGAGAGTTGTCAGGTACTGAGGGTAAGGAGGATGCTGCACAGGTACATATTGTGCTTAGATAGTGAAGTTGGGAAGGCTGATCCATAAGAACAACAAATTTGTCTGGCAGAAGAGTGAAGTTGGAGAGGCTACTCTAAAGGTACAATAAGTGAAGTTGAAGAGGCTACTCTAAAGGTACAATAAGTGAAGTTGGAGAGGCTACTCTAAAGGTACAATAAGTGAAGTTGAAGAGGCTACTCTAAAGGTACAATAAGTGAAGTTGAAGAGGCTACTCTAAAGGTACAATAAGTGAAGTTGAAGAGGCTACTCTAAAGGTACAATAAGTGAAGTTGAAGAGGCTACTCTAAAGGTACAATAAGTGAAGGTGGAAAGGCTACTCTGGAGGCACAATAATTGAAGGTGGAGAGACTACTCTAGAAGCACAATAAGTGAAGGTGGAGATGCAACTCTGGAAGCACAATAAGTGAAGTTGGAGAGGCTACTCTGGAGGCACAACAAGTGAAGGTGGAGAGGCTACTCTAGAAGCACAATAAGTGAAGGTGAGTGTTAAATCTACTCCACAGAAACAAGGAGATGCCAGACAGCGACAGTTGTGAGGTTGTTCTACAGGTACATGGAATGGTCTGGCAATAAATCAATTGCCCCATTGTGCTCAATATTAGTTGACACTTATGTATAAATACACATTGCACCACTTTACTGCTATTCACACCCATTCTCCTTGTTCAAACTGGCATGATGCCCTGGTATTTGGCCTTACAGAATGTCAAACAACTTTTGCCAGTAAGAATATTGCCAGATGAGAATATCAGGTTTATATGACTATACAATGACTTGAGAAGATACCTCTGTAACGTGCACCGTAGAGGTGTCTAGGGACAAAATCTGGGGCAGAAGTGGGAAGAATATATACCCTTTGTTATTTTATTCAGCATTGTGCTGGTTGTCAGCCCAGTAGGGTTGGTCATTGTGCAAATCAAGTCAACATGTTACGTAGCTCCAGGTCATAGTACAAGTCCATTAACTCAAGCACATGATATAAAGGACAGAACCTGCAAAGTAATTGTGACAATAAAGGAAACCAGTAAATTCCTGTGGCAGCAAGAACCAAACCAGCCCATTGTCCCTCTGGCCCTCAACCACCAACTGTATCATATGCAAATATCTCCTATCTGTCAGATGGGCATTTGAGCATTCAGTGCAGGCCATAGTCACTATTAACTGGACCTGGGGGGGCTGCTTTGGAACCCACATAATATGCCAGGGTCTACTTTGAATCTCAGTCATGAATCCATGTAACATGACATTTATTATCTTTATAATCTTCAGTATTTGTTTGAAATAGGTACAAATACTTCTTATTCCCTCCCACTGCTCCACAACAACTCTCTCCTTTCATGGAGATCTAAAATCAGCATAGGAAGGGTTATGGGCTTAAGTGATTCACTGGTGGGAAAGAAAAGTAGATTTCCATCATTAGCATTACTTTCCCTATTGGCAAGATGGACAGTAGGACAGGTTGGAGACAGTAGGGCAAGATGGAGACAGTATGACAAGATGGAGCTATTAGGATAGGTCAGAGACAGTAGGGCAAGATGGAGACATTAGAATAGGTCAGAGACACTAGAACAAGATGGAGACAGTAGGGCAAGATGGAGACAGTAGAACAAGATGGAGACAGTTAGAAAAGATGGAGACAGTAGGACAAGATGGAGACAGTAGGACAAGTTGGAGACAGTAGGACAAGATGCAGATAGTAAAGGCAAGATGGTGACAGTAGGACAAGATGGAGACAGTAGGACAAGATGGAGACAGTAGGGCAAGATGGAGACAGTAGGACAAGATGGAGACAGTAGGACAAGATGCTGACAGTAGGACAAGATGGAGACAGTAGGGCAAGATGCAGACAGTAAGACAAGATAGAGACAGTGGGGCAAGACGGAGACAGTATGACAAGATAGAGACAGTAGAACGAGATGGAGACAGCAGGGCAAGATGGAGACAGTAGGACAAGATGGAGACAGAAGGGCAAGATGGAGACAGTAGGGCAAGATGAAGACAACAGGGCAAGATGGAGACATTAGCATAGGCCAGAGACAGTAGGGCAAGATGGAGACATTAGGATAGGTCAGAGACAGTAGGACAAGTTGGAGACAGAAGGGCAAGATGGAAAAAGTAGGGCAATATGGAGACAGTAGGACAAGATGGAGACAGTAGGACAATTTGGAGACAGCAGGGCAAGATGTTGACAGTAGAGCAAGATGGAGACATTAGGATAGGTTGGAGACAGTAGGGCAAGATGTAAACAGTAGGATAAGATGGGGACAGTAGGGACAGTTGGGCAAGATGGAGATCGTAGGGCAAGATGGAGACAGAAGGGCAAGATGGAGACATTAGGATAGCTCGGAGACAGTAGGACTAGTTGGCGACAGTAGGGAAACATGGAGACATTAGGATAGGATGGAGACAGTAGGGCAAGATGGAGAAAGTAGGACAAGATGGAGACTGTAGGGCAAGATGGAGAAAGTAGGACAAGATGGAGACTGTAGGGCAAGATGGAGACAGTAGGACAAGGTGGAGACAGCAGGACAAGAGGGAGACAGTGGGGAAAGATAGAGACGTAGGACAAGATAGAGACTGTAGGGCAAGATGGAGACAGTAGGACAAGGTGGAGACAGCAGGACAAGAGGGAGACAGTGGGGAAAGATGGAGACGTAGGACAAGATGGAGACAGTAGGACAAGATGGAGACAGTAGGACAAGAGGGAGACAGTAGGGCAATATGGAGAAAGTAGGACAAGATGGAGACAGTAGGGCAAGATGGAGACAGTAAGACAAGATGGAGACAGTAGGACAAGATGGAGACTGTAGGGCAAAATGGAGACAGTAGTACAAGGTGGAGACAGTAGGGCAAGTTGGAAACAGTAGCTGGATCATACACAAGGGGGGAAGTGATAGCAGAGTACCAGACATTAAGTGAAAGCTGGAACTCACTGACTATTCCAAATCCACAACACCCCCACTTCAACACACAAACCTGTTTGCTCAGACAATTGATTGTAGCAGGTTTGACCTCTCTTTCTCTTGTATCTAAGTAGGGGGCAGTTAGAAGATGAGTATCTAAGTAGGGGGCAGTTAGAAGGTGAGTATTTACAATGGATTAGACAGGAGAGTCGAGACAGGGACAGACAAGGTGCAGTCTCTGTAATGAGACATTGGCCGAGGTGCAGAGTGATGTGTTGAACTAATCCCACCAGCGAGAGTTTATGGTGCACAATATGCAGAGTGAGCACTACGTGAGCTTATTAAAGGCCAAATGTTCAAGGACATGGTAGTGAGCACACTGATAAAACCTCCCTGGGGCAATAAAACTGCACTGGCAGGTACCACTCATGAGATGTTATGTGTCTCTCAACCCCAGTGACACCAATGAAGTCCTTATCTGCTGCTGCCATAGGAATGTGACAAGTACAGAGTCCGTGGGGCACAATTACCCCTGGCACCAGGGACAAACACAATTAATACACTAATTCTCTACAGGGTGGATGAGGGGGGCACCACAGAGACAATTTATTGGGGGGCAAAGCTCATTACATGCTGAGAGCCCCCCAAAAGTTTCTGATGATTTAACCAGCACTGATATGTGAATAAAGTTACTGGGACAGAATAGAGACCAGGAACCTTTTCTATTTGCCAAAGACCCGCTCCAGCCATGAACTCACATGTGTCTCACATACCTGCCCCCCTACTGACTCCTCCCCATGCTCCTGTGAGCCAATGAGAGGCTGAGCAAATACACAATGCCCACAGCCCATGTGGGGCATGAAATCCCCAAGTCATGCTGGGTCATATTCCAGTTCCACATCTTCTACCAACATCCCATGTGGCCCCTGCCCCACGTCACACATTCATAGACGGCAATTTAAGGGGCCCAATGACACCCCCTGACTTGCAGGGTCAGTACCAGCCCCCACATAATCTGTCTGGGCTTGGAGAGCAGACCAGGGAGCAGCAGCTGACCGGTGGGGGATATGATCAGAGATAGGGGTCTCCCACAATTCCCAGTGGGTGTGTATTACCAGCCCCCGACCACTGCAGGGACTAGTGGCCCAATGGAAGGAGCCACGTGCCACCCAAACAGAACCAGAGTCAAACAGGAGATGTGTGTTGTCCAGTAAGAGTTAATGTGGAGATTTGTCGAGTAAGACTCACAGGCAGCGGGATGTTTAATAGACTTGTGGCTAATGAGTAACCAATGAGTAACTAATGAGTAACCTGCCAATAATCACGGCAAGACAATGTCAGTTATGTGGCCCCAGCCAGTTACTGCACCTGGTACAGTCTGTTCCCTGGGAAATTCCATCCTCACTTCCTCATCAGGAATACCCCCCCCCCAGTGATCCGCACCCCCTCTGTTCATTCAGTGGTACTGACCATGGAGGAAGATGGGTCAGGGGGTCTCTACAGGACACAGGGGGGCCAGTGTACTCTCCTCTCTCTCTTTATTGCCCCCCATCCCAACCTTCGACAGAACATGAGACTTATAATGAAATAGGAATTAGCGCCCCCTGGTGTCAATATAGAGAAGTGTTTAGAGCCAATGAAGTAATGAGCCCATGTTATTAGTAACACAAAGAAATAAGATCAGGTGAATAGCAGGTAAGTGCTGAGTCAATAAGTGTCTGTTACACAAACACTGGACTTTCCCCTCATCACAAATAACAGGAAACATTGCACATCCACACCCCTAATGTGTAATAATGTATGTATGTGTAATAATGTATGTGTGTGTGTCGTATACCTGTGTAATAATGTATGTGTGTGTAATAATGTATGTGTGTGTAATAATGTATGTGTGTGTAATAATGTATGTGTGTGTAATAATGTATGTGTGTGTAATAATGTATGTGTGTGTTGTGTACCTGTGAGATAATGTATGTGTGTATGTCAGGTACCTGTGTAATAATGTATGTGTGTGTCGTGTAACTGTGTAATAATGTATGTGTTTGTCATGTACCTGTGTAATAATGTATGTGTTTGTCATGTACCTGTGTAATAATGTATGTGTGTCGTGTACCTGTGTAATAATGTATGTGTGTGTGTCGTGTACCTGTGTAATAATGTATGTGTGTCGTGTACCTGTGTAATAATGTATGTGTGTGTCGTGTAACTGTGTAATAATGTATGTGTCTGTCATGTACCTGTGTAATAATGTATGCGTGACATGTACCTGTGTAAAAATGTATGCGTGACATGTACCTGTGTAATAATGTATGTGTGTCATGTACCTGTGTAATAATGTATGTGTGTGTCATGTACCTGTGTAATAATGTATGTGTGTGTGTCATGTACCTGTGTAAAAATTTATGTGTGTGTGTGTAACTGTGTAATAATGTATGTGTGTGTCGTGTAACTGTGTAATAATGTATGTGTCTGTCATGTACCTGTGTAATAATGTATGCGTGACATGTACCTGTGTAATAATGTATGTGTGTCATGTACCTGTGTAATAATGTATGTGTGTCGTGTACCTGTGTAATAATGTATGTGTGTGTCGTGTAACTGTGTTATAATGTATGTGTGACATGTACCTGTGTAATAATGTATGTGTCTGTCATGTACCTGTGTAATAATGTATGCGTGACATGTACCTGTGTAATAATGTATGCGTGACATGTACCTGTGTAATAATGTATGTGTGTCATGTACCTGTGTAATAATGTATGTGTGTGTCATGTACCTGTGTAATAATGTATGTGTGTGTGTCATGTACCTGTGTAATAATGTATGTGTGTGTCGTGTAACTGTGTAATAATGTATGTGTTTGTCGTGTACCTGTGTAATAATATATGTGTGTCGTCTACCTGTGTAATAATGTATGTGTGTGTGTCATGTACCTGTGTAATAATGTATGTGTGTCGTGTACCTGTGTAATAATGTATGTGTGTGTCGTGTAACTGTGTAATAATGTATGTGTGACATGTACCTGTGTAATAATGTATGTGTCTGTCATGTACCTGTGTAATAATGTATGCGTGACATGTACCTGTGTAAAAATGTATGCGTGACATGTACCTGTGTAATAATGTATGTGTGTCATGTACCTGTGTAATAATGTATGTGTGTGTCATGTACCTGTGTAATAATGTATGTGTGTGTGTCATGTACCTGTGTAATAATGTATGTGTGTGTGTCATGTACCTGTGTAATAATGTATGTGTGTGTGTCATGTACCTGTGTAATAATGTATGTGTGTGTCGTGTAACTGTGTAATAATGTATGTGTGTGTCATGTACCTGTGTAATAATGTATGTGTGTTTCTCATGTACCTGTGTAATAATATATGTGTGTGTCGTGTACCTGTGTAATAATGTATGTGTGTTGTGTACCTGTGTAATAATGTATGTGTGTGTTGTGTAACTGTGTAATAATGTATGTGTGACATGTACCTGTGTAATAATGTATGTGTCTGTCATGTACCTGTGTAATAATGTATGCGTGACATGTACCTGTGTAATAATGTATGTGTGTCATGTACCTGTGTAATAATGTATGTGTGTGTGTCGTGTACCTGTGTAATAATGTATGTGTGACATGTACCTGTGTAATAATGTATGCGTCTGTCATGTACCTGTGTAATAATGTATGCGTGACATGTACCTGTGTAATAATGTATGTGTGTCATGTACCTGTGTAATAATGTATGTGTGTGTGTCGTGTACCTGTGTAATAATGTATGTGTGTTTGTCATGTACCTGTGTAATAATGTATGTGTGTGTGTCGTGTACCTGTGTAATAATGTATGTGTGTGTGTCATGTACCTGTGTAATAATGTATGTGTGTGTCGTGTAACTGTGTAATAATGTATGTGTGACATGTACCTGTGTAATAATGTATGTGTCTGTCATGTACCTGTGTAATAATGTATGCGTGACATGTACCTGTGTAATAATGTATGTGTGTCATGTACCTGTGTAATAATGTATGTGTGTGTCATGTACCTGTGTAATAATGTATGTGTGTGTCATGTACCTGTGTAATAATGTATGTGTGTGTCGTGTACCTGTGTAATAATGTATGTGTGTGTGTCATGTACCTGTGTAATAATGTATGTGTGTGTGTCGTGTACCTGTGTAATAATGTATGTGTGTTTGTCATGTACCTGTGTAATAATGTATGTGTGTGTGTCGTGTACCTGTGTAATAATGTATGTGTGTGTGTCATGTACCTGTGTAATAATGTATGTGTGTGTCATGTACCTGTGTAATAATGTATGTGTGTGTCATGTACCTGTGTAATAATGTATGTGTGTTTGTCATGTACCTGTGTAATAATATATGTGTGTTTGTCATGTACCTGTGTAATAATATATGTGTGTGTTGTGTACCTGTGTAATAATGTATGTGTGTCGTGTACCTGTGTAATAATGTATGTGTGTGTCGTGTAACTGTGTATTAATGTATGTGTGTTTGTCATGTACCTGTGTAATAATATATGTGTGTCGTGTACCTGTGTAATAATGTATGTGTGTCGTGTAACTGTGTAATAATGTATGTGTGTGTCATGTACCTGTGTAATAATGTATGTGTGACATGTACCTGTGTAATAATGTATGTGTGTCATGTACCTGTGTAATAATGTATGTGTGTGTGTCGTGTACCTGTGTAATAATGTATGTGTGTTTGTCATGTACCTGTGTAATAATGTATGTGTGTGTCATGGTAGAGTAGTTAGTAAAGTGGTTAGTAGAGTAGTCAGTAGAGTAGTAAGTAGTCAGTAGAGTAGTCAGTAGAGTAGTCAGTAGAGTAGTCAGTAGAGTAGTTAGTAGAGTAGTCAGTAGAGTAGTAAGTAGTCAGTAAAGTAGTCAGTAGAGTGTTAGTAGGGTAGTTAGTAGTCAGTAGAGTAGTTAGTAGAGTAGTCAGTAGGGTAGTTAGTAGTCAGTAGAGTAGTTAGTAGAGTAGTAAGTAGTCAGTAGAGTAGTCAGTAGTGTTAGTAGGGTAGTTAGTAGTCAGTAGAGTAGTTAGTAGAGTAGTCAGTAGAGTAGTTAGTAGTCTATAGAGTAGTTAGTAGAGTAGTCAGTAGGGTAGTTAGTAGTCAGTAGAGTAGTTAGTAGAGTAGTCAGTAGAGTAGTTAGTAGTCTGTAGAGTAGTTAGTAGAGTAGTCAGTAGAGTAGTTAGTAGAATAGTCAGTAGAGTGTTAGTAGGGTAGTTAGTAATCAGTAGAGTAGTTAGTAGAGTAGTTAGTAGAGTAGTAAGTAGTCAGTAGAGTAGTCAGTAGTGTTAGTAGGATAGTTAGTAGTCAGTAGAGTAGTCAGTAGTGTTAGTAGGGTAGTTAGTAGTCAGTAGAGTAGTTAGTAGAGTAGTCAGTAGAGTAGTTAGCCGTCTGTAGAGTAGTTAGTAGAGTAGTCAGTAGGGTAGTTAGTAGTCTGTAGAGTAGTTAGTAGAGTAGTCAGTAGAGTAGTTAGTAGTCTGTAGAGTAGTTAGTAGAGTAGTCAGTAGGGTAGTTAGTAGAGTAGTCAGTAGGGTAGTTAGTAGAGTAGTCAGTAGGGTAGTTAGTAGAGTAGTCAGTAGAGTAGTTAGTAGTCTGTAGAGTAGTTAGTAGAGTAGTCAGTAGAGTAGTTAGTAGTCTGTAGAGTAGTTAGTAGAGTAGTCAGTAGAGTGTTAGTAGGGTAGTTAGTAGTCAGTAGAGTAGTTAGTAGTCAGTAGAGTAGTTAGTAGTCAGTAGAGTAGTTAGTAGAGTAGTCAGTAGAGTGTTAGTAGGGTAGTAAGTAGAGTAGTTAGTAGAGTAGTCAGTAGAGTGTTAGTAGGGTAGTAAGTAGAGTAGTTAGTAGAGTAGTCAGTAGAGTAGTCAGTAGTTACTTTTCCAGCGCTGATGTCTGTGTGGTGTTTGGGCGGGGCTTGGGCGCCAGTGTGGGCGGGGCCAGGGGCGCAGAACATTTTGTTGTACGGCCCGTGATTTCTACTGGCGGCCCTGGGCAGAGATTAATTGGGAGGTTGGGGAGAAATTTGGAAGGAAGGGTAAAAAGCGGCTTTGGCCCGGGCTCCAGGAAAAAATGTAACGCCACGCCTATTTGTTGGCAACGTTACTGTGCAGGTAGTTCCGCCAGGCTGAGAGCAGCCGCTCACTGACGTACCAATATGGCGGTGTGAGGAGCAGACAGACGCCACGCCCCGCGGCCGCGTCTTTGTTTCTATGGAGACCGCGGAATTCACCTATCCCGGAAGGAATTACTTTCCAGCCAATCCGAGGAGGCCATGGTACCACGAGCGGATATCCGGTTGCTCTGTGTTCGTCCGGCAGCCGGCGCGAGAATCCGGATTTGAAAGGTAAAAGTGACTACGGTGAGTAGAGGAATAACGGGAGGAGTTGCGTCACGCTGTAACGTTCCGTTCGTGAGCGCGTCCCCGCACAATCATGTACGCCGTGTACCGACAAGCGCACCCGCCCACCGGCCTGGAGTTCTCCATGTACTGCAACTTCTTCTCCAACTCCGAGAGGAACCTGGTGGTGGCGGGAACCTCGCAGCTCTACGTGTATCGGCTCAACCCGAGCTCTGAGGTGAGTGTGAGAGACACAGAGCTATTGGCTGGCCCGGTCACGTGATCTCCCATGTTGTCTGTTCCCATTGCCCAGGGGTCTGACTGAGTCACTCACTTGTCTTGTCCTTCCACAGAGCTCGTCCAAAGGGGAGAAAGGCTCAGGTGAGGGACTGTGTGTCTTCTCTCTGCTCTATTCTATTTATTTATATGTATTTATATGTATTTATATATGTATTGTGTCTTCTCTCTGCTCTATTCTATTTATTTATATGTATTTATATAAGTATTGTCTTCTCTGTGCTCTATTCTATATATTTATATGTATTTATATATGTATTGTGTCTTCTCTCTGCTCTATTCTATATATTTATATGTATTTATATATGTATTGTGTCTTCTCTCTGACTTTATATAGTGTGTGTTAGTGGCCTTGCCATTCACATGTGTCAGTCCTGATTGTGCTTATCCCCCGACCCTACTCATTCCTGTCTCCTTCTGTGCAGAGGTGAAGGGTCACAAGGAGAAGCTGGAGCTCATGGCCTCCTTCTCCTTCTTCGGTAACATCATGTCTATGGCCAGTGTCGAGCTGTCTGGAGCCAAGAGAGACGCCCTGTTACTGAGCTTCAAGGAGGCCAAGGTAAGTGGCCCGAGATCTTCTGCTCTCCTTGCCAACTGGCCCAGCACCCAATTCACCTGGCCCAGCACCCTGTTCACCTGGCCCAGCACCCAATTCACCTGGCCCAGCACCCTGTTCACCTGGCCCAGCACCCTGTTCACCTGGCCCAGCACCCTGTTCACCTGGCCCAGCACCCTGTTCACCTGGCCCAGCACCCTGTTCACCTGGCCCAGCACCCTGTTCACCTGGCCCAGCACCCAATTCACCTGGCCCAGCACCCAATTCACCTGGCCCAGCACCCTGTTCATCTGGCCCAAACACACAGTAGTGTTAATCCAGGTAGATGGGTAAAGAAACCAATCAGATCAGGTGTACTGCTGCAAGGTGCTTTTATTGAATAAATAGTGCTTTTTTTTTTATAATAGGTGCTTTTATTCAATAAAAGCACCTTGCAGCAGTACACCTGATCTGATTGGTTTCTTTACCCATCTACCTGGATTGACTGATTATTGTTTTTGGATGGAAACAAGGGTTCGGAGATCAGAAATATACAAGAAGGGTAAATATACCAGTTTATGTGACACAGTAGTGTTACACAATCACCTCACTGCTTTTTGTAGCGTCAGGTGCCGACTGTGTCTGCTCAGGTCCGGTCCATATTCCAAAAGATATTTCAGCAGCACTCCGATATAGTGAAATATAATTTATTTGTGCAACAAGTGAAGCAACGTTTCAGGCTTGACCAGCCCTTTATCAAGCTTAACCATAGTGTAATGGTGGCCATACACGGGCAGATAAAGCTGCCGATATTGGTCGTTTGGACCGATTTGACAGCTTATCTGCGCGTGTATGGGGGCTTCCGACGGGTCTTCCCGATCAGTATCTGGCCACTATATCGATCAGGAAGGTTGGATTTTTACCCAACCGATCCGTCTCAGCCGCTTGGCGCATCGTAATTCGATTGTTCGGCCATACGGCCGAACGTTCGAATTACCCCCGATATAGCCATGCAGTTTAGTGGCATATCGGGGATGTCGCCAAACGAGCGGATCTTTGAGTCTATGGCCACCTTTACATTAAACCCTTTAAATAGCCATGTAGGGGGAGGGAAAACATTTGAACCTCCCAATTGGTTATTCATCACATTAACCCTTGTAATATGTATCATAAAACCATTGTAATAATATATGTAGTTTTTACATATATTATTACAATGGTTTTATAATACATATTACAAGGGTTAATGTGATGAATAACCAATTGGGAGGTTTAAATTTTTTCCCTCCCCCTACATAGGTTTTTAAGCAGGCTCAGCTTTTCTATCAGATGCTGAGCATTCAACACTATCATTCGTCAGCATCTGATAGAAAAGCTGAGCCTGCTTGGACTGAACACCTCCCTCTGCAGTTGGTTCTGGACTTCCTAAGCGACAGACCTCAGTCAGTCAGGATTGGATCATCTCCAGAACCAGCACACTGAGCCCCGGAGCCCCTCAAGGCTGTGTGCTTAGTCCTCTACTGTTCACTCTGCTGACGCACAACTGTGTAGCCTCGCACCACACAAATCACATTATAAAGTTCACTATTGACACGACCGTGGTGGGTCTCATCAGCAATAATGACGAGTCACCATACAGAGAGGAGGTGCAGGGGTTAACAGACTGGTGCAGAGCCAACAAGCTGTCTCTCAATGTAGACAAAACAAAGGAGATGGTTGTTGACTTTAGGAAGACTAGGAGTGACCACCTGCCACTGTACATCGCCGGCTCTAATGTGGAGATTGTCAGAAGCACCAAATTCCTTGGTGTCCACCTGGCGGAGAACCTCACCTGGTCCCACAACACCAGCTACTTAGCCAAGAAAGCCCAACAGCGCCTCTACTACCTGCACAAGCTGAGCAAATCCCATCTCCCACCCTTTATACTCACAACCTTCTACAGAGGGACTATCGAGAGTATCCTGAGCAGCTCTATCACTGTCTGGCCTGGAACTGCACTGTCATGGATACAATTGTTCTCTATGAGCACATCTGCACTTTATCATGTTCTTTATCATGTTCTTACTACTGTCATATCACAATCATGTGTGACGTTTAGCATTATTTACTGTACATATTACATCTACTGAGTGTGTCTTGTCCTGTCCCTGCACTGTCCTGTCTCGCACCACTTGCACATTTTTGCACTTTTTGTCTGTTGTCCGGTACATCTATGTTGTGTGTGGCCCCAGGGTCCTAGAGGAACTTTGTTTCGTTTCACTGTATATGGATGAGATGACAATAAACTCACACTTGACTTATGTGATGAATAACCAATTGGGAGGTTGACATTTTTTCCCTCCCCCTACATATCTATTCAAAGGCTTTTATGTTACACTATGGTCAAGCCTGAAACGTTGCTTCACTTGTTGCACAAATAAATTATATTTTCACTATATCTGAGTCTTATTCATCTGGCCCAGCGCCCTATTCACCTGCCAAACTGTTCATCCAGCAATGTCACAGGGGGAATAGGGGAGCATGTGCAGGGAGTAGTGAGGCAGGGATGCGGGGAGTACGGATTTGCATATGAGATTGGGGGGGGGGTTGCAAAGGCATAACCTTCAGTCTCAGCTCTTTGTTTCCTTTCTGTGCAACTCTGTTATTTCTATATTGCTCCCCTCCCACCATTACTCCTTCATTTTCCATCTCTGCACTCAGTAAAGTAGTTCTCCTGCCATTAATCCTTCCCACTGCTCCCCTTCCTTCTGTTCCTACTGCCCCCCAGCACCCACTGCAAAGCACCCAGTTACTCTTCTCTTTTATTGCTTGCAAGGTAATTGGGCTTAGAAGCTCACAGTGGGAGGGCTCCTCCTTCTTTGTCTTGCTCTATATGCTCATTTGGTGGGTAATTAATGGTGGGACCTTTCTCCTGGTGCAGCTCTCAGTTGTGGAGTACGACCCCGGGACCCACGATCTGAAGACTCTGTCCTTACATTACTTTGAGGAGCCAGAACTGCGGGTAAGTGCCCCAAAATGTCTCTCTATATGAGAATCTTTACTGAATGCTGATTGGGCACATTAGGAAACCAGTCTGGAGGTAGAGCACTGCAGTGGGAGGGGCTTATTCACTGGTCATATGACTGTCCTAGCAAACGGGAGGGTGTATTATACAGTGGGATTTAATTTGTATTAAATTAGAATTCATTGCAATTAATGAGGAGGGATGTCATCATGTCTTGTTGGGTTTATAGTTCTGTGTAACTGTCATTGTGTCTGTCCCTTTCTCTTCTCTGCACTGCTGCTTCTGACTCCTGATACAACTTCCCAATATCCATTCATTCCTCATTCTCACTGGGTTTATAGTTCTGTGTAACTGTCATTGTGTCTGTCCCTTTCTCTTCTCTGCACTGCTGCTTCTGACTCCTGATACAACTTCCCAATATCCATTCATTCCTCATTCTCACTGGGTTTATAGTTCTGTGTAACTGTCATTGTGTCTGTCCCTTTCTCTGCACTGCTGCTTCTGACTCCTGATACAACTTCCCAATATCCATTCATTCCTCATTCTCACTGGGTTTATAGTTCTGTGTAACTGTCATTGTGTCTGTCCCTTTCTCTGCACTGCTGCTTCTGACTCCTGATACAACTTCCCAATATCCATTCATTCCTCATTCTCACTGGGTTTATAGTTCTGTGTAACTGTCATTGTGTCTGTCCCTTTCTCTTCTCTGCACTGCTGCCTCTGACTCCTGATACAACTTCCCAATATCCATCCATTCCTCATTCTCACTGGGTTTATAGTTCTGTGTAACTGTCATTGTGTCTGTCCCTTTCTCTGCACTGCTGCTTCTGACTCCTGATACAACTTCCCAATATCCATTCATTCCTCATTCTCACTGGGTTTATAGTTCTGTGTAACTGTCATTGTGTCTGTCCCTTTCTCTTCTCTGCACTGCTGCTTCTGACTCCTGATACAACTTCCCAATATCCATTCATTCCTCATTCTCACTGGGTTTATAGTTCTGTGTAACTGTCATTGTGTCTGTCCCTTTCTCTTCTCTGCTGCTTCTGACTCCTGATACAACTTCCCAATATCCATTCATTCCTCATTCTCACTGGGTTTATAGTTCTGTGTAACTGTCATTGTGTCTGTCCCTTTCTCTGCACTGCTGCTTCTGACTCCTGATACAACTTCCCAATATCCATTCATTCCTCATTCTCACTGGGTTTATAGTTCTGTGTAACTGTCATTGTGTCTGTCCCTTTCTCTGCACTGCTGCTTCTGACTCCTGATACAACTTCCCAATATCCATTCATTCCTCATTCTCACTGGGTTTATAGTTCTGTGTAACTGTCATTGTGTCTGTCCCTTTCTCTGCACTGCTGCTTCTGACTCCTGATACAACTTCCCAATATCCATTCATTCCTCATTCTCACTGGGTTTATAGTTCTGTGTAACTGTCATTGTGTCTGTCCCTTTCTCTTCTCTGCACTGCTGCCTCTGACTCCTGATACAACTTCCCAATATCCATTCATTCCTCATTCTCACTGGGTTTATAGTTCTGTGTAACTGTCATTGTGTCTGTCCCTTTCTCTGCACTGCTGCCTCTGACTCCTGATACAACTTCCCAATATCCATTCATTCCTCATTCTCACTGGGTTTATAGTTCTGTGTAACTGTCATTGTGTCTGTCCCTTTCTCTTCTCTGCACTGCTGCTTCTGACTCCTGATACAACTTCCCAATATCCATTCATTCCTCATTCTCACTGGGTTTATAGTTCTGTGTAACTGTCATTGTGTCTGTCCCTTTCTCTTCTCTGCACTGCTGCCTCTGACTCCTGATACAACTTCCCAATATCCATTCATTCCTCATTCTCACTGGGTTTATAGTTCTGTGTAACTGTCATTGTGTCTGTCCCTTTCTCTGCACTGCTGCCTCTGACTCCTGATACAACTTCCCAATATCCATTCATTCCTCATTCTCACTGGGTTTATAGTTCTGTGTAACTGTCATTGTGTCTGTCCCTTTCTCTTCTCTGCACTGCTGCTTCTGACTCCTGATACAACTTCCCAATATCCATTCATTCCTCATTCTCACTGGGTTTATAGTTCTGTGTAACTGTCATTGTGTCTGTCCCTTTCTCTGCACTGCTGCTTCTGACTCCTGATACAACTTCCCAATATCCATTCATTCCTCATTCTCACTGGGTTTATAGTTCTGTGTAACTGTCATTGTGTCTGTCCCTTTCTCTGCACTGCTGCCTCTGACTCCTGATACAACTTCCCAATATCCATTCATTCCTCATTCTCACTGGGTTTATAGTTCTGTGTAACTGTCATTGTGTCTGTCCCTTTCTCTTCTCTGCACTGCTGCTTCTGACTCCTGATACAACTTCCCAATATCCATTCATTCCTCATTCTCACTGGGTTTATAGTTCTGTGTAACTGTCATTGTGTCTGTCCCTTTCTCTTCTCTGCACTGCTGCCTCTGACTCCTGATACAACTTCCCAATATCCATTCATTCCTCATTCTCACTGGGTTTATAGTTCTGTGTAACTGTCATTGTGTCTGTCCCTTTCTCTGCACTGCTGCCTCTGACTCCTGATACAACTTCCCAATATCCATTCATTCCTCATTCTCACTGGGTTTATAGTTCTGTGTAACTGTCATTGTGTCTGTCCCTTTCTCTTCTCTGCACTGCTGCTTCTGACTCCTGATACAACTTCCCAATATCCATTCATTCCTCATTCTCACTGGGTTTATAGTTCTGTGTAACTGTCATTGTGTCTGTCCCTTTCTCTTCTCTGCACTGCTGCCTCTGACTCCTGATACAACTTCCCAATATCCATTCATTCCTCATTCTCACTGGGTTTATAGTTCTGTGTAACTGTCATTGTGTCTGTCCCTTTCTCTGCACTGCTGCCTCTGACTCCTGATACAACTTCCCAATATCCATCCATTCCTCATTCTCACTGGGTTTATAGTTCTGTGTAACTGTCATTGTGTCTGTCCCTTTCTCTGCACTGCTGCTTCTGACTCCTGATACAACTTCCCAATATCCATTCATTCCTCATTCTCACTGGGTTTATAGTTCTGTGTAACTGTCATTGTGTCTGTCCCTTTCTCTTCTCTGCACTGCTGCTTCTGACTCCTGATACAACTTCCCAATATCCATTCATTCCTCATTCTCACTGGGTTTATAGTTCTGTGTAACTGTCATTGTGTCTGTCCCTTTCTCTTCTCTGCACTGCTGCTTCTGACTCCTGATACAACTTCCCAATATCCATTCATTCCTCATTCTCACTGGGTTTATAGTTCTGTGTAACTGTCATTGTGTCTGTCCCTTTCTCTGCACTGCTGCCTCTGACTCCTGATACAACTTCCCAATATCCATTCATTCCTCATTCTCACTGGGTTTATAGTTCTGTGTAACTGTCATTGTGTCTGTCCCTTTCTCTGCACTGCTGCTTCTGACTCCTGATACAACTTCCCAATATCCATTCATTCCTCATTCTCACTGGGTTTATAGTTCTGTGTAACTGTCATTGTGTCTGTCCCTTTCTCTTCTCTGCACTGCTGCTTCTGACTCCTGATACAACTTCCCAATATCCATTCATTCCTCATTCTCACTGGGTTTATAGTTCTGTGTAACTGTCATTGTGTCTGTCCCTTTCTCTTCACTGCACTGCTGCTTCTGACTCCTGATACAACTTCCCAATATCCATTCATTCCGCATTCTCACTGGGTTTATAGTTCTGTGTAACTGTCATTGTGTCTGTCCTTTTCTCTTCTCTGCACTGCTGCTTCTGACTCCTGATACAACTTCCCAATATCCATTCATTCCTCATTCTCACTGGGTTTATAGTTCTGTGTAACTGTCATTGTGTCTGTCCCTTTCTGCACTGCTGCTTCTGACTCCTGATACAACTTCCCAATATCCATTCATTCCTCATTCTCACTGGGTTTATAGTTCTGTGTAACTGTCATTGTGTCTGTCCCTTTCTGCACTGCTGCCTCTGACTCCTAGAGCTGCAGGGAGATTTAGATATTGATTAACTCATTTCAATATGAGGGCGGAAGATTTGGGCAGAGGTAGAGAAAGTGCAGTTACATGCTGATAGAACTGACTGACTCTCCATTCCTGGCAGGACGGCTTTGTGCAGAACGTTCACATCCCCAAAGTGCGTGTGGACCCCAGTGGGCGCTGCGCCGTGATGCTGATCTATGGCACCCAGCTGGTAGTTCTGCCCTTTCGACGGGATACCCTGGCAGAGGAGCATGAGGGACTGGTGGGAGAAGGGTAATTATGTGCAAACAGTCCATTGTTACCATTGTGGTACATTTTGTGAGTTGGACACACCTTCACATTTATACTAGAGACACACAATTGCACTCACCCACTTGTTTAGTACAACCTTGGGATAGCTCCTATTGCCCCTAGGAGTCGGGAAGGAATTTTATTCTCCTCTGAGGCGATTCCTCTCACATCAGTCACAGGTTTTACAAAAAGGCTGAACTTGATTTTTTTTTCATCATCTGAACTTGTTTTTTTTCATCATCATCTCCCTTACTTTCCCACAATTTGCCCATTTACCTTGGGGGTGTCAGTGCAGATGAGTAGTTCTGTGTTCGTGATTGAGCTTCATGATTACACACAGACCGCTTTTTCTGCCCAGCTGCACAACACTTGTCAGGTGAGCACTAGTGGGCTGTTCCTCCTTAATTGTGCTTAGTACAGGGAATACCTATGCTGCCGTAGTTTTATCGGATCTCTCTGTACAGACTATGAGCAAACTTAGGGACTGTTCCTGCTGAAATGTGCTTAGTACAGGGAATACCTATGCTGCCGTAGTTTTATGGGATCTCTCTGTACAGACTATGAGCAAATTTAGGGACTGTTCCTGCTGAATTGTGCTTAGTACAGGGAATACCTATGTACCATAGTTTTATGGGATCTCTCTGTACAGTCTATGAGCAAATTTAGGGACTGTTCCTGCTGAATTGTGCTTAGTACAGGGAATACCTATGTACCATAGTTTTATGGGATCTCTCTGTACAGTCTATGAGCAAATTTAGGGACTGTTCCTGCTGAATTGTGCTTAGTACAGGGAATACCTATGCTGCCGTAGTTTTATGGGATCTCTCTGTACAGACTATGAGCAAATTTAGGGACTGTTCCTGCTGAATTGTGCTTAGTACAGGGAATACCTATGTACCATAGTTTTATGGGATCTCTCTGTACAGTCTATGAGCAAATTTAGGGACTGTTCCTGCTGAATTGTGCTTAGTACAGGGAATACCTATGTACCATAGTTTTATGGGATCTCTCTGTACAGTCTATGAGCAAATTTAGGGACTGTTCCTGCTGAATTGTGCTTAGTACAGGGAATACCTATGTACCATAGTTTTATGGGATCTCTCTGTACAGTCTATGAGCAAATTTAGGGACTGTTCCTGCTGAATTGTGCTTAGTACAGGGAATACCTATGTACCATAGTTTTATGGGATCTCTCTGTACAGTCTATGAGCAAATTTAGGGACTGTTCCTGCTGAATTGTGCTTAGTACAGGGAATACCTCTGCTGCCATAGTTTTATGGGGTCTCTCTGTACAGACAGACTTAATGTAGATAGAAATATACATGTATTATTGTTACACATAGTTAACTCTTTACATGACTAGAAGCAGGATATGTGCCAGTCACATGGTCACACTGGGTGGCAGTGAGCAGAACTAACTGTCATGTTCTATAGGCAGAAGTCCAGTTTCTTGCCCAGTTATATCATCGACGTGAGGGAACTGGATGAGAAGCTGCTGAATATCATTGATATGCAATTCCTCCATGGCTACTATGAGCCCACCCTCCTCATCCTGTTTGAGCCCAACCAGACCTGGCCTGGGTAAGTCCTCGTTCCACTGCTAACACTCACTCCCCAGTTACCCCAAGCACCCACAGTAGGTCTTATCCTATAACTGTGCACCCCTGCCTCCATTTATTGTTGTCTCACGGGGCCCAGGATTTATAGGGGTGCTTCACTAAAGACTAACTATTAGTATGTTATAGAATGGCCACTTTTAAGCAACTTTTCATTATTTTTTAAAGTTTTGAATTATTTGCTTTCTGACTCTTTCCAGCTTTCAGATGGGGGTCACTGATCCCATCTTAACTGTTATTCCTCATCTTTCTATTCAGGCCTCTCCTATTCATATTCCAGTCTCTTATTCAAATCAGTGCATGGTTGCTAGGGGAATTTGGACCCTAGTTACCAGATTGTTGAAATTACAAACTGGAGAGCTGCTGAATTTGAAGTTAAAAACCACAAATAATAAAAAAAAAAAATGAAACCATTAGAAATTGTCTCTCAAAAAAAATCATACAAAGAGTTAATTAAAAGCCCCCCCTCCATTGTGATACACAGCACCAATCACTAATTCTTTCACCCATTCATGTGCAGCCGAGTTGCCGTGCGACAGGACACCTGCAGCATTGTAGCGATTTCTCTGAACATTATGCAGAAAGTGCACCCCGTCATTTGGTCCCTCACCAGCCTCCCCTATGACTGCACCCAGGCACTGGCTGTACCCAAACCCATTGGTAAGTAACAGCACCAGCATCATGGCACATCATACCTGCAATCCTGCCACTGCCCTGACAGCGCTAGCTCTTTTTTTTCACACTGCAGGACCACTAGTGGGCGGAACTCTAGCTTATTTCATCACATTGCAGCACCACTAGTTGGTGTAGCTGTAGCTCATTTCATCACACTGTAGGACCCACTAGTGGGTGGAGCTCTAGCTCATTCCATCACACTGCAGGACCCAATAGTGGGCGGAGCTCTAGCTCATTTCATCACACTGCAGGACCCACTAGTGGGCAGAGCTCTAACTCATTTCATCACATTGCAGCACCACTAGTGGGCGGAGCTGTAGCTCATTCCATCACACTGCAGGACCCAATAGTGGGCGGAGCTCAAGCTCATTCCATCACACTGCAGGACCCAATAGTGGGCGGAGCTCTAACTGTTTCCTTCCTTGCTCTGGGAGTTGTAATATTATTGAGTCAATTGCAATTCCCATTTGTCTGCTCCTTATTCTCTGTTTTGATGGAGTAGGAATGTATTTGTCTCACCCCTTTTTCTGCTGTGTATCAGGTGGGGTGGTGATATTTGCTGTGAACTCCCTTCTGTACCTGAATCAGAGTGTCCCCCCATACGGTGTGTCGCTGAACAGCCTGACCAATGGAACCACTTCCTTCCCTCTCAGTAAGTGCCCATGTATATTTATATCTACATTGTGTCTATAACTCACGTTATACATGTGACTACTCAACCCCGCCCACCTCATCTTATACTCCTCCCTCTGCATTTCCTCACCTGCCCATGTGACTGTCCCCTCCAGTTGCTTGTGCTCCATGATGTGGTTTGTTTGTGCAGAGCCGCAGGAGGGGTTGCGCGTTACGCTCGATTGCTCCCAAGCCACGTTCATCTCCTATGACAAGATGGTGATTTCCCTGAAGGGAGGAGAGATGTAAGGCTACATGGGGCAGCTGGGGGGCACGTTCTTTCACTGGGGGGGCCACAGACTGCTGTCACACCCATCATTCTCTGCTCTTTCCCAGTTATGTTCTGACTCTCATCACAGACGGGATGCGCAGTGTACGGTCATTTCACTTTGACAAGGCGGCCGCCAGTGTCCTCACCACCTCTGTAAGTGTGTGTGTGTGTGTATAGATATATAGATATAGATATATATATCTATATAGATCTATAGATAAGTGTGTGTAGATAGATAGATAGATAGATCTATATCTATATCTATATCTATATCTATATCTATATCTATATATATATATATATATATATATATATATATATATATATATATATATATATATATATATATATATATATATATATATATATATATAGTAGATAGGGTTAACGGCAGTGCAGTAGGTAAGGGTGGGTTGGGTGCCACTGGGTGCTCTTGCTGTCCCTAGAGCCTCAGCTTAGTGACCAGGCTTTAGGCATAAAATAGATTTGTGCTTGTTGTGTTCCTGACTCTGTGCCCCCCCCACCTCAGATGACCCCAATGGAGCCCGGCTATTTGTTTCTGGGCTCACGACTGGGCAACTCTCTCCTCCTGCGCTACACAGAGAAGCTTCAGGATTCACTCGCTGGGCCCAGTAAAGATCCAGACAAACAGGTAAAGGCACAAATGGGGGGAGGTGGGACCCTAGGGCCACAGTGGGTGAAAGGCTGGAGGGTGAGGGGCACATAATATAAACTGCCGGAGGATCGCAGGACTCTGTACTACTGGCTAGAGCCATGAGGAGGCCGGGGGGTGCTCTTCTTAACTAGAGGTACAGGGTGGTGAGCTGGGGGCAGCACTAAATCTGAATTTTTTTTACAGGATGAGCCCCCTAATAAGAAGAAGCGAGTAGATTCCTCTTTGGCCCACCCCGGTGAGTTCTCTGCGTCGTTATTCTGCCGTGTCCCAGACAATTGCTAAATTACTATTTGATATTCCTATTTAATTGCCTCTCCCCCACAGGCAGTAAAGGGAACATGGTGGATGAGATTGACGAGATTGAGGTGTATGGCAGTGAGATGCAGTCTGGGACACAGCTCTCCACCTATTCATTTGAGGTAAGTCTGGAGGGGGGGGGGTTGCTGTGGGAACTGGCTAACATTAGGCTGCCCAGGTTGTGTAAAGAGTTTAGTGGCTTCATGTGCTCACTTCACTAACACAATGTTCTGCAACTGCAGAACTCCTTTAACATCCAGCTGTCACACCTACGATTGTATGTGTTGTGCAGTGTTGTGTATTGCTGCTGCCCCCAATATCTTTTCTTCTGCCTGAGAGACTGTTTTGTGCAGGAGGTTGTTGGGGCAGCACAGCGGGGTGAGGTTTGGCTGCTCCAGGGATACAGCTAATGGGGTGCAACACAGCAGGATGAGGTTTGGCTGCTCCAGGGATACCTCTAATGGGGGGCAGCACAGCAGGGTGAGGTTTGGCCGCTCCAGGGATACAGCTAATGGGGGGGGGGGGGCAGCACAATAGGGTGAGGTTTGGCCGCTATGGGGGTTCAATCTACAGTATATCTATAGGGAGGATAATTTCTCTATCTGTCTCATGTAATTTCATTTTTGTTTCAGGAAATATGAGCTTTGACTCTATCCCTTGCAATCTACTACAGCTTCACCATGTAGTGCTACTCCTCTTTGCATGTAGCTCCTCCTCTATCTGTCTTGCTCCTCCTCCTTTATACACCTTGCCCCTCCTCTGGAAATGTCGCTGCTTTCTCAGTGGGTCGGTAGCTGTACAGTGTTTGGATTTGTTCTAGTGGGTGCACTGTTTGTTTTTGTTATCGTTATTGGGCAGTGGTACCTACTGGAGACTATAATATCATTTCTATGTGTTCTGTGTTCTAACCCTAACCCTGTTTATTCATGTTGTTCTGGGTGGGTGTCTGTCCCTTATTAACCCTTTCCCCTTCTCTATAGGTGTGTGACAGCATCCTGAATATCGGGCCCTGTGCTATGGCCTCAATGGGTGAACCAGCATTCTTGTCTGAAGAAGTAAGCACAGCAGGAGGGCCCTCATGATAAAGTGATGTTGTAGGAATGTGGCCCTTGTGATACAGAGATTCAGTGGGAGCTGGGCCCTTGGGACACATGGGACACAAAGAGCTATGATGGGATCTGCCTCCTTGGTACAGAGAGCTCTACAATGGTGGGACCTGGAGATACAGAGAATTAAAGGGAGCTGGGCCCTTGGGATGCAGAGCTATAACTGTAGCCGGGGCCCTTGGGATGCAGAGCTATAACTGTAGCGGGGCCCTTGGGATGCAGAGCTATAACTGTAGCGGGGCCCTTGGGTTGCAGAGCTATAACTGTAGCGGGGCCCTTGGGTTACAGAGCTATAACTGTAGCGGGGCCCTTGGGTTACAGAGCTATAACTGTAGCGGGGCCCTTGGGTTACAGAGCTATAACTGTAGCGGGGCCCTTGGGATGCAGAGCTATAACTGTAGCGGGGCCCTTGGGTTACAGAGCTATAACTGTAGCGGGGCCCTTGGGTTACAGAGCTATAACTGTAGCGGGGCCCTTGGGATGCAGAGCTATAACTGTAGCGGGGCCCTTGGGTTACAGAGCTATAACTGTAGCCGGGGCCCTTGGGTTACAGAGCTATAACTGTAGCGGGGCCCTTGGGTTACAGAGCATTTTGTGTTTCAGTTCCAGGAGAGCCCAGAGCCAGACTTGGAAATCGTATTGTGTTCTGGATACGGGAAGAACGGTGCCCTGTCTGTTCTGCAGGTAAGAGCCCCAAGAATCTTTATGTACCCCTCGAATGCTGGTCCTGTAACTTGTGACTTGTTTGGAAATCAGTGGCTGTGGGACTGGGCAATGCTGGAATTGTTGGCCAGTACTGATAGGCCAGGTTCTTCCCAGAAGCAGTGAGAGAGCAGCCAGGCCATAAGAAAAAAGGCAATGGCACACTGGGCACGATCAAGCAGGGTAAACCCTTGCAGAGATTTATTTGCACACGACGCATCGTGTGCAAATAAATCTCTGCAAGGGTTTACCCTGCTTGATCGTGCCCAGTGTGCCATTGCCTTTTTTCTTATGCCATTGGTTTGGGGGGGTGCCGATCCCTCCTGGTATTTGAGCACCTGGCAGAGTTCCTGAAGGCCAGGGTGTGCAAGGTGAATCCCTCTTGTTTCTAGAGCAGCCAGGCCATCCATTGTGACTTGGTTCCACAAGGCCCGGGGACCCCACTCCTATATAATGAATATAAATTCAGGGGCCCACAGCTGGGCCTGTCTGTGCCTCTCTCTCTGATTGGTCTCCCTTCTTTCTTACAGAAAAGTATCCGCCCTCAGGTGGTGACGACCTTTGAACTCCCTGGATGCCACGACATGTGGACAGTGATCTCCAGTCATAAGAAAGAAGAGGTAACACTTGGGGGAGATGGTGGGGGCACTGCAGGGCAGGAGGGCTACGTTACCCTCCAGCAGCACCTGGTCATGTCTATTTGCCCCATGATACTAGGAGTCTATTTGCCCCACTGCCTCTCACTGTTGCCTCCTTGTAGCAGGAAGTGGAGAAAGAAGGAGAAACACCATCTGTGGAGGCAGACGAGGACACCAACCGTCATGGCTTCCTTATCCTGAGCCGAGATGATTCTACCATGGTGAGGCCCCATAAACTGCCCACCAGTACCCCCAAATACTCACATCTAATATGCAC
The DNA here is from genome assembly GCA_038501925.1 of Xenopus petersii. Classification (NCBI taxonomy): domain Eukaryota; kingdom Metazoa; phylum Chordata; class Amphibia; order Anura; family Pipidae; genus Xenopus; species Xenopus petersii. Next base: position 143,993,685 of record CM076683.1, on the reverse strand, counting down.
TGTCTCTGGCTTTCTTCAGTGCTGCCCCCAATATCCTCTCTCTTATCTGCCCCTCCTGAACCTGCCCCAGTCTGTCTCATGGGCACTTGTCTCTTGATCTGCCCATCTGTCAGTCTCTCTCCCAGCATCCTCTCTGTCTCCTGGGCCTCTCCCTCTGTATTACCCTTTAGTCTCTCTCCCAGCATCCTCTCTGTCTCCTGGGCCTCTCCCTCTGTATTACCCTTTAGTCTCTCTCCCAGCATCCTCTCTGTCTCCTGGGCCTCTCCCTCTGTATTACCCATCAGTCTCACTCCCAGCATCCTCTCGGTCTCCTGGGCCTCTGCCTCTGTATTACCCATCAGTCTCACTCCCAGCATCCTCTCGGTCTCCTGGGCCTCTCCCTCTGTATTACCCATCAGTCTCTCTCCCAGCATCCTCTCTGTCTCCTGGGCCTCTCCCTCTGTATTACCCATCAGTCTCTCTCCCAGCATCCTCTCTGTCTCCTGGGCCTCTCCCTCTGTATTACCCATCAGTCTCTCTCCCAGCATCCTCTCTGTCTCCTGGGCCTCTCCCTCTGTATTACCCATCAGTCTCACTCCCAGCATCCTCTCTGTCTCCTGGGCCTCTCCCTCTGTATTACCCATCAGTCTCACTCCCAGCATCCTCTCTGTCTCCTGGGCCTCTCCCTCTGTATTACCCATCAGTCTCTCTCCCAGCATCCTCTCTGTCTCCTGGGCTTCTCCCTGTGTAATACCCATCAGTCTCACTCCCAGCATCCTCTCTGTCTCCTGGGCTTCTTTCTGTGTAATACCCATCAGTCTCACTCCCAGCATCCTCTCTGTCTCCTGGGCCTCTCCCTCTGTATTACCCATCAGTCTCTCTCCCAGCATCCTCTCTGTCTCCTGGGCTTCTCCCTCTGTATTACCCATCAGTCTCTCTCCCAGCATCCTCTCTGTCTCCTGGGCTTCTCCCTCTGTATTACCCATCAGTCTCTCTCCCAGCATCCTCTCTGTCTCCTGGGCCTCTCCCTCTGTATTACCCATCAGTCTCACTCCCAGCATCCTCTCTGTCTCCTGGGCTTCTCCCTCTGTATTACCCATCAGTCTCACTCCCAGCATCCTCTCTGTCCAATCGCCTCCCTCTCTGTTGTGTTTAGATTCTGCAGACGGGGCAGGAAATTATGGAACTGGACACCAGTGGATTTGCCACTCAGGACCCCACGGTGTATGCTGGGAACATTGGAGACAATAAATACATCGTACAGGTGTCCCCCCGGGGAATCCGCCTGCTGGAAGGAGGTAGGAGGTGTATGAGATTGGGGGGCAGATTTAGCTGTTCCATACATATTCACTATTCCACAGTCTGGGGGGGCGCAGCAGCTCCTATTCAGAGTATCTGCAGTCCGTATTGGGGGAACAGTATTGGGGGGTTATATGTGATGGAATGTGATTGTTGAGCTTTGTGGAGAGTAGTAGTAGCGGGTCTGTTAGGTTTGGGGGGGTCTGTTAGGACAGGGGAGTGTATGTGGTGTAATGGTTAGTGCACAGGGCTGTGGATGTGGTTTAGTGGGCGGTGCTATAGACTAACTGTTCCTATTCTCACCCCAGTGACCAACCTGCACTTTATCCCGGTGGATCTGGGCTCCCCCATAGTGCACTGCGCCGTGGCTGATCCCTACGTGGTGATTCTCAGCGCTGAAGGACAAGTCTCCATGTTTGTGCTGAAGAGTGCGGATCCTTACGGGAAAACTCACCGTCTTGTCCCACAGAAGCCCACCCTCCATTATGTACGTTTATCCCTCCCTTCTGACTGTCACCCTGCAGTGGGAGGAGCTAGAGCCTTAGCTGAGTGAGTGTTTCTGATTGGGGTGTAACTGTGTGTGTTCTACCCCAGCAATCCAAAGTCATTGCTCTGTGTGTGTATCGGGACGTGAGTGGGATGTTCACTACGGAGACAAGATCCGCCCACTATAAGGACGACCCCACGGGCCACAATATGGCGGAGGGGGAGGGACTTATCCAGGAAATGAGGTAAATCCCTTATTTCTTGTGTTGTATGACTCGAATGTAGTCTCACAAAGCCTCCCTGCCTCTATTAACCCTCTCAGTCTAATGTATTAGGTTATTATAAGCTGCACTATATTGGCTCATAATAGCAGTTTGACCACTGGCACCCATCGGTCACTTCTCACTCAAGGCTGTCTCTCTATCTCATTTGCAGTCACTCGGTGGATGATGAGGATGAAATGTTATATGGGGATTCCGGCCTCCTATCCAGCCCCAAGAAGGAGGAATCACAGAAGAGTAACCCGTCTACAACAGAGAGAGACTCCTCCCAATACAGGGTGGAGCCTTCTCACTGGACTGTGCTGGTGAGAGAGAATGGGACTATGGAGGTGAGTGGCCGCTCATCACACATGTAGGCTCCCCATGCAGAGACATAAAGGGGATTGTGGGCTGTTGTATCCACCCATAGCCCACCTACCTTACCCTAAAGTATATCCTGGCCACTCCCCTAAAATCTTCTACCATATATGGCACTGTGGTCATGGGGTCTGTGTATTGAAATAAAATGCAATCTATAAAGTAGTGTCTAATTGTAATTACTGGTGAAAGCAGTGTCACTATGTACCCACTGCTGGTTCTGACTGTGCAACAAAATCCAGCTCTTCCTCATCAAGACTTCATTTCCCACAATGCCCTTGTATGCTTCTTCACAGGTCTAATGACCTGCTGTATTTGTTCAGGAGTGATAACCAGCAATGCATAGAATACAGATAATCACTGATTCAATAGCAATAACCATTACACAAAACTATTAACCCAGTGAGAATGAGGAATGAATGGATATTGGGAAGTTGTATCAGGAGTCAGAAGCAGCAGTGCAGAGAAGAGAAAGGGACAGACACAATGACAGTTACACAGAACTATAAACCCAGTGAGAATGATGAATGAATGGATATTGGGAAGTTGTATCAGGAGTCAGAGGCAGCAGTGCAGAGAAGAGAAAGGGACAGACACAATGACAGTTACACAGAACTATAAACCCATTGAGAATGAGGAATGAATGGATATTGGGAAGTTGTATCAGGAGTCAGAAGCAGCAGTGTAGAGAAAGGGACAGACACAATGACAGTTACACAGAACTATAAACCCAGTGAGAATGAGGAATGAATGGATATTGGGAAGTTGTATCAGGAGTCAGAGGCAGCAGTGCAGAGAAGAGAAAGGGACAGACACAATGACAGTTACACAGAACTATAAACCCAGTGAGAATGAGGAATGAGGGGATATTGGGAAGTTGTATCAGGAGTCAGAAGCAGCAGTGCAGAGAAAGGGACAGACACAATGACAGTTACACAGAACTATAAACCCAGTGAGAATGAGGAATGAATGGATATTGGGAAGTTGTATCAGGAGTCAGAAGCAGCAGTGCAGAGAAAGGGACAGACACAATGACAGTTACACAGAACTATAAACCCAGTGAGAATGAGGAATGAATGGATATTGGGAAGTTGTATCAGGAGTCAGAAGCAGCAGTGCAGAGAAAGGGACAGACACAATGACAGTTACACAGAACTATAAACCCAGTGAGAATGAGGAATGAATGGATATTGGGAAGTTGTATCGGGAGTCAGAAGCAGCAGTGCAGAGAAGAGGAATGAATGGATTTCTTGTACCCACAGATTTACCAACTCCCAGACTGGCGGCTGGTTTTCCTGGTGAAGAATTTCCCGGTGGGACAGCGGGTGTTGGTGGACAGTTCGTTTGGGCAGCCGAGTGCCACGGGGGAGGGGCGCAAGGAGGAGGTCACACGACAGGGGGAGTTGCCTTTGGTTAAAGAAGTTCTTCTTGTTGGACTGGGGAACAGGCAAAGCCGCCCCTACCTGCTGGTAAGTTAACCCAATGTTTGCCCCCACCCAACCATTGTCCCTCCCCCGGGCCCCCGTCAGCAGGTCGCTGGTGAATAACTTGTTGTATTGCAGGTGCTGGTGGACTGTGAGCTGCTCATATACGAGGCGTTTGCTCATGAATCACAAGGGAATCTCAAGGTTCGATTTAAAAAGGTGAGATCTGTGCGCCCACATTTACCCCATCATTCCTGGCACCCGGGGTTACTGACCCGCACACAGCAAGGAATCCGACCAATCACTGGCAGGCACAATCAGTCATTGGGGTGCACAGGTGGGTGAGTGGGTACAACCTTCGGCCGGCAGATACTGATACAGGTGGGCACAGGTGGGTGGGTACAGTCCAGTATTGTGGGTACGGTCCAGTATTGGGGGCACAGGTGGGTGGGTACGGTCCAGTATTGGGGGTACAGTCCAGTATTGGGGGCACAGGTGGGTGGCTAAGGTCCAGTATGGGGGCACAGGTGGGTGGGTTTGTTCCAGTATGGGGGCACAGGTGGGTACGGTCCAGTATTGGGGGCACAGGTGGGTGGGTACGGTCCAGTATTTGGGGGCACAGGTGGGTGGGTACGGTCCAGTATTTGGGGCACCGGTGGGTGGGTACGGTCCATTATGGGGGCACAGGTGGGTGGGTACGGTCCAGTATGGGGGCACAGGTGGGTGGGTACGGTCCAGTATGGGGGCACAGGTGGGTGGGTACGGTCCAGTATTTGGGGCACCGGTGGGTGGGTACGGTCCATTATGGGGGCACAGGTGGGTGGGTAGGGTCCAGTATGGGGGCACAGGTGGGTGGGTGCGGTCCAGTATGGGGGCACAGGTGGGTGGGTACGGTCCAGTATTTGGGGCACCGGTGGGTGGGTACGGTCCATTATGGGGGCACAGGTGGGTGGGTAGGGTCCAGTATGGGGGCATAGGTGGGTGGGTACGGTCCAGTATTGGGGGCACAGGTGGGTAGGTACAGTGATGTGCAGGGGCAAGTGTTAGGGTGACATTACAGAGCAGGAGGAGGCGCTGGGGAGCACAGTCAGTTGATACAGGCGGGTGCCACACTGCTTTATTCAGTGATGTATTTGCCCGGTGCTCTGCTCTTTGTAACGTAACCCAAACCTTGGCCCCCCAGCCCCCATGTGACACTTGCCTCTGGTCTCACTGCAGGTCCCTCACAATATCAATTTCCGAGAGAAGAAACCCCGACAGTCTAAGAAGAAATGTGAGGGTTCCAGCGAGGAGGTTCCCTCCAGGGGCCGGGTGGCCAGGTTCCGCTATTTCCAGGATATTTTCGGCTATTCAGGGGTAAGGGCAACCTGGCCCCTCATTTAATGGCTCCTGATTCTGACACAAGAATGTGGAGCCTGATATTTATTTCCTTTTCTGCTCCAGGTGTTTATTTGTGGCCCTTCCCCTCACTGGCTCCTGGTTACCTCCCGGGGGGCACTGCGCTTGCACCCCATGACTATTGATGGTTTCATTGAGTCCTTCGCCCCCTTCCACAATGTCAACTGCCCCAAAGGCTTCTTGTACTTCAACCGACAGGTGATGTGCTGGGGGGGTTAGATGTGTGTGGGGGTTCTGTACTGTGAGCGGGGGTGGGTTAAGATGACTGGGAGGGGAGGGGTTAGGTGAGCATGGGGTAGGACTGTACTTGTGTAATGTCTGTACTGCGGGGGAGGGAGGAGCTCAGATGAGCATGGGGGGCGGGAGGGCTCAGGTGAGTGCGGGGAGGTAGGACTGTGCATGTGGAACATTGGGGTATAATGTCTCTGTACTGCGGGGGGAGGAGCTCAGGTGAGTGCAGGGGGAGGGAGGAGCTCAGGTGATCGTGGGGGTTGGTAGGACTGTGCATGTGGAACATTGGGGTGTAATGCTCATCTGTGTCTGTAGGGGGAGCTGAGGATCTGTGTGCTGCCGGCTAATCTTTCCTATGACGCCCCGTGGCCAGTGAGGAAGATCCCACTTCGATGCACCGCTCATTATGTCTCGTACCACGTGGAGTCCAAGGTTAGACCCTGTGGGTGGGGGAAGCGTCACCCCTGGGATGTGAATACACAATAGAATTGTTCCCACAATCTGACCCACCCCCCAATGTTTCTCAGGTGTACGCAGTGGCTACGAGTGTGCATGAGGTTTGTACGCGGGTCCCACGGATGACTGGAGAGGAGAAAGAGTTTGAAACATTAGAGAGAGGTTTGGCCCAGTGGGGGCACCGCTGCGTTTAACTCTGATGCTGTTGGACTCCCCTTTTATTCACCTGTTCTCCTTCCACCTCGCCTGTTCTCCTTTCCCCTCGCCTGTTCTCCTTCCCCCCCTCGCCTGTTCTCCTTTCCCCCCCTCGCCTGTTCTCCTTTCCCCCCCTCGCCTGTTCTCCTTCCCCCCCTCGCCTGTTCTCCTTCCCCCCCTCGCCTGTTCTCCTTCCCCCCCCTCGCCTGTTCTCCTTCCCCCCCTCGCCTGTTCTCCTTCCCCCCCCTCGCCTGTTCACTTGCCCCCTGGCCTGTTCTCCTTCCCCCTCGCCTGTTCTCCTTTCCCCTCGCCTGTTCTCTCTCCCCCCTCACCGTTCTCCCCCCTCACCGTTCTCCCCCCCCCCCATGTCTGTTCTCTCGCCCCTCTTACCTGTTCTCTGTGCTCTTGCAGACGAGCGCTACATGTCACCTGTGCAGGAAGCATTCTCAATTCAGCTGATTTCCCCACTGAGATGGGAAACGATCCCAAACGTCAGGTATTGTCACTTCATACAGAACCAGTACTGCCATGTGCTCCTCTCTCTCCCCAATCTCCATGATGGGGTGCAGTGTAATCCCTCCTGCCTTTAATATTCCTCCTTACTCCTCGGCCCCTTCCCTCTCTTGGGTTTGGCCTTTCAGTGATGCAGTTCCATTTCTGATTTGCTTCCCTTTCTTGAGATTTTGGCTCGATAAGAGCTCACACTCTTCCCCTCTGTTTCAGGATAGACCTGGAGGAGTGGGAACACGTGACCTGCATGAAAACTGTCAACCTGAAAAGTGAGGAGACCGTGTCTGGCCTGAAGGGGTACATTTCCGTGGGGACGTGCCTGATGCAGGGGGAGGAGGTGACCTGTAGGGGAAGGGTAAGTACATCCTGCAGGGGTAGTCTATACAGAGAAACTCCTTACTGCCTCCTTGGGGCAGGAGACCACACTGGGATCATGGGAAGTCAAACTCCTATCTGTATAATTAGCCATAAGTTCCGGTCAGGCAGCAGAAATGCCCCTGATTACTTGCCCTCCACTCTGCCATTTTAGCCTCCCTGCCCCTTCTTGTGTTTCTCATTTTAGCTCCCTCCCCTTTTGTTTAGTCCCCCCTCCCCTCTGTCACAATGGAACCTCCTTTTCTCCTAGATTCTCATTATGGACATCATTGAAGTGGTTCCGGAGCCGGGGCAGCCGCTGACCAAGAACAAGTTCAAGGTTCTGTATGAAAAGGAGCAGAAGGGACCGGTCACAGCCCTGTGTCACTGCAATGGCTACTTAGTCACTGCAATAGGCCAGAAGGTAAGTTGACAAGGGCACATGTAGGGGGCTCATGTTGGTTGACTTGGTAAAGTTTCACATGACTGGCAGGGGGGAGGCTGGTTGGCCAGGGTAGAGAGTCATATAACTGGCTTGGTTTGTGTTTGCAGATCTTCCTATGGAGTCTGAAGGACAATGATCTGACGGGCATGGCCTTCATAGACACCCAGTTGTACATCCACCAGATGATCAGTGTGAAGAACTTCATCCTGGCAGCGGATCTAATGAAGAGCATCTCGTTACTGCAGTACCAGGAGGAGAGCAAGACTCTGTCCCTCGTTAGCAGGGTAAGTGTGGGAGCTCATTAAGCAGGCACTATCCTCCCCACTCACTAGAGGGTAACATACAACGAGAGAGAGAGAGAGTGTGTGTGCAAGGCAGAACCTTATCCTTGCTCAGCAGGGAGTCCTACACAGGGTTGGTCCCACTGTAAATCTGGGTATCGGAGCATTTGTGCAGGTCACACCTCATTACCCTTTCATCGCCCCATTATTATTGCCCCTGCAGGACGTGAAGCCACTGGAAGTTTACAGTGTGGAGTTCCTTGTGGATAATAATCAGCTTGGCTTTCTGGGTAAGTAGAACCTAAACCCTGTCTCCCGACCCATTCTCCCCCCCCCCCCAAAAAAAAGTTGTCCTCCCTCATTCTTATATTCTGCCTTTCAGTTTCAGATCGGGACAGAAACATTATCTTGTACATGTACCTCCCTGCAGGTAAGTGTCCTGCCAGTCTGCCATACTTGTTCCCATGTTTGTTCCTACTGGGCTGCCATACTTATTTCTTTTGTCCATATTTGTCCCTGCTGGGCTGCCATACTTAGATTCTTTTGCTCTTGTCTGTTCCGAATGCTGTTTGTGTGGGGGTGACATTTTTCCCTTTGACCCCCAGCTAAGGAGAGTTTTGGGGGGCAGCGGCTCCTGCGTCGAGCAGACTTTCACGCCGGCTCCAACATCAACACCTTCTGGAGGACCCCGTGCCACGGAGCCAGTGAGGGACCGAACCGCAAAACAGTCATGTGGGACAATAAGCAGATCACATGGTTTGCCACGCTGGATGGAGGGGTGGGGCTTCTGCTGCCAATGCAAGAAAAGACTTACCGGCGCCTCCTAATGTTACAGAATGCTCTAACTGTCTTACCCCACCATGCCGGACTCAACCCACGGGCATTCAGGTGATTTATCTCTACATTCTGGTTGGTTTCAGTGTATTCTTTGTCACTTCTCATTAAACTCTCCATTGGCACCACATGTGTGATCAGTGCCCCCCCCCCCATCACAGGAAGTTGTGTCCCCCCATGAATATGTTCCCCTGGTGTTGCAGGATGTTGCACTCGGGCCGGCGCATGTTGCAGAACCCAGTGAGGAATGTTCTGGATGGAGAGCTGCTCAATCGCTACTTGTATCTGAGCAACATGGAGCGCAGTGACCTGGCCAAGAAGATTGGGACCACCACAGATATTGTATGAAAATGGGGTTGTCTGTCTAGCATGGGGCGGGGGTATGTGTCCAGGCATGGGTGGTTGTCTGTGATAGGATGGCCAATAAAGGGGGATCATTACTGACTCGTTGCTCAATTTTCATTTTTAGATCCTGGATGATTTATTGGAGATCGATCGGGTGACGTCGCTCTTCTGAACCTCCACCGTGTCTCCCCTGAGCCCCTCCTCTGAACATCTTTGACTCCTGCCGTCATGTCTTTTTGTACAGTTTGTGTTTTTTTATGATGAATATGAATCTTTAGAAACAAGTCTAATTCTCTTATTGTCTGACTCTAACACGCCCAGTTCAGAGGGGCTTCACCCTGCCCACAACGCCATTCAGTGGAGCAGTTATACATGGAACTGGGTATGGGGGTACCCGGCTCATATTGTAAAACAGTAATAGCTTGAACTTCCCTTTCTCATTTTTGGTTCTGCCTCCTGCACAGATCCCCCCCCCCCCACGAGCTTGTACTGGGGGCCTAGTGGCCGGCACAGTTATTTCTATAGCCCACCATTTTCTAAAGGGCCCCAAATACTTTTGTGTATGACTTGAAGCTGCTCAGATTCTGAAAATGGGTGAATCTAACTCCTCCTAATGTCCCATATACCCCCGTATAACCCTCCCTATAACTCCTCCTACTACTCCATATAACCCTCCCTATAACTCCTCCTATTGCTCCATATAACCCTCCCTATAACTCCTATGTGTGTTTCTGCTAGGGGGGCCAGGATGCCCTCAAGCCCAGGGGAGGGTGGAGCTGCACTGGGTGATGTTTGTAGCCCAGTCCCAGGCCTGAAGCAGTTGGAAGGCCCTGACCCAAAGCCTGCTTTGGAAGAGTGCCGCAGTGCAGGAAAGTAAAGATGCCACATTTAAAATCTATGAACATTTCCTGAGGCAGAAATTGCTGCTGGGATTGGAACAACAGAAAAGAAAGCACAAATGGAGCAGAGAAAGAAAAGATCCAGTGTCAGATTAACCAGTTGGATGCTGAACTCCTCTCTCTAAAGGAAGAAAAAGCAGAAGAAAGTGCAGCAATTGAAAGACTGACATGGGAAGTGCAATGTGAGGAGGTCAAGCTGCACCAGTTAAATAAACACAACCCATTAAAGGTGAAGTGTCCAATCCAGTCTCCCAAGGAGAAGAAAGCTGAAAAGGTGATTAGTAAAATATCTGATAAACTGTCACATTCTCTCCACCCTGGCATCTGTTAGCAAACCTGTGCCCATATTTGGTATGAGTGATGAGAATTTCAAAGCTTTACATGTTGATAAAGATTCTGCTGAGCAAAATGTACCTTCAGTGAGTTCTGATAAATGTATCCCAGAATCCTCAGCTGGAGCCAGTAAATCAAGCATGTCTGCTGCTGAATCTAAACTGCTGAACTTGAGATCCAGAAGTATTACTTGTGTTATGGAAAGTTTAATAAAAAGCAAGAAAACTGGCAAAATGCACGAGAAAGAACTTAGTAACATTGTAACCAATCAGGAGACATTTGTCTCAGCTGTGCCTGCACCAAACACTGCTCTTGGGAGTAGTGAGAGTACAGTCCCTGCAAAACCTGGAGCAGGCAGTCAGCAGGCTGGAATGGAAGGTGCTGAGAGTGCAAAACCCAGAACTGGCAGCTTGAAAACCTCAATGAGAAGCATGGAGTCTGAAGCACTTGCAAAGCACAGAACTGACAGGACTGGAATGGGAAACACAAAGCAGCAAAACATGGAGCTGGCAGCTAGCAAAGCAGAAGGGGTAATGCTGATAATCCGACACAAGTAAATCTTGGATGTGATACTCCACAAGCTGCAGTGAGAAATAAAACTGTGTACAGAGAGTTTGTAGGTTCTTGGTGTAGATTCAATTGGTGCAAGAGGTGCAACTCAAAGTGCCATGAATGGAAGAGAAAGAAATAAATCTTTCTTTAAAGGAAAACTATACACCCAAAATGAACACTTAAGCAACAGTTCATATTATATTAAGTGGGCATATTAAAGAATCTTACCAAACTGGAATATATATTTAAGTATATATTGCCCTTTTACATCTCTTGCCTTGAACCACCATTTCGTGATGGTCTGTGTGCTGTCTCAGAGATCACCTGACCAGAAATACTGCAGCTCTAACTGTAACAGGAAGAGATCACCTGACCAGAAATACTGCAGCTCTAACTGTAACAGGAAGAGATCACCTGACCAGAAATACTGCAGCTCTAACTGTAACAGGAAGAGATCACCTGACCAGAAATACTGCAGCTCTAACTGTAACAGGAAGAGATCACCTGACCAGAAATACTGCAGCTCTAACTGTAACAGGAAGAGATCACCTGACCAGAAATACTGCAGCTCTAACTGTAACAGGAAGAGATCACCTGACCAGAAATACTGCAGCTCTAACTGTAACAGGAAGAAGTGTGGAAGCAAAAGACACAACTCTGTCTGTTAATTGGCTCATGTGACCTAACATGTATGCTTTGTTGGTATGTTTGTGAGAACAGTGAATCCTACGATCCCAGGGGGCGGCCCTTATTTTTTAAAATGGCAATTTTCTATTTATGATTACCCAATGGCACATACTACTATAAAAGTATATTATTGTGAAAATGGTTTATTTACATGAAGCAGGGTTTTATATATGAGCTGTTTTATGCAATATCTTTTTATAGAGACCTACATTGTTTGGGGGGTACAGTTTTCCTTTAATATAATTAGAACTGGGGGAGATGCCAACAAAAGGAAAAATGTTGTGCAGTTCACTTATACTGGGTCTGAGTCTGAAATACCAGACAGAAACTTCATTGGCAAAACTATACTCAGACTGTATGGGCTTCTCAGCTGATGATGTTTATGCTTTTATTCATTTCCCTGGCAAAAGGCAGTTTGACTTCTTTGCCCCAGAATATGGATAATTTTTGGGAGATTTTTCATAAAACAAAGAAAGACCCTATATGGAAAAACCTAAAGCTGGTTCAGCTAATTAAACAGAGCACTCTGGTCATGACAATTCTACTGCACTGAGTGTGTGGAATTAGCTCTTGCTCTGGCTTAAAGGCATACTGTCATGGAAAAACATGTTTTTTACAAAATGTATCAGTTAATAGTGCTACTACAGCAGAATCCTGCATTGAAGTCCATTTTTCAAAACAAGAAATGGATTTTTTTATATCTAATTTTAAAATTTGCTATGGGGCTAGACATTTTGACATTTCCCAGCTGCCCTCAGGTCATGTGACTTGTGCTCTGATAAACTTCAGTCACACTTTACTGCTGCACTGCAAGTTGGAGTGATGTCATTACCCCTCCCTCCTACAAGCTGCTGTAATGTAAATAGAGCCTTGTCTGCTGAGCCTGTCAATTGAACAATAGGCAGGAATCAAGATAAGCTCCTCCCACTGACACCACTTCAGACTGAAATAACATAGTCCTGTGATCACTGCCCCCACTTACGTTTCAAAAATAAATATATATATACACACACACACACACAATTCATTTTGGGCACTGGAAAAAATATTTTATATAGATAGTTTATTATATATGTTTACACAAAAATGAAACACAGGAGAAACACAGGAGTACACTCCCAGGACTGATGACAGGGAATAGAAAAAAGGATAAAATAAGGACATACTTGAAAACCAGGAAAACTTAGGAGGAAGTCTAGGAAGGGTTAAAATAGCTGAGGAGAAAGGAGACAGTAAGTAGTTAATGAAAAAAGAAGTATTGCAGGCAGGAAAGGAGCGCAGTGTGTGTGAGGTGAATAGCAGAGGTAACTCACAGCTCCTTTACCTCATCTAGTAACCAGTAAAACTAACTAGGAAGGCAGCAAGGAGAGAAAGTTCCCCCCTCCAAAGGAAAGCAGAGAACAAACTTACAGAAGGGGAGGAGCTTTGATAGTGTCTGTGGGAGGAGGGGCTGCTAGTGCAGCTGTAGAGCAGGATGTAGGAAAGTGAAAGTAATTGCTTCCCTGCAAACCATGTGACCTCACTCCTCCAAACATCACACGCATGGGCAGAGAGGGGAGGGGGAGGGTACAGCTAGATTCTCATGTCGTAGTGCAGGGACCTGGATTTTCATTACAGAGTGGCTGCCTCCAAGCACACAGGTAATGCTGCGCCTGCTGTTAGAGCAGCACAGGATGAATGTGTAATGAGCACAAGTGGAAGCCCCCAATGACAAAATACAAACTAAAATAACTTATGCATGGATTTGTGGATTAACATTTTATTTGCCAGACAGTGTTTATGGATGTGTGTTTTTTATAAAAATGCGAAAAGAAAAAAAAGTTTAAAATGACGACAGATTCCCTTTAAGAGACAGTCAGGTTCTGGAAGAGCCTCAGAAAATATTTGATGATGAAGGTTATGGGATTGGTGGTTGAACAGACATTTGCCCCATAGCTTCTTCATTGGCTTAGATAACAGAAAATGTTAAACATACTTACCAAAATTGTCCTTTCCTGATCTGTAACATGGCAGTGGTCACTCAAGGGTTAAAACCTGTTGACACTCGAGGACAGAAAGTAGCAAGCAAATAAAACAACCCCCCCCCCCCATGGATCGTGACCACTGCCATGTTACGGATCAGGAAAGGAAAATTTCGGTATGTTTAAAATTTTCTGTTTTCCTGATCCTCACATGGCAGTGGTCACTCAAGGGAAATACCAAAGCTTAATAAACAAGGGAGGGAATAATGCAAAAAAGATTTTATTATGTAGCTGAAACAGCCTCCAGAACTTTATGCCCGAAATTAGCTTGGGCCACTGAGAATACATCAACTTTATAGTGAGATATGAAGGTGTTTACTGAAGTCCAAGCAGCTGCTTTGCATATCTCCTCTGAAGGGACCTGAGCCCTGAATGCCCAGGACGTCGATAATGCTCTGGTGGAATGAGCCCTTAAAGGAGAAGGAAAGGCTAAAATTAAGTAAGCTTTATCAGAAAGGTCTATATAAATACACCAGTAAACCCTCAAAGTAATGCTGCTCTGAGTCCTCTGTCAAAAGAAACACTACATTTCTTTGCTTTTATTGTGTACACATGGGCTTCTGTATCAGACTTCCTGTTTTCAGCTTAAACCTCCAGGGCACGGCCTTGAGCATGCTCAGTTTGCTCCTCTCCCCCTCCCTCCTCCCATACCTACTGTAATCTGAGCTCAGAGCTGTTAGTAAGCAGGGAGAGACTCAGGCAGGAAGTGATGTCACACCAAGCATATATGGCAGCTTCTATCCTAAACAAACAGAGACAGTGTCTAGAGCTGTTTACTCAGGTATGTTAAAGCATTCTGCAGAATAAATATAGCGTTCTAGTTTGCACTATTGTGGCTATTCTATTGGCAATAAACTGTCTTGGAGCTTTCCTTCTCCTTTAAAGTCTCCGGACTAGCCTTAGCACTAAGAGAATATGCTCTGCTGATGCAGTCTTTGAGCCATTTGGCTAGGATGTTTTTTGAAGCTTTTTTTCCCTTTCCTGATTCTTTCCGGAAATACGAAGAGCTGTAGTACTTCTGATACTTTCTGTTCTTTTCAGATAAGATTTGAGACATCTGACCACATCCAGGTTATGCCATGCGAGCTGTTCTTCGTTTTGAGGATTTGGGGAAAAAGTAGGTAGTACCACCAGTTGATTAAGGTGGAAATCTGAAACCACTTTGGGGAGAAATTAGTCATCCAGCTTTTCAGATATAAAGAGAGCATTTAATTCGCTTACTCTTTTGGCTGATACGATTGCTAGTAGAAATACAATTTTTAAGGTTAAAGTGCTTAGAGGAATTTCTTCAATAGGTTCAAAAGGGTCATCATCATCATCATTTATTTATATAGCGCTGTCAAGATACGCAGTGCTTAGGTCAGACATCAACACCCTTAAGACGAGGAAGATCCCATGGAGGTACTTTGTCTCTGCAGTTAGGTGCTTAATGGCTTGAATGAATCTGATTACTAAGGGATGAGAAGCCCATTGTACTGAAGTTAGAGCAGATAGTGCCGAAATATGTCCTTTCAGAGTATTAAGACTGAGTTCCTTATCAAGTCCCTGTTGTAGAAATTCTATTATGGATTCCGAGGTAGGTTGGAGAAAATTCCCTCCGTGAGTATTGCACCAGTCAAAGAACACGCTCCAAATTCTGTAGTATGTATTGGAGGTCAAGGCTTTTCTAGAAGCCAACAGAGTGTTAATTGCTTTCTCAGAGAGGCCTTTTCCTTTCATGATCTGCCTTTCCTTCTCCATGCCGTTAAAGATAATTTTTTCAGGTTGGGGTGCATGAGAGGTCCTTGAGATAGTAGGTTGGGAATCAATGGTAATTTGATTGGGTGATCCAGAGTCATAAGGAGCAGTTGAGGAAACCACGGTCTCCTCGGCGACCACGGTAAGATAGTGAACACATCTGCATTGTCCTGACGAATCTTCCTGAGGACCTTGTGAATTATAGGAATCGGAGGGAAGATGAATGCCAGGGGAAAGTCCCATTTCTTTGAAAATGCGTCTACAGACAGGGCTTCTCTCTGTGGTGATTTGGAGTGGAACTTTTTCACTTTTGTATTCTTGATAGTTGCCATGAGGTCTATTTGGGGAATCCCCCATATCTCTGTTATCCTCTGGAATACTTTCTGATTCAGAGCCCATTCTCCTGGATGAATCTGACTTCTTCTGAGAGAGTCTGCTTCTGCATTCAGTTTCCCTGGAATGTGTATAGCTGTAAGGTTGGTCAGATGTTTTTCTGCCCAGTTAAGGATTTTTAGAGTGATGTAGAGTAGTGAAGCGCTCCTTGTTCCTCCCTGTTTGCTGATGTATCTGACTACTGACGAGTTGTCCGATACAATTTTGACCGGTTTCCCCGGAATTTGTTTTTGAAAAGCTAGATGTGATAATGGCCCAAACCTCTTGGAACTTTGATAACCTACCAACGATGGCTGGGCCTGCGTACCTTCATGCTTGTTTTTTATCATCTTTGTCTTCTCTTTTGAAAGGACGAAAGGAATTGGGTTTCTTCCATGGTGGCTGATTGTAATTTTTTTTACCTGGTCAGTAAGATTTGGCTTCCTGGAACGACTGTTTATCCCTGGGATTCCTGAAATTTCTTTTCCCTCTTCTGTTTTGGGGGAGAAATGAGCTTTTCCCAGCTGAAGCTTTGGAAATGATGTCATCAAGTTTAGACCCAAATAGAAACTGACCTTGAAAGGGAAGTTTACACATGTTGTGTTTGGATGGATTGTCAGCTTTCCAATGTTTGAGCCAAAGGGATCTTCTAGCCGCCACTGCTAACCCCATACTCTTAGCTGACCGTCTGATGGCATCCAAAGATGCTTCGGCTATGTAGTCTGTAGCCAATTTTACTATTTGTAAGTCTTCCAGGATTTGATCTCTACTAACCCAATTGGTCAAAGCGTCTTCCAGGTTGTGTAACCAAAGCTTCATGGCTCTAGCAAACGAGGTAATAGCTACCGCTGGTTTGCATATAGATCCTGCAACAGTGTAAGCCTTTTTTAAAGTGTTATCTTGTCTTCTCTCCATTACATCTCTGAGAGAAATGCCTTCATCGACTGGGAGAGTGGTTTTGCGAGCTGATAGCTGTGTCCACATTAGGAGGTTCTTCACAGTCTTTAGTTTCTTCAGTATCAAAAGGGTACATCTTATTCATCTTTTTGGTCACAAAGAACTTCTGATCTGGTTGTTCCCATTCTGTCTTGATTTCTTCCTTAATTACCTTGTGAATGGGTAACAAATGATTTGTTTTCTTTCAACTTTTTGAACATTTTGAACATTTTGTCATGGTTGGTGGAGGAACCATCTTCGGAATCCAATTCTAAGATTTTCCTAAGGGCCAATATAAGTGGTTCAACTTTCTCTAGATCAAAGTTGGATTCTGAGCCTTGATCTGAGTACACGTCTGTTAGGTTATCCCCTGATAGGTTTTTTTCCGCATTCTTACGAATCAGATGGGAAGACCGGAATTTTAGAGGTTTTAACTGGAGCGCTGAGTGTCATAGTTTTGACAGCCTTCTCCATGCCTTTGGAAATGGCAGATGCCATAGAGTCTACAAAAGATGTCTGCATCCAATCCATGAGATGGGAGATTTGGTCTGAAGTACTGGGACCAGCAGCATTGGATAAGCAGTCACGGCAGAGTCTTTTGTGTTCCAAGGCATAGTTACTGCAAGCTTCACATTGTCTCTTAGTGATTTTCCTTCTGTGCTCCTCCTGGTCACAGTCGTCTCTAGAGTCCCTAATAAAGATAAGGACATATTAAGCCTCCAAAGTATATAAGCAAAATGTATATATGCATAATACATACATCTAAAGATACTGAATGTGCATAGTACAGCGCAACTCACCCCCTGTGAGCAGAGTGTGACCTGCTATGGAAATTCATAGCTGTAAAGAAAAATACTCCGTTAGGAAAGGTAGAACACCGAGTCCAGTCTGTCTACATGAGCAGACAGAAGTTCCAGCACTTACTGTGAGGCTAGTCGGAGAAAGTTTGCAGGGCAGAGCATTACAGAAATGCTGAAGCAGCATCAACAAGTTTGCGCTGTGGGTTTAAATGATCTCCGCATCTAAAAACCTGAACTTCCGGTTACGTGTCATGCGTGACCCGCATCGCCATTTTAACTCACCGTTCAGCTCAGGCGCAGCATTTCTCTTTACAAGTTCCCAGTCCCAGTAAAGCATGCCTCAGGAGGACTTACAGCCTGTGGGTGTCAAGCACCAAATGCCCAGGTCACAAGGGCTCCTGGGAATGGTTGGAAATTAGCGTTTCACCAGGACTTCAGGGAAGGAGGCAGGCTGCTGGGTTACATGTAGATAATTCCTCACTTCAAAAGGATAAAAAAGACGAGGTGGGAGTCTTGGGGGGGGGTTTTATTTGCTTGCTACTTCCTGTCCTCACATGTCAACGGGTGTTAACCCTTGAGTGACCACTGCCATGTCAGGAAAAAGGTGTTTCTTTTTATCCTGGCTGCCCAGAACCTGTTACAAGTTTGGGTGCAATAGACACCTTTCCTACAGCTGTAATAAGATCAGATGCTCACAGTGTAACAGCATTGGACACACCGGGAAGGACTGATGGACATTGTATGTAACCTGTGTTCTGCTGTGGGTCACTATTTTAGCAACTGCCCTAAAGTTGGCCATAGATGTGCTGATTTACCTGCAATATCGGGCGAACAAATGGACGTCCCCATCTCTCGACCTGCCGCTAACCTTCAGTTTAACTAAAGTAGTAAATGAACAGATGAGCCGATGTTCTGCCCCTACAGAAATTGTATGAAAGTTAATGGCCAACAAAAGCTGGTGATGGTTTCCCACTGAAAATCATCCGAGATATTATAATCAGCTGACAAAAATCTTTTAACCTGCCCGACTGACCAAACGACCGATCTCCATGGGACGAAAAATGTTGGGACAAGGTTCGGATCTTCACATTTATGGCCTGCTTAAAGCTTCTCCTGGGGCAGGGGAATAGCTGGACATTGACAATCTAATGAATGATACACTTAATGAATGTCCTGAGACAGAATTGACTGAAAGCAGAGATTTGGCACCAATGGAAACAATTTCCCAAGTCACCCAGTAAGCTGATACAGCAGATGATTCTATGATGGAAGTTTTTGAAATGCCATTTAATCAAGAGTCACCTCATACACCAGCAGCCTTTAGCAGATGATAGGTACAGAGAAGAAAGAAAAAAATGTAAGACATGCCCAAGAGAAAAGGAAAAGCACCAGTGATGATTCCAGGCAGTTACCCTATAAAGTTACTTCAGGTAGATTTGAAGTCTTGTACTGAGACTGAAGATCAAACAGAACATGAACAGTCACTTGGGAGATCACAGTCTCAGAGACATGATGAGCCTTTATCATCTTCAGTTAAAAGATGGGGCTCACAAAGTGACAATATTGGCAAGAAAAAAAAAATCTAAGCTGACAGGTCCCAATGACTCTCAGGATCAGCTCACTTAATGTGAACAGTGTACCACTACGAGAAAGGAGCTTATATATAATGTCTTAACAACTGTTATTTTTGCTCTCTCATAAATAACATCTATGTTAAACTTCAGGCATGGAGCAGAACGGATGAAGAGGCCACAAGGGGACCTCACAGATTTAATCTCTCATTTACAGACAGATACGCCGGTAAAGGCCCCCATACACGGGCCGATAAAAGCTGCCAACAGACCAAGTCAACAGCTTATTGACCCATGTGTAGAGCCCCCCGACGGGCTTTCCCGATCGATATCTGGCCGAAAGTCGGGCAGGTTAGAAAATCCCGTCTGATCTTTTCGTTAATGCGGTCCTCAGATCCGACTGGCCGTTTGGCCTCCGTTCTAATCCGATTGTTGAGCCCAGGAGCGAATCTCTACGTCTATGGCCACCTTTAGTGTTGTAAAGCAGTAAGATGTAGATAACAAGTCAGTCCATTTCCACCCATTGCCCAACATATGCTGATCTGATCCTTTCCCTGCAGAAAATTAAAATGAAAGAATGCTTCAAATAAATTTTTAGAACTCCCCCCTTCAAACCATCCATATGATGTGAACAGTTACACAGTTAATATTTGTTAAAGGGGAAACATAAAATCAGTCCTGGTGCATCTGAGAAATTTAGCATTTTACTTTTTTAAAATATATTTTTAGTGGTTTCTGAGATGTTTGCTTTTTTAGACTGCTAATACCTGTCAGTTGGCTCAACATAGAGTCAGCAACCCTAGGTTTAAATGAATCTAAGAAGTACATAGCATGATAACTCTGTAAAACATTGTATAAAACATCACTGGTGATGTTGCCCATAGCAATCAATCGACAATTACATTTCGACACCTACAAGTTAGAGAACAAAAACAAAGATCTGATTCTACATATTTATTTTGCTGTGTAAAAATAAATTCGCCAAAAAAACTGTGGCGAAAGCTGTATAAAATAAATTGCGAATTTATCAGTTTGTTTCATTTTACACCATGCAAAATCCAGATTTGCCGCTGTTATTTTACATTGCTTCAGACCTTTGTAAGTATGTTTTTTGGAAGTTGCTCAAAGAAAAAGTGTGTAAAGAAATTACGCCATTTAAACATGATGTGTGGTGAATTATTCTGGTGGTTTTTACACCACATAATAAATCTGCCCCATCGTGTTTCTCACACGAAGAGAGCCAAAGAGAGTTTTGTAGAAAGTGCTGAAGCTTGCTATTAATCGTTAAACTGGATAAACCTGAACCTGCTAAAAATCACAGAAACCAATAAAAACTGAAAATTTAAAACAAATCCCGAAAGAGGTCAAGGGACCGCTCTGAATAGGTTTACATCAATTATTTTTTGTGGGATTTGGCCCTATTGGGGAGCCAATAGGGGCAGATCAAAGGTCGAGGTGAATTTTCAAATTCAAAAAATCTAAATTTTGAGCTATTTTTTGTGTACTTCGACTAGGAAATAGTCCAAATTAGATTTGAATTTGAAAAAAATTTGAATATCGAAAATGTATTGTGCTGTCCCTTTAAACATTAAACTGACCAATCGCCATCTAAAACCTGCCAAATTGCTGTTTTAGCCTATGGGGAACCTCCTAGAACGTATTTGGACTCAACTGGCGGACTTTGAAAAATCAATGTTTTTTTGGGAAAAACTTCGAATCGAATTACATCTTCTTCTATTTGTACGATTCAAATTTGGCTGAATACGGACCTATTACATCAAAAACTGACCTATTCGGGCAAAAAAAAAAACTGACTTAATTTCGGTCTTTTTTGAATTTGAATTTTGAAGTTTTTCAAATTCAAAATTTGACCCTTGATAAATATGCCCCTAAGTATGAAATCTCTAACTGATAATAAAAGTCTTGGTACTGATGGACTGACCAGTGAATGATTTCCCTGTAGTTTTGGTGCCTGATCTTATGGCCCTATATAATGAGATGTTAAGGGCTGGTAAACTTTCTCCCTGTATGTCTCAGTGTTGATTCTTTTAGCTAAGAAAGGGAATGAGTTAAAGAATTGGCGCCCAATAGCCTTACTGAATATGGATTATAAAATTCTGGCCAAAATTCTGTTTTCCAGATTGAGTAAAGTGACTGATATGCTAATAAGTCCTTTCCAATCATATGCTGTTAAATATCGTAGTATTCATGATACTTTACTTCTTGTCAGGGAGGTGATAGAAGATGCCAGGAATAACCAACCATTTGATAGAGTTCATCATGTCTTTCTGTATCATACGTTGAGGAGGTATGTCATATCTGATCTGTATTCATATAGAGAAGTTGTGAGTGTTCCTTTAATTAATGGAAGATTAGGTGGAACGTTTCGTCTGAAAGCTGAAGTGCGCCCATGTGTCCAACTCTCTGGTGAATAAAGCTAAAAGTGAGCAAGGAATTGGCGCCCAATATCCTTACTGAATATGGATTATAAGATTCTGGCCAAAAAAGAGAGAACTAAGATTCTTGGTAGAACCTTTGGTTCTGCTGATAATATGAGCCAAAAGAACTGGGAAGAGAAATGAGATATTTGTTCTGAAAAAGTGAGAACATGGAAGAACTGGAAGTGGCCGTACAGCAAAAAGATCCAGGTCATTAAGCGTTTCTTCTTGCCTTTGTTTATATCTATATATATATATCAGCTTTGGGTTTGCTTTGCCCAATACTAGGGATGTAGCGAACTGCCGAGTATGTGTTCGCGAACGCCGGCAAAAAATGCGAACAATTCGCGAACAGTTCGCGAACTTCGAACATCCGAAAATCGTTCGATTCGAACGATCGAAGGATTTTAATCGTTCGATCGAACGATTTCCGTTCGAATCGAACGATCGAAGCCATTGGATCGAATGATTTCATTCAATCCAATGGGTTCGATCGTTCCATTCGAACGAAAATCGTTCGATTTTAGCAATCGAATGGTCGAACGATTTTGACGCGAACGCCTATTGGCGAACGTCGCGCGACGTTCGCGAACTTGCGGCGGACGCGAACAGTCGAAGTTCGCGCGAACTAGTTCGCCGGCGAACAGTTCGCTACATCCCTACCCAATACTTTGGTTTACAATAACAAGTTGGTTTTTCAGTTTTTGTGGGGTAACCGCCTAAATATCAAGAGAAATGTGCCCCATCTCCCTAGGAAAGGTGGGGGGCTTGGAACGTTGTGTCCTGAATTGTTTTTCAATATTTTGTTCTTGTCTAAGAATCTCCGTTTTCTAAAGATGGATAAGGAATACTTATGGGGGTTCTGTTCAAAAAACAGATAAATGAATTCTTCAGAGTTTGGGTAATTGGAGATAGAATGAAGAGTATGGAATTCTCACAGTCATTGTAGAAATATGACAGTTTGAGCTGCCATTCCACTATCAGGAAATATAGACAGAGTCCCGGCTCAGATGAGAGATGTTATTTGGTTGTGTTTCCTTGGGAAGATTTATGTCGGGGCAAATCTAAAAGGTAAAGGCAGAAATGAAAGGAACTGCCCCAGAGACGAGGGTCCGGGTCCCTTAGAGACAATGAGACACTTTCTTTATGAGTTTCATTTTAGCAGAAAAGTCTGGGGGAAGTTGCAAGGGATTTAAAGTTACCTGAAAAGTCAGCCTTATGCCCAGTTAGTATTTGGGGACTTCACACAGTCCAGAGACCTCAATAATAGTTCCCTGTTTGTACTAAACGTTATACGTATTTATCATCTGTACAATGCAAAGAGTTTCAAATCTGCAAAACAAATACGTTTGTCTATTGAAACAGTTAAAAGCCTGGGCGGAGGGTGGATTTTTCATTTGGGGGGGCTAAATGAAGTCACACACAGTTGTTAGTGGGGTTGATCACCTTCAAATTAACTTTTAGTTTGACGTAGAGAGGGATATTCTGAGACAAGTTGCAGTTGGTTTTCATTTTTTATTATTTGTTGTTTCTCACATATTTAGCTTTTTATTCAGCAGCTCTCCAGTTTGCAATTTCAGCAGCCGGGTTGCTAGGGTCCAAATTCCCCTAGCAACCATGCACTGATTTGGATAACAGACTGGAATATGAATAGAAGAGGACCTGAATAAAAAGATGAGTAATAAAAAGTAGCAGTAACAATAAGGGGCACATTTACTTAGCTCGAGTGAAGGATTCGAATGGAAAAAACTTTGAATTTCGAAGTTTATATTTTGGCTATTTTGTTCTTTGACTATGACTTCGAATCAAACGATTCGAACTAAAAATTGTTTTGACTATTTGACCATTCAATAGTTGAAGTACTGTCTCTTTAAAAAAAAATTCGACCACCTACTTCGCCATCTAAAACCTACCGAGCCCCAATGTAAGTCTATGGGGAAGGTCCTTATAAGCTTTCTAGCCAATTTGGGATCGAAGGAAAATCGTTTGATCGATGTATTAAAATCCTTTGAATACCAAACGAATATCGCTAAATACTTTGACTTCGATATTTGAAGTCGAAGGATTTAACTTCGAGGGTTGAATATCAAGGGTTAATTAACCCTCGATATTCAACCATTAGTAAATGTGTGTAGCTTTACAGAGCATCGGTTTTTAGATGGGGTCAGAAAGACCCCCATTTGAAAGCTGAGAAGAATCCAAAGAAAAAGGCTAATAACTAAATAACTATATAAAATAAAAATAATGAAGACCAATTGAAAAGTGGCTTAGTATTGGCCATTCTATAACAAACTGAGAGTTAATTAAAGGTGAACCACCCCTTTAATTGTAGTAGTTTGGTGGCAATGTTATATGCAGCACAATATACATTAGAGAATCATATTATGTATTGACAGTAATGGCTACTGCAAGCCCAGCACATTTTATTGAGAATCAGTGTAAATGCTGGATTTTATATTCTGAAACAAGCACTTCCCCCCCCACCCACATTCTATTTCTCAGTACTTTCTGCTTTTCTGCTGCTTTTCCTCCACTTTCCCTTCTGCTCTTACTTTTTCTTCACATCCAAGAAACGTTTTCAATTATTTTGTTTCTTTTCCCATTTGCTTGTCTATCAACCCCCATTTATGCAGCCACTTCCCCCAATTCTACATTCTCAACATAAACTCGCTCCCATCTCTGCCTTTCTACATATTTTCATTTCTTTTTCCCACTCTCTATAACTAGGGAGGCAACGAATCCACTATTTGGGATTCGGCCAAATCCCAGCATCCTTTGTGAAAGATTCAGCCGAATACCGAACCAAATCCAAACTGTAAGCAGGAGATAATGGATTCAAACAAGCAGTTCAATCACAAAGTTTCCGTCCAACGAAACCAAGTTAATCAGGATAAACAAGATGTGAAGAACTGTTGAAACGCCGTGGTTACACTTGATAAAGAGCTATGCTCGAAACATGTTGTGTGAAATAAAGCACTGAAGTTTGCAGCAACCCACTGCGTTTGAACAGTTCTTCACATCTTGTTTATCCTGAAATCCAAACTGTAATTTGCATATGTAAATTAGGAGTAGGAAACAAAAAAGTGGAAAAAATTCTTCTTTTGTGATGAAAAGTCATGTGATTTCCCTACCCACCCCTAATTTACATATGCAAATTTGGATTCGGTTCGGCCAGGCACAAGGATTTGGCCGAATCCTGCTGAAAAAGGCTGAATCCCAAACCGCCTCCTGGATTGGGTACATCCCTATCTATAACTGTCATTCATCTCATTTTCTTCCACTGGTGTTTAACTTTTTTCTGCCCCTTTTCATTGTTCTTCTCTACTGTGACTCACTGTGTTACTTCTCCCCATTCCTCTCTGTTCCCACAAAACTAACACTTGTCACTTACTGAATGTGTAAGGGCAGGACACTACTGCGGTACTTCATCACTGCTCCAAAGCCTCAATTAAGGAAACAAAAACTGGATTGGCTACAGGGAGTGTCTGTATTCATCTCCAGCCAATCATATGCCCTGAACCTGTACCGGGACTTAATCTTTAAAGGAACCAGCTACATGTATGAGCCCAGCTAGAATCTTTGCATCAGCAACTCTGTAAAGGGGAAGCAATTTTCCTTCTTATTTTTTGTCAGGCAGGTTTGGGAGATTTAGACTCCCCAAACCTTATTGAAAACCCGCCTATAAAAAGTCTGATATTTAATGATCTAAAAGATGTTTATATGAAAGAATCGGATACAGATTACTGGAAAAATATGGACTTGTCGTTTCTGTTTTAAGAATCATTTGATTCATTTTTTTTAATTGTCTTTGTAAATGTGTTGCAAGAATTTTTAATAAAACCAAAATGTCTTTCTACAGGCACAGAGTAATAAAACCTTCCTATGTGGACCCATCTATGATACAACCTTGAGGAGGACTTACAGTATATTGGGGTATTTTAGAGCAGCCCCTTGTGCCCCCAGTCCTTTCCTTATCCAATGTACCAGTGGTGTCTCTCAGAAATCCCTACTTCTTACTCTACCCCCAAGTCTCTTTCTGGTGTCCCCTAACCCTGGTGCAGGCAGGTATGACATTTGGGGAGCACACGTTGATTTGGCACTACTACGTGGGGCAATTGTTAGAACAGGGGTCCCCAGAATGGAAAAGCTTATAGACATTTACTAGGGGGAACATAGTGAGTGCTCCCACCATTGAGCCAAGTTGTACAACTGCTCCGCACCATACGAGGGCCCGGTGTCCTTCATCTCTCAGGATCACCCCAATAATCACCTTTACGTAAGACAGAATCCCCACGAACAGCACCCAGCACAGCACCTACAGGGTTAAAATAAAGGAGAAACAAGCGACTTTCAGTTGGGATCACTCAATTCCCCCCTCACTAATAATTACTTTACTGGCACCCCCAATAAAGCTGAACACTCGCAAGAACCCTCTCACATAGAGTTCTCTCAGCCTCTCTTTCTCTCTCAGCCTCCAGTAGCTCAGTCCTGTAGAAGGAACTAACCGTGTCTTCACCATTCGGGGGGGCTCCGTTTCCCATTAACCCCCCCTTCCCTGGGGTGTCCACATACCAAGCACAAGCTTCACTAGTGGTCTCACTACGGCCCATAGGTTCCTCACTGACCTAAACCTGTACACCCCATTCTCTAATTGGTGCCCAATCACCCAGGTCCCAATCACTAGCTCCTTGTTAAGGTCAATGGCTGCCCTTGCTAACTAGAATTCCATCAATACTTCCTATACTTACTTCCTATTGCACATCAATACTTCTTATACTTCCCATTGCACATCAATACTTCCTATACTTATGTCCTATTGCACATCAATACTTCCTATACTTCCTATTGCACATCAATACTTCTTATACTTCCCATTGCACATCAATACTTCCTCTACTTACTTCCTATTGCACATCAGTACTTCCTATACTTACTTCCTATTGCACATCAATACTTATTATACTTCCTATTGCAGATCAATACTTCCTATACTTACTTCCTATTGCACATCAATACTTCCTATACTTACTTCCTATTGTATATCAATACTTCTTATACTTCCTATTGCAGATCAATACTTCCTATACTTCCTTCCTATTGCACATCAATACTTCCTATATTTACTTCCTATTGTATATCAGTAATACCTATACCTACTTCCTATTGCACATTAATACTTCTTATACTTCCCATTGTACATCAATACTTCTTATACTTCCCATTGTACATCAATACTTCTTATACTTCCCATTGTACATCATTACTTCCTATACTTACTTCCTATTGCACATCAATACTTCCTATACTTACTTCCTATTGCACATCAATACTTCTTATACTTCCTATTGCAGATCAATACTTCCTATACTTACTTCCTATTGCAGATCAATACTTCCTATACTTACTTCCTATTGCACATCAATACTTCTTATACTTCCTATTGCACATCACTATTTCCTATACTTACTTCCTATTGTGCATCAATATTTCCTATACTTACTTCCTATTGCACATCAATACTTCCTATACTTACTTCCTATTGCACATCAATACTTCTTATACTTCCTATTGCAGATCAATACTTCCTATACTTACTTCCTATTGCAGATCAATACTTCCTATACTTACTTCCTATTGCACATCAATACTTCTTATACTTCCTATTGCACATCACTATTTCCTATACTTACTTCCTATTGTGCATCAATATTTCCTATATTTACTTCCTATTGCACATCAATACTTCCTATATTTACTTCCTATTGTACATCAGTAATACCTATACTTACTTCCTATTGCACATTAATACTTCTTATACTTCCCATTGCACATCACTGCTTCTTATACTTCCTATTGCACATCACTACTTCCTATACTTACTTCCTATTGCACATCAATACTTCTTATACTTCCTATTGCAGATCAATACTTCCTATACTTACTTCCTATTGTATATCAATAATACCTATACTTCCTATTGCACATCAATACTTCCTATACATCAATACTTCTTATACTTCCTATTGCACATTAATACTTCTTATACTTCCCAATGCACATCACTACTTCTTATATGTCCAATTGCACATCAATACTTCTTATACATCCTATTGCACATCAATACTTCCCATACTTACTTCCTATTGTGCATCAATATTTCCTATATTTACTTCCTATTGCATATCAATACTTCCCATGCTTACTTCCTATTGCACATCAATACTTCCTATACTTACTTCCTATTGCACATCAATACTTCCTATACTTCCTATTGCACATCACTATTTCCTATACTTACTTCCTATTGTGCATCAATATTTCCTATATTTACTTCCTATTGCATATCAATACTTCCCATATTTACTTCCTATTGCACATCAATACTTCCCATACTTACTTCCTATTGTGCATCGATATTTCCTATATTTACTTCATATTACATATGAATACTTCCCATGCTTACTTCCTAATTCACATCAATACTTCCTATACTTACTTCCTAATGCACATCAATACTTCCTATACTTCCTATTGCGCATCACTATTTCCTATACTTACTTCCTATTGCACATCAATACTTCCTATATGTACTTCCTATTGCAGGTCAATACTTCCTATATTACTTCCTATTGCACATCAATACTTCCTATACTTTCTATTGTGCATCACTATTTCCTATACTTACTTCTTATTGCACATCAATACTTCCCATACTTACTTCCTATTGTGCATCAATATTTCCTATATTTACGTCCTATTGCACATCAATACTTCCCATACTTACTTCCTATTGTGCATCAATATTTCCTATATTTGCTTCCTATTGCATATCAATACTTCCCATACTTACTTCCTATTGCACATCAATATTTCCTATACTTACTTCCTATTGTGCATTAACATTTCCTATATTTACTTCCTATTGCACATCAATACTTCCCATACTTACGTCCTATTGTGCATCAATATTTCCTATATTTACTTCCTATTGCATATCAATACTTCCCACACTTACTTCCTATTGCACATCAATACTTCCTATACTCACTTCCTATTGTGCATCAATATTTCCTATATTTACTTCCTATTGCACATCAATACTTCCTATACTTACAATGATGGCACCCCCAGCACTGGAGTAATGCAGAGGAGGGCACGGGCTCAGTACTGCCACACCTATGATGTAACCACCAAAGCCAGTGCCTGTCACAGTCAGGATGCCCATTAATACAAGAGACCTGAAGGGGTTACATAACATACTTAACATTACTTGTTTCTCCACATCTGACCCATACTTATTACTCTTACCCCTTACCTTTCTCTAATCCGCTGCTTATATCCCACACACGTCCATTAACTTTATGCCCATATAAAACCTACCCAACTGCAACTGATCCACAGCAAAACCCCTTCTGAAACCTCTCCAGTTATTCTCAGAGGGGGAAAAAATTCCTTCCTGGCTCCAGGATACAATGGGACCAGTCCCTGGATCAACTTGTACTATGAGCTATCTCCCATATCCCTGTATTCCCTCACTTGCTAAACACCATCCAACCCTTCTTATACCTATCTAATGTATCAGCCTGTACCCCTGATTCACTTCCCAGCTCTCCCTGTAACACCCCTTTCCCTTCTCTAATCTCATTGGCTCCCTCCTGTCTGCTGGGAGGAGCTACTGGTGAATAAAGCATCCGACCCTTCCTTGTACCTATCTAATGTATCAGCCTGTACCCCTGATTCACTTCCCAGCTCTCCCTGTAACACCCCTTTCCCTCCTCTAATCTCATTGGCTCCCTCCTGTCTGCTGGGAGGAGCTACTGGTGAATAAAGCATCTGACCCTTCCTTGTACCTATCTAATGTATCAGCCTGTACCCCTGATTCACTTCCCAGCTCTCCCTGTAACACCCCTTTCCCTCCTCTAATCTCATTGGCTCCCTCCTGTCTGCTGGGAGGAGCTACTGGTGAATAAAGCATCCGACCCTTCCTTGTATCTATCTAATGTATCAGCCTGTACCCCTGATTCACTTCCCAGCTCTCCCTGTAACACCCCTTTCCCTCCTCTAATCTCATTGGCTCCCTCCTGTCTGCTGGGAGGAGCTACTGGTGAATAAAGCATCCGACCCTTCCTTGTACCTATCTAATGTATCAGCCTGTACCCCTGATTCACTTCCCAGCTCTCCCTGTAACACCCCTTTCCCTCCTCTAATCTCATTGGCTCCCTCCTGTCTGCTGGGAGGAGCTACTGGTGAATAAAGCATCCGACCCTTCCTTGTACCTATCTAATGTATCAGCCTGTACCCCTGATTCACTTCCCAGCTCTCCCTGTAACACCCCTTTCCCTCCTCTAATCTCATTGGCTCCCTCCTGTCTGCTGGGAGGAGCTACTGGTGAATAAAGCATCCGACCCTTCCTTGTACCTATCTAATGTATCAGCCTGTACCCCTGATTCACTTCCCAGCTCTCCCTGTAACACCCCTTTCCCTCCTCTAATCTCATTGGCTCCCTCCTGTCTGCTGGGAGGAGCTACTGGTGAATAAAGCATCCGACCCTTCCTTGTATCTATCTAATGTATCAGCCTGTACCCCTGATTCACTTCCCAGCTCTCCCTGTAACACCCCTTTCCCTCCTCTAATCTCATTGGCTCCCTCCTGTCTGCTGGGAGGAGCTACTGGTGAATAAAGCATCCGACCCTTCCTTGTATCTATCTAATGTATCAGCCTGTACCCCTGATTCACTTCCCAGCTCTCCCTGTAACACCCCTTTCCCTCCTCTAATCTCATTGGCTCCCTCCTGTCTGCTGGGAGGAGCTACTGGTGAATAAAGCATCCGACCCTTCCTTGTACCTATCTAATGTATTAGCCTGTACCACTGATTCAGGGAGAGTCCCACAAATTCCCAGCTCTTCCTGTAAAAAACCCTTCCAAATATTAATTTTAGAAAATGCTATGCACATAAAATGACTCACCTGTTGGGCAGGTACATTGCAATACCACATGCCACTAGATTTGCCATTGCAGCGAGGGATACAGCCAGGTGGTAGATCTGCCCTCCATAGGGCATGCAGGAGTAGGTCTGTACTGCTGGCAGAGCTGCATTGGTGAGGGCATTCACCCAGCCCAGGACTAGGAAAATAAATAGACCCTCAACCCAGGTGTAATCTCATTGGCTCCCTCCTGTCTGCTGGGAGGAGCTACTGGTGAATAAAGCATCTGACCCTTCCTTGTATCTATCTAATGTATCAGCCTGTACCCCTGATTCACTTCCCAGCTCTCCCTGTAACACCCCTTTCCCTCCTCTAATCTCATTGGCTCCCTCCTGTCTGCTGGGAGGAGCTACTGGTGAATAAAGCATCCGACCCTTCCTTGTATCTATCTAATGTATCAGCCTGTACCCCTGATTCACTTCCCAGCTCTCCCTGTAACACCCCTTTCCCTCCTCTAATCTCATTGGCTCCCTCCTGTCTGCTGGGAGGAGCTACTGGTGAATAAAGCATCCGACCCTTCCTTGTACCTATCTAATGTATTAGCCTGTACCACTGATTCACTTCCCAGCTCTCCCTGTAACACCCCCTTTCCCTCCTCTAATCTCATTGGCTCCCTCCTGTCTGCTGGGAGGAGCTACTGGTGAATAAAGCATCCGACCCTTCCTTGTACCTATCTAATGTATTAGCCTGTACCACTGATTCAGGGAGAGTCCCACAAATTCCCAGCTCTTCCTGTAAAAAACCCTTCCAAATATTAATTTTAGAAAATGCTATGCACATAAAATGACTCACCTGTTGGGCAGGTACATTGCAATACCACATGCCACTAGATTTGCCATTGCAGCGAGGGATACAGCCAGGTGGTAGATCTGCCCTCCATAGGGCATGCAGGAGTAGGTCTGTACTGCTGGCAGAGCTGCATTGGTGAGGGCATTCACCCAGCCCAGGACTAGGAAAATAAATAGACCCTCAACCCAGGTGTATCTCCCTTTCAGACATTCAGTTCTCTTATTGCCTCTAGCCAACTGCTCCCCCATCACTGAGCTCTGCTCCACACCCCTTGACTCTTCTATCTGGCCCCTTTCCATGGGCATTCGGTTTAGGGTGATGAAGGCGAGCAGAGAGGTGGCCATCATACCAGTCAGGAACAAGAAGAAACCCCACACAGGAAAGTGGGCCTTCTGGTATTGTGCAGTGAGTGTCACATTCACCTGAGTACGATTTGCCTCTGTTCCATTTTCAGATACACAATGTACCACAGCAACTCCCTGCCCCAGAGCAATCAAAGCTGGCATTAGCCCACTTAGACCTTCTCCAATAAAGTACAGATGAAGCCACTTGGATTTGTGAGTTAAATGCGTCATGACTCAGGGGTAATTGAAGAAACTGTGTTATCTTAAGTCATCTTAACTCATTTAATGCATTTAACCTTTTCATTAGCATACCAAAGCTCCATTGTTCACAATGGTGAATGCTTTAATTAGATGGGATGTTGTGACACAGTTTTCTGTGTTAAATGAGATAAATGGGATATCTGTGTTTAGTTATTCTGTGTCAAACAGACAAACCAAAGTGGCTGCATCTGTAGGTAGTGAGATAGTCAGGTCTGAACCGACTCATGTATGGCAAGAAGGTGACAGAAGATGTGCAGTCTACCAGTGCCAGGCAGAAAATCAGAGCCAACAGGGCCGTGCTTCTCCTGGACCCACCCACCCAGGTTGTCTCATGCCAGAGGAAGGTCAACAACAAGCAGGCCACTGCCCCAACCACAAGCAGCAGATATATCACTGGTGCCTCATTCAGTCGTCCAGGCCATAATTTGTGGGTAAGAGTAACTGCTAGTGGGCCAATGTTGGCAAACTGGGTTAGGAGGGTAACGTAGGAGGGCAGTTCCCAGCCCTCTGGAGCATGTGGCACAATCAGGGGCAGTTCCACCCAGACTCCATTAATAGTTACCCAAGAGCCAAGTCCCAACAGGCAGCAAAGGAGATGCACCACCAAAGCCATTCCTAAGTCAGATGTACAACAGATCTGGCACAGTGGTAAATATGTTCTGTTTATATTTTACCAATATATATGATCTGGCAATCACAGTTTGAGCTTTAAACTTTGCAGGAATGGTCACCAGGGTGGCACAAATCTATGGTGTGTTTAATGCTGCTGATTTCCTCTGCTCAGTTGGCAAGTGTGAGGGACAGTAGTTGGATCAGATGTCCTCTGCTCAATTGGTTTATGTAAGGGACAGTAGTTGGATCCACTGTTCTCTGCTCAGTTGCTAGGTGTAAGGGGCAATAGTTGATGTCCTCTGCTCAGTTGGTTGGTTTGAGGGACAGTAGTCAGATCAGATGTCCTCTGCTCAGTTGGTAGGTGTTTAGTTGGATCAGATGTTCTCTGCTCAGTTGATAGATATGAGGGACAGTAGTCGGATCAGATGTTCTCTGCTCATTTGATAGGTATGAGGGATAGTAGTTGTATCAGATGTCCTCTGCTCAGTTGGTAGGTGTTTAGTTGGATCAGATGTTCTCTGCTCAGTTGATAGGTATGAGGGACAGTAGTTGTATCAGATGTCCTCTGCTCAGTTGGTAGGTGTTTAGTTGTATCAGATGTCCTCTGCTCAGTTGGTAGGTGTAAGGGACAATAGTTGCATCAGATGTTCTTTGCTCAGTTGGTAGATGTAAGAGACCGTATTTGGATCAGATGTCCTCTGCTCAGTTAGTAGGCGTGAGGGACATTAGTTGGATCAGATATCCTCTGCTCAATCGGTAGGTGTGTGAGGGACAGTAGTTGGATCAAATGTCCTCTGCTCAGTTGGTACAGTAGGTGTAAAGGTCTGGAGAGTAGAAGGATCAGATCTTTGCTCAAATGGTAGGTGTGAAGGTCTGGACAGAAGAAGGATCAGATCTTTGGTCAGTTGGTAAGTTGGTATGATATATCTGAAGCTTCTCCACCAGTGGTTGAATATATTTATGTACTGAGATGCAGCCAATGGTACTAGGAAGCAAGACTACACAGTCAGGAAATATGAATGGTGCAACATGGGAATACTGTAATACTATTTCTGTTCAATGTTTGGTCCCAAAGATAATGGGTCTGAGAATAAACTGGCATGTAGAGGTGCCAATGCCAACATCACCCAGGACTGGCACCACACTTCTCCATTAGGAACAGGACTTTTTCCTTAAATCAAGATAAAGATGAACCTGAAAAAGAGAGAGAAGGCATTGGCCAGTGACAGGGATGATGAGTCACATGAGATCTTGGGGGTCTTGTGCAATTGTGGGTTCAGGTCACTGAGTTTTTTACCCCAAATTCAGAAAAAATGATGTTTGTGTCAGATTCTCTCTGTGAGCATCTATCGACACAAGCCACTGTGAGAACCGAGGAGGTACCCCACCTCAACTGGCCCCCCAATTTCAATAGGTGCACTGTGTGAAATTTGTCTGAGCAGACTGATGGGGCCAAATATGAGCAATGGGGGAGGGGGTGATGGCTACAGATGCAACTACCCTTAATGAATGGCACTAATGCAGTGCGTCCATCTCTGCTCCACCCCAACTGCAGCTGCACTTTATAAACCAGCTCTTGACAAGTCCTGGCCCATCACTCTCTAAAGCCTCTCATTCAGGAGAGCAGCTGAGTCAGTCAGTAATTAAGGAACAGGTAATTAAATGAGAAAACCACTAAATGAGTGCCCAGGTAAGTGAATACATTACTAATTGAGTGGGTGAGTGAGTGAATAAGACAATGAGAGAGTAGGTAAGTAACTCTCCTACTGCTCCCCTAAACTACACCTCCCCCATCCTGATTCCATACTGCATTGTCCTACTGCTCCCCTAAACTATACCTACCCCCATTGTGCCTCCATAATGCATTGTCTTAATGCACCCCTAAACTATACCTACCCCATTGTGCCTCCATAATGCATTGTCTTACTGAACCCCTAAACTATACCTACCCCCATTGTGCCTCCATAATGCATTGTACTACTGCTCCCCTAAACTACACCTACCACCATTGTACCTCCATATCGCATTGGTCTACTGCACCCCTAAACTACACCTACCCCCATTGTGCCTCCATACTGCGTTGTCTTACTGCACCCCTAAACTACACCTACCCCTATTGTGCCTCCATACCACATTGTCCTACTGCACCCCTAAACTACACCTACCCCTTTTGTGCCTCCATACCGCATTGTCCTACTGCACCCCTAAACTACACCTACCCCCATTGTGCCTTCATACCACATTGTCCTACTGCACCATTAAACTACACCTACCCCTATTGTGCCTCCATACTGCATTGTCCTACTGCTCCCCTAAACTACACCAACCCCCATTGTGTCTCCATACTGCATTGTCCTACTGCTCCCCTAAACTACACCAACCCCCATTGTGCCTCCATACTGCATTGTCCCACTGCACCCCTAAACCACACCTACACCATTGTTCTTCCATAACTGCATTGTCTTACTGCACCCCTAAACTATACCTACCCCCATTGCGCCTCCATAATGCATTGTCTTACTGAACCCCTAAACTATACCTACCCCCATTGTGCCTCCATAATGCATTGTACTACTGCTCCCCTTAACTACACCTACCACCATTGTACCTCCATATCGCATTGTTCTACTGCACCCCTAAACTACACGTACCCCCATTGTGCCTCCATACTGCTTTGTCCTACTGCTCCCCTAAACTACACCTACCCCCATTGTGCCTCCATACTGCATTGTCCTACTGCTCCCCTAAACTACACGTACCCCCATTGTGCCTCCATACTGCATTGTCCTAATGCTCCCCTAAACTACACCTACCCCCATTGTGCCTCCATGCTGCATTGTCCTACTGCACCCCTAAACTACACCAACCCCCATTGTGCCTCCATACTGCATTGTCCCACTGCACCCCTAAACTACACCTACATCATTGTTCCTCCATAACTGCATTGTCCTACTGCACCCCTAAACTACACCTCCCCCCATTGTGCCTCCATGATGCATTGTGCCTCCATACTGCTTTGTCCTACTGCTCCCCTAATCTACACCTACCCCCATTGTGCCTCCATACTGCATTATCCTACTGCTCCCCTAAACTACACCTCCCCCCATTGTGCCTCCATAATGCATTGTCCTACCGTTCCCCTAAACTACACCTCCCCCCATTGTGCCTCCATAATGCATTGTCCTACTGCTCCCCTAAACTGCACCTACCCCCCTTGTGCCTTCATACCACATTGTCCTGCCGCACCCCTAAACTGCACCTACCCCCATTGTGCCTCCATACTGCATTGTCTTACTGCACCCTAAACTACACCTCCCCCCATTTTGCCTCCATACTGCATTGTCCTACTGCTCCCCTAAACTACACCTACCCCCATTGTGCCTTCATACCACATTGTCCTACTGCTCCCCTAAACTGCACCTACCCCCATTGTGCCTCCATACTGCATTGTCCTACTGCTCCCCTAAACTACACCTACCCCCATTGTGCCTCCATACTGCATTGTCCTACTGCTCCCCTAAACTACACCTACCCCCATTGTGCCTCCATACTGCATTGTCCTAGTGCTGAAAGTGGGGCTTTCTCCTTGCCCTACTTACCTCGGCAGCTCAGTCCATTTAGGAGTCAAGTTCAGTTCATGCTGAGACTTTGCTGGACTCTGTCGCTTTCAGAGAATGAAGAAATGGGCTCAGAGCTCCAGGCTTAATGTATGAGGCTCAGCTGAGAGGGAGGGACATTCTTGCACAGGAGAAAGAAACATTTTGTTGATTGTGTGTGTGCACTTACCCGCAAGACTTCCCTACTGGCATTGGGTTACAGATACTTACCCATGATGTCTGGTATTTACTCACAATGGTTCATAAAATATTACCTTAAGATAAAGTAAAATGTAGGTACCTACAGCTTATCTGTATTGCCAGTGGCCACTTACATAGAGCTACTAGATTCCTTTCACCAGTGGCCAGAACTAGATACCAGAAAGCTTGGGTTTGGTGATTCTTCTTGGAATTGATATCTTGGATAGGCCTGAGAGGAGATGTATTTGGGAAGGTTGGGCTGTGCTTTCCACTGTGGGTAAATGCTGTAGCACTGGCTTTAATGGAGACATAGTTTAGGGAGGCTGGGTTACTGAACTAGACATTGAGCACTGGGGTAAGTACTATAGGGTTGGTATAAGAGAAGATGTACTTGGGGAGGTAGAGTTACTGAACTAGACATTGAGCACTGGGGTAAGTACTGTAGGGTTGGTATAAGAGAAGATGTACTTGGGAAGGTAGAGTTACTGAACTAGACATTGAGCACTGGGGTAAGTACTGTAGGGTTGGTATAAGAGAAGATGTACTTGGGGAGGTAGAGTTACTGAACTAGACATTGAGCACTGGGGTAAGTACTATAGGGTTGGTATAAGAGAAGATGTACTTGGGGAGGTTGGGTTACTGAACTAGATATTGAAGGTAAGTATTGTAGGGTTGGTGTGACAGGAGAGGTAGGTGGGTCACTGTGCTTGGTGCTGATACTGTAGGTACCAAATACTAAATTATATCAAAGCCACATTCATACGATGGTTTTGGATGTGATTCTGTTGGTACCAGTGATGCCCCTGGGATAACAAATCATTGGCTCTAAGTTTTCAGAAGCCACAGAACTGGGGCAGAGAGACAATGTGAGGAGTCAACTGAAATGAGAAGTTTCCTCAGGTTAAATGGAAAATGGGTCGGTTCTGGCACCACGGATATTAACCAGTTCTATTACAGACATTATGGTCAGAGCACTTTTCCCCCAACTCACGTTTACACTTTTACCAGTGGGAAGGGATTGCCCATGGGCAGGGGGATTCGGAATATTCCATTTTATCTGTTGAAGGCTGTTTAATGTTCCAACCAAAGGTCTGGTTAATCCTTAATGAAGTTCTGATTCTAGAATTCCCCCCCCGGCTGGGCCCCTTCATCAGTGGGTTATGTCAGTGGTGTGACCGGAGGGTGCCCGGTACCAGTGGTACAAGTGATTCTTCATTGGAAACCCAAAAGGGCTTATTATCCCGAATGTCCTGGAACAAACAGGGTCTGAAGAGAAACCCAACAAGCAGGAGATGGGCCCCCAGAATCCCAATATCCCCAGCACTGAAGTCAGGCCCCCAAAACCCCCCCGTGCCGGCCCAGTCCCTAACTCTCCCTGTGTCTTGTTATTACCTACAATTGCCACCTGGCTGCTCATCTGAAGGTCTTTCTGCATCAAAACTGCCAGCTCAGTATTCCAAATTAGGAAAACCGGACACTCCTAGACTGAGCCAGTGATCGGCCAATTGCTGGTTGTCACATCATAGTCCCACCCCCTGATGTCATTTCCCCACCCCAACATCAACTGTCCTGCCCCTGTGATGTTACTGCCCGCCCCCTACCTGGTGACAACCCTGGTACTACCCCAGTTAGCCCCACCCCTCAGCTGCTACCTACTGGTCTCAGGTAAGTATAGCCAGGCCTTCTGGGGTCTGTGGGCGTAAATATTGTAATTTAACCCTTATTGGCTTCACTGTGGCCAGTGTGGTCAGGTCCCTCATCTCTTTCGCAGCCGGTCAGAAAGAAATCAGCTCAATGTCATTCCCCAAAGATTCACCCAAGGGCCAATGGGACAACTGGCCAACGTGTACATGAGAAGGTCAAAAGCAGTGATACTAGAAATGTGGATTTCAGCAAGTAAGTGGCACCTGTCCTGTTAGTGAGACCACACTCCCAGCTCTCCCTGTAACACCCCTTTCCCTCCTCTAATCTCATTGGCTCCCTCCTGTCTGCTGGGAGGAGCTACTGGTGAATAAAGCATCCGACCCTTCCTTGTACCTATCTAATGTATCAGCCTGCACCACTGATTCACTTCCCAGCTCTCCCTGTAACACCCCTTTCCTTCCTCTAATCTCATTGGCTCCCTCCTGTCTGCTGGGAGGAGCTACTGGTGAATAAAGCATCCGACCCTTCCTTGTACCTATCTAATGTATCAGCCTGTACCCCTGATTCACTTCCCAGCTCTCCCTGTAACACCCCTTTCCCTCCTCTAATCTCATTGGCTCCCTCCTGTCTGCTGGGAGGAGCTACTGGTGAATAAAGCATCCGACCCTTCCTTATACCTATCTAATGTATCAGCCTGTACCCCTGATTCACTTCCCAGCTCTCCCTGTAACACCCCTTTCCCTCCTCTAATCTCATTGGCTCCCTCCTGTCTACTGGTGAATAAAGCATTAGAGAGATTATTATATGACCCCCTTATATATTTATATATAGTGATCATATTCCCCCTTATATATTTATATATAGTGATCATATCCCCCTAATATATTTATATATAGTGATCATATACCCTTATATATTTATATATAGTGATCATATCCCCTTATATATTTATATATATATATAGTGATCATATCCCCTTATATATTTATATATAGTGATCATATCCCCTTATATATTTATATATAGTGATCATATCCCCTTATATATTTATATATAGTGATCATATCCCCGTTATATATTTATATATAGTGATCATATCCCTTTATATATTTATATATAGTGATCATATCCCCCCTTATATATTTATATATAATGATCATATCCCCTTATATATTTATATATAGTGATCATATCCCCTTATATATTTATATATAGTGATCATATCCCCTTATATATTTATATATAGTGATCATATCCCCTTATATATTTATATATAGTGATCATATCCCCTTATATATTTATATATAGTGATCATATCCCCCCTTATTTATTTATATATAATGATCATATCCCCTTATATATTTATATATAGTGATCATATCCCCCTTATATATTTATATATAGTGATCATATCCCCCTTATATATTTATATATAGTGATCATATCCCCCTTATATATTTATATATAGTGATCATATCCCCTTATATATTTATATATAGTGATCATATCCCCTTATATATTTATATATAGTGATCATATCCCCCTTATATATTTATATATAGTGATCATATCCCTCTTATATATTTATATATAGTGATCATATCCCCTTATATATTTATATATAGTGATCATATCCCCTTATATATTTATATATAGTGATCATATCCCCCTTATATATTTATATATAGTGATCATATCCCCCTTATATATTTATATATAGTGATCATATCCCCTTATATATTTATATATAGTGATCATATCCCCTTATATATTTATATATAGTGATCATATCCCCTTATATATTTATATATAGTGATCATATCCCCCTTATATATTTATATATAGTGATCATATCCCCTTATATATTTATATATAGTGATCATATCCCCTTATATATTTATATATAGTGATCATATCCCCCTTATATATTTATATATAGTGATCATATCCCCCTTATATATTTATATATAGTGATCATATCCCCTTATATATTTATATATAGTGATCATATCCCCTTATATATTTATATATAGTGATCATATCCCCTTATATATTTATATATAGTGATCATATCCCCTTATATATTTATATATAGTGATGATATCCCCCTTATATATTTATATATAGTGATCAT
Organism: Xenopus petersii; assembly: GCA_038501925.1. Taxonomy (NCBI): domain Eukaryota; kingdom Metazoa; phylum Chordata; class Amphibia; order Anura; family Pipidae; genus Xenopus; species Xenopus petersii. Next base: position 143,953,899 of record CM076683.1, on the reverse strand, counting down.
ATCCCCTTATATATTTATATATAGTGATCATATCCCCCTTATATATTTATATATAGTGATGATATCCCCCTTATATATTTATATATAGTGATCATATCCCCTTATATATTTATATATAGTGATCATATCCCCTTATATATTTATATATAGTGATCATATCCCCTTATATATTTATATATAGTGATCATATCCCCTTATATATTTATATATAGTGATGATATCCCCCTTATATATTTATATATAGTGATCATATCCCCTTATATATTTATATATAGTGATCATATCCCCCTTATATATTTATATATAGTGATGATATCCCCCTTATATATTTATATATAGTGATCATATCCCCTTATATATTTATATATAGTGATGATATCCCCTTATATATTTATATATAGTGATCATATCCCCTTATATATTTATATATAGTGATCATATCCCCTTATATATTTATATATAGTGATCATATCCCCCTTATATATTTATATATAGTGATCATATCCCCTTATATATTTATATATAGTGATCATATCCCCCTTATATATTTATATATAGTGATCATATCCCCCTTATATATTTATATATAGTGATCATATCCCCTTATATATTTATATATAGTGATCATATCCCCTTATATATTTATATATAGTGATCATATCCCCTTATATATTTATATATAGTGATCATATCCCCTTATATATTTATATATAGTGATCATATCCCCCTTATATATTTATATTAAGTGATCATATCCCCCTTAACTGTCTTTTCTCCAGTGTAAAAATCCCAACTTGTCTTTCCCCATAACTGATCCCTTCCATTCTCTTTATCAGCTTAACAATAACATTTGTATAGATACCACCAAGTCGTAACCAAGGAATAGAAGGAATAAAAGGAATAAAAGGATGTGGTTACCGTTGCCAGAGAATGAGAATATTATTTGGTTGTGTAGCCTTTTGCACGGGGAATTCCATTCCATTCTCATTTTTTTGGCAACGATAACCACTTCCTTGTATTCCTTTCATTCCTTCTATTCCTTGGTTACGACTTATACAAATGTGATTGTTAATGTGATTTTGTCTTGAGGCACAGTCATAGTAATGATCACATTTGCTGTATAATTAAATGGATTATTTATAAAGAGAATTGTTTTACATCACCTTTGTGTATGTAAGTGAGAGTGCAAGTCCGTATTAGTAAGCGAGAGACAGAGCAGCAGCAATTAGAGTGCACAGTTATGGGAGAGAGACAATGACTCCAATGTTTCAGCAAGTTCCCCTTTACCAGAGAGAGCGCTGGTACCGCATAATTACCCCCTAGTGATTGTCAGGGTGACGTTTCTTCTGCTCCCCCAGGACTTACTCTGTGTGTGACGGGGCCAAACCAACAACTGCAATGTTTCTGGGGGGCCTTTCATCAGGTGATCAGTACAAACCCACCAATCATCTTAATTGTGCTGTCAGGCTCCTCCCCCACAAGCAATACATTCTGGGGCAACAATATATATATATATATAAGCAAAATATTAAAAGCCCAGAGATTCTGATGTACAGGTATGGGACCTGTTATCCAGAATGCTTGGAAGATGGAGTTTTCTAGATAACGGATCTTTCCATAATTTGGATCTCATTCCATAAGTCTACTAGAAAATCATATAAACATGAAATAAACCCAATAGGCTGGTTTTGTTCCAATAAGGATTAATTATATCTTAATTGGGATCAAGTACAAGTTACTGTTTTATTATTACACAGAAAAAGAAAATTGTTTTAAAAATGTGAATTATTTGATTATAATGGAGCCTATGGGGGACGGCCTTTCTGTAATTCAGAGCTTTCTGAATGTCAGGTTTCTGGATAACAGATCCCATACCTGTATAGTTAAAGAAATGTCACACAGTTTGAAAAACTTTGCAGCAATAAACGCCCCATTAACTTCAAGGCATTTGGCAAATTTCTTGCAGATTTTCAGTGAAAGGCTCAGATTCACCGTCCCTAACTGTCACCTTTATATGAGAACACAGTTTCCTTTATTTCCCAAGCTTGGCCAATCTCCGAGACTGGCCAATATCATCTCTGAGACTGGCCAATATCATCTCCGAGATTGGCCAATATCATCTCAGAGACTGGCCAATATCATCTCCAAGATTGGACCAGATCATCTCTGAGACTGGCCAATATCATCTCAGAGACTGGCCAATATAATCTCCGAGATTGGCCAATATCATCTCAGAGACTGGCCAATATCATCTCCAAGATTGGACCAGATCATCTCTGAGACTGGCCAATATCATCTCAGAGACTGGCCAATATAATCTCCGAGATTGGCCAATATCATCTCAGAGACTGGCCAATATCATCTCCAAGATTGGACAATATCATCTCTGAGACTGGCCAATTTCATCTCCAAGATTGGACCAGATCATCTCAGAGACTGGCCAATATCATCTCCGAGATTGGCCAATATCATCTCTGAGACTGGCCAATATCATCTCCGAGACTGGCCAATATAATCTCCGAGATTGGCCAATGTCATCTCAGAGACTGGCCAATATCATCTCCAAGATTGGACCAGATCATCTCTGAGACTGGCCAATATCATCTCAGAGACTGGCCAATATAATCTCTGAGATTGGCCAATATCATCTCCGAGATTGGCCAATATCATCTCTGAGACTGGCCAATATCATCTCCGAGACTGGCCAATATAATCTCCGAGATTGGCCAATGTCATCTCAGAGACTGGCCAATATCATCTCCAAGATTGGACCAGATCATCTCTGAGACTGGCCAATATCATCTCAGAGACTGGCCAATATAATCTCTGAGATTGGCCAATATCATCTCAGAGATTGGCCAATATCATCTCCAAGATTGGACAATATCATCTCCAAGATTGGACAATATCATCTCTGAGACTGGCCAATATCATTCCTGAGATTTGACCAGATCATCTCCGAGACTGGCCAATATCATCTCCGAGACTGGCCAATATAATCTCCGAGATTGGCCAATATCATCTCTGAGACTGGCCAATATCATCTCAGAGACTGGCCAATATCATTTCCAAGATTGGACAATATCATCTCTGAGACTGGCCAATATCATTCCTGAGATTTGACCAGATCATCTCCGAGACTGGCCAATAGCATCTCCGAGACTGGCCAATATAATCTCCGAGATTGGCCAATATCATCTCAGAGACTGGCCAATATCATCTCCAAGATTGGACCAGATCATCTCTGAGACTGGCCAATATCATCTACGAGACTGGCCAATATCATCTCCAAGATTGGACAATATCATCTCTGAGACTGGCCAATATCTTTCCTGAGATTTGACCAGATCATCTCCGAGACTGGCCAATAGCATCTCCGAGACTGGCCAATATAATCTCCGAGATTGGCCAATATCATCTCAGAGACTGGCCAATATCATCTCCAAGATTGGACCAGATCATCTCTGAGACTGGCCGATATAATCTCCGAGATTGGCCAATATCATCTCAGAGACTGGCCAATATCATCTCCAAGATTGGACAATATCATCTCTGAGACTGGCCAATATCATCTTTAAGATTGGACCAGATCATCTCCAAGACTCGCCAATATCATCTCCGAGATTGGCCAATAATATCTCCAAGACTGGCCAATATCATCTCTGAGATTAGCCAAAATTATCTCCAAGACTGGCCAATATCATTTTAGAGATGAAGTGTGTGAAGGTGTGTGTTCTTTTTCCATATTAAACATATTGGAGGGAATTCCCTGACCCCCTGGTTTATTCTATACAGTTTATTCCCAGCACAGCCCATTGGGACTCGTTTGTTCCCCACACATTTATACGGATTATTAGCAGATTTATTAGTATTAGGGTTAGTATTATTGTCACACACCCAGCCCTGAGGAGAAAGTGTCATAATAGGGACAATCTGTCAGTTTTGGGTCATTTCACCCCAGTGGGAGAGTTACAGTCGCACAATGATTTCCTGGGCCACGTCCCATAGAAAGAAGTGTCACCAATCTGAGGGGAATATTGAGCATTAGAGGAGGAAAGTCTTTACACAGAAGTCCCTAATGATATTCCCATACACAGGGGACAGATTCACACCCAAACCTTTACGTTAACTCTTAGTTTGTTATAGACTAATGGCAACTTTTCATTTGGTCTTTATTGTTTATTTTATATAGTTCCTGAATTATATCCAGAGTTCAGCAATGGCCCCATATCTCTTATATACAAATAATGTGATCCCTCTGCCCCCTGTGTCCAACCCCAGTTCAACTCTTCCCCTCCCCCTGTGATATCTTGGGGTAACTAAGGGTCTAACTGCTCCGGGTACAAATCTCTTCTCATTTCTGAGATTTAAATTGAGACCATTAATAAATGTAACAGATTGTAGTAAATGTCAGTGGAATACCCAGCATGCACTGCTCGGCCCATACACTGGCACTAATTAAAAGGGCAGATAATTGCGCAGATTTATGAAGCCCAAAAGGTAAATTTTTCTCAGGCATCAGGCATCGGGCACGGGGGGGGGGCACAGGAGGAAGATAGAGACCCCCCCACCCAAATATTCTCCTCTTTCTTCCCATTGTGCTGAAACTATTGGCTAAATAGTATAAATATATAAGGGGATATGATCACTATATATAAATATATAAGGGGATATGATCACTATATATAAATATATAAGGGGGTATGATCACTATATATAAATATATAAGGGGATATGATCACTATATATAAATATATAAGGGGGTATGATCACTATATATAAATATATAAGGGGATATGATCACTATATATAAATATATAAGGGGGATATGATCACTATATATAAATATATAAGGGGGATATGATCACTATATATAAATATATAAGGGGGATATGATCACTATATATAAATATATAAGGGGGATATGATCACTATATATTTAAATATATAAGGGGATATGATCACTATATATAAATATATAAGGGGGATATGATCACTATATATAAATATATAAGGGGGATATGATCACTATATATAAATATATAAGGGGATATGATCACTATATATAAATATATAATGGGATTTGATCACTATATATATAGATAACCTTAATTAGTATAGGTACAGATAACCTTAATTAGTATAGGTAATTACCATATAATCACATTTCGTATGAATAAATTATTATCATAATATCCAAACATATAAGAATTTACAAAGAACATTTAGTAGAAACACCATTAAATAGAGAAGTAATTTGTAGAAAAAGACCTTTGTAGAAAAAACTTTTTTAAAAAACTTTTTTTAAAAATCCATACATAGTATTGCCCACTATTAGGGCCTGCTATGAAAAAACTTGATTGTCCTGTGTTACTTGTGAAAAGGAAGGAAAAGCCCGGTAATCTTACCAGCAGCCGTACAAATTAATATATTATATAATTACCTATACTAATTAAGGTTATCTGTATTTGCCTTGTGTGACCTCACTTCCTGTCTACACCTTTAAAAGTTTGTGAATAATTAGTTTGTTTTACACTTGATAAAGGGCGTGCAGCCTGAAACATGTTGTGAAAAATAAATCACTTAGCAGTTAATCTGCATTGTGTGCTCTCTCTCGGTTCTATTGAGTTTTTGGATCGTTTGCTGCACCTGATGCGGGGGTGTCCGACTGAGATAGAGAGCCTGAAGTACCCCAATACCCATGATCACTATATATAAATATATAAGGGGATATGATCACTATATATAAATATATAAGAGGGATATGATCACTATATATAAATATATAAGGGGATATGATCACTATATATAAATATATAAGGGGGATATGATCACTATATATAAATATATAAGGGGGATATGATCACTATATATAAATATATAAGGGGATATGATCACAATATATAAATATATAAGGGGATATGATCACTATATATAAATATATAAGGGGGATATGATCACTATATATAAATATATAAGGGGGATATGATCACTATATATAAATATATAAGGGGATATGATCACTATATATAAATATATAAGGGGATATGATCACTATATATAAATATATAAGGGGATATGATCACTATATATAAATATATAAGGGGATATGATCACTATATATAAATAGATAAGGGGATATGATCACTATATATAAATATATAAGGGGGATATGATCACTATATATAAATATATAAGGGGATATGATCACTATATATAAATATATAAGGGGGATATGATCACTATATATAAATATATAAGGGGATATGATCACTATATATAAATAGATAAGGGGATATGATCACTATATATAAATATATAAGGGGGATATGATCACTATATATAAATATATAAGGGGATATGATCACTATATATAAATATATAAGGGGGATATGATCACTATATATAAATATATAAGGGGATATGATCACTATATATAAATATATAAGAGGGATATGATCAATATATATAAATATATAAGGGGATATGATCACTATATATAAATATATAAGGGGATATGATCACTATATATAAATATATAAGGGGGATATGATCACTATATATATAAATATATAAGGGACAGTAATGAAATAGAGAAAGTACAGAGAAGAGCGACTAAGCTGATAAAGGGAATGGAAGGGATCAGTTTTGGGGAAAGGCAAGTTGGGATTGGTTACACTGGAGAAGAGGTTTCAATCAAAAGGGTTTTTGCCTTCCTCCGGATCACTGGCCGTTAGGCAGTTTATATAAAGACTTAAAAGTTTGAACTTGATGGACGTGTGGCAGAAGATCTAGAAAACAGATCCAGGAGGAATAAATTGCGCTTCATTGGAATACCTGAAAGCCACAAACAAGACTCTCTTATTCAGTTAATTTCAAAATGGCTTAAAGCTCTTGGTATTACAAATGATATCCTTCAGTTAAAATTGAACAGGCACATACAATTGGCTTCTCATCAGAAAGAAACATTGAAAAACAAATCGGTCATTATTAGATTTTTTAATTATTTTATTATATTATTATTACATTTTTTAATAATATCAAAATTTATCATGTACTGTCTCTTTAAAAATTTGTCTTCAACCATTCGCCATCTAAAACCTGCTGGATTGCCATTTTAGCCTATGGGAGACCTCGTAAAATCCATTTGGAGTCAACTGGTGGACTTTTTTTTGAAAAACTTTAATTCGAATTCGATTGAAAATGGACCTATTCTGCCAAAAAAAAAAAAAAACCTTGATTTTTTGCTAAATTTTGATTTGGTTTTTTTTTTTCAAATTTCGAAGTTATAGGAGTTCAAAAAAAACTCGTTATCTCAAAATTCAACCCTTGATAAATCTGCCCCTAAATGTGCCATGTTGTATCCAGCAATAATAAAATCTTCTTTCCTACAGGGACACACATTTTGAGGATGATAGAGCTGCAGAGTGATTTGGGTCCAGTTTGGAATCACATAGTCACAAAACAATGGCTTTGGCAGAGAATAACTCAATGCTTGCTAAGAACACACATTCCAATTCAAAGGATTCTACTTCCTTCAGCCAATTATAAGAACAACTTCTAACCCTCACATCTCCAGAAAGAGTCTCACTTTTGGTGGCCATTGTGCTGTGGGCTCCTGGGGATTTTTTTAGTTTGTGTCCAGGGACCACCAAGGCTTTGATTTTAAGGGCCCTCCTTGTGAACTCAAGCGCCAGCATCCACCATTACCCGCCCTGTAGGAGAGGAAAGTGAAGAAAAGAAGGAAAGAGACTTGTCATTGTTGCACAAGGGAAAATAGGCAGAACAGGAGAGAAGAAGAAGTAAAAGGTGCAGAAAATGAGCAGTCAGCTTGGCAGTAGAATAAGGAACGGGGGAAGAAAAGACAACAGCAACTGTGAAAAAGAGAAATATGATGGGAATGACGGTGCCTTTGACCTTGTCTCCGGCGCATGTGTTCTGCTGATTATTCAGGAGGCTTGTAGAGTACCCAGTGGGAGGCCATGGCCCAAGGCTAGCACTTAATGAGGGACATGTGTTTCTCGAGGGTTACTGGGAGCTGCAATAACAGACTGCAGCACATTAATCCACACGCACCTCTGGTTGTGATTCTCTTACTTGTCTTTCTGTTACACAAGCAACTGGGGGAGGTAATGGTATGGGAAAGGCAGGAATTGGGGGCCTTTTGCAGAACCCACCTCTCAGCCTCCTCTCCGAGCCTCAGTTATACCTCATGTTTGATCTTGGGAGAAAATCATCAATCATAGAGGCCCCCAGCTCTTCTTAAGCTACAACTACCAGCACCCTCCTTTCTGTGTTTGGAGTCAAAGTTCATAAATGGCTGGAGGATCATAAATTGTACATCCCTGGTTCCCCCATAACCCCAAAATGGTAACCCTCAGGGCAATGGGCCTTTTTGCCCTAAACCCAGGCCTGCCTGCAGTGCAGATATTTAATTCCAGTGGATATTCCAGGGTGAGCCAACGATGCTCAGAGAGGACTCCATCCATGCAGGGTCTAATGGTGGCAAGCAATGGGAAACATGTTTAACCTTGTTCTTAGCATTCCAGTAGCATGGAATTACTTCCACTTCCCACAATTCTGAAGTCTAGCGGCACATTGGGACGTAATGATACAGCACTACGAAATATGTTGGCGCTATATAAATACACGTTAATAAATGATATGGTATAAAATGAGAAGGGAAAGATAAAGGCACCACGATGGAACCATGATGGAGGATGGTTAGAAATGTGGGTGCCATAAAGAGGAAGATGAATCTGAGGAGGCACAGTAAATGGGGAAGAGGAAAAGGAGGCACAGTAAATTGGGAATAGGAAGAAATGCAGGAAGGCAGAGTAAATTAGGAAGTTATAGAGGAGGCACCAAATAGTGGGAAGGAGAAGAGAAGCAGAGGAGGCATAATAAACTGGGAAGTGGTAGAGGAGGCACAGAATATTGTGATGGGGAAGAGAATCAGAGGAGGCAGAGTAAATGAAGAAGTGGAAAAGGAGGCACAGTAAATTGGGAAGGGGAAGAGAAGCAAAGGAGGCAGTAGTACATAAGGAAGTTAAAGAGGAGGCACAGAATATTTGAAAGTGAAAGGTAGGTTGAGGAGGCACAGTAAATTGGGAAAAGGGAAGCAAATTGGGAAGGGAAAGAGAAAGAGGGGAGTCACAGTAAATTCGGAATGAAAAAGGAGGCACAGAATGTTGGGAAGGGGAAGAGAATCAGAGGAGTCACAATACATTGGGAAGTGGAAAAGGAGCAGAGGAGGCACAGTACATTCAGAAGGGGAAAGGCAATGGCTGCACAAGGCAAGAACCGTTGGGTCTAGAACTGCAGAGAGATTTGCAGCAGAAATTCAGAAAATGAGGAAAGGAATGAACTGATTCACCGCAACACCAGACAAAGGAAGAGGCTGTGGGGGAAAGAGCCCTCCCTACATTGGGTCAGTGTTTCCTCCCTCCGGCTGCTTTTCCCCTTCTGTTTTTCAGAGAAAATCCGTCTGCTGAGATAAGGAAGAAGAGCTGAACAGCAGCAGCTCAGGGGGGCCCTGGGGACCATGGAAGTATTACACCAGCCATCCTGTCTCAGCACCTGATCACAGCGTTATAAATCCCACAGCTTGAGCTGGAACCTTCAGATGGCCACAATACTGAAGCAGAGAGAACTAAAGGCAGAGAGGGAGGAACACAGAGCAGCAGAATGAGAGAGTGACGGGGGGGGAGCAGAAGGAGGGGCTCCGAGAGAAAACAGAAAGGGAAAGGGGGGGGGGATACAGAGGTTTGGGAGGAAAATAGAATAAAACCGAATTGATGATTAGAAGAGACAACGAGGCATAAGAGGAGGTGCAAGAGATAAGAATGCAGAGGCTGAAGATTTTGGGAGCTGTCCAGTGCTGAAGGCTGGAATCTGCAGTGAGGACCCTGGTCCCTGTCCAGTGCTGAAAGGCAGGAATATGCAGTGAGGGCCCAAGTGCCAGGCCAGGGCTGAAGGACTGGATGCTGCAGTGAGAACCTGAGTGCCAGGCCAAGGTTTAAAAAAGACTGGATGGACCAGAATGCCAGGCCAGTCCTGAAAGCTTCAGTGAGGACCAAAGTCCCTGGTTAGTCCTAAAAGATTCAGTGAGGACTTGAGACCCTGGCCATTCCTGAAGGTTGCAGTGAGGACCTAGTCCCTGGTCGGCCCTTAAAGATTCAGTGAGCACTCAAGACCCTGGCCAGTTCTGAAAGCTGCAGTAAGGACCTGGATCCCTGGCCAGTGCTGAAAGGCTGGAAGCCTCAAGAAAGATCTGGTTACTGCCCAGTGCTGTATTATCCAGCCCCATGGTACCCAGCAGAGGCAACCCTGATTCTGAGGGTTGGGGCCACACACCTGTCCTTCCACAGGCTCATTCTCTCTGACCCTTACAGCAGGACATTTTGTCACTGTTTTTAGTTAGAGCGGAGGGGAGGCTCACATTTATGCCCCACCTGCACCTCTCTCCTCCGCTCTTGTTTTTGTTGTGGTTACTCCCATAATCATTTCCCTCTCTCATCTCCCCCTCATTACTGACCCCTTACCCTGCTCCGACCTCTTGCCTCTGGAGGGGAAGAGAAACAATGCCAAGGTCCTTTCTGGTCAAAAAGGTGAAGGATGGCTTCTGCTCAGCTGACAGTGAGAGTTTATATGGCAGACACCGGACGGACTTCAGCACACACCTCTCTGACAAAGGTATGGGGGCTGCATGTATGCGTCATGTGACATTGTCTGTTAGTCTCTCAAAGACCTCATGCGGAGGCCCATCTGCTCTTCTAGAGATACATGGTGCCCAAAGAGTTGTGCAGCATAATATAATAAGGTGGCCCAACCTGGTACCTTTCTAGTAGGGAAGCAGAATTTATTAAGGAGGCTAATACCTTTCATAGGGATACATTGTGCCCTTTTGTTAGGACAGCAAAATACTAGATATAGACCCATCTCCATTTAAGGAGATATGTATGGTGCCTTTCTAGTAAGTAAGAACAATATAATAAGGTAAACTATCTATTTTTATAAAAGTGCATGGTGCCCATCCAGTAGGTCACCACAATATAATAAGGAGGCTTATCTCCTTTCATAAGGACACATGGTACCTTTCTAGTAGTGAAGCACAAAATAATAAAGAGACCCATCTATTCCTGTAGAGGTAAATTTGGCCCTTCCAGCAGAACCGCACAATATAATAAAGAGACCCATCTATTCTTGTATAGGTACCTGTTGTCCTTCCAGTTAAACAACACAATCTAATAAGGAGGCCCATCTATTCTTGTAGAGGTACCTGTTGCCCTTCCAGTTGAACCGCACATTATTATAAGGAGCTCCATCTAGAGGGACATGTTGCCCTTCCAGTTAAACAACACAATCTAATATGGGGGCCCATCTATTCTTGTAGAAATACATGTTGTCCTTCCAGTTGAACCACACAATATAATAAGGAGGCTCATCTATTCTTGTAGAAATGCATGTAGCCCTTCCAGTTGAACCACACAATCTAATAAGGAGGCTCATCTATTTTTGTAGAGGTACATGTTGTCCTTCCAGTTGAACAACACAATTTAATAAGGAGTATCATATATTCCTTTAGAGGTACATGTTGCCCTACCAGTTAAACAACACAATCTAATAAGCAAGCCCATCCATTCTTGTAGAGGTACATGTTGCCCTTCCAGTTGAACAGCACAATCCAATAAGGAGTTCCATCTATTCTTGTAGAGGTACACAGTGCCCTTCCAGTAGGGTAGCACAATATATTAAGAAGGTCCATCTACTGTACATCGTGTCATTCAGTTATGGCAGCACAAAATAGTAAGGAGACCTATCAGTTCTTGTAAAGATACATGGAGTTATTCCAGTAAGGAAGCACAAAATAATAAGGAGGTTGATCTCTTTATGTAGAGGTACATGGTGCCCTTGTAGTTGAACAGCCCAATATAATACGAAGGCCCATCTATTTTTGTAGAGGTAAATGGTGTCTTTCAGATTTAGCAGCACAATATAATAAGGAGGTTTATCTGCTCTTCTAACTGCTCATTCAGTTATGTCAGCACAATATAATATGGAGGCCCATCTATTCTCTTGTTGAGGTACATGTTGCCCTTCCAGTAGGACAGTGCAATATAATAAGAGGTACATTCGTTTTTACGGTGTATAAAGTAACCGTTAATTTGAGAAGGTTCATTTCCTCTTAAAAAGCAACACGGTGCCCTCCCAGTAGGGCTGCACTATAGATTAAAGGGATCCTGTCATCGTAAAACATGTTTTTTTCAAAACACATCAGTTAATAGTGCTACTCCAGCAGAATTCTGCACTGAAATCCATTTCACAAAAGAGCAAACAGATTTTTTTATATTCAATTTTGAAATCTGACATGGGGCTAGACATATTGTCAATTTCCCAGCTGCCCTGGTCATGTGACTTGTGCCTGCACTTTAGGAGAGAAATGCTTTATGGCAGGCTGCTGTTTTTCCTTCTCAATGTAACTGAATGTGTCTCAGTGGGACCTGGATTTTACTAATGAGTGTTGTTCTTAGATCTACCAGGCAGCTGTTATCTTGTGTTAGGGAGCTGCTATCTGGTTACCTTCCCATTGTTCTTTTGTTTGGCTGCTGGGGGGGGAAAGGGAGGGGGTGATATCACTGTAACTTGCAGTACAGCAGTAAAGAGTGACTGAAGTTTATCAGAGCACAAGTCACATGACTGGGGGCAGCTGGGAAACTGACAATATGTCTAGCCCCATGTCAGATTTCAAAATTAAATATAAAAAAATCTGTTTGCTCTTTTGAGAAATGGATTTCAGTGCAGAATTCTGCTGGAGCAGCACTATTAACTGATTCATTTTGAAAAAAAATGTTTTTCCCATGACAGTATCCCTTTAAGGAGGCCCATCTGTTTTTGTACAGGTAAGTGTGTGTGTGTGCAGGTGTGTGAGTGTGTGAATGTGTATGTGTGTTAGTGTGTGTGTTAGTTACATAGAGATATCAGAGCTATAAATCACTGACGCCCCCAGGTGACAATTATGGGGTGGGGGGGGTAGATGGGGGATCAGTGACGTGAGTTGCAGGTAATGTGGGTCCCTCTGGGCTACAGATTCATGTTGTGATCTAATAACCACCCACCCCTCACCCACTCAGCAATTCCCACCAGCACCGTTGCTCTGTGCCCCTTCTCCTACAGTCTGGCATTATACAGGGCACTGCTATATCCAAGTACCCAGCTCTGCACCCCATCACTCCAAAGCTACACACAGACTGCCATTATACAGACACATTCTTATAGTTAATAAGGTGAGGGTTATAGTTGTACTCATGTCAGTTCTACACTAATGTTAGAACACTACCCCCCCCCCCCAGGCTAAAGCTGAGCTGAAAATGCACTTGACTCTTCTGTCAACTGGATCTACAACAGGACACACAGACAGTTACACAACAGGACACACAGACAGTTACACAACAGGACACACAGACAGTTACACAGCAGGACACACAGACAGTTACACAACAGGACACACAGACAGTTACACAACAGGACACACAGACAGTTACACAGCAGGACACACAGACAGTTACACAGCAGGACACACAGACAGTTACACAGCAGGACACACAGACAGTTACACAACAGGACACACAGACAGTTACACAGCAGGACACACAGACAGTTACACAACAGGACACACAGACAGTTACACAACAGGACACACAGACAGTTACACAACAGGACACACAGACAGTTATACAGCAGGACACACAGACAGTTACACAACAGGACACACAGACAGTTACACAACAGGACACACAGACAGTTACACAACAGGACACACAGACAGTTACACAGCAGGACACACAGACAGTTACACAACAGGACACACAGACAGTTACACAACAGGACACACAGACAGTTACACAGCAGGACACACAGACAGTTACACAGCAGGACACACAGACAGTTACACAGCAGGACACACAGACAGTTACACAACAGGACACACAGACAGTTACACAGCAGGACACACAGACAGTTACACAACAGGACACACAGACAGTTACACAACAGGACACACAGACAGTTACACAACAGGACACACAGACAGTTATACAGCAGGACACACAGACAGTTACACAACAGGACACACAGACAGTTACACAACAGGACACACAGACAGTTATACAGCAGGACACACAGACAGGGGGATAATGTTGTCACTAATGAGGCAGTTAATTGTGACCTTGAGAACTCACAGCCTGGGGGAGGGGAGGGGGAGGGGGAGCTGTGGAATCTCATTGTTTGGGAAAGAGAAACCCCTGGCGGGAGGATATTTTGGGAAATCCGCTGATTGCGCAGGTTTCAGGTTTTGCAGAGAAACAATTAACCCCCTGAGTGCCGGGAGGAGGAGCTACAGCAGCACATTGCGGAGATTATGCGGAACTGGGGGACTCTGGGGGTGTTTGCAGGGGTCAGGGGGTCCTCAATTTCCATCTCCCAAACCCCCTCCTCAACTGAAATGGGATTGTTTCATTATAATATGTTATATCTCTTCTCTCACTCACCTACACACATATATATATACACACACATATAAACAGATATATATATATATATATACACACACTCACATACACACACACACATATATATATATATATATATATACACTCAGATACACACACACATATATACAGATATATATATACACACTCACATATAGACACATTTAGATACACACATTGTGCAAGTGATGATGCAGCAACAGATGATTTTCCCTTGACCCTTTCCCTGCCAGAGGGCTATGCTCATTTCAGCTCAGTGTCAGTGATTGTCAGTTCTTGTTCCCACCTACAAGGCCTGCAGCCCCCCCTACACACAACAACTGCGCAGCTGCCTGATTACTGCAGTAGGAGTCAGTGACATTTGGGGGTCACCTGTTTGTAATGGTAGAAAGTGGGTCACAGATCTGGTAGCGCGGGGCTCGTGGAGCTGAAATGGTTGGGGGGGGGGAGAGTCAGCCAAATGTGCTGAGCTGGGGGAAGGGAGGGGGAATGGGAACTGCTGACACTGGAATAGGAAGGGAACCAGAGAACATCAGGCACATACTGGGATACTGGGCACAAACAGGTGGGGGATAGAGGCCATTACATACAGATACGAGGAAGGGGGTCATAAACAGTAGGGGCAGAACTGCACAAGAACTTAAGCCAGTGGCAGTTTTTTTCACTCATTTATATGTGGAAGATCTCCTTCCTATCTGGCTGTCAGTGTGCAAATACCTTCCAGTTATGGCTGCAAGTGTGCAAATACCTTCCAGTTATGGCTGCAAGTGTGCAAATACCTTCCAGTTAGGGGTGAAAGTGTGCAAATACCTTCCAGTTATGGCTGCAAGTGTGCAAATACTTTACAGTTATGACTGTGAGTGTGAAAATACCTTCCAGTTATGGCTGAGACTGTGCAAATATTTTCCAGTTAGGGCCATGCGTGTGCAAATACCTTCCAGTTAGGGCTGTAAGTATCCAAATATCTTCCAGTTAGGGCTGCAAGTGTTAAAATGCCTTCCAGTTATGACTGTGAGTGTGCAAATACTTTCCAGTTATGGATGTGAGTGTGCAAATACCATCCTGTTAGGGCTGTGAGTGTGCAAATAACTCCCAGTTAGGGGTGAAAATGTGCAAATACCTTCCAGTTATGGCTGCAAGTGTGCAAATACCTTCCAGTTATGGCTGCAAGTGTGCAAATACCTTCCAGTTAGGGCTGCAAGTGTTAAAATGCCTTCCAGTTATGACTGTGAGTGTGCAAATACTTTCCAGTTATGGATGTGAGTGTGCAAATACCATCCTGTTAGGGCTGTGAGTGTGCAAATAACTTCTAGTTAGGGGTGAAAATGTGCAAATACCTTCCAGTTATGGCTGCAAGTGTGCAAATACCTTCCAGTTATGGCTGTGAGTGTGCAAATGCTTTCCAGTTATGGCTGTGGGTGTGCAAATACTTTACAGTTATGACTGTGAATGTGCAAATACCTTCCAGTTATGGCTGCAAGTGTGAAAATATCTTCTAGCTAGGGCTATGAGTGTGCAAATACCTTCCAGTTAGGGTTGTGAGTGTGCAAATACCTTCCAGTTATGGCTGTGAGTGTGCATATACCTTCCAGTTATGGGTGTGAGTGTGCAAATACCTTCCAATTATGGCTGTGAGTGTGCAAAACCCTTCTAGTTAGGGTTGTGAGTGTGCAAATACCTTCCAGTTAGGGCTGTGAGTGTGCAAATACCTTCCAGTTATGGCTGTGAGTATGCAAATACCTTCCAGTTATGGCTGTGAGTGTGCAAATACCTTCCAGTTATGGCTGTGAGTGTGCAAAACCCTTCTAGTTAGGGTTGTGAGTGTGCAAATACCTTCCAGTTAGGGCTGTGAGTGTGCAAATACCTTCCAGTTAGGGTTGTGAGTGTGCAAATACCTTCCAGTTATGGCTGTGAGTGTGCAAATACTTTCCAGTTATGGGTGTGAGTATGCAAATACCGTCCAGTTCTGGCTGTGAGTGTGCAAATACCTTCCAGTTATGGCTGTGAGTGTGCAAAAACCTTCTAGTTAGGGTTGTGAGTGTGCAAATACCTTCCAGTTAGGGCTGTGAGTGTGCAAATACCTTCCAGTTATGGCTGTGAGTGTGCAAATACCTTCCAGTTATACCTTCCAGTTAGGGCTGTGAGTGTGAAAATATCTTCCAGTTAGTGTTGTGAGTGTGAAAATACCTTCCAGTTATGGCTGCAAGTGTGCAAATACCTTCCAGTCATGGCTGAGACTGTGCAAATATTTTCCAGTTAGGGCCGTGAGTGTGCAAATACCTTCCATTTAGGACTGCAAGTATCCAAATATCTTTCTAGTTATAGCTGTGAGTGTGCAAATACCTTCCAGTTATGGTTGTGAGTGTGCAAATACCTTCCAGTTATGGCTGTGAGTGTGCAAATACCTTCCCGTTAGGGGTGTACATGTTCAAATACCTTCCAGTCATGGCTATGAGTGTGCAAATACCTTTCAGTTATGGCTGCAAATTTGCAAATACCTTCCAGTTATGGCTGTGACTGTGCAAATACCTTCAAGTTAGGGGTGAAAGTATGCAAATACCTTCCAGTTATGGCTGCAAGTGTGCAAATACCTTCCAGTTATGGCTGTGAGTGTGCAAATACTTTCCAATTATGACTGAGTGTGAAAATACCTTCCAGTTATGGCTGAGACTGTGCAAATATTTTCCAGTTAGGGCCGTGCGTGTGCAAATACCTTCCAGTTATAATTGTGAGTGTGCAAATACCTTCCAGTTATGACTGTGAGTGTGCAAATACTTTCCAGTTATGGGTGTGAGTGTGCAAATACCTTCTGGTTATGGCTGTGGTACTCCACTAACAACACTGGTCCAATTAGATAATGTTCCATTTACCACCACTCTTTGTAGTCTATCTTTTAGCCAGTTCTCTATCCAGGTACAAATACTATGTTCCAGGCCAACATTCCTTCATTTAACCAGTAACCTTCTGTGTGGCACTGTATCAAATGCTTTAGCAAAGTCTAAGTAAATCACATCCACTGCCATCCCAGAATCAAGGTCTCTACTTACCTTCTCATAAAAAGAAATTAAGTTAGTCTGGCAAGATCTATTACGCATAAAACCATGCTGGCACAAACTCATAGTATTATGATTTGCTATGAAGTCCAGTATCTTATCCTTTATCAACCCTTCGAAAAGCTTTCCTACCACTGACGTCAGACTAACTGGCCTATAGTTTTGAGTCTGAGAACGGGATCCTTTTTTGAATAGAGGCACCACATTAGCAATTCGCCAGTCTCTCGGGCACTATGCCAGATCTCAATGAACCCTGAAAAATTAAGTAAAGAGGTTTGGCAATCACAGAGCTAATTACCCTGGGGTGAATACCATCTGGCCCTGGACCTTTGTTAATCTTAACATGTTCTAGTCTCTTTTGAATTTCATCATGTGTGAACCATGCATCATTAGTTGTATTACTAGAATTGGGACTATTAAGAAGGAAACCTTCACTTACTGGTTCCTCATTTGTGTAGACAGATGAAAAATATGAGTTCAGAATCTGCGCTTTTATTTTGTTTTCATCAACCAGCTGACCCCCCTCTGATAGTAAGGGACCCACCCCTTCCTGCTTCATTATTTTACTATTAACATATTTAAAAAATAATTTTGGATTTTTTTTACTGCTTGCTGCAATATCCTTTTCTATAGCAATTTTAGCTTGCCTTCTATAGATTTATTGGCCTCCTTGTACCTTATAAATGATTCAGCTGTACCAGCTAACTTGAAAGCCTTAAAAGCAGGTCTTTTCTTCCTGCTTCTGCTCCTCCTTCTGCTCCTCCTGCTGCTGCTGCCGCCATGTGGCCTCCAGGAGTTTGTCTTGCCCTTTAATCTAATTTTTTTTTCTTTTTCTCTTCTCAGTTTGCTCAAAAAGCAATCAAATTAGTCTGACATGACCTATCCTTCATAAAGCCATGCTGATTGCTGCTCATAATGCCATTCATTAGGACAACATTTTGAATGTGATCCCTTAACAAGCCTTCAAATAATTTGCCCACCACAGATGTCAGACTTACTGGCCTATAATTGCCAGGCTGAGATTGTAATTCCTTTTTAAATATTGGAATAACATCAGCTTTTTTCCAATCCATAGGCACCATACCAGATGAAAGTGAATCTGAGAAAATCAGAAATAAGGGCTGGTCTAAAACTGAACTAAGCTTTCTTAGAACCCGGGGGTGTATGCCATCTGGCCCTGACGCCTTGTTCACATTAATTTGTATTAAAGCTTTATGAATCATATCCTGAGTCAGCCACTGACTAGACTGAGCTGAGCCATTAGTGCAGTTATAAAGTGAGCCTGGGAACTCACACTCCTCTATTGTATACACTGAAGAAAAGAACTGATTTAACACATTTGCCTTTTCTGTATCTGTTACAACCATACTGGTACCATTATTTAATGGAGCAACACTCTCAACCTGCATCTTTTTACTATTCATATACTTAAAAAACTTTTTTGGGTTAGTCTTAGCCTCAGATGAAATGCGCTACTCATTTTCTTATCTTTGCCTTCTGGATTGAAAAATCCCATTATCCTTGTTTGAGAGAGGCCGGCATTGAGATGCACCATAGGTGTCATTGCTGTAGATTTTGGTTCCCAAAAGTAAAACCCAATGTGAAACATGTGTTGTGTGTTTCAGGGTACATCAGTGAGTACATCCCACCTTCCGTTTATGATGGAGACAGTGATGGAGTCATCAAGGTCCCTTCCCCCGACACCCTCTACAGTACGGTACACAGTGAATATGGAGCGGCGGACTCGGAGCCCCCCGATAGTCCACATTCTGAAATCACGGGTGGCTACATCAATGGAGACACAGCAGTGAGTGAGGGCTACTCGGTGGATGCCTTCTTTATCACAGATGGGAGATCTCGGCGCAAGGTGCTGAGTGGGGGTCGCTCCATTCAGAGGCACAGCTGTAGCGAGTGCGGCAAGAGCTATGCCACGTCTTCCAACCTGAGTCGGCACAAGCAGACTCACCGCAGCCTGGACAGCAAACTGGCCAAGAAGTGCTCCACCTGTGGCAAGGTATATGTGTCCATGCCGGCCATGGCCATGCACCTTCTCACCCATGACCTCAAGCACAAGTGTGAGACCTGCGGAAAGGCCTTCAGCCGGCCGTGGCTCCTTCAGGGTCACATGAGGTCCCACACCGGGGAGAAGCCATTTGCTTGTGCCCACTGTGGGAAAGCCTTTGCTGACCGCTCCAACCTCCGTGCCCACATGCAGACCCACTCGACCTTTAAACACTACAAGTGCAAACGCTGCAGCAAGACCTTCGCACTCAAGTCCTACCTAAATAAGCATTACGAGTCGGCCTGCTTCAAGGGAGCTGAGCCTCCAATGAGCCCCCTGGAGGACTGAGCTGCACTTCACCCAACAACCCAACCATAGCTTTTTAGAAAGTTCTGGAATCACAGCACCCCTGAGGGAAAGAAACTCACCTCTTAAGTTCTTCATGATCACCAACCTGCTAAATCTGGTGCTGTTATTTTCATCCCCTGTGGGCCTGGAGCCTTTAATGAGAGGCTGAAGTTGGAAGTGGGTGGGTGATGTTGGGATTCTCTCCTGTTTTTTATTTAGGTTTTGAATTGGAATTCGGGTACTTGTTCATGTTCTTCCTCATTGCTACTTAATGACTTGGGTGAGACGGGATGAGCTTCTGTTCACATTCTCACCCCCTGGCCCTTTTGGCGTTAATGTTTATGTTAAGACAAATAGCCGAATATTTTAAACCAATATGTTTGTATTAACGTCAAAACCGGCATGCAGAGAATATTGCCTCTATTTATATAGGAGCACATGGCTGGGGTGCGAGGGTCAGCCTGTTTTCTAGGGGTACATAGCGATTTCTCTAGCTTTTAGTTGCTGTGGAATACAGAAAGGCCTGCAGTTGGTCACTTTTAGTGAAAAGTTCCAATGCGAGAGGTGGGAGATTGATGGGCCCAGGTCTCCCCCACTACATGGAGGAACTGGAAGATTGTGAATGTAGGTAGGTAGGTTGTAGGATCAGCACGATGTTAGAGTCAGATACATGGGGAGTCAGGGGGATACAGTTCAATAAAGGGGCTGGTACGTGTCTGTTCATCAACGCTATACATTAAGTTTATCCCACTGTGATTTTATATCTAATATCTGAAACTAAAGCCATTTTCTACTTCCTGATCACAAAGAGCAAAGTCAAAACAACCAGCAATCTACTTAAAAGCCTCTGCATAAACAAACCCCAACCTGGCTACAGCCACTTCTCTTTCTAGATAAAGAGCAACTTGTGACAAAGGCTTCAAAGTGGCTGCTGGTTTATTGCCTTGGGAAGCTCCGCCCCTATAGTCGGCCTCAGAGCTCATTACTGCACATGCCCAGTGCATTCTGCTCCAATGGAAACTAACTAGGCATGTGGGTAAGGAAATGATTTCTGCAGCACATTTCAGCTTATCTCTTAGTAAAGACTCAGTGTCGGCAAAGAGCGACATCATTTGGAGGATTTTTAGAGGCTTTTTAGTGATTTTTTAAAAAAGGGCTTATTTATCCCTTAGGCTGAGAGCACTACCCTCGCTGTTTTGGTATTGAGCTTGGATAGGACCCGCTTTAAACTTTCCTCACTATGTAAGTATTAAGCTTGGATTGGGTTCTCTTTAGGCTTAGGACACGGACCTCACTGAGCAAGTATTACCCATAGGGCCCAGTTTAGACTATTGCCTCTGTGCAAGTATTAATCATGGATAGGGCCCAGTTTAGATTGGACTATTGTGGAAGTATTAATCAGGGACAGTTGCAGGCCCCCCAGGAGCTGTAGGCTTTTTATCTTACGCCTCCACCATATCCATCTGACAGTTTTACTAAATTGCTGCCATGACTGAGTGGTGGAATGGTATTGGCTCATTACAGGGCAGAAGCTTTGGCAGATGTGCCCTCACCTCTAATCAATAGACAGATGGAGTTTGGGGGGAACCGAGCTCTTTTTGATTCTCCTCTGTCAGATGCTTCATTGAAAGTTTAATTTAGCAAATAGTTAATTCGTATATTAGTTTCAGTAGAAATTCTCCCCTGTTCCTATAGGGCTGCAAGAGAAGAGCGCCATCATCTGGGCTGTACACAGGGTCAGACTGGTGGGTGCAGGGTCCAACGGGTTCACCCCAAACCCACCAAGGGGCCGCCACTACCATCTGCGCTCCCCCCAGTGCACGTAATTTAAACTTACCCACAGCGCATTGGGGTAGGGAAATAATTGGTCTGGGGGAGCAGCAAAGGGGACGGGGTGTGGGCTGGCGGGACCCAGTCTGACCCTATTTGTGCCAAAGCCCAGGGACAATAATTATGATTCAGCTCTTTTATGATCTGTTCCTAATGCACCAAATTCCCACCCTGACTGCTGAGATTTTGGGCTTCAAGCTTTTGGGGACCCAGCGGAGGAGGTGGTTGCATGGAAGGGTGCATGTGATCCCGCATGAGATTTCAGCCCTGGTTTGGGTGTGGCCTGTATGTTTCTATTCATGACATTCACTGCTTGTGCCCCCCAGCCCCCAACAATACAGGGTTTAGTGATGGACCCACCACTGGTCTCAGAGAGGGAGGAGCAGAGTATCTGACAGAGCATCATGGGAAATGGCAGATGTTACCTCTCCAGCCTTGATGAACAGACCTGACCAGGGTTCCCCTTTGAATGGAAGGGGCAGATAAATAAGTTGGCACATGAATCAAGGGAAGCCATAAGATCGGAAATTGATTCACATTTATGATATTGATCCACTTCCAGGTTCCTGGGGGGACACGTGAATATTAATTGAAACTTAAGGGTCTTTCCAGACACAGGTATGTGCTCTTGCCCCATTGCTGCCAACCCTACCACTTACCCACTGCCTATTCCTCCCTGTAATAAAACTGAAGCTTTAGTTTTCCCTTCCTCATATCAGTGGATCTAAGAACCCTCCTCCCCATTTACCCCCCCCCCCATGGCAGCAAAGGGGTATAATCATGACCCTGTTTCATGAAATATCACTTGTCCTATTCCCTCTTAATCTTTTTTTGTAGGAAAGTCAGTATTTGGGCAGTGCCAGGGTGGCTGTGCCCCACGTGCAATAGAGTTGACGCCCGCATTTATGATCAGAATCAGACTTGTTGCATGTTGTGTCTCGCTGATTCTGCTTTTCAATTGCACTTAATATTGCGCGGAATGTGCCCCGAGATGCACCAGCGCATCCAATCAGCGCATCCGCCTGAATCACCCGTTTTATAAAGATCTGGGGTGTGTTTTTATTCACGGCTTTTAGCAATAATCTTCAATGTCACCAGATTCTTCCTCCAAATTGTCACTGGGCAGCGCGGGGAGAGCGACGAGGCACCGGGATTTCACGCCAAAGCTTCAGCCACTTTTTATTTGGACACAATCACAAGATTTAGGCAAAACAAGTGAAAAAGGCAAATGGGAAAAGGGAATAAAGGGGTAATCAATAATAAGCTTAGGGATAGGGCTAGGGGGGGCTGGGGGTTCAGCCCGCCGTGTGCCGTTACTTTGGGGGGGGTTTTGCATGCCACATTCTGGAATCTATGCCAATTTTGTAGGGTTTGGGGTTTTTGCCAAATGTTAGTGCTTAGTTGCAATATATTCCCGAGCGGAAGAAGAAGCAATAATAATAATACTCATATAATAATAATAATGATAATAATGATAATAATGCATGCAGTTTGTAGGTATGCGGTGATTCTGAGTGATCAGGTACTGCCTCAATTATTCTAATATCAGGGATTATTTGCTTTGGGGAATAGGGGGGCAGCAGTGCATGTGGGGTCTCTTTACTCTCAGTGCATTATTGGCACCCCTTTTGCTTCCAGACCCCCAGACCCACCTGCCTCTCCTGCAGACCATTGTGCCAAGGGCATTGCCCAAACTAAGAGATTTACCCCCCCTGCACCGAGACTAGGGGAATATTGGGCCCAGGACACAGGGAGATCAGAGCCATTCGTATTGTGCTTAGAATTCCCCAGACAGCACTTTATTCTGCAGGTCAACATTTAACCCAAAACCATTGGGGTTGCCCCTCCCCCACCCCCTGCAGGAAATGTAAGAGCTTATTAGGCACAAGGCAGGGGGTATTACAGGCAATAATCAGTAACAGCCAATGAAAGGGAATATGTGAGCTCAGAGCTGCCCCCTGCAGGAGAGCAAGTGCAGCACATGAATCTACGGAGAGAGGGAAGGGTCACATTAGTGTCTGAGTTCTGGAAGCAATGGGAGCAGCGTTTCCCCAATGTGTCACATGCACTGCAGCTTTAACCCTTAGTCTGCCAACACTCCAATGAGTGGGCAGCCCTTCCGGGAGAGGGAGGGGGTTCTTTTGATATTTCCATGTATCGTTCATGTTATGCATTGCCTGCAGCCGCTCGGCTCACATTAGTTAAGAATTTGCAAGAAAAAAGGGACTTTTTGGATTTAAAAAAAAATGAAAAAAAGCTTTGAAATACTTTACGGATGTTTGAGAGGAGAAGTCGCCGACTCACAGTGATTCACAGAGAGGAGTTTTTATTTTTTATGGAAATCAGCCAATTCCTCGTGTGAAACACATTTTTGTCGGAGTCGTTGGGGCGTCGGAAGGAAAAGCCATGCGGAGAAATCGGAAATTTCCGGAAGCACTTGGATTGCTCTCATTTAGCGATAAACCCTCTTATTTACTCTTCATAATGTGAAAACAGCACAATAGTACTACTGAGTATTACTCTGTGGCGCCTTTCCTTGCCTGAGCACCTCACTGCCCCCCAAAACTGTCTCTTTCCTAATCAGACTGGCTGCAGACACCCACATATTTACCTCTGCACCCCACAATTGCCACATTATTATTATTATACTGCCCCTAAACAAACAGGGGACACATTATTCAAGCCGACGTTTCGGTGGAACAAATACCTCGTACATAGGGAACCACTTGGGGCTGCAATGGAATATTGCCCAGTGACCCACTTGCACAATGACATGGACATTGGATAAACCAATTGGAGGCAAATATTACACTATAACCCCCAAATGCCCATTTCACTTCTCCAGTTACCCCTGAGGCACTAGGGTTGCTGCCATTATTGGGGGTAAAACGTGGGCAAAGGACCAGGGCAGTGACATCAGTAGACAGGGGATCAAAAGCAGAACCTCAATATCAGGAGGAGGGTCAGTCCCCTTTTTCAGGTTATGATGCTGGGGGCACAACTGGCCTCATTTTGGGTTTGGGTTTCACATCACTCAAACTGGTCGGCCCCTAGAAAAACTGGAATGTTTGGTTCATTCCTAACAGGTGGCAAATCTAGGCCCCTAAAGTTATATACAAGAAAAGGGATTTATGCTCTTAGAACTGGCTACTTAAATATTTATATCAACACGTGTATGAATAAAAAGGCAATGTTTATTAGACAACGAATCACAATACAAATAAAAACACTTAAAACCAATTAGAGCTGTTAAGTAAAAGAAGGGGCCCCTCCTATTTTAGTTATAAGACTCTATAGAGCTTCATTCAAGTAATGGACATGGACTATAATGCAGAAAAAAACGAATAATGAAGGACCATGAAGTTGTCTATTGAGTTGTCCAAATTTCAACACATGTATCCGTAGGTCCAAACTGCAGTTAGTGTCCCATGTTGTTGTGTGTAATGAATTGATAAAATCCTGGGCATGTGTAAATATCTTGATCCCCTGTGATGATCCTGTTTCCAGACCCAAGGGAAGATGAAATGTGCCAAGTCAGGATGGACAGAGTCTATGAGGCGACTGAGAAGTAAATATGAGGACAACATTAGATGTTGGAGGAGATTAGTAAAGACACATAATGTGTGAGTGAATGTTCGGCCACACGGTGAGTAATGAAGCCGGCGGCTATTGCTCAGTGAATCAGTTTGGAGCAGAAATAATTCCCTTTATCGATGTGCCGAGTGAAACAACATGTGTGGCATCTTCACAGAGTTAATAAATGTGCTACTTATCTGTAACACTGCTCCACTTTAGACTCCATAATCAAGCTTTGAAGTTGTGTTATCTGGTACCTAATCCTGCTTCATTCAACCTCGCTGATCCAAACAAACACAGACGCCGGGTCGACTCGTCCTAAATCAATCCAGCAAATATCTGGCCCCTCCTCCACTCACAGCACCTAAATGGAATGTTTGGTTCATTCCTAACAGGTGACAAATCTAGGCCCCTCCCAGTTCCTGCCCTGTGATGTCATTGCTCTGCCCCTGTTACATCATCATCATCCTGCTCTACTATATCATCATCCCATCCCCGGTGGCTGATTATATTTACTGGTAAAGCTGAAAACCCTGATAGCAGCCCAACTGCCCCTGGGAACAGAGATGTCCAAACTTCTGTCTTCCAACAGTTGTTCAATTACAACTCCCAGCACCCCTCTCTGCAGAGGCCAGACATAACAAAGGGCCCCATCTAATGACAAGGCCTGGCTCAAGACATTTGCCCCCAGTCTGAATGGAAAAAAGACACTGAGTCCCACTCCATCTAGTGAAACCTCTCTCTGACCACAAAGGCTAGCACTCTATGTGATGCTGCTCAGACAAGGAAAGAGCCACAAAACCTTCAGGTATTTCTGCACTTGTTGCATTTATTTAAGATAAAAAGTGGGAACTTATGGATTTTTGTACTGGGCTCATCGCTCGTGGCCTCTGTGTAAATAGGAGATTTGGCAGCCATTTTTTTCCGGCTGTTTCAATACGAGGCTGGGGGGGGGACCTTTCTTGAGGGAGTTAATGAGTTCCCAAAGCCCCTTTCCCCTTGGGGGGGCCACGTAGTTGGGATTATATTTTGCGCATACTGAGGGGGCTGTTAGAATGGAAAGCACAATGTACTTATAATATGCCTTTAATGCACCTCCCAATAAACAATTCAAACAAAAGGGCCCCTGTGTCTTATTCCTGGGGAGTCTAGGGGTGGAGCCTACACAAACACTGGGGGACAGGGCACCCATTGGTTCCACCGCATAGAACTGGTAATGCCCCATCTATAATATACCCCCAGTGCTAAATGGGATATTAGTGATATAGAGAAAGTACAGAGTAGAGCGACTAAGCAACAGAAGAGACAGTAAAGGGGATATGATCACTATATATAAATATATAAGGGGATATGATCACTATGTATAAATATATAAGGGGGATATGATCACTATATATAAATATATAAGGGGGATATGATCACTATATATAAATATATAAGGGAGATATGATCACTATATATAAATATATAAGGGGGATATGATCACTATATATAAATATATAAGGGGATATGATCACTATATATAAGGGGATATGATCACTATATATAAATATATAAGGGGGATATGATCACTATATATAAATATATAAGGGGATATCATCACTATATATAAATATATAAGAGGGATATGATCACTATATATAAATATATAAGGGGGATATGATCACTATATATAAATATATAAGGGGAAGAATGAAACTGCACTCCTAGGATTTTGATGAAAAAACGTGGTAAGTTTTATTTCAACGTTTCGGCTGCTGCACTCGAGCCGTCTTCAGGAAGTAAATATATAAGGGAATATGATCATTATATATAAATATATAAGGGAATAATATGATCATTATATATAAATATATAAGGGGATATGATCACTATATATAAATATATAAGGGGGATATGATCACTATATATAAATATATAAGGGGGATATGATCACTATATATAAATATATAAGGGGTATATGATCATTATATATAAATATATAAGGGGGATATGATCACTATATATAAATATATAAGGGAGATATGATCACTTTATAATAATATATAAGGGGAATATGATCACTATATATAAATATATAAGGGGGATATGATCACTATATATAAATATATAAGGGAGATAGGATCACTATATATAAATATATAAGGGGGATATGATCACTATATATAAATATATAAGGGGATATGATCACTATATATAAGGGGATATGATCACTATATATAAATATATAAGGGGGATATGATCACTATATATAAATATATAAGGGGAAGAATGAAACTGCACTCCTAGGATTTTGATGAAAAAACGTGGTAAGTTTTATTTCAACGTTTCGGCTGCTGCACTCGAGCCGTCTTCAGGAAGTAAATATATAAGGGAATATGATCATTATATATAAATATATAAGGGAATAATATGATCATTATATATAAATATATAAGGGGATATGATCACTATATATAAATATATAAGGGGGATATGATCACTATATATAAATATATAAGGGGGATATGATCACTATATATAAATATATAAGGGGTATATGATCATTATATATAAATATATAAGGGGGATATGATCACTATATATAAATATATAAGGGGGATATGATCACTATATATAAATATATAAGGGGTATATGATCATTATATATAAATATATAAGGGGGATATGATCACTATATATAAATATATAAGGGAGATATGATCACTTTATAATAATATATAAGGGGAATATGATCACTATATATAAATATATAAGGGGGATATGATCACTATATATAAATATATAAGGGAGATAGGATCACTTTATATAAATATATAAGGGGGATATGATCACTATATATAAATATATAAGGGGGATATGATCACTATATATAAATATATAAGGGGGATATGATCACTATATATAAATATATAAGGGGGATATGATCACTGTATATAAATATATAAGGGGATATGATCACTGTATATAAATATATAAGGGGATATGATCACTATATATAAATATATAAGGGGATATGATCACTATATATAAATATACAAGGTGATATGATCACTATATATAAATATATATGAGGGATATGATCACTATATATAAATATATAAGGGGATATGATCACTGTATATAAATATATAAGGGGATATGATCACTGTATATAAATATATAAGGGGATATGATCACTATATATAAATAAATAAGGGGGATATGATCACTATATATAAATATATAAGGGGGATATGATCACTGTATATAAATATATAAGGGGATATGATCACTGTATATAAATATATAAGGGGATATGATCACTATATATAAATATAAAAGGGGATATGATCACTATATATAAATATAAATTAATGTATAATTAAACCATAGAATTCTTAATGAATCAGATGAAAATTGAGCATAGTACTGGCCAGATATGGGATGAGTGTGACGTAGTTGTTCAGCTTAAATATATTGTAATATATGGACAAACAATCCCTGTTTTGTTTAAAGGGTAAGGCATTTTTTAGTAGCAGTATGCACAAAATGTCTCTGTCTTAAATATATTGATAATGGGTTGAGTGCAGAGGAATCTTGTATTTGTTTAAATATACAAGGTGATATGATCACTATATATAAATATATATGAGGGATATGATCACTATATATAAATATATAAGGGGATATGATCACTGTATATAAATATATAAGGGGATATGATCACTGTATATAAATATATAAGGGGATATGCTCACTGTATATAAATATGTAAGGGCATATGATCACTGTATATAAATATATAAGGGTATATGATCACTATATATAAATATATAAGGGGGATATGATCACTATATATAAATATATAAGGGGATATGATCACTGTATATAAATATATAAGGGGATATGATCACTATATATAAATATAAAAGGGGATATGATCACTATATATAAATATATAAGGGGATATGATCACTGTATATAAATATATAAGGGGATATGATCACTATATATAAAGATATAAGGGGATATGATCACTGTATATAAATATATAAGGGGATATGATCACTATATATAAATATATAAGGGGATATGATCACTGTATATAAATATATAAGGGGATATGCTCACTGTATATAAATGTATAAGGGGATATGATCACTATATATAAATATATAAGGGGATATGCTCACTATATATAAATATATAAGGGATATGATCACTATATATAAATATATAAGGGGATATGATCACTATATATAAATATATATGAGGGATATGATCACTATATATAAATATATAAGGGGATATGATCACTGTATATAAATATATAAGGGGATATGATCACTGTATATAAATATATAAGGGTAAATGATCACTATATATAAATATATAAGGAGATATGATCACTATATATAAATATATAAGGGGATATGATCACTATATATAAATATATAAGGGGATATGATCACTATATATAAATATATATGAGGGATATGATCACTATATATAAATATATAAGGGGATATGATCACTGTATATAAATATATAAGGGGATATGCTCACTGTATATAAATATGTAAGGGCATATGATCACTGTATATAAATATATAAGGGGGATATGATCACTATATATAAATATATAAGGGGGATATGATCACTATATATAAATATATAAGGGGGATATGATCACTGTATATAAATATATAAGGGGATATGATCACTGTATATAAATATATAAGGGGATATGATCACTATATATAAATATAAAAGGGGATATGATCACTATATATAAATATAAATTAATGTATAATTAAACCATAGAATTCTTAATGAATCAGATGAAAATTGAGCATAGGACTGGCCAGATATGGGATGAGTGTGACGTAGTTGTTCAGCTTAAATATATTGTAATATATGGACAAACAATCCCTGTTTTGTTTAAAGGGTAAGGCATTTTTTAGTAGCAGTATGCACAAAATGTCTCTGTCTTAAATATATTGATAATGGGTTGAGTGCAGAGGAATCTTGTATTTGTTTAAATATACAAGGTGATATGATCACTATATATAAATATATATGAGGGATATGATCACTATATATAAATATATAAGGGGATATGATCACTGTATATAAATATATAAGGGGATATGATCACTGTATATAAATATATAAGGGGATATGCTCACTGTATATAAATATGTAAGGGCATATGATCACTGTATATAAATATATAAGGGTATATGATCACTATATATAAATATATAAGGGGGATATGATCACTATATATAAATATATAAGGGGATATGATCACTGTATATAAATATATAAGGGGATATGATCACTATATATAAATATAAAAGGGGATATGATCACTATATATAAATATATAAGGGGATATGATCACTGTATATAAATATATAAGGGGATATGATCACTATATATAATGATATAAGGGGATATGATCACTGTATATAAATATATAAGGGGATATGATCACTATATATAAATATATAAGGGGATATGATCACTGTATATAAATATATAAGGGGATATGCTCACTGTATATAAATATATAAGGGGATATGATCACTATATATAAATATATAAGGGGATATGCTCACTATATATAAATATATAAGGGATATGATCACTATATATAAATATATAAGGGGATATGATCACTATATATAAATATATATGAGGGATATGATCACTATATATAAATATATAAGGGGATATGATCACTGTATATAAATATATAAGGGGATATGATCACTGTATATAAATATATAAGGGTAAATGATCACTATATATAAATATATAAGGAGATATGATCACTATATATAAATATATAAGGGGATATGATCACTATATATAAATATATAAGGGGATATGATCACTATATATAAATATATATGAGGGATATGATCACTATATATAAATATATAAGGGCATATGATCACTGTATATAAATATATAAGGGGATATGCTCACTGTATATAAATATGTAAGGGCATATGATCACTGTATATAAATATATAAGGGGGATATGATCACTATATATAAATATATAAGGGGGACAGTAATGAAATAGAGAAAGTATAGAGAAGAGCGACTAAGCTGATAAAGGGAATGGAAGGGATCAGTTATGGGGGGGATTGGTTACAGTGGAGAAGATTGGGAAATGGGGTACAGGGGTGCTGTGAGGCTGCTGCTGAGGGGAAATGACAGAGGGGAGGGGAATACAGTTACTATTGCCCCTGGTATATTTATGGCAATGAAATATTTACTGGTAGGGAATTTTAACAGGAAACATTTCCCTTTTTCTCCCATCAAATTGATTCTATTTTCCTCCTCCTCAAGACTTGTCTCTTCTCAATTTCACTTGTCACATAAATAGAATAACAGCCATACGCGTTTTGTGGGAACCAAAGGTTATACCAAGAATCTCAATACTCGCCTCTGATTCAGTGTCCCAGTTGACACGAAATGCGTAAGGCTATTATTCTTTTAATTATAATGTAAAATAAGAAATCTCCTTTTAACCATATACTTTGCCTCCTGGATTGTACATTTGGTTCTGATTGGCTCCTGTCTGTTACTACAGTTATTTACTTCCTAAGCTGAAGGTCTGGGGCATGAGCACTGGGAACCACCATTCATTTGTTGTTTCTCTGGGGAAGAGACACTTGTGAGGGGACATGATTACTCCTTACAATACATTAGAGGACATTATGGACAGATAGAGGGGGGGCCTTACAACCTTATAAACCCCTAATCAGTTCCTTTATAGCAGGACTGTTAGAGAAAGATACGCTCAGTCTGTTACAGGCATTTCACTTGCACGTTCCTTATCCAATATTAGATATTAGACGCACCCCCCAAATATTCTTCTATTCTCACATGTTTCCTTTCTATTAAATAGATCTTTATAATATAAAGTGACTGTGTTCTTAATCTCCTCAGGACACATCACTATCAATTAAACGTGAAATCTCAGAGAACTCCCACTACAGGGTCTTCATTGAATAGAAGCAATGCCACCGGCGACTATCCCCATTACTAATCCTGCAGTACAGCCTCAACCACAAGCCATATATCTCTTGATCTAAAGGATTTTTATAATAAGCAGTTCTTACATTGTCCCACCAGTCTGAGATATTATCATAGAGACACCGATTGGTCTTATGATCATGATAAAAATGTTGACATTCGTGCTTCTCTTTTCTCATCATACAAAGTGGTCCATATCCCCCTACCATGTGGCTTGGGACCATCTAGGGAGATGGTGATGATTCAGGGCAGTTACCCTACAAAATCACTTCTTGGAGTGCTAATCCTGTGCTAAGACTGAAGGACAGACAGAGCATGAACAATTACTTGGGAGATGGAACCACCACGATGAACCTTTTGTCTTCGTCTTTTAAAAGATGAGGCTCACAAGGTGACAATGTGGGAAACCCTGAGGCAACCAACTACTCTAAGGATCAGCTCAATAAACAGAGGTAGGTCTTTTTCTTATGCACAACCTGGTAGCCATCATGTGCTAAGGCTGTTGGTGTATGCGCAGCTCTTGCTTAGGAGGCATCTCAGCAACCTCCGTCACACAATCAGCTGCTTTATCAACCCCCTAGTAACTTGGGAAACAACTCAGTTGGTGCCAAAACTCTGCTTTCTTCAGACTGTGCACCTCATGGCTTGCCTCATTTAGTAGATTATCAAGATCCAGTTCTTCCTCTTCCCTTTGAGAAGCTTCAGGGCAGTGGCTGAAATAGTGACCCACAGCAAAGCACAGGTTACATGCAATGTCTTTCCGACATTTCCATTTTCCATCATTCTTAGTGTCTCAAACTGTGAGCAGCCACACCTATAGACAAGGTTCCTATCTGACCCACACTTAGATCAGGTTCTGGGCTGGCCATAATAAAAAGAGACACCTCTAACTGACTCAATGAAACCATTATGGGGCACATGCTGAGTTCTGCCACAATTGTTCTGTATTCTTGCAACAATCTGACTTTTTCCAGGCACCAATCCAGTAGCCTTCATCATCAAACAGTCTCTGAAGATCTTCTACAACCTGACATTGTCTCCTACGCCAGAAGAAGACATCAGTTCAGTCCACAGACCCAGAGTGCAATATAATTATAATAACACACTGAACCAGCTATATAGTTTTCCATAATGGGTCTCTCTTTGTTTGCCAGAAGAGCTCAAGATTTTGGGTCATTGTAACTCTGATGTCCAACTGCCGGGGGAAGCCGAGCAAGTGAATGAAGGGAAACACACCATTGGCTGAGAATCCCATTAAGCCCTTGAGCAGAATTCTTCCAATAAACTTTCTATGTGGTCTATCAGACTCAGGCCCACTATAGATAAACTGCAAAGCACATTCCCCATTGCAAACTACCAGCTCCAAGTTTTACTGCAGCCTCTTCCCATTAATTGTTTTGCAAGAGTTGAGCATAGGAATCCCCACAGTACACGGAAAGCAGTTTGACGAGAGAGGGAAGATTTATTGCAATAACAAGCTCCAGATACAGTTGTATTTAGTGGCCAGGAGAACTTCTCACTCTCAAGCTGACCATTACATGACTACATGCCACACACTCAAACTGACTCCTCTATACACTCACACTTACACCTCCATACACTGAAGAACTCTGGTGCGTTGATCCTCTTTATGGGTAAAAAGGTCCCCTGCTATTTGTCTATAATGTCCTCTAATGTACTTGTAAAGTCTAATCATCTCACCCTTTCAAATGCCTTTTTTCCAGAGAGGCATAATTATGTTTTTATCCCTTGAGTTAATGCCCTTTTTTATACAAGAACTTTATTTGCTTTAGTAGCCACAGAATGACACTGCCCAGAATTAGACAACGTGTTATCTACAAAGACCCCAAGATCCTTCTCATTTAAGGAAACTCCCAACACACTGCCATTTAGTGTAGAACTTGCATTTATATTATTTTTGCCAAAGTGCATAACCTGAATTTATCAACATTGAACCTCATTTTCCAGTTTGCTGCCCAGGTTTTCAATTTTGTTAACTTCTTTGCAAAGTGGCAGCATCCTGCACAGAACTTTCAGTTCCAACCTCCAGGTCATTAATAAACAAGTTAAAAAGCAAAGGATAAAGGACAGACCCCTGCGGTGCTCCACTAACAATTCTGGTCCAATTAGAACACCACTGATGTCAGATTAACAGGCCTATAGTTTTCAGACTGAGAATAGAATACCTTTTTGAATAGCTGCACCACATAAGCAACTGGCTGATCTCACAGTGCATGCTAGACCTTAAGGAGTCTGGTAGACTAAGTGAAGAGGTCTGGCAAATTACAGAGCTAAGTTCGTTTAGTATCCTGTGATACCATCTGGTCCTGAACCTAGGTTTTACTTTACATGTTCAAGTCTTTCTTGAATTTCCTCCCGAGTGACCCATACATCAGAATTGTCTCTATCATAAAGAAAAATGTAATTCAGTGGTTTTTCAGTTGTGTAGACAGACGTAAAATAACAGTTGAGGATTTCTGCTTTTTCTGTGCTCTCATGGACCAAATGATCCCTGCCCCCCGATTAGAAGGGTCCCACCCCTTCTTGCCTCTTTATCTTACTATTCATATGTAGGGAGAATGTAAAAAGAATCCTTCCCCTGTTTTTCTGCCTATGACATCATCCAGCCCAGTTACAGGCTGGAGAGCGATCCGATTGGCTGGGCAACCCAGTGCATCCTTGGGAGAGAGGGTGTACCTGACTTTGGAGCCAAATGTATGGGGTCTCCCAGAGAGCTGAACAGAGCCAGCATGAGTAGCTGTCAAGTACAGAGAAGCTGTTAAATCTGTGGAATCTGTGGATAACCAGATTGCACCCAGCCTGTTCCCTGCCAAGCTGCGAGAGACTCAGAAGGAGAAAGGTGACACTGGTGAGATTGATCCTGCTGCAGAGCTGCCTATAATCTCCAGTGTGATTTCCTCTGAGAGCACCCCGGTGAGTGAGCCACCCAATAGAGGATACTGGCATGGATACAAGCGTGGGGCCCCAAAATTGAGGACAAGTCTTGTATATTTACCTGCTACATGAAAGCTGCTGCTAAATTCCAAAAGGAGAGGTACTTTTGGGAAATGGTAGCGCTACCTGGGCAATAAGAGGTCTGGGGAAGGGACATTTTAACCCCTTTGGGAGGATTGGGACTTTGATATTAAAAAGGACTGTGTTGGAGCAACAGTTAAGTACCTAATAGTGATTTAGGAAGTTTCCCACATGTCCCCAGTGTAGGAGTGCATGGTGTATTATTATTATTATTATTATTATTATTAACATGTATTTATATGGCGCCAACATATTGCGTAGCACTGTAAAGTAAATGTGATTATACAACTACATCACATGAATTACATACATAGAACATATGGAGTTACATACATCACAATCAATACAGGTACAAAAAGGTGAGGAAGGCCCTATGCATAGGCATACAGTCTAAAGGGAAGGGAGTAATACACAAGGTGTGGGAGTGGGCAAGATCGAATTAAGTGGGTGAGAAATGTGGTACTGTATGTGGTGTTGCGTTTTGGTAGTTAAGCAGAGTGAGGGTAGGCTTCTCGGACGAAGTGAGATTTCTTGAAAGCACAAAGGTTGGGAGAAAGTCGGACAGACCGTGGGAGAGAGTTCCAGAGGAGGGGTGCAGCCCTTGCAAAGTCTTGAATGTGAGCATGTGAGGAGGTAATGAGAGAAGAGCTGAGGAGCAGGTCAGTAGAGGAGCGTAGTAAGCGAGTGGGTGAGTATATAGAGATGAGTTCAGAGATGTAGGGAGGGGCAGAGTTATGAAGTGCTTTGAAAGTCAGTGTCATTAATTTGAATTTGATTCTGAGAGGTAACGGAAGCCAATGCAGGGATTGAAAGAATGGCGAGGCAGAGGAGGAGCGGTTGCTGAGGTGTATGAGCCTCGCAGCAGTGATCATTATGGACTGGAGAGGTGACAGTCTCTGGAGGGGGAGGCCAATTAAAAGAGAGTTACAGTAGTCTAGACGTGATATGATGAGAGAGTGAATAAGAATTTTGGCAGCGTCTTGGGTGATAAATGATGGTATTTTGGATATGTTCCTTTGGTGGAAGTGACATGATTTAATAAGTGACTGGATATGAGGAGTGAATGACAGGGCAGAATCTAGGATAACCCCAAGGCACCGGGCCTGGGGAGAGGGGGTGATAGTGGAATTGTTAACTATGATGGATACTTCTGGGATGCTACTGGTGTTAGTTGGAGGAAAGAGAACCATTTCAGTTTTAGAGAGGTTTAATTTAAGGTAGCGTTGCGACATCCAGGTAGAGATAGCGGACAGGCAGGAGGAGACGCGAGTTAGGCGTTGTGGGTTGAGATCAGGAGATGAGAGATAGATCTGAGTATCGTCAGCATAGAAGTGGTACTGGAAACCATACGAGTTGATTAATTTGCCAAGGGAGGAAGTGTAGAGGGAGAATAGTAATGGTCCCAGGACAGAGCCTTGAGGAACTCCAACAGAGAGAGGTAGGGGAGAAGATGATACTCCATTGTAGGAGACACTGAAGGAACGATTGGTGATGTAAGAAGAGAACCAGGACAGGGCTGTGTCACTGCCAAGGTTTACTGCAGTTTATATAAAGTTTATATTTGTTTCATTTGTAAACTGTGTGTTTTATTATTCCTAGTGGAAATCCCCTGAGGTGTGTTCCTCGGTGTTCCCTAGATGGAGGCACTGCGCTGTAATTCCCAGTACTTTTCATACTCAAAAGGGACTCAGGGCCCCTGGATTGCCACGGGTAAGTTGCTATTTAAAGAGACAGTAACCAAATTAGGGTTATACATACATTTAAAAAAGAATTTTGGATTCGTTTGATTCCTCACTGCTACTCCCTTCCCTGAGAAGCAGTCTGAGAGCTTTTATCATTTCTTATACCTGATATGAGTTGCAGTTGTCCCAGCTGACTTGAATGCCCCAAACGCCTGTTTTTCTCTTACAGACCTCAACACCAGGAACACTTCTATCAAACTATTCAGGCTTTACATAAAGACAAACTCCTCCCCCTGTTTAATCCCTCTGTCTCTCCTAAAAAGGGTTTAACCATTTAAATTGATAAACCAGTCACATGTTCCATGCCACCAGGTCTCAGAGATACCAATTATATCAGAATTGATTTTCCCTCTGATATTTACATTACTTTGATATTTATATTAAGGCAAAGCGAGATCTGAGGTTACTATTATCCTTTAACAAAAGACATCTCCTTAAAGCAACAGCACACGGGGAGTTTTGTCTCCGGTGGTTACACCTGCACTTATACACATAGTATAAAATTAAGATTTTCTCAGTATAACATTAAGCAAACCCTATTACTTGCAGTAATCCTGCTTAATTATGGGACATTACAATTTACATGATATTTTTCTATATTGTTTTGTTTTGAAGATCTCCACAAACTGAACTGCCAGTGTAGCAACACACCAGGAACAGCCCCGAATATTTTACACAACCAGCACCACATTTCATGTTGACACAATGTGCAGTGATTTCCACACAAATATATTACACAATTCAGTGGTTTCTCAGCCCAACCGACTGCACTGCTCCCACAATCTGAACAATTGTACAGAAATTCCTCTCCATGGCACCACCATATGCATCTTCCAATAATTCCAAATCTTTCTCATCCATTTATCCCTGGCTATAAAGTATCAGTGGATTCACTAACATTCCCTTATATTGGGACCCTACACCTTTGACATGGTGCCGTATTCTCACATATTATAATGCTGAGTCCATCTGAAACTGCCAGACCTTTCACCTGTTTAACTCGACCTTGTGCCTTTATATGGTCACAGAACAACCCCTCAGTGACTTCTAATATCCTTATCATTTACAGTAGGGGGTACATTATCCCTTATAATACATGAGTGATACTCAGAGTTCCCTGTATAACTCAGCCTGCAGCCTTGTGCCTTTATATGGTCACAGAACAACCCCTCAGTGACTTCTAATATCCTTATCATTTACAGTAGGGGGTACATTATCCCTTATAATACATGAGTGATACTCAGAGTTCCCTGTATAACTCAGCCTGCAGCCTTGTGTCTTTATATGGTCACAGAACAACCCCTCAGTGACTTCTAATATCCTTATCATTTACAGTAGGGGGTACATTATCCCTTATAATACATGAGTGATACTCAGAGTTCCCTGTATAACTCAGCCTGCAGCCTTGTGCCTTTATATGGTCACAGAACAACCCCTCAGTGACTTCTAATATCCTTATCATTTACAGTAGGGGGTACATTATCCCTTATAATACATGAGTGATACTCAGAGTTCCCTGTATAACTCAGCCTGCAGCCTTGTGCCTTTATATGGTCACAGAACAACCCCTCAGTGACTTCTAATATCCTTATCATTTACAGTAGGGGGTACATTATCCCTTATAATACATGAGTGATACTCA
Organism: Xenopus petersii; assembly: GCA_038501925.1. Lineage (NCBI taxonomy): Eukaryota > Metazoa > Chordata > Amphibia > Anura > Pipidae > Xenopus > Xenopus petersii. The sequence continues at coordinate 143,915,083 of CM076683.1, read as the reverse complement.
GAGTTCCCTGTATAACTCAGCCTGCAGCCTTGTGCCTTTATATGGTCACAGAACAACCCCTCAGTGACTTCTAATATCCTTATCATTTACAGTAGGGGGTACATTATCCCTTATAATACATGAGTGATACTCAGAGTTCCCTGTATAACTCAGCCTGCAGCCTTGTGCCTTTATATGGTCACAGAACAACCCCTCAGTGACTTCTAATATCCTTATCATTTACAGTAGGGGGTACATTATCCCTTATAATACATGAGTGATACTCAGAGTTCCCTGTATAACTCAGCCTGCAGCCTTGTGGAGATGTAAAAGCTTCCCAACTGTCAGTCTGTATCACATGGGGGTTAATTAGTCATCTCATTAGTAAATGGCAGCTGCTGTGCCTTGAACACAACTTATTAATACACTAATTAAACACCAGCATCTGCTTCAAACAACAGAACTGAGAGACCCCCACTGTCCTCATTGAAGGTTCGGTCAGTAGCTAAAAGGCTGAAGCTGCTGTAACACTGGGTCTGGGGCCATAAAGAATAACAAAGAGTAACACTGGGTCTGGGGTCTGTATGTTCTGGGTCCAAGTAGATTTTCCTTTTCAGCCTAGCATTGTCATAACCTTTACGTTTAAAAAAGCCTTTAATTTTCCCCTTGACCCAATCCCACCAATCTAAGACATTACTAAAAGACTTTTTCTCCACACGCCACACCTCATACAACTCACAAAACAACTGTTTTTTGTACTTTCCCTTTTCAGCTAACTTTAAATTTAATTTCCATACCCCACGCCCATAATCCTTCCTTCCCAAGGAAACGTCACATGTTACCACCACATGATCAGAATAAATAACAGAAACATGACGCATTTTTCTAAAGACAAAATGATCTGAAAATAAACATAAATCTAATCTAGACTTAACTGTACCTGAATCTGAAAAGAACGTAAATTGAGTATCTTCATGTTTTGCAACTTCATGCGCATCCTTTAGTTTTAAGTCTAAAATTATATTATTTAACATATTCCCCGTAGCATCTAACGTAACATTTCCACTTCCCACCCTATCAGAGACTTTACGAATACAATTGAAACCCCCAGCCACAAAAGTTGGACTCTTTCCACACAAAAAATATTTCAAGTTTTCAAAAAGAACGAATCTATCACTTTTAACTGCTGGTGCATTTAAATTAAATACAGAACCTTTCGCCAAAACCCAAAGAATAGAAGCCTTCCTGGTACTAGAACTGTATAAGAATTAACGGAAATGTTTACATTATTTATTAACTCACCTACAGCAGCATTTTTATTCTCCTCTGATTTTGACCAAAAACTGTCCCCATAATTCCACTCACTCTTTTTAGGAGCAGTAGCAACGAAACATTCTTGAAGGCAGAAAATATCGCCACCCAAATTATGCAAATCCTGAAAAACTGAGGCTCTTTTGACCACTGAACTAAAGCCTTTTACATTTAGGGAGACTACCTTCAGAAACATAAAAGAAATTTAGACACACCAAAAAAACCATAATTACTCCATAGCACTGCTGCTGCTAAAGAAACACACATTTTGACGATTTTCCACATTTTCAGTTTCAAGAAAACTTTGATTAGGAGACTGTTCAGCAGTTCTAAAAATAACAGGAGTTTCAGGGCTTGAAAATACAGACCCCTCCTCCACTACACCCATAACAGGAAAATTTGGAAGCACGTTAGTTTTTCTAGACTGTTTTGCAGGAATTTCAGCTCCACTTGAACTTGACTTCTTTTTGCTTCTATGAAACTTTTGCTTCCATTCCATCTGCTTTTGCTCTTCACTTTCAGTAGGTTCCTAAAAAATCTCTTCAGCAATATCACTTTCAGTTAGAGGGCTAAGCCCACTTTCAATCTCGTGACCCTCAGACTGATTGATTTCACCTGAAGCCTGTAGTTCATCAGGGGCCCCACCCTGCAAAGGTGTTTCCTCATCCCCCTCCACAGACAATTCTGATTCAGGCACCATTCCAAGAAACATGTCAGGTTGAGCTTCCACAACACTTTTCCAGGTCCAGGTTCCACTTGAACCGGCATTGCAGATTGCTCCGATATCTTAACATAGGAAACTCTTACCACATTTAATTCCCTACAATTCTTAGCAGTATGGTCTTTGTTTCCACAAACATCACAGGATTTTGGCACCAAACATGCACCTGCCTCGTGACCACTTTTCCCACAATTTCGGCAACATTTCCCTTTCTGGCACTGGCATTGCCTACAATATTGGGGTTGTCCAGGGTAATAAAAAAAACCCTATTAACATCAACTGAAAAATTTGCCGGTGGATGTTTAACCCCTCCAATGCCATCTGGATCCAGCTTCAGTCGTTCCCAAAATTTTATATTTCCATTATACGTTTTTAAAAAATTTGTTTGTGTCACACCGCCTAATTTTTGAGCAGTAATTTTTCAAAAAGGCCAGAATTAGGGCCAAGTCAGTATAGGGGTTAAACATATGCACAATTAGTGGTTTCTCCTCCATTGTATATAGTGGCATCACATCTATAATATCCAGGTCAGACATATCTCGTTTAGATTTAAAGGTCTCATACGCATTCAAGCAAACGGGCTCTTTGTAAAATAACAATATAGAATTTTGGTGCAGCTTAATCTTGCCAACAGAAGATGTCATTTACCTGCAGTCCAAGGCCTTGCAAAATAACTTAATTGACAAAAGATCCGAACTCCAATCTCCTTACAGAAGCAGGCTTAACCTGAAACCTCAAGGTGTTTTTAATGAATCCCAACTCCATTGAAGACGAATTCGAGGCAATCACTTCACACTTCAGGGTCCTAATCCCCACGAAAGCACCTTCAGCTAAGATCCAGCCAAAGTCAAGCAAAGTGATACAGAACTGTCAGCCCATGATAAAATCTGACATTAAAACACATTACCATGTGTTGAGCTGTGCCTAGTACGCCTCAACTTCCCTATCCCGTAATACCATAGGGAGACAAAAACCAACCAAATCATCTTAATTTCCATATCGGTCAAAGTTGACCAATCACAAAAAGACTTTCCACTCTATGCCAAAGACTGTCAGTCACACAACCCTTTGCCTTGCCTCTATGTCAATTAGCCATTGCCCAAGCACTCCCATGATAAAATCTGACACTACAACACATAGCCATGTGTTGAGCTGTGATTAGTACACCTCAACTTCCCTATCCCATAATACCATAGGGAGACAAAAACCGAGCAAGTTTTCTTCTTTCCCATATCAGTCAAAGTTCACCAATCACAAGAAGACTTTCCACTCTACGCCAAAGAGTGCCAGTCACACAACCCTTTGCCTAGCCTCTATGGCACTGGCTATTGCGCAATCACTCCCACGATAAAATCTAACATAACAACACATTTCCATGGGTTGAGCAGTGCCTAGTAAGCCTCAATTTCCCTATCCTGTAATACCATAGGGAGACAAAAACCGAGCAAGTCTTCTTCTTTTCCATATCAAAGTTGACCAATCACAAGAAGACTTTCCACTCTATGCCAAAGACTGACTTTCAAAAAACATAGCCCTTTGCCTATGACATACTACCCACTTACATGAAAAACCATAGGAAGACCCAACCACTTCTATCACCAGAACTGTCAGTCACACAACCCTTTGCCTAGCCTCTATGACAATTAGCCATTGAACAAGCACTCCCATGATAAAATCTGACATTACAACACATAGCCGTGTGTTGAGCTGTGCCTAGTAAGCCTCAACTTCCCTATCCCGTAATACCATAGGGAGACAAAAACCGAGCAAGTCTTCTTCCTTTCCATATCAGTCAAAGATGACCAATCACAAGAGGACTTTCCACTCTACGCCAAAGACTGTCTGTCAAAAAAACAGCCCTTTGCCTATGACATACTACCCACTTACACGAAAACCCATAGGAAGACCCAACCACTTCTGTCGCCAGAGCTGTCAGTCACGCAACACTTTGCCTAGCCTCTATGGCAATTAGCCATTGCCCAAGCACTCCCATGATATAATCTAACATTACAACACATAGCTGTGTGTTGAGCTGTGCCTAGTAAGCCTCAACTTCCCTATCTCGTAATACCATAAGGAGACAAAAACCTAGCAAGTCTTCTTCATTTCCATATCAGTCAAAGTTGACCAATCACAAGAGGACTTTCCACTCTATGCCAAAGACTGCCTGTCAAAAAACATAGCTCTTTGCCTATGACATACATACACATACAGTATTACATGTACTGTAACTCCCAGCATTCCCTGTAACCCTCAGTATTACATGTACAGTAACTCCCAGCATTCCTTAAAGGAGAACTAACCTGTCTGTTTTTTAATGAGGATAATCCCCTCCCCCGTACCTTTCATAGAGGGTCAGCAGTGGGGAAAGTGTTGAGTTGCCTGGCACAGAGGCTCTGGGGGAGACACAGAGGAATGGGAGTGGCTTCCCTGGCTGGGGGGCCCCCTGACATCATGAATAATGGGCCCTGGGAAATAATAGTCAGCTTGTGCTGTGTCTGATACTGACTCCAGTCCAACTTGCATCCACTCCAGGCTTCTAGTAAGCCCTCAGCATACAATCCCACATTAGCTGCCTGTAGTACTGGGGCCACATTCATTAGAACAACTGTACAACTCCCATTAGTCCACATGCAGGGAGTTGCACATTCCTCAATCCTCCCATGGGCTTTGCTATAACATTTCTATGTGGCCCCTCATTGGCCCTGTCCCCTCCTCTAGCCATTCCTAGCCCTCATGTGTCTGTACATTATACAAGTGCTGCACTCTGCACATTTATTGCTCACCCATCTCAGGGACACATGGAGGCCCAGTTGGCCACTAGTGGCCGCTGCTTTTATTTCATGCCTGTGAATATTCAAGAAAGACGCCATTTTCTTGGAAAGGTGAATTTTATTTCTTTTTTCACAAATGACAAAATGAAAAGTAAAAGTGAGAGAAAAGGAAAAAGAAGAGAAATGTCTGTGTCTAGTTGTTTGTAGTCATGAAACAGAAATAAAAAGTAACCCTTCCTATTTATTTCCTCTTTATTTCCTCTATTTATTTCCTATTTGTTTCCTCTTTATTTATTTCCTATTTATTTCCTCTTCATTTATTTCCTTTTTATTTTAAAAAAAGGGGACTGAATTTAGGGGATGTTTTTAGGGGCTTTATTTCGGGACTGTATTTATGGGCTTTAATTAGGGGATGCATTTAGGGGCTTTATTTAGGGACTGTATTTAGGGGCTTTATTTAGGGGATGTATTTAGGGGATTTATTTAGGGAATGCATTTAGGGGGTTTATTTAGGGACTGTATTTAGGGGCTTTATTTAGGGGATGCATTTAGGCGCTTTATTTAGGGACTGTATTTAGGGACTTTATTTAGGGACTGTATTTATGGGCTTTATTTAGGGGCTTTATTTAGGGACTGTATTTAGGGACTTTATTTAGGGACTGTATTTATGGGCTTTATTTAGGGGATGTATTTAGGGGCTTTATTAAGGGGATGTTTTTAGGAATTTATTTAGGGGATGCATTTAGGGGGTTTATTTAGGGACTGTATTTAGGGGCTTTATTTCGGGATGTATTTAGGGGCTTTATTTAGGGACTTTATTTAAGGGATGCATTTTGGGGGTTTATTTAGGGACTTTATTTAGGGGATGCATTTAGGGGGTTTATTTAGGGACTTTTTTTAAGGGGATGTTTTTAGGACTATATTTAGGGGCTTTATTTCGGGGATGTATGTAGGAGCTTTATTTAGGGACTTTATTTAGGGGATGTTTTTAGGACTTTATTAAAGGGATGCATTTAGGGGCTTTATTTAGGGACTGTATTTAGGGGATGTTTTTAGGACTTAATTTAGGGGATGCATTTAGGCGCTTTATTTAGGGACTGTATTTAGGGACTCTATTTAGGGTATGTATTTAGGGGCTTTATTTAGAAACTTTATTTAGGGGATGTTTTTAGGACTTTATTTAGAGGATGTATTTAGGGGCTTTATTTAGGGACTTTATTTAGGGGATGTTTTTAGTACATTATTTAGGGGATGCATTTAGGGGGTTTATTTAGGGACTGTATTTAGGGGCTTTATTTAGGGGATGCATTTAGGCGCTTTGTTTAGGTACTGTATTTAGGGGCTTTATTTAGGGGATTCATTTAGGCGCTGTATTTAGGGACTATATTTACTGGCTTTATTTAGGGGATGTATTTAGGGGCTTTATTAAGGGACTTTATTTAGGTGATGTTTTTAGGACTTTATTTAGGGGATGCATTTAGGAGGTTTATTTAGGGACTGTATTTAGGGGCTTTATTTCGGGGATGTATTTAGGGGCTTTATTTAGGGACTTTATTTAGGGGATGTTTTTAGGACTTTATTTAGGGGATGCATTTAGGAGGTGTATATAGGGACTGTATTTAGAAGATGTATTTAGGGGCTTTATTTAGGGGCTTTATTTAGGGGATGTTTTAGGACTTTATTTAAGGGATGCATTTAGGGGGTTTATTTACTGGATGTTTTTAGGACTTTATTTAGGGGATGCATTTAGGCGCTTCATTTAGGGACTGTATTTAGGGGCTTTATTTAGTGGATGTATTTAGGGGTTTTATTTAGGGATTTTATTTAGGGGATGTTTTTAGTACTTTATTTAGGGGATGCATTTAGGGGCTTTATTTCGAGGATGTATTTAGGGTCTTTATTTAGGGGATGTTTTTAGGACTTTATTTAGGGGATGCATTTAGGGGGTTTATTTAGGGACTGTATTATGCACTTTATTTAGGGGATGCATTTAGTGGGTTTATTTAGGGACTGTATTTAGGGGATGCATTTAGGGGCTTTATTTAGAGACTGTATTTAGGGGGGCTTTATTTGGGGGATATATTTAGGGGCTTTATTTAGGGACTTTATTTAGGGGATGTTTTTAGGACTTTATTTAGGGGATGCATTTAGGCGCTTTATTTAGGGGATGCATTTAGGCACTTTATTTAGGGACTGTATTTAGGGGCTTTATTTAGGGGATGCATTTAGGCTCTTTAATTAGGGACTGTATTTAGGGGCTTTATTTAGGGGATGTATTTAGGGGGTTAATTTAGGGACTTTATTTTGGGGATGTTTTTAGGATTTTATTTAGTGGATGTTTTTAGGACTTTATTTAGGGGATGCATTTAGGGGGTTTATTTAGGGACTGTATTTAGGGGCTTTATTTAGGGGATGCATTTAGGCACTTTATTTAGGGACTGTATTTAGGGGCTTTATTTAGGGGATTCATTTAGGCGCTTTATATAGGGACTGTATTTAGGGGCATTATTTAGGGGATGTATTTAGGGGCTTTATTAAGGGATTTTATTTAGGTGATGTTTTTAGGACTTTATTTAGGGGATGCATTTAGAGGTTTTATTTAGGGACTGTATTTAGGGGCTTTATTTAGGGGATGTATTTAGGGGCTTTATTAAGGGACTTTATTTAGGTGATGTTTTTAGGACATTATTTAGGGGATGCATTTAGGGGGTTTATTTAGGAACTGTATTTAGGGGCTTTATTTAGGGGATGTATTTAGGGTCTTTATTAAGGGACTTTATTTAGATGATGTTTTTAGGACTTTATTTAGGGGATGCATTTAGAGGGTTTATTTTAGGACTGTAGTTAGGGGCTTTATTTAAGGGATGAATTTAGGGGGTTTATTTAGGAACTGTATTTAGGGGCTTTATTTAGGGGATGCATTTAGGCGCTTTATTTAGGGACTGTATTTAGGGGCTTTATTTAGCGGATTCATTTAGGCGTTTTATATAGGGACTGTATTTAGGGGCTTTATTTAGGGGATGTATTTAGGGGCTTTATTAAGGGGATGTATTTAGGGGCTTTATTTAGGGGATGTATTGAGGGGCTTTATTTAGAGGATCTATTTAGGGGCTTTATTTAGGCGATGTTTTTAGGACATTATTTAGGGGATGCAGTTAGGCTCTTTATTTAGGGACTGTTTTTAGGGGCTTTATTTAGGGGATGCATTTAGGGGCTTTATTTAGGGGATGTATTTAGGGGCTTTATTTAGGAGATGCATTTAGGCGCTTTATTTAGGGACTGTATTTAGGGGCTTTATTTAGGGGATTCATTTAGGCGCTTTATATAGGGACTGTATTTGGGGGCTTTATTTAGGGGATGTATTTAGGGGCTTTATTAAGGGGATGTATTTAGGGGCTTTATTTAGGGGATGTATTGAGGGGCTTTTTTTAGAGGATGTATTTAGGGGCTTTATTAAGGGACTTTATTTAGGTGATGTTTTTAGGACTTTATTTAGGGGATGCATTTAGAGGGTTTATTTAGGGACTGTATTTAGGGGCTTTATTTAGGGGATGCATTTAGGCGCTTTATTTATGGACTGTATTTAGGGGCTTTATTTAGGGGATTCATTTAGGCGTTTTATATAGGGACTGTATTTAGGGGCTTTATGTAGGGGATGTATTTAGGGGCTTTATTAAGGGGATGTATTTAGGGGATGTATTGAGGGGCTTTATTTAGAGGATGTATTTAGGGGCTTTATTTAGGGGATGTTTTTAGGACTTTATTTAAAGGATGCATTTGGAGGGTTTATTTAGGGACTGTATTTAGGGGCTTGATTTAGGGAGTGTATTTAGGGGCTTTATTTAGGGACTTTATTTAGGGGATGTTTTTAGGACTTTATATAGGGGATGCATTTAGGGGGTTTATTTATGGACTGTATTTAGGGGCTTTATTTCGGGGATGTATTTAGGGACTTTATTTAGGGACTTAATTAGGGGATGTTTTTAGGACTTTATTTAGGGGATGCATTTAGGCACTTTATTTAAGGGCTTTATTTAGGGACTTTATTTAGGGGATGTTTTTAGGACTTTATTTAGGGGATGCATTTAGGGGGTTTATTTAGGGACTTTTTTTAGGGGATGTTTTTAGGACTTTATTTAGGGGATGCATTTAGGGGTTTTATTTAGGGACCATATTTAGGGGCTCTATTTAGGGGCTTTATTTAGGGACTTTATTTAGGAGATGTTTTTAGGACTTTATTTAAGGGATGCATTTAGGCGCTTTGTTTAGGGGCTTTATTTTGGGACTTTTTTTAGGGGATGTTTTTAGGACTATATTTAGGGGATGCATTTAGGGGGTTTGTTTAGGGACTGTATTTAGGGGCTTTATTTCGGGGATGTATTTAGGGGCTTTATTTAGGGACTTTATTTAGGGGATGTTTTTAGGACTTTATTTAGGTGATGCATTTAGGCGCTTTATTTAGGGACTATATTTAGGGGCTCTATTTAGGGGCTTTATTTAGGGACTTTATTTAGGAGATGTTTTTAGGACTTTATTTAGGGGATGCATTTAGGCGCTTTGTTTAGGGGCTTTATTTAGGGACTTTATTTAGGGGACATTTTTAGGACTTTATTTAGGGGATGCATTTAGGGGGTTTGTTTAGGGACTGTATTTAGGGGCTTTATTTAGGGGATGTATTTAGGGGCTTTATTTAGGGACTTTATTTGGGGGATGTTCTTAGGACTTTATTTAGGGGATGCATTTAGGAGCTTTATTTAGGGACTATATTTAGGGGCTCTATTTATGGGATGTATTTAGGGACTTTATTTAGGGACTTTATTTAGGAGATGTTTTTAGGACTTTATTTAGGGGATGCATTTAGGCCCTTTATTTAGGGGATGCATTTAGGGACTTTATTTAGGGGATGTTTTTAGGACTTTATTAAGGGGATGCACTTAGGCGCTTTATTTAGGGACTGTATTTAGGGGCTCTATTTAGGGGATGTATTTAGGGGCTTTATTTAGAGACTTTAATTAGGTGATGTTTTTAGGACTTTATTTCGGAGATGTATTTAGGGACTTTATTTAGGGGATGTTTTTAGGACTTTATTTAAGGGATGCATTTAGGGGGTTTATTTAGGGACTGTTTTTAGGTGCTTTACTTAGGGGATGTTGTAAGGACTTTATTTAGGGGATGCATTTAGGCGCTTTATTTAGGGACTGTATTTAGGGGCTTTATTTAGGGGATGCATTTAAGAGCTTTATTTGGGGACTGTATTTAGGGGCTTTATTTAGGGGATGTATTTAGGGGCTTTATTTAGGGACTTTACTTAGGAGATGTTTTAGGACTTTATTTAGGGGATGCATTTAGGCGCTTTATTTAGGGACTTTATTTAGGGGATGTTTTTAGGACTTTATTTAGGGGATGCATTTAGTGGGTTTATTTAGGGACTGTATTTAGGGGCTTTATTTAGGGGATGTATTAAGGGGCTTTATTTATGGACTTTATTTGGGGGATGTTTTTAGGACTTTATTTACGGGATGCATTTAGGGGGTTTATTTAGGGACTTTTTTTAGGGGATGTTTTTAGGACTATATTTAGGGGCTTTATTTCGGGGATGTATTTAGGGGCTTTATTTAGTGACTTTATTTAGGGGATGTTTTTAGGACATTATTTAGGGGATGCATTTAGGGGCTTTATTTAGGGACTATATTTAGGGGCTTTATTTAGGGACTTTATTTAGAAGATGTTTTTATGACTATTTAGGGGATGCATTTAGAGGGTTTTTTTAGGGACTGTAATAAGGGACTTTATTTAGGGGATGTATTTAGGGGCTTTATTTAGGGGATTCATTTAGGCGCTTTATTTAGGGTCTGTATTTAGGGGCTTTATTTAGGGGATTCATTTTGGCGCTTTATTTAGGGACTGTATTTAGGGGCTTTATTTAGGGGATGTATTTATGGGCTTTATTAAGGGACTTTATTTAGGTGATGTTTTTAGGACTTTATTTAGGGGATGCATTTAGGGGGTTTATTTAGGGACTGTATTTAGGGGCTTTATTTCGGGGATGTATTTAGGGGCTTTATTTAGGGACTTTATTTAGGGGATGTTTTTAGGACTTTATTTAGGGGATGCATTTAAGTGATTTATTTAGGGACTGTATTTAGGGGCTTTATTTAGGGGATGCATTTAGGGGCTTTATTTGGGGACTGTTTTTAGGGGCTTTATTTAGTGGATGTGTTTAGGGGATGCATTTAGGTGCTTCATGTAGTTGATGTTTTTAGGACTTTATTTAGGGGATGTATTTAGGGGGTTTATTTAGGGACTGTATTTAGGGGCTTTATTTAGGGGATGTATTTAGAGGCTTTATTTAGGGACTTTATTTAGGGGATGTTTTTAGGACTTTATTTAGGGGATGCATTTAGTCTCTTTATTTAGGGACTGTATTTAGGGGCTTTATTTAGGGGATGCATTTAGGGGCTTTATTAAAGGGGATGTATTTAGGGGCTTTATTAAGGGACTTTATTTAGGTGATGTTTTTAGGACTTTATTTAGGGGATGCATTTAGAGGGTTTATTTAGGGACTGTATTTAGGGGCTTTATTTAGGGGATGCATTTACGGGCTTTATTTAGGGGATGTATTTAGTTGCTTTATTTAGGGACTTTATTTAGGGGATGTTTTTAGGACTTTATTTAGGGTATGCATTTAGGCTCTTTATTTAAGGACTGTTTTTAGGGGCTTTATTTAGGGGATGCATTTAGGCACTTTATTTAGGGACTGTATTTAGGGGCTTTATTTAGGGGATTCATTTAGGCGTTTTATAAAGGGACTGTATTTAGAGGCTTTATTTAGGGGATGTATTTACGGGCTTTATTAAGGGGATGTATTTAGGGGATGTATTGAGGGGCTTTATTTAGGGGATGCATTTAGGGGCTTTATTTAGGGGATGTATTTAGGGGCTTTATTAAGGGACTTTATTTAGGTGATGTTTTTAGGACTTTATTTAGGGGATGCATTTAGAGGGTTTATTTAGGGGCTGTATTTAGGGGCTTTATTTAGGGGATGCATTTAGGGGCTTTATTTAGGGGATGTATTTAGGGGCTTTATTTAGGGACTTTATTTAGAGGATGTTTTTAGGACTTTATTTAGGGGATGCATTTAGGCTCTTTATTTAGGGACTGTTATTAGGGGGTTTATTTAGGGGATGCATTTAGAGGCTTTATTTAGGGGATGTATTTAGGGGCTTTATTAAGGGACTTTATTTAGGTAATGTTTTTAGGACTTTATATAGGGGATGCATTTAGAGGGTTTATTTAGGGACTGTATTTAGGGGCTTTATTTAGGGGATGCTTTTAGGGGCTTTATTTAGGGGATGTATTTAGGGGCTTTATTAAGGGACTTTATTCAGGGGATGTTTTTAGGACTTTATTTAGGGGATTCATTTAGAGGGTTTATTCAGGGACTGTATTTAGGGGCTTTAATTAGGGGATGCATTTAGGGGCTTTATTTAGGGGATGTATTTAGGGGCTTTATTTAGGGACTTTATTTAGGGGATGTTTTTAGGACATTATTTAGGGGATGCAGTTAGGCTCTTTATTTAGGGACTGTTTTTAAGGGCTTTATTTAGGGGATGCATTTAGGGGCTTTATTTAGGGGACTTATTTAGGGGCTTTATTTAGGAGATGCATTTAGGCGCTTTATTTAGGGACTGTATTTAGGGACGTTATTTAGGGGATTCATTTAGGCGCTTTATATAGGGACTGTATTTAGGGGCTTTATTTAGGGGATGTATTAAGGGGCTTTATTAAGGGGATGTATTTAGGGGCTTTATTTAGGGGATGTATTGAGGGGCCTTTTTTTAGAGGATTTATTCAGGGGCTTTATTATGGGACTTTATTTAGGTGATGTTTTTAGGACTTTATTTAGGGGATGCATTAAGAGGGTTTATTTAGGGGCTGTATTTAGGGGCTGTATTTAGGGGATGTATTTAGGGGCTTTATTAAGGGACTTTATTTAGGGGATGCATTTATGGGGTTTATTTAGGAACTGTATTTAGGGGCTTTATTTAGGGGATGCATTTAGGCGCTTTATTTAGGGACTGTATTTAGGGGCTTTATTTAGGGGATTTATTTAGGCGTTTTATATAGGGACTGTATTTAGGGGCTTTATTTAGGGGATGTATTTAGGGGCTTTATTAAGGGGATGTATTTAGGGGATGTATTGAGGGGCTTTATTTAGAGGATGTATTTAGGGGCTTTATTTAGGGACTTTATTTAGGGGATGTTTTTAGGACTTTATATAGGGGATGCATTTAGGGGGTTTGTTTAGGGACTGTATTTAGGGGATGTATTTAGGGGCTTTATTTAGGGACTTTATTTGGGGACTTTATTTAGGAGATGTTTTTAGGACTTTATTTAGGGGATGCATTTAGGCGCTTTATTTAGGGACTGTATTTAGGGGCTCTATTTAGGGGATGTATTTAGGGGCTTTATTTAGGGGATGTTTTTAGGACTTTATTTAGGGGATGCATTTAGGCACTTTATTAAGGGACTGTATTTAGGGGCTTTATTTAGGGGATGCATTTAGGGGCTTTATTTGGGGACTGTATTTAGGGGCTTTATTTAGGGGATGTATTTATGGGCTTTATTTAGAGACTTTATTTAGGAGATGTTTGTAGGACTTTTTTTAGGGGATGCATTTAGGCGCTTTGTTTAGGGACTTTATTTAGGGGATATTTTTAGGACATTATTTAGGGGATGCAGTTAGGCTCTTTATTTAGGGACTGTTTTTAGGGGCTTTATTTAGGGGCTTTATTTAGGGGCTTTATTTAGGGGATTTATTTAGGGGCTTTATTTAGGAGATGCATTTAGGCGCTTTATTTAGGGACTGTATTTAGGGGCTTTATTTAGGGGATTCATTTAGGCGCTTTATATAGGGACTGTATTTAGGGGCTTTATTTAGGGGATGTATTAAGGGGCTTTATTAAGGGGATGTATTTAGGGGCTTTATTTAGGGGATGTATTGAGGGGCTTTTTTTAGAGGATGTATTCAGGGGCTTTATTAAGGGACTTTATTTAGGTGATGTTTTTAGGACTTTATTTAGGGGATCCATTTAGAGGGTTTATTTAGGGACTGTAGTTAGGGGCTTTATTTAAGGGACTTTATTTAGGGGATGCATTTAGGGGGTTTATTTAGGAACTGTATTTAGGGGCTTTATTTAGGGGATGCATTTAGGCGCTTTATTTAGGGACTGTATTAAGGGGCTATATTTAGGGGATTCATTTGGGCGTTTTATATAGGGACTGTATTTAGGGGCTTTATTTAGGGGATGTATTTAGGGGCTTTATTTAGGGACTTTATTTAGGGGATGTTTTTAGGACTTTATTTAGGGGATGCCTTTAGTCTCTTTATTTAGGGACTGTATTTAGGGGCTTTATTTAGGGGATGCATTTAGGGGCTTTATTAAAGGGGATGTATTTAGGGGCTTTATTAAGGGACTTTATTTAGGTGATGTTTTTAGGACTTTATTTAGGGGATGCATTTAGAGGGTTTATTTAGGGACTGTATTTAGGGGCTTTATTTAGGGGATGCATTTACGGGCTTTATTTAGGGGATGTATTTAGTGGCTTTATTTAGGGACTTTATTTAGGGGATGTTTTTAGTACTTTATTTAGGGTATGCATTTAGGCTCTTTATTTAAGGACTGTTTTTAGGGGCTTTATTTAGGGGATGCATTTAGGCACTTTATTTAGGGACTGTATTTAGGGGCTTTATTTAGGGGATTCATTTAGGCGTTTTATAACGGGACTGTATGTAGAGGCTTTATTTAGGGGATGTATTTACGGGCTTTATTAAGGGGATGTATTTAGGGGATGTATTGAGGGGCTTTATTTAGGGGATGCATTTAGGGGCTTTATTTAGGGGATGTATTTAGGGGCTTTATTAAGGGACTTTATTTAGGTGATGTTTTTAGGACTTTATTTAGGGGATGCATTTAGAGGGTTTATTTAGGGGCTGTTTTTAGGGGCTTTATTTAGGGGATGCATTTAGGGGCTTTATTTAGGGACTGTATTTAGGGGCTTTATATAGGGGATTCATTTAGGCGCTTTATATAGGGACTGTATTTAGGGGCTTTATTTAGGGGATGTATTAAGGGGCTTTATTAAGGGAATGTATTTAGGGGCTTTATTTAGGGGATGTATTGAGGGCCTTTTTTTAGAGGATGTATTCAGGGGCTTTATTAAGGGACTTTATTTAGGTGATGTTTTTAGGACTTTATTTAGGGGATCCATTTAGAGGGTTGATTTAGGGACTGTAGTTAGGGGCTTTATTTAGGGGATGTAGTTAGGGGCTTTATTAAGGGACTTTATTTAGGGGATGCATTTAGGGGGTTTATTTAGGAACTGTATTTAGGGGCTTTATTTAGGGGATGCATTTAGGCGCTTTATTTAGGGACTGTATTAAGGGGCTATATTTAGGAGATTCATTTGGGCGTTTTATATAGGGACTGTATTTAGGGGCTTTATTTAGGGGATGTATTTAGGGGCTTTATTAAGGGGATGTATTTAGGGGATGTATTGAGGGGCTTTATTTAGAGGATGTATTTCGGGGCTTTATTTAGGGACTTTATTTAGGGGATGTTTTTAGGACTTTATTTAAAGAATGCATTTGGGGGCTTTATTTAGGGACTTTATTTAGGGGATGTTTTTAGGACTTTATATAGGGGATGCATTTAGGGGGTTTGTTTAGGGACTGTATTTAGGGGCTTTATTTAGGGGATGTATTTAGGGGCTTTATTTAGGGACTTTATTTGAGGGATGATCTTAGGACTTTAGTTAAGGGATGCATTTAGGCGCTTTATTTAGGGACTATATTTAGGGGCTCTATTTACGGGATGTATTAAGGGACTTTATTTAGGGACTTTATTTAGGAGATGTTTTTAGGACTTTATTTAGGGGATATATTTAGGCGCTTTATTTAGGGGCTTTATTTAGGGACTTTATTTAGGGGATGTTCTTAGGACTTTATTAAGGGGATGCACTTAGGCGCTTTATGTAGGGACTGTATTTAGGGGCTCTATTTAGGGGATGTATTTAGGGGCTTTATTTAGAGACTTTAATTAGGTGATGTTTTTAGGACTTTATTTAGGGGATGTATTTAGGGACTTTATTTAGGGGATGTTTTTAGGACTTTATTTAAGGGATGCATTAAGGGGGTTTATTTAGGGACTGTTTTTAGGGGCTTTATTTAGGGGATGTTTTTAGGACTTTATTTAGGGAATGCATTTAGGCAGTTTATTTAGGGACTGTATTTAGGGGCTTTATTTAGGGGATGCATTTAGGGGCTTTATTTGGGGACTGTATTTAGGGACTTTATTTAGGGGATGCATTTAGGCGCTTTGTTTAGGGACTTTATTTAGGGGATGTTTTTAGGACTTAATTTAGGGGATGCATTTAGTGGGTTTATTTAGGGACTGTATTTAGGGGCTTTATTTAGGGGAAGTATTTAGGGGCTTTATTTAGGGACTTTATTTGGGGGATGTTTTTAGGACTTTATTTAGGGGATGCATTTAGGGGGTTTATTTAGGGACTTTTTTTAGGGGATGTTTTTAGGACTATATTTAGGGGCTTTATTTCGTGACTTTATTTAGGGGATATTTTTAGGACATTATTTAGGGGATGCATTTAGGGGCTTTATTTAGGTACTGTATTTAGGGGCTCTATTTAGGGACTTTATTTAGGAGATGTTTTTATGACTATTTAGGGGATGCATTTAGAGGGGTTTTTTTTAGGGACTGCAATAAGGGACTTTATTTAGGGGATGTATTTAGGGGCTTTATTAAGGGACTTTATTTAGGCGATGCTTTTAGGACTTTATTTAGGGGATGCATTTAGGCGCTTTATTTAGGGACTGTATTTAGGGGGTTTATTTAGGGGATGCATTTAGGCGCTTTATTTAGGGACTGTATTTAGGGGCTTTATTTAGGGGATTCATTTAGGCGCTTTATTTAGGGACTGTATTTAGGGGCTTTATTTAGTGGCTTTATTAAGGGACTTTATTTAGGTGATGTTTTTAGGACTTTATTTAGGGGATGCATTTAGGGGGTTTATTTAGGGACTGTATTTAGGTGCTTTATTTCGGGGATGTAATTAGGGGCTTTATTTAAGGACTTTATTTAGGGGATGTTTTTAGGACTTTATTTAGGGGATGCATTTAAGTGATTTATTTAGGGACTGCATTTAGAGGCTTTATTTAGGGGATGCATTTAGGGGCTTTATTTGGGGACTGTATTTAGGGGCTTTATTTAGGGGATGCATTTAGGGGCTTTATTTAGGGGATGCATTTAGGGGCTTTATTTAGGGGATGTATTTAGGGGCTTTATTAAGGGACTTTATTTAGGTGATGTTTTTAGAACTTTATTCAAGGGGTTTATTTAGGGACTATATTTAGGGGCTTTATTTAGGGGATGCATTTAGGTGCTTTATTTAGTGACTGTATTTAGGGGCTTTATTTAGGGGATGTATTTAGGGGCTTTATTAAGGGAATATATTTAGGTGATGTTTTTAGGACTTTAATTAGGGGATGCATTTAGAGGGTTTATTTAGGGACTGTATTTAGGGGCTTTATTTAGGGGATGCATTTACGGGCTTTATTTAGGGGATGTATTTAGTTGCTTTATTTAGGGACTTTATTTAGGGGATGTTTTTCGGACTTTATTTAGGGTATGCATTTAGGCTCTTTATTTAAGGACTGTTTTTAGGGGCTTTATTTAGGGGATGCATTTAGGCACTTTATTTAGGGACTGTATTTAGGGGCTTTATTTAGGGGATTCATTTAGGCGTTTTATAAAGGGACTGTATTTAGAGGCTTTATTTAGGGGATGTATTTACGGGCTTTATTAAGGGGATGTATTTAGGGGATGTATTGAGGGGCTTTATTTAGGGGATGCATTTAGGGGCTTTATTTAGGGGATGTATTTAGGGGCTTTATTAAGGGACTTTATTTAGGTGATGTTTTTAGGACTTTATTTAGGGGATGCATTTAGAGGGTTTATTTAGGGGCTGTATTTAGGGGCTTTATTTAGGGGATGCATTTAGGGGCTTTATTTAGGGGATGTATTTAGGGGCTTTATTTAGGGACTTTATTTAGAGGATGTTTTTAGGACTTTATTTAGGGGATGCATTTAGGCTCTTTATGTAGGGACTGTTATTAGGGGGTTTATTTAGGGGATGCATTTAGAGGCTTTATTTAGGGGATGTATTTAGGGGCTTTATTAAGGGACTTTATTTAGGTAATGTTTTTAGGACTTTATATAGGGGATGCATTTAGAGGGTTTATTTAGGGACTGTATTTAGGGGCTTTATTTAGGGGATGCTTTTAGGGGCTTTATTTAGGGGATGTATTTAGGGGCTTTATTAAGGGACTTTATTCAGGTGATGTTTTTAGGACTTTATTTAGGGGATTCATTTAGAGGGTTTATTCAGGGACTGTATTTAGGGGCTTTAATTAGGGGATGCATTTAGGGGCTTTATTTAGGGGATGTATTTAGGGGCTTTATTTAGGGACTTTATTTAGGGGATGTTTTTAGGACATTATTTAGGGGATGCAGTTAGGCTCTTTATTTAGGGACTGTTTTTAAGGGCTTTATTTAGGGGATGCATTTAGGGGCTTTATTTAGGGGACTTATTTAGGGGCTTTATTTAGGAGATGCATTTAGGCGCTTTATTTAGGGACTGTATTTAGGGACGTTATTTAGGGGATTCATTTAGGCGCTTTATATAGGGACTGTATTTAGGGGCTTTATTTAGGGGATGTATTAAGGGGCTTTATTAAGGGGATGTATTTAGGGGCTTTATTTAGGGGATGTATTGAGGGGCCTTTTTTTACAGGATTTATTCAGGGGCTTTATTATGGGACTTTATTTAGGTGATGTTTTTAGGACTTTATTTAGGGGATGCATTAAGAGGGTTTATTTAGGGGCTGTATTTAGGGGCTGTATTTAGGGGATGTATTTAGGGGCTTTATTAAGGGACTTTATTTAGGGGATGCATTTATGGGGTTTATTTAGGAACTGTATTTAGGGGCTTTATTTAGGGGATGCATTTAGGCGCTTTATTTAGGGACTGTATTTAGGGGCTTTATTTAGGGGATTTATTTAGGCGTTTTATATAGGGACTGTATTTAGGGGCTTTATTTAGGGGATGTATTTAGGGGCTTTATTAAGGGGATGTATTTAGGGGATGTATTGAGGGGCTTTATTTAGAGGATGTATTTAGGGGCTTTATTTAGGGACTTTATTTAGGGGATGTTTTTAGGACTTTATATAGGGGATGCATTTAGGGGGTTTGTTTAGGGACTGTATTTAGGGGATGTATTTAGGGGCTTTATTTAGGGACTTTATTTGGGGACTTTATTTAGGAGATGTTTTTAGGACTTTATTTAGGGGATGCATTTAGGCGCTTTATTTAGGGACTGTATTTAGGGGCTCTATTTAGGGGATGTATTTAGGGGCTTTATTTAGGGGATGTTTTTAGGACTTTATTTAGGGGATGCATTTAGGCACTTTATTAAGGGACTGTATTTAGGGGCTTTATTTAGGGGATGCATTTAGGGGCTTTATTTGGGGACTGTATTTAGGGGCTTTATTTAGGGGATGTATTTATGGGCTTTATTTAGAGACTTTATTTAGGAGATGTTTGTAGGACTTTTTTTAGGGGATGCATTTAGGCGCTTTGTTTAGGGACTTTATTTAGGGGATATTTTTAGGACATTATTTAGGGGATGCAGTTAGGCTCTTTATTTAGGGACTGTTTTTAGGAGCTTTATTTAGGGGATGCATTTAGGGGCTTTATTTAGGGGATTTATTTAGGGGCTTTATTTAGGAGATGCATTTAGGCGCTTTATTTAGGGACTGTATTTAGGGGCTTTATTTAGGGGATTCATTTAGGCGCTTTATATAGGGACTGTATTTAGGGGCTTTATTTAGGGGATGTATTAAGAGGCTTTATTAAGGGGATGTATTTAGGGGCTTTATTTAGGGGATGTATTGAGGGCCTTTTTTTAGAGGATGTATTCAGGGGCTTTATTAAGGGACTTTATTTAGGTGATGTTTTTAGGACTTTATTTAGGGGATCCATTTAGAGGGTTTATTTAGGGACTGTAGTTAGGGGCTTTATTTAAGGGATGTAGTTAGGGGCTTTATTAAGGGACTTTATTTAGGGGATGCATTTAGGGGGTTTATTTAGGAACTGTATTTAGGGGCTTTATTTAGGGGATGCATTTAGGCGCTTTATTTAGGGACTGTATTAAGGGGATGTTTTTAGGACTTTATTTAGGGGATGCCTTTAGTCTCTTTATTTAGGGACTGTATTTAGGGGCTTTATTTAGGGGATGCATTTAGGGGCTTTATTAAAGGGGATGTATTTAGGGGCTTTATTAAGGGACTTTATTTAGGTGATGTTTTTAGGACTTTATTTAGGGGATGCATTTAGAGGGTTTATTTAGGGACTGTATTTAGGGGCTTTATTTAGGGGATGCATTTACGGGCTTTATTTAGGGGATGTATTTAGTGGCTTTATTTAGGGACTTTATTTAGGGGATGTTTTTAGTACTTTATTTAGGGTATGCATTTAGGCTCTTTATTTAAGGACTGTTTTTAGGGGCTTTATTTAGGGGATGCATTTAGGCACTTTATTTAGGGACTGTATTTAGGGGCTTTATTTAGGGGATTCATTTAGGCGTTTTATAAAGGGACTGTATGTAGAGGCTTTATTTAGGGGATGTATTTACGGGCTTTATTAAGGGGATGTATTTAGGGGATGTATTGAGGGGCTTTATTTAGGGGATGCATTTAGGGGCTTTATTTAGGGGATGTATTTAGGGGCTTTATTAAGGGACTTTATTTAGGTGATGTTTTTAGGACTTTATTTAGGGGATGCATTTAGAGGGTTTATTTAGGGGCTGTTTTTAGGGGCTTTATTTAGGGGATGCATTTAGGGGCTTTATTTAGGGACTGTATTTAGGGGCTTTATATAGGGGATTCATTTAGGCGCTTTATATAGGGACTGTATTTAGGGGCTTTATTTAGGGGATGTATTAAGGGGCTTTATTAAGGGAATGTATTTAGGGGCTTTATTTAGGGGATGTATTGAGGGCCTTTTTTTAGAGGATGTATTCAGGGGCTTTATTAAGGGACTTTATTTAGGTGATGTTTTTAGGACTTTATTTAGGGGATCCATTTAGAGGGTTGATTTAGGGACTGTAGTTAGGGGTTTTATTTAGGGGATGTAGTTAGGGGCTTTATTAAGGGACTTTATTTAGGGGATGCATTTAGGGGGTTTATTTAGGAACTGTATTTAGGGGCTTTATTTAGGGGATGCATTTAGGCGCTTTATTTAGGGACTGTATTAAGGGGCTATATTTAGGAGATTCATTTGGGCGTTTTATATAGGGACTGTATTTAGCGGCTTTATTTAGGGGATGTATTTAGGGGCTTTATTAAGGGGATGTATTTAGGGGATGTATTGAGGGGCTTTATTTAGAGGATGTATTTCGGGGCTTTATTTAGGGACTTTATTTAGGGGATGTTTTTAGGACTTTATTTAAAGAATGCATTTGGGGGCTTTATTTAGGGACTTTATTTAGGGGATGTTTTTAGGACTTTATATAGGGGATGCATTTAGGGGGTTTGTTTAGGGACTGTATTTAGGGGCTTTATTTAGGGGATGTATTTAGGGGCTTTATTTAGGGACTTTATTTGGGGGATGATCTTAGGACTTTAGTTAAGGGATGCATTTAGGCGCTTTATTTAGGGACTATATTTAGGGGCTCTATTTACGGGATGTATTAAGGGACTTTATTTAGGGACTTTATTTAGGAGATGTTTTTAGGACTTTATTTAGGGGATATATTTAGGCGCTTTATTTAGGGGCTTTATTTAGGGACTTTATTTAGGGGATGTTCTTAGGACTTTATTAAGGGGATGCACTTAGGCGCTTTATTTAGGGACTGTATTTAGGGGCTCTATTTAGGGGATGTATTTAGGGGCTTTATTTAGAGACTTTAATTAGGTGATGTTTTTAGGACTTTATTTAGGGCATGTATTTAGGGACTTTATTTAGGGGATGTTTTTAGGACTTTATTTAAGGGATGCATTAAGGGGGTTTATTTAGGAACTGTTTTTAGGGGCTTTATTTAGGGGATGTTTTTAGGACTTTATTTAGGGGATGCATTTAGGCAGTTTATTTAGGGACTGTATTTAGGGACTTTATTTAGGGGATGCATTTAGGGGCTTTATTTGGGGACTGTATTTAGGGACTTTATTTAGGGGATGCATTTAGGCGCTTTGTTTAGGGACTTTATTTAGGGGATGTTTTTAGGACTTAATTTAGGGGATGCATTTAGTGGGTTTATTTAGGGACTTTATTTAGGGGCTTTATTTAGGGGAAGTATTTAGGGGCTTTATTTAGGGACTTTATTTGGGGGATGTTTTTAGGACTTTATTTAGGGGATGCATTTAGGGGGTTTATTTAGGGACTTTTTTTAGGGGATGTTTTTAGGACTATATTTAGGGGCTTTATTTCGTGACTTTATTTAGGGGATATTTTTAGGACATTATTTAGGGGATGCATTTAGGGGCTTTATTTAGGTACTGTATTTAGGGGCTCTATTTAGGGACTTTATTTAGGAGATGTTTTTATGACTATTTAGGGGATGCATTTAGAGGGGTTTTTTTAGGGACTGCAATAAGGGACTTTATTTAGGGGATGTATTTAGGGGCTTTATTAAGGGACTTTATTTAGGCGATGTTTTTAGGACTTTATTTAGGGGATGCATTTAGGCGCTTTATTTAGGGACTGTATTTAGGGGGTTTATTTAGGGGATGCATTTAGGCGCTTTATTTAGGGACTGTATTTAGGGGCTTTATTTAGGGGATTCATTTAGGCTCTTTATTTAGGGACTGTATTTAGGGGCTTTATTTAGTGGCTTTATTAAGGGACTTTATTTAGGTGATGTTTTTAGGACTTTATTTAGGGGATGCATTTAGTGGGTTTATTTAGGGACTGTATTTAGGTGCTTTATTTCGGGGATGTAATTAGGGGCTTTATTTAGGGACTTTATTTAGGGGATGTTTTTAGGACTTTATTTAGGGGATGCATTTAAGTGATTTATTTAGGGACTGCATTTAGAGGCTTTATTTAGGGGATGCATTTAGGGGCTTTATTTGGGGACTGTATTTAGGGGCTTTATTTAGGGGATGCATTTAGGGGCTTTATTTAGGGGATGCATTTAGGGGCTTTATTTAGGGGATGTATTTAGGGGCTTTATTAAGGGACTTTATTTAGGTGATGTTTTTAGAACTTTATTCAAGGGGTTTATTTAGGGACTATATTTAGGGGCTTTATTTAGGGGATGCATTTAGGTGCTTTATTTAGTGACTGTATTTAGGGGCTTTATTTAGGGGATGTATTTAGGGGCTTTATTAAGGGACTATATTTAGGTGATGTTTTTAGGACTTTAATTAGGGGATGCATTTAGAGGGTTTATTTAGGGACTGTATTTAGGGGCTTTATTTAGGGGATGCATTTAGGGGCTTTATTTAGGGGATGTATTTAGGGGCTTTATTAAGGGACTTTATTTAGGAGATGTTTTTAGGACTTTATTTAGGGGATGCATTTAGGCGCTTTATTTAGGGACTTTATTTAGGGGATGTTTTTAGGACTTTATTTAGGGGATGCATTTAGGGGGTTTATTCAGGGACTTTTTTTAGGTGATGTTTTTAGGGGCTTTATTTAGAGACTTTAATTAGTTGATGTTTTTAGGACTTTATTTCGGGGATGTAATTAGGGACTTTATTCAGGGACTTTATTTAGGGGATGTTTTTAGGACTTTATTTAAGGGATGCATTTAGGGGGTTTATTTAGGGACTGTTTTTAGGGGCTTTATTTAGGGGATGTTTTTAGGACTTTATTTAGGGGATGCATTTAGGCGCTTTATTTAGGGACTGTATTTAGTGGCTTTATTTAGGGTATGCATTTAAGGGCTTTATTTGGGGACTGTATTTAGGGGCTTTATTTAGGGGATGTATTTAGGGGCTTTATTTAGGGGATGTATTTAGGGGATGTATTTAGGGGCTTTATTAAGGGAATGTATTTAGGGGCTTTATTTAGGGGATGTATTTAGGGGATGTATTGAGGTACTTTATTTAGAGGATCTATTTAGGGGCTTTATTTAGGGACTTTATTTAGGGGATGCATTTAGGCTCTTTATTTAAGGGATGCATTTGGGGGTTTATTTAGGCACTTTATAGAGGGACTGTATTTAGGGGCTTTATTTAGGGGATGTATTTAGGGGCTTTATTAAGGGGATGTATTGAGTGGCTTTTTTTTAGAGGATGTATTTAGGGGCTTTATTAATGGACTTTATTTAGGTGATGTTTTTAGGACTTTATTTAGGGGATGCATTTAGAGGGTTTCTTTAGGGACTGTAGTTAGTGGCTTTATTTAGGGGATGTATTTAGGGGCTTTATTAAGGGACTTTATTTAGGTGATGTTTTTAGAACTTTATTCAGGGGGTTTATTTAGGGACTGTATTTAGGGGCTTTATTTAGGGGATGCATTTAGGTATTTTATTTAGGGACTGTATTTAGGGGCGTTATTTAGGGGATGTACTTAGGGGCTTTATTAAGGGACTTTATTTAGGTGATGTTTTTAGGACTTTATTTAGGGGATGCATTTAGAGGGTTTATTTAGGGACTGTATTTAGGGGCTTTATTTAGGGGATGCATTTAGGGGCCTTATTTAGGGGATGTATTTAGGGGCTTTATTTAGGAGATGCATTTAGGCACTTTATTTAGGGACTGTATTTAGGGGCTTTATTTAGGGGATTCATTTAGGCGCCTTATATAGGGACTGTATTTAGGGGCTTTTTTTTTGGGATGTATTTAGGGGCTTTATTAAGGGACTTTATTTAGGTGATGTTTTTAGGACTTTTTTTAGGGGATGCATTTAGAGGTTTTATTTAGGGACTGTATTTAGGGGCTTTATTTAGGGGATGTATTTAGGGGCGTTATGAAGGGACTTTATTTAGGTGATGTTTTTAGGACATTATTTAGGGGATGCATTTAGGGGGTTTATTTAGGAACTGTATTTAGGGGCTTTAGGGGATGTATTTAGGGTCTTTATTAAGGGACTTTATTTAGGTGATGTTTTTAGGGGTTTATTTAGGGACTGTAGTTAGGGGCTTTATTTAGGGGATGTATTTAGGGGCTTTCTTAAGGGACTTTATTTAGGTGATGTTTTTAGGACTTTATTTAGGGGATGCATTTAGGGGGTTTATTTAGGAACTGTATTTATGGGCTTTATTTAGGGGATGTATTTAGGCGCTTTATTTAGGGACTGTATGTAGGGGCTTTATTTAGGGGCTTTATTTAGGGGATGTATTTAGGGGCTTTATTAAGGGAATGTATTCAGGGGCTTTATTTAAGGGATGTATTGAGGGGCTTTATTTAGAGGATCTATTTAGGGGCTTTATTTAGGGACTTTATTTAGAGGATGTTTTTAGGACTTTATTTAAGGGATGCATTTGGGGGGTATATTTAGGCACTTTATATAGGGACTGTATTTAGGGGCTTTATTTAGGCGATGTATTTAGGGGCTTTATTAAGGGGATGTTTTGAGGGGCTTTTTTTAGAGGATGTATTTAGGGGCTTTATTAATGGACTTTATTTAGGTGATGTTTTTAGGACTTTATTTAGGGGATGCATTTAGAGGGTTTATTTCGGGACTGTAGATAGGGGCTTTATTTAGGGGATGTATTTAGGGGCTTTATTAAGGGACTTTATTTAGGTGATGTGTTTAGGACTTTATTTAGGGGATGCATTTAGGGGGTTTATTTAGGAACTGTATTTAGGGGCTTTATTTAGGGGATGCATTTAGGCGCTTTATTTAGGGACTGTATATAGGGGCTTTATTTAGGGGATTCATTTAGGCGTTTTATAAAGGGACTGTATTTAGGGGCTTTATTTAGGGGATGTATTTAGGGGCTTTATTAAGGGGATGTATTTAGGGGATGTATTGATGGGCTTTATTTAGAGGATGTATTAAGAGGCTTTGTTTAGGGACTTTATTTAGGTGATGTTTTTAGGACTTTATTTAGGGGATGCATTTAGAGGGTTTATTTAGGGACTGTATTTAGGGGCTTTATTTAGGGGATGCATTTAGGGGCTTTATTTGGGGACTGTTTTTAGGGGCTTTATTTAGTGGATGTGTTTAGGGGATGCATTTAGGTGCTTTATGTAGTTTATGTTTTTAGGACTTTATTTAGGGGATTTATTTAGGGACTGTATTTAGGGGCTTTATTTAGGGGATGTATTTAGGGGCTTTATTTAGGGACATTATTTAAGGGATGTTTTTAGGACTTTATTTAGGGGATGCATTTAGGCTCTTTATTTAGGGACTGTTTTTAGGGGCTTTATTTAGGGGATGCATTTAGGCGCTTTATTTAGGGACTGTATTTAGGAGCTTTTTTTAGGGGATGTATTTAGGGGCTTTATTAAGGGACTTTATTTAGGTGATGTTTTTAGAACTTTATTCAGGGGGTTTCTTTAGGGACTCTATTTAGGGACTTTATTTAGGTGATGTTTTTAGGACTTTAATTATGGGATGCATTTAGAGGCTTTATTTAGGGATGGTAGTTAGGGGCTTTATTTAGGGGATGTATTTAGGGGCTTTATTAAGGGACTTTATTTAGGTGATGTTTTTAGGACTTTATTTAGGGGATGCATTTAGAGGGTTTATTTAGGGGATGTTTTTAGGACTTTATTTAGGGGATGCATTTAGGCTCTTTATTTAGGGACTGTTTTTAGGGGCTTTATTTAGGGGATGCATTTAGGGGCTTTATTTAGGGGATGTATTTAGGGGCTTTATTTAGGAGATGCATTTAGGCGCTTTATTTAGGGACTGTATTTAGGGGCTTTATTTAGGGTATGTTTTTAGGACTTTATATAGGGGATGCATTTAGGCGCTTTATTTAGGGACTATATTTAGGGTCTCTATTTATGGGCTTTATTTAGGGACTTTATTTAGGAGATGTTTTAAGGACTTTATTTAGGCGATGCATTTAGGCGCTTTGTTTAGGGGCTTTATTGAGGGACTTTATTTAGGGACTTTATTTAGGGGATGTTTTTAGGACTGTATTTAGGGGATGCGTTTAGGGGGTTTGTTTAGGGACTGTATTTAGTGGCTTTATTTAGGGGATGTATTTAGGGACTTTATTTGGGGGATGTTTTTAGGACTTTATTTAGGGGATGCATTTAGGGACTTTATTCAGGGACTTTATTTAGGGGATGTTTTTAGGACTTTATTTAGGGGATGCATTTAGGAGGTTTATTCAGGGACTTTTTTTAGGTGATGTTTTTAGGGGATGTATTTAGGGGCTTTATTTAGAGACTTTAATTAGGTGATGTTTTTAGGACTTTATTTCGGGGATGTATTTAGGGACTTTATTCAGGGACTTTATTTAGGGGATGTTTTTAGGACTTTATTTAAGGGATGCATTTAGGGGGTTTATTTAGGGACGGTATTTAGGGGCTTTATTTCGGACATGTATTTAGGGGCTTTATTTAGGGACTTTATTTAGGGTATGTTTTTAGGACTTTATTTAGGGGATGCATTTAGGCGCTTTATTTAGGGACTATATTTAGGGGCTCTATTTATGGGCTTTATTTAGGGACTTTATTTAGGAGATGTTTTAAGGAATTTATTTAGGGGATGCATTTAGGCGCTTTGTTTAGGGGCTTTATTTAGGGACTTTATTTAGGGGATGTTTTTAGGACTTTATTTAGGGGATGCGTTTAGGGGGTTTGTTTAGGGACTGTATTTAGGGGCTTTATTTAGGGGATGTATTTAGGGACTTTATTTGGGGGATGTTTTTAGGACTTTATTTAGGGGATGCATTTAGGCGCTTTATTTAGGGACTATATTTAGGGGCTCTATTTAGGGGATGTATTTAGGGGCTTTATTTAGGGACTTTATTTAGGAGATGTTTTTAGGATTTTATTTAGGGGCTGCATTTAGGCGCTTTATTTAGGGGCTTTATTTAGGGACTTTTTTTAGGTGATGTTTTTAGGGGATGTATTTAGGGGCTTTATTTAGAGACTTTAATTAGGTGATGTTTTTAGGACTTTATTTCGGGGATGTATTTAGGGACTTTATTCAGGGACTTTATTTAGGGGATGTTTTTAGGACTTTATTTATGGGATGCATTTAGGGGGTTTATTTAGGGACTGTTTTTAGGGGCTTTATTTAGGGGATGTTTTTAGGACTTTATTTAGGGGATGCATTTAGGTGCTTTATTTAGGGACTGTATTTAGGGGCTTTATTTAGGGGATGCATTTAGGGGCTTTATTTAGGGACTTCATTTAGGGGATGTTTTTAGGACTTTATTTAGGGGATGCATTTAGGCTCTTTATTTAGGGACTGTTTTTAGGGGCTTTATTTATGGGATGCATTTTGGGGCTTAATTTAGGGACTGTTTTTAGGGGATGCATTTAGGGGATGCATTTAGGGGCTTAATTTAGGGAATGTATTTAGGGGCTTTATTAAGGGACTTTATTTAGGTGATGTTTTTAGGACTTTCTTTAGGGGATGCGTTTAGGGGGTTTGTTTAGGGACTGTTTTTAGGGGCTTTATTTAGGGGATGTATTTAGGGACTTTATTTGGGGGATGTTTTTAGGACTTTATTTAGGGCATGCATTTAGGCGCTTTATTTAGGGACTATATTTAGGGGCTCTATTTAGGGGATGTATTTAGGGGCTTTATTTAGGAGATGTTTTTAAGACTTTATTTTGGGGATGCTTTTAGGCGCTTTATTTAGGGGCTTTATTTAGGGACTTTTTTTAGGTGATGTTTTTAGGACTTTATTTCGGGGATGTATTTAGGGACTTTATTCAGGGACTTTATTTAGGGGATGTTTTTAGGACTTTATTTAAGGAATGCATTTAGGGGGTTTATTTAGGGACTGTTTTTAGGGGCTTTATTTAGGGGATGTTTTTAGGACTTTATTTAGGGGATGCATTTAGGCGCTTTATTTAGGGACTGTTTTTAGGGGCTTTATTTAGGGGATGCATTTAAGGGCTTTATTTGGGGACTGTATTTAGGGGCTTTATTTGGGGGATGTTTTTAGGACCTTATTTAGGGCATGCATTTAGGCGCTTTATTTAGGGACTATATTTAGGGGCTCTATTTAGGGGATGTATTTAGGGGCTTTATTTAGGAGATGTTTTTAGGACTTTATTTTGGGGATGCTTTTAGGCGCTTTATTTAGGGGCTTTATTTAGGGACTTTTTTTAGGTGATGTTTTTAGGACTTTATTTCGGGGATGTATTTAGGGACTTTATTCAGGGACTTTATTTAGGGGATGTTTTTAGGACTTTATTTAAGGAATGCATTTAGGGGGTTTATTTAGGGACTGTTTTTAGGGGCTTTATTTAGGGGATGTTTTTAGGACTTTATTTAGGGGATGCATTTAGGCGCTTTATTTAGGGACTGATTTTAGGGGCTTTATTTAGGGGATGCATTTAAGGGCTTTATTTGGGGACTGTATTTAGGGGCTTTATTTAGGGGATGTATTTAGGGGCTTTATTTAGGGACTTTATTTAGGGGATGTTTTTAGGACTTTATTTAGGGGATGCATTTAGGCTCTTTATTGAGGGACTGTTTTTAGGGGCTTTATTTATGGGATGCATTTAGGGGCTTAATTTAGGGACTGTTTTTAGGGGCTTTATTTAGGGGATGCATTTAGGGGCTTAATTTAGGGAATGTATTTAGGGGCTTTATTAAGGGACTTTATTTAGGTGATGTTTTTAGGACTTTCTTTAGGGGATGCATTTAGAGGGTTTATTTAGGGACTGTATTTAGGGGCTTTATTTAGGGGATGCATTTAGGGGCTTTATTTAGGGGATGTATTTAGGGGCTTTATTAAGGGACTTTATTTAGGAGATGTTTTTAGGACTTTATTTAGGGGATGCATTTAGGCGCTTTATTTAGGGACTTTATTTAGGGGATGTTTTTAGGACTTTATTTAGGGGATGCATTTAGGGGGTTTATTCAGGGACTTTTTTTAGGTGATGTTTTTAGGGGCTTTATTTAGAGACTTTAATTAGTTGATGTTTTTAGGACTTTATTTCGGGGATGTAATTAGGGACTTTATTCAGGGACTTTATTTAGGGGATGTTTTTAGGACTTTATTTAAGGGATGCATTTAGGGGGTTTATTTAGGGACTGTTTTTAGGGGCTTTATTTAGGGGATGTTTTTAGGACTTTATTTAGGGGATGCATTTAGGCGCTTTATTTAGGGACTGTATTTAGTGGCTTTATTTAGGGTATGCATTTAAGGGCTTTATTTGGGGACTGTATTTAGGGGCTTTATTTAGGGGATGTATTTAGGGGCTTTATTTAGGGGATGTATTTAGGGGATGTATTTAGGGGCTTTATTAAGGGAATGTATTTAGGGGCTTTATTTAGGGGATGTATTTAGGGGATGTATTGAGGTACTTTATTTAGAGGATCTATTTAGGGGCTTTATTTAGGGACTTTATTTAGGGGATGCATTTAGGCTCTTTATTTAAGGGATGCATTTGGGGGTTTATTTAGGCACTTTATAGAGGGACTGTATTTAGGGGCTTTATTTAGGGGATGTATTTAGGGGCTTTATTAAGGGGATGTATTGAGTGGCTTTTTTTTAGAGGATGTATTTAGGGGCTTTATTAATGGACTTTATTTAGGTGATGTTTTTAGGACTTTATTTAGGGGATGCATATAGAGGGTTTCTTTAGGGACTGTAGTTAGTGGCTTTATTTAGGGTATGTATTTAGGGGCTTTATTAAGGGACTTTATTTAGGTGATGTTTTTAGAACTTTATTCAGGGGGTTTATTTAGGGACTGTATTTAGGGGCTTTATTTAGGGGATGCATTTAGGTATTTTATTTAGGGACTGTATTTAGGGGCGTTATTTAGGGGATGTACTTAGGGGCTTTATTAAGGGACTTTATTTAGGTGATGTTTTTAGGACTTTATTTAGGGGATGCATTTAGAGGGTTTATTTAGGGACTGTATTTAGGGGCTTTATTTAGGGGATGCATTTAGGGGCCTTATTTAGGGGATGTATTTAGGGGCTTTATTTAGGAGATGCATTTAGGCACTTTATTTAGGGACTGTATTTAGGGGCTTTATTTAGGGGATTCATTTAGGCGCCTTATATAGGGACTGTATTTAGGGGCTTTTTTTTTGGGATGTATTTAGGGGCTTTATTAAGGGACTTTATTTAGGTGATGTTTTTAGGACTTTTTTTAGGGGATGCATTTAGAGGTTTTATTTAGGGACTGTATTTAGGGGCTTTATTTAGGGGATGTATTTAGGGGCGTTATGAAGGGACTTTATTTAGGTGATGTTTTTAGGACATTATTTAGGGGATGCATTTAGGGGGTTTATTTAGGAACTGTATTTAGGGGCTTTAGGGGATGTATTTAGGGTCTTTATTAAGGGACTTTATTTAGGTGATGTTTTTAGGGGTTTATTTAGGGACTGTATTTAGGGGCTTTATTTAGGGGATGTATTTAGGGGCTTTCTTAAGGGACTTTATTTAGGTATTGTTTTTAGGACTTTATTTAGGGGATGCATTTAGGGGGTTTATTTAGGAACTGTATTTATGGGCTTTATTTAGGGGATGTATTTAGGCGCTTTATTTAGGGACTGTATGTAGGGGCTTTATTTAGGGGCTTTATTTAGGGGATGTATTTAGGGGCTTTATTAAGGGAATGTATTCAGGGGCTTTATTTAAGGGATGTATTGAGGGGCTTTATTTAGAGGATCTATTTAGGGGCTTTATTTAGGGACTTTATTTAGAGGATGTTTTTAGGACTTTATTTAAGGGATGCATTTGGGGGGTATATTTAGGCACTTTATATAGGGACTGTATTTAGGGGCTTTATTTAGGCGATGTATTTAGGGGCTTTATTAAGGGGATGTTTTGAGGGGCTTTTTTTAGAGGATGTATTTAGGGGCTTTATTAATGGACTTTATTTAGGTGATGTTTTTAGGACTTTATTTAGGGGATGCATTTAGAGGGTTTATTTCGGGACTGTAGATAGGGTTTTTATTTAGGGGATGTATTTAGGGGCTTTATTAAGGGACTTTATTTAGGTGATGTGTTTAGGACTTTATTTAGGGGATGCATTTAGGGGGTTTATTTAGGAACTGTATTTAGGGGCTTTATTTAGGGGATGCATTTAGGCGCTTTATTTAGGGACTGTATATAGGGGCTTTATTTAGGGGATTCATTTAGGCGTTTTATAAAGGGACTGTATTTAGGGGCTTTATTTAGGGGATGTATTTAGGGGCTTTATTAAGGGGATGTATTTAGGGGATGTATTGATGGGCTTTATTTAGAGGATGTATTAAGAGGCTTTGTTTAGGGACTTTATTTAGGTGATGTTTTTAGGACTTTATTTAGGGGATGCATTTAGAGGGTTTATTTAGGGACTGTATTTAGGGGCTTTATTTAGGGGATGCATTTAGGGGCTTTATTTAGGGACTTCATTTAGGGGATGTTTTTAGGACTTTATTTAGGGGATGCATTTAGGCTCTTTATTTAGGGACTGTTTTTAGGGGCTTTATTTATGGGATGCATTTTGGGGCTATATTTAGGGACTGTTTTTAGGGGCTTTATTTAGGGGATGCATTTAGGGGCTTAATTTAGGGAATGTATTTAGGGGCTTTATTAAGGGACTTTATTTAGGTGATGTTTTTAGGACTTTCTTTAGGGGATGCGTTTAGGGGGTTTGTTTAGGGACTGTTTTTAGGGGCTTTATTTAGGGGATGCATTTAGGGGCTTAATTTAGGGAATGTATTTAGGGGCTTTATTAATGGACTTTATTTAGGTGATGTTTTTAGGACTTTCTTTAGGAGATGCGTTTAGGGGGTTTGTTTAGGGACTGTATTTAGGGGCTTTATTTAGGGGATGTATTTAGGGACTTTATTTGGGGGATGTTTTTAGGACTTTATTTAGGGCATGCATTTAGGCGCTTTATTTAGGGACTATATTTAGGGGCTCTATTTAGGGGATGTATTTAGGGGCTTTATTTAGGAGATGTTTTTAGGACTTTATTTTGGGGATGCTTTTAGGCGCTTTATTTAGGGGCTTTATTTAGGGACTTTTTTTAGGTGATGTTTTTAGGACTTTATTTCGGGGATGTATTTAGGGACTTTATTCAAAGACTTTATTTAGGGGATGTTTTTAGGACTTTATTTAAGGAATGCATTTAGGGGGTTTATTTAGGGACTGTTTTTAGGGGCTTTATTTAGGGGATGTTTTTAGGACTTTATTTAGGGGATGCATTTAGGCGCTTTATTTAGGGACTGTTTTTAGGGGCTTTATTTAGGGGATGCATTTAAGGGCTTTATTTGGGGACTGTATTTAGGGGCTTTATTTGGGGGATGTTTTTAGGACCTTATTTAGGGCATGCATTTAGGCGCTTTATTTAGGGACTATATTTAGGGGCTCTATTTAGGGGATGTATTTAGGGGCTTTATTTAGGAGATGTTTTTAGGACTTTATTTTGGGGATGCTTTTAGGCGCTTTATTTAGGGGCTTTATTTAGGGACTTTTTTTAGATGATGTTTTTAGGACTTTATTTCGGGGATGTATTTAGGGACTTTATTCAGGGACTTTATTTAGGGGATGTTTTTAGGACTTTATTTAAGGAATGCATTTAGGGGGTTTATTTAGGGACTGTTTTTAGGGGCTTTATTTAGGGGATGTTTTTAGGACTTTATTTAGGGGATGCATTTAGGCGCTTTATTTAGGGACTGATTTTAGGGGCTTTATTTAGGGGATGCATTTAAGGGCTTTATTTGGGGACTGTATTTAGGGGCTTTATTTAGGGGATGTATTTAGGGGCTTTATTTAGGGACTTTATTTAGGGGATGTTTTTAGGACTTTATTTAGGGGATGCATTTAGGCTCTTTATTTAGGGACTGTTTTTAGGGGCTTTATTTATGGGATGCATTTAGGGGCTTAATTTAGGGACTGTTTTTAGGGGCTTTATTTAGGGGATGCATTTAGGGGCTTAATTTAGGGAATGTATTTAGGGGCTTTATTAAGGGACTTTATTTAGGTGATGTTTTTAGGACTTTCTTTAGGGGATGCATTTAGAGGGTTTATTTAGGGACTGTATTTAGGGGCTTTATTTAGGGGATGCATTTAGGGGCTTTATTTAGGGGATGTATTTAGGGGCTTTATTAAGGGACCTTAATTAGGTGATGTTTTTAGGACTTTATTTAGGGGATGCATTTAGAGGGTTTTTTTAGGGACTGTATTTAGGGACTTTATTTAGGGACTGTATTTATGGGCTTTATTTAGGGGATGTATTTAGGAGCTTCATTTAGTTACAATATTTAGGGACTCTATTTAGGGGATGTATTAAGGGCTTTATTTAGGGACTATTGAGGGGATGTTTTAAGGGCTTTATTTAAGGGCTGTATTTAGGGACTTTATTTAGGTACTTTATTTGGGGACTATATTTACGGTCTGTATTTAGAGGATGTTTTTAGGGGCTGTTTTTTTTCCTTTAGTTAGGGACTTTATTAATGTAATGTTTTTAGGGCTTTACTTAGGGGATGTATTTAGGGGTAGGGATGGGCGAATAAATTCGCCATGGTTAAATTCGCGGCGAATTTCTGCGTTTCGCCGCGGGCGAATTTTTCGCGAAATTGCGGCAAAAATTCGCCTCGCGACTCGTTTCGCCGCGCGTCGAAATTTTCGTCGCGCGACGAGCCGCGACGCCGCTAATGCGCGTCAAAACAAAAAGACGCGCGACAAACTAAACATCACCCACAGCAGCCAATAAGATGTGAGCCATCCCTGAGCCAACCCACTGGCTATATAAGGAGCTGCAGAGGCGGCCATTACTCGTGGCGTTTCTGGTAGAGGTAGAGAGAGCAGGATAGTGAGAGATTTGTGTGTGATTTAGCTAGTGGAGTTTGTGTAGAGAGCTTTTTTTTTTTCTGAGTCAGTGCAAGTGGAGGTTGTGGATTTCAGTTTACTGTTTTCCCTCTTCTGCTTGCCTGCTCACCACCCAATAGCCCTTTTTAGGGCTAACTGTCTTTGTCTTTGTCTGTGCTGGTGTGTGTACTCCTTGTGGGTGCACACTTCTGCTGAGGGGATTTAGTTGAGGGTTTTATTTTTTTCTCCTTTCCTTCCCCGAAATATCCAAACCCCCCCCCTTATATATATTTTTTTTTTTTAAGTTTAGTTGCCCAATATGACGGGCCGTGGGAGAGGGGGGATGGGTGGTGGTGGTGGGAAGAAGGGTGGGTTAGGGATGGGTGGTGGTGGTGGTGGGAAGAAGGGTGGGATAGGGAGGGGTGGCCGAGGAAGAGGCCGTGGTGCTGGCCGTGGGCATCCAACCCCACAACAGCCATGTGCCATGCCCAGTCTGGGCACTGTAAATCAGTCGCAGCACAAGCTGCCATCAAAGCAGCTGCCATCACAGCAGCAGCTGCAACAACAACAGCAGCAGCTGCAACAACAACAGCAGCAGCAGCTGCAACAACAACAGCAGCAGCAGCTGCAACAACAGCAGCAGCAAATGCCACAGCAGCAGGTGGCTGTGGGTCGCAGCAGCGGGGCAACTGGTCCACGTAGGACTGTGCCCGATTTTTTTGCCACTGCTTCGCGACCCATACGGTCGCAGCAGGCAGAGGCAGTGGTAGACTGGCTGACCCAGGCTACCTCATCTGCAGCAGGCACCAGTGAGCGGCAGGAGGTGGCATCACCTGCTAGCTCAGTGTGGGATGACACCCCATCCCTCTTATTTGATCCTGAGGTGGACTTGGGCCCAGACACCCTGGATCTTTTTGATGATCAGGCAGGAATGGGGGGGGCATTCATGTCTGATGAAGAGGAGGAGGTGGTCATGTCACAGCCCACATCAATAGGGGATATTGGGCAGGGTCCCCTTATGGCAGGGCAGCAAGTTGCTGGTGTGGGGTCAGACACCAGCATGCTGGATGTGGGTATTGATGCCATGTATGAGGCAGGGTCTGGTCTGGGGGAGGACGATGACAGGGACAGACCCTGGGAGCCGGCTCCAGAGGATAACAGCAGCAGTTCAGGGGGGGAACTGTTTGTTGTTGATGAGGATGAAGAGCCGGCTCCACCGACCACTGCTAGGGGGGGCAGGCAACAGGGCAGCACTGCGCCTAGGTCCAAAGCCTATGTGCGTACGGGTGGGGACCATCCTCAACCCTCCACAGCAGGCAAGGCAGTGGCCCGCACTTCAGCAGTGTGGGCTTTTTTCACGTGCCAGGCAGAGGACCAGGCAATAGCAGTGTGCCAGCTCTGCCGGCAGAAGGTTCGAAGGGGGCAGGCAGGGTCACATATGGGAACATCAGCTTTAAGTTCCCATATGAAACGTCATCACAGGATGACGTGGGAGCAGCACCAAAGTGGCAGGGCACCGGGTGGCAGTGGTGCTTCCTGTCCACCTCCTCCCATTCCTCAGGGAAGAGGTGCCAGCTCCCCAGACCCATGCAGCAATCCCCATTGCTCCTGTCCAGATGATAAAAATTTTCCCGAATAAAGGGGAGGGGACAGGGGCGACGAATGGCAGTGGGCCTAGGGGTGTCCGCTATGTAAATCTTGCCCTGCACTTGATTCCTATTTATTTTGGTATTTTGGAGCAAATGTGTATTTGTTTAGGCCTGTGACAAGGCTAATAAGAATTTTACTTCACATAAAGGTAGATTTATTTAAACGTAATAAATAGGTTTCCCTTCTTAACTACAATAAAGTTAATTTTCCTGTAGTTACAACATGACACCTTATCCTGTATAATGTATACTGTACAAATGCAATTGGTGTGTTACTCAAACTGAAATTTATTCATTGCCAGCTGAGTGGATCCAAGATGATCCTGATGATGATGATGATGGGGAAGTACCAGCACCACCACCACCTGACCAGGCAGCACCGCCTGTACCTGATGAGGCAGCACCGCCTCCACCACCTCACCGGGCGGCACCACCACCTCACCAGGTGGCACCACCTCACCAGGCGGCACCACCACCTCACCAGGTGGCACCACCACCTCACCAGGCGGCACCACCACCTCACCAGGTGGCACCACCTCACCAGGCGGCACCACCACCTCACCAGGTGGCACCACCAGCGGACGACCAGGGGCTCAGTGTAGGCACTCAGACAGAGCATGCCTACTACGACCAGACTGAGCTCCTGGTCACCCTAGCTCATCAAGGAGCTGGGAGAGGTTAGGGACATTGTTGACAACCTCCAGAGGGTTGTTGCTCCTCCTCCTCCACTTTAATTTATTTATTATTTGTTACAGCACCAGTTGTGCTATATGTTGTGAATTAAAAAAAATTTTTATATCTTTATATTTTGAGTTCATTTTTCATTTGACTAAACTAATACTCACATGGTACTTGGAATTGTTTGGATTCTAATAACACAACGATGACTATTCTTAATCGGAGTCATTAAAATTACATTACATAGTATTTCAGAATCATTACAATTACATGATGTAAATATAAGGTTCATTCACATAAACATATGGTTTATTCATTTTTATCTGAGATACAAAGCATCCAGATACTATCTGTTCAGATTTATTAGTTGTACTTGTGTTAGTAATCTACTATTAGATATTTGAAGTACAGATGGTACTTTTTGGTTAAACAGAGATATAGAGTAGTAGTAGATACCATTACCAGTTGACCAGAGGTAATGTGAAAAAATCCACAAACGTTAAAAGTTTAAGAAACTTGCAAAATGGGAGCCATTTTTTCAAGATAGGAGTCCTCTAACAATGCAGGGCATGTGTGTAGCAGTATACTAAGTGAAACACGCATGTGTATTGGTCTTCCCATGGAGTCCAATCCAATTCAGCACATTCAGACACAAAGCAAAAGATACCATGTTCATTTATCATCACAGACTACAAAGCTTGAAACTAAGGGGAAAATTTTTATTTGTAGGCCCAAAGATGAAAAAAGGTTATACAAACAAAACACCCATAGAAGATGGGCTTCATCAAATTGCACTGCGCGTCAAAAATAACGTCGCGCGTTAAAACACATACTTGCGTCCGCGACAAAATATTTTGACGCGCGACAAAATCGGGCCGCGCGACTCGTTTCGCGAATTTTTCGCCGTTTCGCGAATTTCGCTGGAAATTCGCGAATTATTCGGCGAAGCGAAACGCGACAGATTCGCCCATCACTATTTAGGGGCTTTATTTAGGTACTTTATTTAGGGACTATATTTAGGGTCTGTATTTAGAGGATGTTTTTAGGGGTTGTTTTTTTGCCTTTATTTAGGGACTGTGTTTAGGGGATTTATTTATGGGTTTTATTTAAGGGCTTTATTTAGTGACTGTATTATGGAACTGTATTTAGGGCCTTTATTTAGGGGATGTATTTAGGGGCTTTATTTAGGAACTGTATTTACTGGATGATTTAAGGGCTTATTTATAGGATTCATTTAGGGTGTTTATTTAGGGACGGTATTTAGGGGATGCATTTAGGGGCTTTATTTACAGGTTTTATTTAGGGACTTTATTTAGGAGATATTTTTAAGGGCTGTATTTAGGGGATGTATTTAGGGACTTTATTTATGGACTGTATTTAGGGGATGTTTTTAGGGGATGTTTTTAGGGCTTTATTTAGGGGATGCATTTAGTGAGTTTATTTATGGAGTGTATTTAGGAGCTTTACTTAGGGGATTAAGTTAAGGGCTTTATTTAGGGGCTTTTATTTAGGGACCATATTTAGGGACTGTATTTAGTGGATGTTTTTATGGGCTGTATTTAAGGGATGTATGTATGGGCTCTATTTATGGACTGTATTTAGGGGATGTTTTCAGTGCTTTATTTTGGGGATTCATTTAGGGGTTTATTTAGGGACTGTATTTAGGGGATGCATTTAGGAGTTTTATTTAGGGACTTTATTTAGGGACTGTATTTAGGGGATTTATTTAGGGACGTATTTTGGAACTGTATTTAGGAGCTTTATTTAGGAGATGCATTAATGGGCTTTATTTAGGGACTGTATTTCGGGGATGTTTATAGGACTGTATTTAGGGGCTTCAATTAGGGACTGTATTTAGGGGTTGTTTTTAGGGCTTTATTTAAGGGATGCATTTAGGGACTTCATTTAGTTACAGTATTTAGGTACTCTATTTAGGGGATGTATTTAGGGGCTTTATTTAGGGACTATTGAGGGGATGTTTTAAGGGCTTTATTTAGGGGTTGTATTTAGGGGCATTATCTAGGTACTGTTTATGGGATATTTTTAGGATTTTTTTTAGGGACTGTATTTAGGAGCTTAATTTGGGGATGGATTTAGGGGCTTTATTTAAGGACTTTTCTTAGGGCTTTATTCAGGGGATTCATTTGGCTGTTTTTTTTCCATTAGTTAGGGACTTTATTAATGTAATGTTTTCAGGGCTTTACTTAGGGGATGTATTTAGGGGCTTTATTTAGGTACTTTATTTAGGGACTATATTTAGGGTCTGTATTTAGAGGATGTTTTTAGGGGTTGTTTTTTTGCCTTTATTTAGGGACTGTGTTTAGGGGATTTATTTATCGGTTTTATTTAAGGGCTTTATTTAGTGACTGTATTATGGAACTGTATTTAGGGCCTTTATTTAGGGGATGTATTTAGGGGCTTTATTTAGGAACTGTATTTACTGGATGATTTAAGGGCTTATTTATAGGATTCATTTAGGGTGTTTATTTAGGGACGGTATTTAGGGGATGCATTTAGGGGCTTTATTTACAGGTTTTATTTAGGGACTTTATTTAGGAGATATTTTTAAGGGGTGTATTTAGGGGATGTATTTAGGGACTTTATTTATGGACTGTATTTAGGGGATGTTTTTAGGGGATATTTTTAGGGCTTTATTTAGGGGATGCATTTAGTGAGTTTATTTATGGACTGTATTTAGGAGCTTTACTTAGGGGATTAAGTTAAGGGCTTTATTTAGGGGATGCATTTAAGGGCTTTTATTTAGGGACCATATTTAGGGACTGTATTTAGTGGATGTTTTTATGGGCTGTATTTATGGGATGTATGCATGGGCTCTATTTAGGTACTTTATTTAGGGGATGTTTTTAGTGCTTTATTTTGGGGATTCATTTAGTGGTTTATTTAGAGACTGTATTTAGGGGATGCATTTAGGAGTTTTATTTAGGGACTTTATTTAGGGGATGTTTTTAATGTTTTATTTAGTGGATTCATTTGGGGTGTTTATTTAAGGACTGTATTTAGGGGCTTTATTTAGGTGATGCATTTAGGGGCTTTATTTACGGGAGGTTTTGGGGACTGTATTTAGGGGATAATTTTAAGTGTTGTATTTAGGGGATGTATTTTGGGACTTTATTTAGGGACTGTATTTAGGTAATGTTTTTAGGGCTTTATTTAGGGGATTCTTTCAGGGGATTTATTAAGGAACTGTGTTTAGGGGCTTTATTTTGGGACTGTATTTAGGGGATATTTTCGGCCTTAATATTGGTGATGTATTTAGTGGGTTTATTTAGGGACTGTATTTAGGGGCTTTATTTGGGGATTGTATTTAGGGGATTTTTTAGGGCTTAATATTGGGGATGCATTTAGTGGTTTTATTTAAGGACTGTATTTAGGGGCTTTATTTAGGGGATGCATTTAGGGGCTTTATTTAGGGACTATATTCAGGGTCTGTATTTAGGGGATGTTTTTTAGGAGATGTATTTAGAGCCTGTATTTGGGGACTATTTTTAGGGGATTTATTTAGGGGCTTTATTTTAGGACAGTATTTCGGAACTGTATTTAGGGGCTTTATTTAGGGACTGTATTGAGGGACTGTATTTAGGGGCTTTATTACGGGATGTATTTAGGGGCTTTATTTGGGGACTGTATTTTGGAACTGTATTTAGGGGCTTTATTTAGGGGATGCATTTATGGGGTTTATTTAGCGACTGTATTTCAGGGATGTTTATACATTTATTTAGGAGATATTTTTAAGTGCTGTATTTAGGGACTTTATTTAGGGACTGTATTTAGGTAATGTTTTTAGGGCTTTACTTAAGGATGTATTTAGGGGCTTTACTTAGGTACTTTATGTAAGGGCTTTATTTAGGGACTATATTTAGGGACTGTATTTAGTGGATGTTTTTATGGGCTGTATTTAAATGATGTATTTATGGGCTCTATTTATGGACCGTATTTAGGGGATGTTTTTAGGGCTTTATTTTGGGGATTCATTTAGCGGGTTTATTCAGGGACTGTATTTAGGGGCTTTATTTGGGGGATGCATTTAGGGGCTTTATTTAGGGGATATTTTTAAGGGCTGTATTTAGGGGATGTATTTTGGGACTTTATTTAGGGACCGTATGTAGGTAATGATTTTAGGGCTTTACTTAGGGGATGTATTTAGGGGCTTTATTTGGGGACTGTATTTAGCGGTTGTTTTTAGGGCTTTTTTTAAGGGATACATTTAGGGGCTTTATTTCGGGACTATTTCGGGTATTTTTTAGGGCTTTATTTAGAGGATTCATTCATGTTATTTTTTTTAGGGACTGTATTTAGTGGATGTATGTAGGAATTTTATTTAAGGGTTTTATTTAGGGACTGTATTTAGGGGCTTTATTTACGCGGGTTTTTTAGGGACTGTATTTAGGGGATAATTTTAAGGGCTGTATTTAGGGGCTTTATTTCTGGACTATTTAGGGTATTTTTTAGGGCTTTATTTAGAGGATTCATTCATGTTATTTTTTTTAGGGACTGTATTTAGTGGATGTATGTAGGAATTTTATTTAAGGGTTTTATTTAGGGACTGTATTTAGGGGATTTTTTATGGGCTTTATTTAGGGGATGTTTTTAGGGGCGTTATTTAGGGACTGTATTTAGGGGATGTTTTTATGGAGTTTTTTTAGGCACCGTATTTCTGAGCTTAATTTAGTGGATGCATTTAGGGGCTTTATTAATGGACTTTATTTAGGGGATCCATTTGGGGGGTTTATTTAGGGACTTTATTTAGGGGATTAATTAGGGGCTTTATTTAGGGGATGCATTTAGGGACTTTATATAGGGACGGTATTTAGGTAATGTTTTTAGGGCTTTACTTAGGGGATGTATTTAGTGGCTTTATTTAGGGACTATATTTAGGGTCTGTACTCAGGGTATGTTTTTACGGGTTGTTTTTAGAGCCTGTATTTAGGGTCTTTATTTAGGGACTTTATTTAAGGGCTTTATTTAGGGACTGTATTTTGGAACTGTTTTTAGGGGCTTTACTTAGGGGATGTATTCAGGGGCTTTATTTGGGGACTGTATTTAATGACTGTATTTAGGGGCTGTATTTATGGGATGTATTTAGGGTTTTATTTAGGGGCTGTATGTTGGGGATGTATTTAGGGGCTGTATTTCGGGGCTGTATTTAGGGACTGTAATTATGGGATGAATTTAGGGGCTTTATTTAGGTACTGTATTTAGGGACTGTATTAAGGGGATGTTTTTAGGGACTGTATTTTGGGGCTATATTTAGGGGATGCATTTAGGGGATGAATATTAGGGGCTTTATTTAGGGGATGCATTTATGGGCTTTATTTGGGAATTTATTCAGGTACTGTATTTAGGGGATTTTTTTTAGGGTTTTATTTAGGGGATGTATTTAGGGGCTTTATTTAGGGACTGTATTGAGGGACTGTATTTACAGGCTTTATTTAGGGGATGTATTTAGGGCCTTTATTTAGGGATTTATTTACGGACTGTATTTAGGGGATTTATTTAGGGACTTTATTTAGGGACTGTATTTTGGATCTGTATTGAAGGGCTTTATTTAGCGGATGTATTTATGGGCTTTATTTAGGGACAGTATTTTGGGGATGTTTATATGGGCTGTATTTAGGGGCTTCAATTGGGGACTGTATTTAGCAGTTGTTTTTAGGGCTTTATTTAGGGGATACATTTAGGGGCTTTATTTAGGGACTGTATTGAGGGACTGTATTAAGGGGCTTTATTTAGGGGATGTATTTAGGGTCTGTATTTAGGGACTCTATTTAGGGCCTGTATTGAGGGACTTTATTTAGGAACTGTAGTTAGGGGATTTAATTAGGGACTTTATTTAGGGACTGTATTTTGGAACTGTATTTAGGGGCTTTATTTAGGGGATGCATTCTGGGCTTTATTTGGGGACGGTATTTAGGGGATGTTTTTAGGGCTTTATTTAGGGGATTCAATTAGGGGTTTTATTTAGGGACTATATTTAGGGGCTTTATATTGGGACTGTATTTAGGGGAATCTTTAGGGCTTAATATTGGGGATGCATTTAGAGGGTTTATTTAGGGACTGTATTTAGGAGCTTTATTTAATGAATGCATTGAAGGGCTTTATTTAGGGACTATATTTTGGGGATGTTTTTAGGGGATGTATTTTAGAGCCTGTATTTGGTGACTATTTTTAGAGGATTTATTTAGGGGCTCTATTTAGGTACTGTATTGAGGGACTGTATTTAGGGGCTTTATTTAGGGGATGAATTTAGGGGCTATATTTAGGGACTGTATTTAGGGGCTTTATTTAGGGGATGCATTTATGGGCTTTATTTAGGAACTGTATTTCGGGGATGTTTAAAGGGGCTGTATTTAGGGGCTTCAATTACGGACTGTATTTAGTGGTTGGTTTTAGGACTTTATTTAGGGGATGCATTTAGGGGCTTTATTTAGTTACAGTATTTAGGGACTCTATTAAGGGGATGTATTATGGGGCTTTATTTAGGGGATGCATTTAGTGGCTTTATTTAGTTACAGTATTTAGGGACTCTATTAAGGGGATGTATTATGGGGCTTTATTTAGGGACTATTTAGGGGATGTTTTAAGGGCTCTATTAAGGGGATTCATTTAGGGGTTTTTTTTTAGGGACTGTATTTAGGGGATGCATTTAGGAACTTTATTCATGGGTTTTATTTAGGGACTGTTTTTAGAGGATTTTTTATGGGCTTTATTTAGGGGATGTATTTAGGGGCATAATCTAGGTACTTTATTTAGGAGATTTTTTTGGGAGTTTATTTAGGGACTGTATTTACTAGCTTTATTTAGGGGATCCATTTAGGGGCTTTATTTACGGGATGTTTTTTAGGGACTGTATTTCGGGGATGTATTTTGGGACTTTATTTAGAGACTGTATTTAGGTAAGGTTTTAGGGCATTACTTAGGGGATGTATTTAGGGGCTTTATTTAGGGACTGTATTTAAGGGAAGTTGTTAGGGCTTTATTTGGGGGATGCATGTAATGACTGCTTTATTCATGGACTGTATTTAGGTGCTTTATTTAGGGATGCTTTTAGGGGCTTTATTTAGGGGATGCACTTAGGGGGTTTATTTAGGGACAATATTTAGGGACTGTTCGTAGTGGATGTTTTTATGGGCAGTATTTAGGGGATGTATTTATGTGCTCTATTTAGGGACTGTACTTAGGGGATGTTTTTGGGCTTTATTTTGGGGATTCATTTAGAGGGTTTATTTAGGGACTGTATTTATGGGCTTTATTTAGGGGATGCATTTAGGGGCTTTATTTAGGGATTGTTTTTAGGGGATGTTTTAAATGACTGTATTTAGGGTCTGTATTAAGGGGCTTTTTTAGGGGATGCATTTAGGGGCTTTATTTAGGGACTGTATTTATGGACTATATTTAGAGACTGTATTTAGGGGATGTTTTTATGGGCTGTATTTAGGGGATGTATTGATAGGCTTTATTTAGGGACTCTATTTAGGGTCTTTATTTAGGGGATGCATTTAGGGACTATATTTAGGGACTGTATTTAGGGTATGTTTTTAGGGCTGTATTTAGGGGATGTATTTATGGGCTTTATTTAGGGACTGTATTTAGGGGATGTTTTTAGGGCTTTATTTTGGGGATTCATTTAGGGACTGTATTTATGGACTATATTTAGGGACTGTATTAAGGGTATGTTTTTATGGGCTGTATTTAGGGCATGTATTTATGGGCTTTATTTAGGGACTGTATCTAGGGGATATTTTTAGGGCTTTATTTTGGGGATTCATTTAGGGGGATTATTTAGGGACTGTATTTAGAGGCTTTATTTAGGTGATGCATTTAGGG
Source organism: Xenopus petersii (assembly GCA_038501925.1). Taxonomy (NCBI): domain Eukaryota; kingdom Metazoa; phylum Chordata; class Amphibia; order Anura; family Pipidae; genus Xenopus; species Xenopus petersii. The sequence continues at coordinate 143,870,146 of CM076683.1, read as the reverse complement.
TATTTATTTAGGGACTGTATTTATGGACTATATTTAGGGACTGTATTTAGGGGATGTTTTTATGGGCTGTATTTAGGGGATGTATTGATGGGCTTTATTTAGGGACTGTATTTACGGTCTTTATTTAGGGGATGCATTTAGGGACTATATTTAGGGACTGTATTTAGGGACTGTATTTAGGGTATGTTTTTATGGGCTATATTTAGGGGATGTATTTATGGACTTTATTTAGGGACTGTATTTAGGGGATGTTTTTAGGGCTTTATTTAGGGGATTCACTTAGTTTTTTTATTTAGGGACTGTATTTAGGGGCTTTATTTTGGGACTGTATTTAGGGTATTTTTTAGGGCTTAATATTGGGGATGCATTTAGTGGGTTTATTTAGGGACAGTATTTAGGGACTTTATTTAGGGGATTCATTCAAGGGCTTTATTTAGGGTCTGTATTTAGGGGATGTTTTTAGAGGATGTATTTAGAGCCTGTATTTGGGGACTATTTTTAGGGGATTTAATTAGGGGCTTTATTTAGGGACTGTATTTACAGTCTTTATTTAGGGGATGCATTTAGGGACTATATTTAGGGACTGTATTTAGGGTATGTTTTTATGGGCTGTATTTAGGGGATGTATTTATGGACTTTATTTAGGGACTTTATTTAGGGACTGTATTTAGGGGATGTTTTTAGGGCTTTATTTAGGGTATTCACTTAGTTGTTTTATTTAGGGACCGTATTTAGGGGCTTTATTTTGGGACTGTATTTAGGGTATTTTTTAGGGCTCAATATTGGGGATGCATTCAGTGGGTTTATTTAGGGACTGTATTTAGGGGCTTTATTTAGGGACAGTATTGAGGGACTGTATTTAGGGGCTTTAATTAGGGGATGTATTTAGGGGCTTTATTTAGGGGCTGTATTTAGGGGATGTATTTAGGTGCTGTATTTAGGGACTTCATTTAGGGACTTTATTTAGGGGATTTATTTAGGGACTTTATTTAGGGACGGTATTTTGGAACTGTATTTAGGAGCTTTATTTAGGAGATGCATTAATGGGCTTTATTTAGGGACTGTATTTCGGGATGTTTATAGGACTGTATTTAGGGGCTTCAATTAGGGACTGTATTTAGCGGTTGTTTTTAGGGCTTTATTTAAGGGATGCATTTAGGGGCTTCATTTAGTTACAGTATTTAGGGACTCTATTTAGGGGATGTATTTAGGGGCTTTATTTAGGGACTATTGAGGGGATGTTTTAAGGGCTTTATTTAGGGGTTGTATTTAGGCACATTATCTAGGTACTGTTTATGGGATATTTCTAGGAATTTTTTTTAGGGACTGTATTTAGGAGCTTTATTTAGGGGATGGATTTAGGGGCTTTATTTAAGGACTTTTCTTAGGGCTTTATTTAGGGGATTCATTTGCGGGGTTTATTCAAGGACTGTATTTAGGCTTTATTTATGCGATGCATTTAGTGGCTTTATTTACGGGTTTTTTTAGGGACTGTATTTAGGGGATAATTTTAAGGGCTGTATTTAGGGACTTTATTTAGGTACTTTATTTAGGGACTATATTTAGGGTCTGTATTTAGAGGATGTTTTTATGGGCTGTTTTTTTCCTTTAGTTAGTGACTGTATTTATGTAATGTTTTTAGGGCTTTACTTAGAGGATGTATTTAGGGGCTTTATTTAGGTACTTTATTTAGGGACTATATTTAGGGTCTGTATTTAGAGGATGTTTTTAGGGGTTGTTTTTTTGCCTTTATTTAGGGACGGTATTTTGGAACTGTATTTAGGAGCTTTATTTAGGAGATGCATTAATGGGCAGCGCCGATTCTGGGGCTGCTGCTGCCTGAGGCAGCAGCCCAGATGCCGCCCCCCTCCTCTCCCGCTCCGCGCTTAAAAATTAGCGTCGGAGCGGGTTTCAGGGGGCAGTATCGCTAGTGCATTGAGCGCAATAGCGCGCGCTCTTTGCACTAGCGGAGCCGAATTTCCGGGTTAAAACTCGGAAGTTCGGCTCTTAAAGTTACAAGAGGCGGCTTTTTGCCGCCCCTTGTAACTGGCCGCACGCTGCCGCCTGAGGCAAGGGTTTCACCTTGCCTCATGGCAGAAGCGGCCCTGTTAATGGGCTTTATTTAGGGACTGTATTTCGGGATGTTTATAGGACTGTATTTAGGGGCTTCAATTAGGGACTGTATTTAGCGGTTGTTTTTAGGGCTTTATTTAAGGGATGCATTTAGGGGCTTCATTTAGTTACAGTATTTAGGGACTCTATTTAGGGGATGTATTTAGGGGCTTTATTTAGGGACTATTGAGGGGATGTTTTAAGGGCTTTATTAAGGGGTTGTATTTAGGGACATTATCTAGGTACTGTTTATGGGATATTTTTAGGAAGTTTTTTTAGGGGCTGTATTTAGGTGCTGTATTTAGGGACTTCATTTAGGGACTTTATTTAGGGGATTTATTTAGGGACTTTATTTAGGGACGGTATTTTGGAACTTTAATTAAGGGCTTTATTTAGGAGATGCATTAATGGGCTTTATTTAGGGACTGTATTTCGGGATGTTTATAGGACTGTATTTAGGGGCTTCAATTAGGGACTGTATTTAGCGGTTGTTTTTAGGGCTTTATTTAAGGGATGCATTTAGGGGCTTCATTTAGTTACAGTATTTAGGGACTCTATTTAGGGGATGTATTTAGGGGCTTTATTTAGGGACTATTGAGGGGATGTTTTAAGGGCTTTATTAAGGGGTTGTATTTAGGGACATTATCTAGGTACTGTTTATGGGATATTTTTAGGAAGTTTTTTTAGGGGCTGTATTTAGGTGCTGTATTTAGGGACTTCATTTAGGGACTTTATTTAGGGGATTTATTTAGGGACTTTATTTAGGGACGGTATTTTGGAACTTTAATTAAGGGCTTTATTTAGGAGATGCATTAATGGGCTTTATTTAGGGACTGTATTTCGGGATGTTTATAGGACTGTATTTAGGGGCTTCAATTAGGGACTGTATTTAGCGGTTGTTTTTAGGGCTTTATTTAAGGGATGCATTTAGGGGCTTCATTTAGTTACAGTATTTAGGGACTCTATTTAGGGGATGTATTTAGGGGCTTTATTTAGGGACTATTGAGGGGATGTTTTAAGGGCTTTATTAAGGGGTTGTATTTAGGGACATTATCTAGGTACTGTTTATGGGATATTTTTAGGAATTTTTTTTAGGGACTGTATTTAGGAGCTTTATTTAGGATATGGATTTAGGGGCTTTATTTAAGGACTTTTCTTAGGGCTTTATTTAGGGGATTCATTTGGGGGGTTTATTCAAGGACTGTATTTAGGCTTTATTTATGCGATGCATTTAGTGGCTTTATTTACGGGGTTTTTTTAGGGACTGTATTTAGGGGATAATTTTAAGGGCTGTATTTAGGGATTTTTTTTAGGTACTTTATTTAGGGACTATATTTAGGGTCTGTATTTAGAGGATGTTTTTAGGGGCTGTTTTTTTCCTTTAGTTAGTGACTGTATTTATGTAATGTTTTTAGGGCATTACTTAGAGGATGTATTTAGGGGCTTTATTTAGGTACTTTATTTAGGGACTATATTTAGGGTCTGTATTTAGAGGATGTTTTTAGGGGTTGTTTTTTTGCCTTTATTTAGGGACTGTGTCTAGGGGATTTATTTAGGGGTTTTATTTAAGGGTTTTATTTAGTGACTGTATTGTGGAACTGTATTTAGGTGCTTTATTTAGGGACTGTATTTACTGGATGATTTAAGGGCTTATTTATAGGATTCATTTAGGGAGTTTATTTAGGGACTGTATTTAGGGGATGCATTTAGGGGCTTTATTTACAGGTTTTATTTAGGGACTTTATTTAGGAGATATTTTTAAGGGGTGTATTTAGGGGATGTATTTAGGGACTTTATTTATGGACTGTATTTAGGGGATGTTTTTAGGGGATGTTTTTAGGGCTTTATTTAGGGGATGCATTTAGTGAGTTTATTTATGGACTGTATTTAGGAGCTTTACTTAGGGGATTAAGTTAAGGGCTTTATTTAGGGGATGCATTTAGGGGCTTTTATTTAGGGACCATATTAAGGGACTGCATTTAGTGGATGTTTTTATGGGCTGTATTTAAGGGATGTATGTATTGGCTCTATTTAGGGACTGTATTTAGGGGATGTTTTCAGTGCTTTATTTTGGGGATTCATTTAGGGGTTTATTTAGGGACTGTATTTAGGGGATGCATTTAGGAGTTTTATTTAGGGACTTTATTTAGGGGATGTTTTTAATGTTTTATTTAGGGGATGTATTTAGGGGCTTTATTTAGGGCCTGTATTTAGGGGCTGTATTTAGGTGCTGTATTTAGGGACTTTATTTAGGGACTGTATTTAGGGGATTTATTTAGGGGCTTTATTTAGGGACTATTGAGGGGATGTTTTAAGGGCTTTATTTAGGGGTTGTATTTAGGGGCATTATCTAGGTACTGTTTATGGGATATTTTTAAGTATTTTTTTTTAGGGACTGTATTTAGGAGCTTTATTTAGGGGATGGATTTAGGGGCTTTATTTAAGGAATTTTCTTAGGGCTTTGTTTAGGGGATTCATTTGGGGGGTTTATTCAAGGACTGTATTTAGGCTTTATTTATGCGATATATTTATTGGCTTTATTTACAGGGTTTTTTTAGGGACTGTATTTAGGGGATAATTTTAAGGGCTGTATTTAGGGACTTTATTTAGGTACTTTATTTAGGGACTATATTTAGGGTCTGTATTTAGAGGATGTTTTTAGGGGTTTTTTTTGCCTTTATTTAGGGACTGTGTTTAGGCGATTTATTTAGTGGTTTTATTTAAGGGCTTTATTTAGTGACTGTATTGTGGAACTGTATTTAGGGGCTTTATTTAGGGGATGTATTTAGGGACTGTATTTACTGGATGTTTTTAGGGCTTATTTATAGGATTCATTTAGGGAGTTTATTTATGGACTGTATTTAGGGGATGCATTTAGGGGATGCATTTAGGGGATGCATTTACCGGTTTTATTTAGGGACTTTATTTAGGAGATATTTTTAAGAGGTGTATTTAGGGGATGTATTTAGGGACTTTATTTATGGATGTTTTTAGGGGATTAAGTTAAGGGCATTATTTAGGGGATGCATTTAGGGGCTTTTATTTAGGGACCATATTTAGGGACTGTATTTAGTGGATGTTTTTATGGGTTGTATTTAAGGGATGTATGTATGGGCTCTATTTAGGGACTGTATTTAGGGGATGTTTTCAGTGCTTTATTTTGGGGATTCATTTAGGGGTTTATTTAGGGACTGTATTTAGGGGATGCATTTAGGAGTTTTATTTAGGGACTTTATTTAGGGGATGTTTTTAATGTTTTATTTAGGGGATTCATTTGGGAGGTTTATTTAAGGACTGTATTTAGGGGCTTTCTTTAGGGGATGCATTTAGGGGCTTTATTTACGGGGGTTTTTGGGGACTGTATTTAGGGGATAATTTTAAGTGCTGTATTTAGGGGATGTATTTTGGGACTTTATTTAGGGACTGTATTTAGGTAATGTTTTTAGGGCTTTATTTAGGGGATTCTTTTAGGGGATTAATTAAGGGACTGTGTTTAGGGGCTTTATTTTGGGACTGTATTTAGGGGATTTTTTAGGGCTTAATATTGGTGATGTATTTAGTGGGTTTATTTAGGGACTGTATTTAGGGGCTTTAATTAGGGGATGCATTTAGGTGCTTTATTTAGGGACTATATTGAGGGTCTGTATTTAGGGGATGTTTTTAGCGGTTGTATTTAGAGCCATTATTTGGGGACTATTTCGAGGGGATTTATTTGGGACTTAATTTAGGGACTGTATTTCAGAACTGTATTTAGGTGCTTTATTTAGGAACTGTATTGAGGGATTGTATTTAGGGGCTTCATTTAGGGCCTGTATTTAGGGCCTGTTTTTAGGGACTGTATTTTGGAACTTTATTTAGGGGCTTTATTTAGGGAATGCATTTATGGGCTTTATTTAGGGACTGTATTTCAGGGTTGTTTATAGGGGCTTCAATTAGGGACTGTTTTTAGCAGTTGTTTTTAGGGCTTTATTTAGGGGATGCATTTAGGGGCTTTATTTAGTTACAGTATTTAGGGACTCTATTCAGGGGATGTATTTACGGGCTTTATTTAGGGACTATTTAGGGGATGTTTTAAGGGCTTTATTTAGTCGATTCATTCAGGGTTTTTTAGGGTCTGTATTTAGGGGATGCATTTAAGAACTTTATTCATGAGTTTTATTTAGGGACTCTATTTAGGGGATTTTTTATGGGCTTTATTTAGGGGATGTATTTAGGGGCTTTATTTAGGGGATGTTTTTAGGGAGTTTATTTAGGGACTGTATTTAGGAGCTTTATTTAGGGGATGCATTAAGGGGTTTTATTTAGGGAATTTATTTAGGGGATGATTTTAGGGCATTATTTAGGGGATTCTTTTGGGGGGTTTATTTAGGGACTGTATTTAGGGGATGCATTTAGTGAGTTTATTTAGGGACTGTATTTAGGAGGGATGGATTTACTGGCTTTATTTAGGTACTGTATTTAGGGGATGTTTTTAAGGGCTGTATTTAGGGGCTTTATGTAGGGGCTTTATTTAGGGAATGCATTTAGGGGCTTTATTTAGGGACTGTATTTAGGAGCTTTATTTAGGGGATGTATTTAGCGGCTTTATTTAAGGACTGTATTTAGGGGATGTTTTCAGGGCTTTATTTAGGGGATTCATTTGGGGGGTTTATTTAGGGACTGTATTTAGGGGCTTTATTTGGGTACTTTATTTAATATTTATCTGATTTATTTAGGGGCTTTATTTAGGGGATGTTTTTAGGTCTTTATTTATGGGATTCATTTAGGGGTTTTATTTAGGGACTGTACTTAGTTAGGGGCTTTATTTTAGGGCTTTATTTAGTGACTGTGTTTAGGGAATTTTTTAGGGCTTTATATTGGGGATGCATTTAGTGGGTTTATTTAGGGACTGAATTTAGGGGATGTTTTTAGGGGATGTATTTAGAGCCTGTAGTTTCAGAACTGAATTTAGGGGCTTTATTTAGGGACTGTATTTAGGGGCTTTATTTAGGGCCTGTATATAGGGTCTTTATTTAGGGACTGTATTTAGGGGATTTATTTAGGGACTGTATTTTGGAACTGTATTTAGGGGCTTTATGTAGGGGATGCATTTATGGGCTTTATTAAGGGACTGTATCTTGGGGATGTTTATAGGGGCTGTATTTCAGGGCTTCAATTAGGGACTGTATTTAGCAGTTGTTTTTAGGGCTTTATTTAGGGAATGCATTTAGGGGCTTTATTTAGGGACTGTATTTAAGGGCTTTATTAAGGGGATGCATTTAGGGACTTTATTTAGGGACTACTTAGGGGATGTTTTTAGGGCTTTATTTAGTGGATTCATTTAGGGTTTTTTTTAGGGACTGTATTTAGGGGATGTATTTAGGGGTTTATTTAGGCACAGTTTTTAGGGAATGTTTTTAGGGAGTTTATTTAGGGACTATAGTTACGCGCTTTATTTAGGGTATGCATTTAGGGGCTTTATTTAAGGGTTTTATTTAGGGACTGTATTTAGAGGATATTTTTATGGGCTGTATTTAGGGGATGTATTGATGGGCTTTATTTAGGGACTGTATTTAGGGTCTTTATTTAGGGGATGCATTTAGAGACTATATTTATGGTCTGTAGTTAGAGTATGTTTTTATGGGCTGTATTTAGGGGATGTATTTATGGGCTTTATTTAGGGACTGTACTTAGGGGATGTTTTAGGGCTTTATTTAGGGACTGAATTTAGGGGCTTTTTGAGGGCCTTGTATTGGGGATGCATTTAGTGGGTTTATTTAGGGACTGTATTTAGGAGCTTTATTTAGTTGATGTATTTAGGGGCTTTATTTAAGCACTGTATGTAGGGTCTGTATTTAGGGGATGTTTTTAGAGGATGTATTTAGTTACAGTAATTAGGGACTCTATTTATGGGATGTATTTAGGGGCTTTATTTTAGGGACTATTTAAGGGATGTTTTAGGGCTTTATTCAGGGGATGTTTTTTGGGGCTTTATTTAGGGACTGTATTTAGGGGATGTTTTTATGGGCTGTATTTAGGGGATGTATTGATGGACTTTATTTAGGGACTGTATTTAGGGTCTTAATTTAGTGGATGCATTTAGGGACTATATTTAGGGACTGTAGTTAGGGTATGTTTTTATGGGCTGTATTTAGGGGATGTATTTATGGGCTTTATTTAGGGACTGAATTTAGGGGATTTTTTAGGGCTTTATATTGGGGATGCATTTAGTGGGTTTATTTAGGGACTGTATTTAGGGGCTTTATTTAGGTGATGCATTTAGGGGCTTTATTTTGGGCCTGTATTTAGGGGATGTATTTAGGACTATTTTTAGGGGAATTAAATAGGGGCTATATTTAAGGACTGTATTTAGGGGCATTATTTAGGGGATGCATTTAGGGGCTTTATTTAATTACAGTATTTAGGGACTCTATTTAGGGGATGTATTTAGGGGCTTTATTTAGGTGATGCATTTAGGGGCTTTATTTAGGGACTATATTTAGGGCCTGTATTTAGGGGATGTATTTAGAGCCTGTATTTGGGACTATTTTTAGGGGAATTATTTAGGGGCATTATTTAGGGGATGCATTTAGGGGCTTTATTTAATTACAGTATTTAGGGACTCTATTTAGGGGATGTATTTAGGGGCTTTATTTAGGGACTATTTAGGGGATGTTTTAGGGTTGTATTTAGGGGATTTTATTTAGGGACTGTATTTAGGGGATGTTTTTAAGGGCTGTATTTAGGGGCTCTATTTAAGGGATGCATTCATGTGCTTTATTTAGAGACTTATTTAAGGACTTTATTTAGGGACTGTATTTAGGGGCTTTATTTAGGGACCGTTTTTAGGGGATGTTTTTAGATCTTTATTTATGGGATTCATTTAGGGGTTTTATTCATGGGTTTTATTTTGGGATGCAGTTAGTGGGTTTATTTAGGGGCTTTATTTAGGGGGTGTTTTTAATGTTTTATTTAGGGGATTCAAATGGGGGGTTTATTTAAGGACTGTATTTAGGGGCTTTATTAGGGGATGCATTTAGGGGCTTTATTTACGGGGTTTTTGGGGACTGTATTTAGGGGATAATTTTAAGTGCTGTATTTAGGGGATATATTTTGGGACTTTATTTAGGGACTGTATTTAGGTAATGTTTTTAGGGCTTTATTTAGGGGATTCTTTTAGGGGATTTATTAAGGGACTGTGTTTAGGGGCTTTATTTTGGGACTGTATTTAGGGGATTTTTTAGGGCTTAATATTGGTGATGTATTTAGTGGGTTTATTTAGGGACTGTATTTAGGGGATGCATTTAGGGGATGCATTTAGGTGCTTTATTTAGGGACTATATTGAGGGTCTGTATTTAGGGGATGTTTTTAGCGGTTGTATTTAGAGCCATTATTTGGGGACTATTTCGAGGGGATTTATTTGGGACTTAATTTAGGGACTGTATTTCAGAACTGTATTTAGGTGCTTTATTTAGGAACTGTATTGAGGGATTGTATTTAGGGGCTTTATTTAGGGCCTGTTTTTAGGGACTGTATTTTGGAACTTTATTTAGGGGCTTTATTTAGGGAATGCATTTATGGGCTTTATTTAGGGACTGTATTTCAGGGATGTTTATAGGGGCTTCAATTAGGGACTGTTTTTAGCAGTTGTTTTTAGGGCTTTATTTAGGGGATGCATTTAGGGGCTTTATTTAGTTACAGTATTTAGGGACTCTATTTAGGGGATGTATTTACGGGCTTTATTTATTGGACTATTTAGGGGATGTTTTAAGGGCTTTATTTAGGGGATTCATTAAGGGTTTTTTTAGGGACTGTATTTAGGGGATGCATTTAAGAACTTTATTCATGCGTTTTATTTAGGGACTCTATTTAGGGGATTTTTTATGGGCTTTATTTAGGGGATGTATTTAGGGGCTTTATTTAGGGGATGTTTTTAGGGAGTTTATTTAGGGACTGTATTTAGGAGCTTTATTTAGGGGATGCATTAAGGGGTTTTATTTAGGGAATTTATTTAGGGGATGATTTTAGGGCATTATTTAGGGGATTCTTTTGGGGGGTTTATTTAGGGACTGTATTTAGGGGATGCATTTAGTGAGTTTATTTAGGGACTGTATTTAGGAGGGATGGATTTACTGGCTTTATTTAGGTACTGTATTTAGGGGATGTTTTTAAGGGCTGTATTTAGGGGCTTTATGTAGGGGCTTTATTTAGGGAATGCATTTAGGGGCTTTATTTAGGGACTGTATTTAAAAGCTTTATTTAGGGGATGTATTTAGCGGCTTTATTTAAGGACTGTATTTAGGGGATGTTTCTAGGGCTTTATTTAGGGGATTAATTTGGGGGGTTTATTTAGGGACTGTATTTAGGGGCTTTATTTGGGTACGTTATTTAAGGGCTTTATTTATCTGATTTATTTAGGGGCTTTATTTAGGGGATGTTTTTAGGGCTTTATTTATGGGATTCATTTAGGGGTTTTATTTAGGGACTGTACTTAGTTAGGGGCTTTATTTTAGGGCTTTATTTAGGGACTGTGTTTAGGGAATTTTTTAGGGCTTTATATTGGGGATGCATTTAGTGGGTTTATTTAGGGACTGTATTTAGGGGATGTTTTTAGGGGATGTATTTAGAGCCTGTAGTTGGGGACTATTTTTTGGGGATTTATTTAGGGGCTTTATTTAGGGACTGTATTTCAGAACTGAATTTAGGGGCTTTATTTAGGGCCTGTATTTAGGGTCTTTATTTAGGGACTGTATTTAGGGGATTTATTTAGGGACTGTATTTAGGGGCTTTATGTAGGGGATGCATTTATGGGCTTTATTAAGGAACTGTATCTTGGGGATGTTTATAGGGGCTGTATTTCGGGGCTTCAATTAGGGACTGCATTTAGCAGTTGTTTTTAGGGCTTTATTTAGGGGATGCATTTAGGGGCTTTATTTAGGGACTGTATTTAGGGGCTTTATTAAGGGGATGCATTTAGGGACTACTTAGGGGATGTTTTTAGGGCTTTATTTAGTGGATTCATTTAGGGTTTTTTTTAGGGACTGTATTTACGGGATGCATTTAGGAGTTTTATTCAGGGACTGTATTTAGGGGATGTATTTAGGGGTTTATTTAGGCACAGTTTGTAGGGAATGTTTTTAGGGAGTTTATTTAGGGACTGTAGTTACGCGCTTTATTTAGGGGATGCATTTAGGGGCTTTATTTAAGGGTTTTATTTAGGGACTGTATTTAGAGGATATTTTTATGGGCTGTATTTAGGGGATGTATTGATGGGCTTTATTTAGGGACTGTATTTAGGGTCTTTATTTAGGGGATGCATTTATAGACTATATTTATGGTCTGTAGTTAGAGTATGTTTTTATGGGCTGTATTTAGAGGATGTATTTATGGGCTTTATTTAGGGACTGTATATAGGGGATGTTTTAGGGCTTTATGTAGGGACTGAATTTAGGGTCTGTATTTAGGGGATATTTTTAGAGGATGTATTTAGAGCCTGTATTTTGGACTATTTTTAGAGGGATTATTTAGGGGCTTAATTTAAGGACTGTATTTAGGGGCTTTATTTAGGGGATGCATTTAGGGGCTTTATTTAGTTACAGTAATTAGGGACTCTATTTATGGGATGTTTTTAGGGGCTTTATTTTAGGGACTATTTAGGGGATGTTTTAGGGCTTTATTCAGGGGATGTTTTTAGGGGCTTTATTTAGGGACTGTATTTATTGGATGTTTTTATGGGCTATATTTAGGGGATGTATTGATGGGCTTTTTTTAGGGACTGTATTTAGGGTCTTAATTTAGTGGATGCATTTAGGGACTATATTTAGGGACTGTAGTTAGGGTATGTTTTTATGGGCTGTATTTAGGGGATGTATTTATGGGCTTTATTTAGGGACTGAATTTAGGGGATTTTTTAGGGCTTTACATTGGGGATGCATTCAGTGGGTTTATTTAGGGACTGTATTTAGGGGCTTTATTTAGGTAATGCATTAGGGGCTTTATTTAGGGCCTGTATTTAGAGCCTGTATTTGGGACTATTTTTAGGGGAATTAAATAGGGGCTTTATTTAAGGACTGTATTTTGGGGCATTATTTAGGGGATGCATTTAGGGGCTTTATTTAATTACAGTATTTAGGGACTCTATTTAGGGGATGTATTTAGGGGCTTTATTTAGGTGATGCATTTAGGGGCTTTATTTAGGGACTATATTTAGGGCCTGTATTTAGGGGATGTATTTAGAGCCTGTATTTGGGACTATTTTTAGGGGAATTATTTAGGGGCATTATTTAGGGGATGCATTTAGGGGCTTTATTTAATTACAGTATTTAGGGACTCTATTTAGGAGATGTATTTAGGGGCTTTATTTAGGGACTATTTAGGGGATGTTTTAGGGCTTTATTTAGGGGATTCGTTTAGGGTTTTTTTAGGGACTGTATTTAGGGGATGCATTTAGGAGCTTTATTTAGGGGTTTTATTTAGGGACTGTATTTACTTAATTTGGGGGATGTATTTAGGGGCTTCATTTAGGTACTTTATTTAAGGGCTTTATTTAGGCGATGTATTTAGGTTCTTTATTTAGGGACTGTATTTAGGGGCTCTATTTAAGGGATGCATTCATGTGCTTTATTTAGAGACTTAATTTAAGGACTTTATTTAGGGACTGTATTTAGGGGCTTTATTTAGGGACTGTTTTTAGGGGATGTTTTTAGATCTTTATTTAGGGGATTCATTTAGGGGTTTTATTCATGGGTTTTATTTTGGGATGCAGTTAGTGGGTTTATTTAGGGGCTTTATTTAGGGGATGTATTTAGAGCCTGTATATGGGGACTATTTTTAGGGGATTTATTTAGGGGCTTTATTTAGGGACTGTATTTCAGGGCTGTATTTATGGGATTTATTTAGGGGATCTTTTAAGGGGATTCATTTAGGGGATGTATTTAGGGGCCTTATTTAGGGACAGTATTAAGGGGGTTTATTTAGGGACTATATTTCGGCGATGTTTATAGGGACTGTATTTTGGGGCTTCAATTAGGGACTGTATTTAGCGGTTGTTTTAACGGCTTTATTTAGGGGATGCATTTAGGGGCTTTATTTAGGCACTGTATTTAGAGGCTTTATTTAGGGGATGTATTTAGGGGCTTTATTTAGTTACAGTAGTTAGGGACTCTAGTTTGGGGATGTATTTAGGTGCTTTATTTAGGGGATGTTTTTAGGGCTTTATTTAGAGGATTCATTTCCGTTTTTTTTTAGGGACTGTATTTAGGGGATGCATTTAGGAGCTTTATTTAAGGGTTTTATTTAGGGACTGTATTTAGCAGATTTTTTATGGGCTTTATGTAGGGGATGTATTTAGGGGCTTTATTTAGGGACTGTATTTAGGGACTGTATTTAGGGAGTTTATTTAGGGACTGTATTTAGGAGCTTTATTTAGGGACTATTTAGGGGATGTTTTTAGGGCTTTATTTAGGGTATGCATTTAGGGGCTTTATTTATGGCCTGTGTTTAGGGGATGCATTTTGGGGCTTTATTTAGGGGCTGCATTTATGTGCTTTAATTAGGGACTGTATATAGGGGATGTTTTTAGGGCTTTATTTAGGGACTTTATTTAGGGCCTGTATTTAGGGGATGTATTTAGGGGCTTTATTTAGGGACTTTATTTCGGAACTGTTTTTAGGGGCTGTGTTTAGGGGATGTATTTAGGGACTTTATTTAGGGGATGTTTTAGTGCTTTAATTAGGGGATGCATTTAGGGGCTTTAATTAGGGACTGTATTTAGGGGATGTTTTTAGGGGCTGTATGTAGGGAATGTTTTAAAGGGCTTTATTTAGGGACTGTATTTAGGAGCCTTATTTAGGGGATGCATTTAAGGGGTTTATTTCGGAACTATATTTAATGATGTTTTTAGGGCTTTATTTAGGGGGTTTATTAAGGGCCTTTATTTAGGGACTGTATTTCGGGGCTTCATTTAGGGGAGGTGTTTAGGGGTTTATTTAGGCACTTTAATTAGGGAATGTTTATTTCGGGACTATATTTAGGTACTGTATTAAAGGAATGTTTTTAGGGGCTGTATTTAGGTGCTGTATTTGGGGGCTGTATTTAGGGACTGTATATGTATGTATATGTTATATATATAATTTTATATTCATGCGACACTTATATACAGGTATAGAACATGGTTTCCAGAATTCTCAGGAACGGAGGTGTTTTCTGGATAATGGATCTTTGCATAATTTGGATCTTCATACCTTAAGTCTACTAGAAAATCATATAAACATTAAATAAACCCAATAGGCTGGTTTTGCTTACAATATGGATTAATTGGGAGAGATAAAGGAAATCTTTTTTTAAAGTTCTAATTATTTTATTATAATGGAGTCTTTTGGAGCCGGACTTTCCGTAATTCAGAGCTTTCTGGATAGCGAGTCTCTGGATAATGGATCCCATACCTGTACAGTAAAACCTCATCCATTGAGTGTAAGTATATACTTATATATATATTATGTAATACATAGTGGTTTTCCCTGATTTTACATTTTCCTGGATTTTTCACCGGTTTTGCTCTGATCCCCTGAAAAACATAAAAAGGGGGTTCTCAGGTCCTTTTCTATAGATGAAGCTGCTGTATGGCTGATAAGATACATGTGAATCGTAATAGAGCGACTGTTCCAATTGAGTGTGTAAATCACAAGTCAGTGCTCATATAGGAATGACTGGGGCCTCGGACTTTTCCCTTCTATTTAAATAAACCCACTGGGGCAGTTATAGTTTAGATTCAATTGGGACACCCCGACATTCCCAACACCTATACAGAGCCGGGTGCAGCACCCATCTATCCCACATCCCACCCAATTGCAACTATTGGGGCACAATTAAGCCACTCCCTTATCCTCTCTTTAATATTGGAGGCTTCCCAGCTCTCATTAAAGATCAAATAATCCCATAGTGGAGTCAATGCCTCCCTAATTGATTCAGTCCATTAATTAATTCATTGATGTGCTTTCTATTAACCCCCAGCCCTCCTGCTGTTGAACTATAACACCCAGCATCCCTAGCATCATATATAGTAACAACATATTATAAGTCTCACCCTTGTGCTGTTATATGGTCACGTAACTCCTCAGTGACGTATAAAATCTATAGAAATGACAGCAGGGGGTATATATATATATATATGATGCTATTTGCAGGCCACTTACCTCTCTGCATCTTGTTGCACGTCTCTCTTCCAGGCTCGTCCGGTGCATCTGAGAGCAGCAGGGATGTTTACTGGCTTTTTACTGGCTCTTACCATTATGACATCACAGTAGGGCCAGTTATTTCAGCCTAGAAATGTCATGTGATGATGCAGCAGGCAGCTTTGTGACATCACTGCATAGCAACTGTAACCACAACATGAGTGGAGAGTGGAAGATACCATTGCTAACCAGTCTTCCCTCCCTATATAGTTTATAGCAGTGTTGGCCAAAAATAAAACTGCTGCTAAAGTATCACTTTTATTGAGTGGATTATGGAAGTTGTAGTTGAACAACACCATTTAAGTGCATTATGCTGCGTGCTTGTCTGTACAAGTATATCCAGTCCCAGGGTGAGTGTAATAAAAGGGCAAGAGGGGCAGTTAGACAGAAGCCCCCCACGTGTGTGCCAGTATTCAGGGGGCCGTGTCCCATTCTCTCATCAGTCTGTAGCATTGGCATTATGGCTGCAGCTAGTGAAATACATGTATGTAACATTCCATGAACATATTGCATGTGTCACATATAAATGGAGCACAAGAAAATGATCAGCAAATTTCATTTATTTCAATGGAAACATGAACAGAGGCTAAATATCAAGCGCTTTCTTGTCAATTCATTTCCCCTTCGGAGCATCTGACACTGACACTCACTCACTGCACTCGCTGGCTGCTCTCATGTTCTTCTGCTTAGGAAACATGTGAGAAAGGTTCCTCCTGTGGCCCTGTTGTAGCACTACATAGAATTCTGCTGATGGAGGTGCATTTTGTTGGCCTGAAGCTGCCAGACCCATGGGCGTCTAACACTAATCAAACACCCAGACAATTCTTAGTGATTCCTCTTTCACTTCTTCCCCTTGTTGCCCCCCTGCTCCTGAGTCTCCAGACTTTGCCCCGAGAGAGAGAGAGGCAATAAAAGCAGCTGCTGATAGGGGGGCAGGGCCCTTATTTTGGAAATGACAAACAAATAAAAGACACGAGTGTTGATCAATAAAGATAAATAGGGTTTTTTATTCTTTAGTTGCTGGAAAATGTTACAAATGGGAACAATTCCATGAGAACCAATCAGAGCTCACGGACGCTGTATCTGCAATGAGTTCATTCCTATTGGATAACAGACAAACCATTCAGCATTAAGGAAATACCAATGGGAGTCTCTGGGGAGGGGGGTCAATATCCAGTGCACAGACAGTCCAGCAATGGCTCCGTATAAAGGACAGGCCCCACCCCCCGCGCCCCTTCCCAATCCTCAGCTCTATCAGCCATACACACATTTCCCACAATGCATTTCATCTTGACCCCGGCCATTCCCTGCGCACACACACGGGACAAGGTTTGTTATGACTCAGCAGAGAGACATATAGTGATACTCAGTAGTACTAGGTGCAGCAACCAATCAGAAATCTCATTCCATGAACAGAACATTCCTAGGCCAATGAAAACCCTGGAGTCTTTGGGTTACTCTTAGTGCACTTTAGCCTGAAAGTAAATGTCCCCCATAAATATGGGCTTCTCCTAAATTCCACCCTTAATGAGCCGGATCCTTATTCACCTGACACCCCTCCCTCAGAATTCCCACAAAGCCCAAAGTAAAGGCATCCTGGGGGTACATACTGGCAAGATGAGGGGGTGCAGTTTAATGGGGGGAGATAATGATGGGGGACAGTCCCATGAAAAAGCTGTGACTCCATTGGAAAGGGCACCCGGCTGCCAGGAGGAGGGTTGGGCACAATTCTCTGGGTTTCTGGGTCTTTTCTCATAAATAGAGGGTCCCCCCCCAGATCGTTTTTTCCGGGGGCAATATTGTCACTGCTGCCCAGCCCCCACTCACACTGTGGGAGGAATAAGAGGAGTGTGTCTGTAATACAGAACTCTGGGCACCCTGTGCGTCACCTCAGCAGCCACTTACAGTAATGACCTACCTGCCCCCTCCTTCATATCAACACTCTGTCCCAGACTCATGTATATAGGGGGGGGGAATGTGCTTTTGGATCTGTGCTGCCACCAGGGCGGGCTATGGAATTCTGGTCAGTTATAAAGCTCATCCCCCCTGCGCATGGCACCAAATGAAGGGGCGCAAGAGCTGCAATTAGGGCTCAGTCACACTCAGGCCAATAGAAAAGCCAACAGGACAAACATTGGCCTCCATTTCCAGTGGCTCTGAAGGGGCATCAGATGAGCCCAATTTAATGGTCTCTCATCCAACCACCTTCCCAAATAACACCCCCAAAGGCACTGCCCATTTTTACTTTCCCAAAACATAAACCAAAATGAATGTTTGGCCAATGGGAAAACTTGTAACAATGTAACTCAGTGTTGCGCTTTGTACCCCAATTCCCATAAGCCTGGGGCCAAAATGATCCCCTAGAAGTTCCTACAGGAGTGTCTTACTGAGACAAGTTGCCCTTTAAATAGAGGGAGACTGAGAGGGGAGTGTACAATGGGGGAGGGGCAGGAGAAGAAACTGAAGAATCCCCCCAGCTCATATATAGATCAGAGGGAATGGGATCCCCCCAAGTGCCAGGGCCTGTGTCACTTCCCAAACTCCTGTATTTAGGAAAGTAAATGTGGGAGGAGCTTGAGGATGGGGCGGAGACCACTGTGCACTTCCTGTGTTGTCTGAGGCCCTTTTTGTGCAATAACAGTGACTGACACTCTCGTACCCCAGCGAATTCCCCTGAGCACCTCCCACTCACGCCACGCCCCCTCTCATGCCACGCCTCCACACACCCCTCACACTGCGGTCCAAGCGATTGGAGGCGGGAATCAGACTCCCGTTCCTCTGGCACCTCATGCTCCTCCCCTGGCCCCTCCCTCAGTTCTGGCGGCTCTCTGGCTCCGCTCCTCACTCTGGGAAGAAAGAAGCAGAATTTGTGCTTTCATTTGACTGCGGCAGCTCCAAGCAGATCCCGGGCTGTTCAAGTCCACACGCAGGTCATGTGACATTCTGAGACCAATGAAAGGTCAGTGAGGTTGTAATGAGGGGATTTTGTAGAGTAATTAGACAATTGCCAATGAAAATGTAGGATATTGCCCCTGATCTGCTCCAAACTCCGCCCCCACCTCCATTTAGTCTTTATGGCAGTGAAATGAAATGATTAGGCTGGGAATGTACAGGAGTCAGTGAGAGATAATAATCAATAGTAGAAGATTCTCTGAAGTAAAATGAAAGTGAATAATAAAAGAAGAGACTCACACAACACAACTCGCTTTTGGCCGAACTCGCAGTGACTTTCTGCTGCACTTGGTGCCGCTATTCCCATTATTTACACACGGAAACATCAACGTGTGAAACAAACGAGTGTGGAAACCCCAGGCTCCCCCGGCACCGCCTCTGATTCACTGTAAACTCTCAGCGCTCTAAATCCACTTCCGGAACGCACGCGCTGCTCTGTGGAACGCATCCCCTGTCCGTCCAATAAGCTGTCTGATCGGCACGTGGTACAGTGATGTCAGAGGGCGGGGCTAATGCGGTGACAGGAAGTGGGTGAGAGCGAGTAGAGAGAATGAATGTGGGAAGGGAGGGGCAGAGGGAGGAGTTGGTGTGAGTGACAGCTCAGAAGCGAGGAGTTGGTATGAGTGACAGCTCAGAAGGGAGGGGCAGAGGGAGGGGTTGGTTTGAGTGACAGCTCAGAAGGGAGGGGCAGAGGGAGGGGTTGGTTTGAGTGACAGCTCAGAAGGAAGGGCAGAGGGAGGAGTTGGTATGAGTGACGGCTCAGAAGGGAGGGCTGAGGGAGGAGTTGGTGTGAGTGACAGCTCAGAAGGGAGGGCTGAGGGAGGAGTTGGTGTGAGTGACAGCTCAGAAGGGAGGGCAGAGGGAGGAGTTGGTATGAGTGACAGCTCAGAAGGGAGGGGCAGAGGGAGGAGTTGGTATGAGTGACAGCTCAGAAGGGAGGGGCAGAGGGAGGGGTTGGTTTGAGTGACAGCTCAGAAGGGAGGGGCAGAGGGAGGGGTTGGTTTGAGTGACAGCTCAGAAGGAAGGGCAGAGGGAGGAGTTGGTATGAGTGACGGCTCAGAAGGGAGGGCTGAGGGAGGAGTTGGTATGAGTGACAGCTCAGAAGGGAGGAGTTGGTATGAGTGACAGCTCAGAAGGGAGGGGCAGAGGGAGGAGTTGGTATGAGTGACAGCTCAGAAGGGAGGGGCAGAGGGAGGGGTTGGTTTGAGTGACAGCACAGAAGGGAGGGGCAGAGGGAGGGGTTGGTTTGAGTGACAGCTCAGAAGGAAGGGCAGAGGGAGGAGTTGGTATGAGTGACGGCTCAGAAGGGAGGGCTGAGGGAGGAGTTGGTGTGAGTGACGGCTCAGAAGGGAGGGCTGAGGGAGGAGTTGGTGTGAGTGACAGCTCAGAAGGGAGGGCTGAGGGAGGAGTTGGTGTGAGTGACAGCTCAGAAGGGAGGGCAGAGGGAGGAGTTGGTATGAGTGACAGCTCAGAAGGGAGGGGCAGAGGGAGGAGTTGGTGTGAGTGACAGCTCAGAAGGGAGGGGCAGAGGGAGGAGTTGGTATGAGTGACAGCTCAGAAGGGAGGGGCAGAGGGAGGAGTTGGTATGAGTGACAGCTCAGAAGGGAGGGGCAGAGGGAGGGGTTGGTTTGAGTGACAGCTCAGAAGGGAGGGGCAGAGGGAGGGGTTGGTTTGAGTGACAGCTCAGAAGGAAGGGCAGAGGGAGGAGTTGGTATGAGTGACGGCTCAGAAGGGAGGGCTGAGGGAGGAGTTGGTGTGAGTGACAGCTCAGAAGGGAGGGCTGAGGGAGGAGTTGGTGTGAGTGACAGCTCAGAAGGGAGGGCAGAGGGAGGAGTTGGTGTGAGTGACAGCTCAGAAGGGAGGGGCAGAGGGAGGAGTTGGTATGAGTGACAGCTCAGAAGGGAGGGGCAGAGGGAGGGGTTGGTTTGAGTGACAGCTCAGAAGGGAGGGGCAGAGGGAGGGGTTGGTTTGAGTGACAGCTCAGAAGGGAGGGGCAGAGGGAGGAGTTGGTATGAGTGACAGCTCAGAAGGGAGGGGCAGAGGGAGGGGTTGGTTTGAGTGACAGCTCAGAAGGGAGGGGCAGAGGGAGGGGTTGGTTTGAGTGACAGCTCAGAAGGAAGGGCAGAGGGAGGAGTTGGTATGAGTGATGGCTCAGAAGGGAGGGCTGAGGGAGGAGTTGGTGTGAGTGACAGCTCAGAAGGGAGGGCTGAGGGAGGAGTTGGTGTGAGTGACAGCTCAGAAGGGAGGGCAGAGGGAGGAGTTGGTGTGAGTGACAGCTCAGAAGGGAGGGCAGAGGGAGGAGTTGGTATGAGTGACAGCTCAGAAGGGAGGGCAGAGGACAGAGGTGAGACTGCAGATTTGGAGGATGAGGTAAAAGCACCAGATGCACATTCAGAAGACATAGGACATCACAGGAAGGAGATGAATTTCGCTGCAGAATGTCCTCCACCTCCTGTATAGGGAATATTATTGTGTAATTGTCTCCTGCGTCTGATAATGACACACCTTGTACTCATCTGACTGTATATATATATATAATAATACACAAGAGCCATGAATATCTTGTAAATTATATCCTTATAAACGGTGAGTTCTGATGTCATTTCTGTCACATGACTCACTGAAACTTGTGTATTATAATTAATATAGTACCCCAATTGCAAATTATGAGGATATTAGAAGTTACCTCAGGGTTCCATGTCCCGTATAACTCGGCCTTCAGCCTCGTACTTTAATATGGTCATGTGACTCCTCTGTGACTTATAATATCCTTATATTTTACAAGAGGGGGTAATTTATTCACTATATACTCTCACTCACTTGTACTCATACTCACACTCATACACTCACTCACCCATACTCTCACTCACACTTATACTCACTCATACTCTAACTCACACCAATACTCACAATCGCTCACTCATACTCTCACACTCATACTCACACTTACACTCACACACAGTGATATGACAGAGTCAGTTCCATTAGATGAAATACTGTCAGTGTCTCTTTATTCCCAGCAGGGGGATCAGTGATCACTAAATCATGGGGCTCCTCTCTGATCCAAACCGTCGCCAGGCCCTGTCCCGACCCATCACCCGACTGAAAGGAGAAGGAAAGGCTGGAGACACTTGGGGTGCCAAACATTAGGCACCCTCAAGTGATTGTAGCGACTTACCAAAAACCCAGGGCCGGTGCTCCTATCAGGAGAAATCTGCACCGGCCCCGGGTTATAGGAGCGAGCACCACGGAGATATCTACTTCTGTCTTCGCGCAGATGTGCATTTCCCCGGACTGAAGCATGCGCATTTGAACGAAAAAGCCGACTTTAAAGTTAAAGTTCGGCTTTTAGTTCTAATGCGCATGTGCAGCTGCGCGAAGACGGAAGTAGATCTCTCGATGGTGCTCGCTCCTATAACCCGGGGCCAGTGCAGATTTCTCCCAATAGGAGTACCGGCCCTGGGTTTTTGGTAAGTCGCTACAATCACTTCGGGGTGCCTAACGTTTGGCACCCCCAAGTGTCTCCAGCCTTTCCTTCTCCTTGAACACCCCACTATGGTGAGTAGGAAGGTTGTCCCTATAGAGAGAAGACATCGGGGGCTGCTGGAAATACAACCAATGCCCCAATCTCTGGGTCTCATGCTCCACTTTGGGGGCCTCAACTTTAGCTTCACATTAACATTATTGGCCTCCCCAACTGTCACCTGTACAGGACACGCCTCTCCTTATCCCCTATTAACTTCCAATAGGAAATAGATATAATACGCAGGTATGGGATCCTTCATCTGAAAACCCGTCATCTGGAAACCCGTAATCCAGAAAGCTCGGAATTACAGAATGTCCATCTCCCATAGACTCCAATTTATCCAAGTAATTAAAATTTTTCTGTGTAATAATAAAACAGTAACTTGTACTTGATCCCAACTAAGATATAATTAATCCTTATTGGAAGCAAAACCAGCCTATTGGCTTTATTTCATGTTTATATGATTTTCTAGTAGACTTAAAGGAGAAGGAAAGCTATGGAGGCATGTTATTGCCAATAGATTAGCTGCAATAGTGAAAGCTAGAATGCTATATTTATTCTGTAGAATATTTTACAATAGCTGAGTAAAAAGCTCTAGAAGCTCTCTGTTTGTTTAGGATAGCAGCTGCCGTATTAGCTTGGTGTGACATCACTTCCTGCCTGTCTCTCCCTGCTCACTCATAGCTCTGGGCTCAGATTACAGCAGGGAGGGAGAGAGGAACAAACTGAGCATGCTCAAGCCCTAGCCCTGGAGGTTTAAGCTGAAAACAGTTAGTCTGATACAGAAGCCCATGAGTACACAATAGAAGGAAAGAAATGTGCTGTTTGACAGAGGACTCAGAGCAGCATTACTTTGAGGGGTTATTGGTGTATTTATATAGACCTTTCTGATAAATCTTACTTACTTTTAACCTTTCCTTCTCCTTTAAGGTGTCAAGATCCAAATTATGGAAAGATCTGTTATCCGGACAAGCCCAGCTCCTGAGCATTCTGGATAACAGGTCCCATACGGTTATATACCAGCCTTCCAATGTTCTTACCCTTTATCCTATTAATAACACTGATACCAGAAATCATTTACACTGGTCAGGTGCAACTCTACATTGCAATGATTATATCCAAAGGGCCGGATTCTCTTCAGTAAGAAAATAAAATCCCGGGTTATCAAGTGAAAACTCATGGATGAGATTTAATTTGAGGAGAAATAAACTTTCCTCCTAAATCTGAATTGAATGTGGCCCAGTGCTGGGATCATTGTACCTAAATATGTTTTATAAGAGATGTACATGAACCATTGTTACTGTCAACTACTTCAAATATTTTGGGAGTAAATTAAAACTTCCCTGATTTTTTTTTCCTTTTTTTAATTTACAATCTTTGCTTTAACCCCTTCTGAACTGCGTCATTAAAGGGGTTGTTCACCTTTAAATTAACTGTTAGTGTGACGTAGAGAGGGATATTCTGAGACAATTTGCAATTGGTTTTCATTTTTTTATTATTTGTGTTTTTTGTGTTATTTAGCTTTTTATTCAGCAGCTCTCCAGTTTGCAATTTCAGCCACCTGGTTGCTAGGATACAAATTACCATAGCAACCATGCACTGATTTGAATAAGAGACTGGAATATGAATAGGAGAGGAATTGAATAGAAAGATGAGTAATACAAAGTAGCAATAACAATACATTTGTAGCCTTAAAGAGCATTTGTTTTTTAGATGGGGTCAGTGACCCCTATTTGAAAGCTGGAAGATGAAAAAAAAAACTTCTAAAAATCAATAATGAAGACCAAAAGTTGCCTAGACTAGGCCATTCTATAACCTACTAAAAGTGAACTTGCCCCTTTAAGAAGAGCAGAAACCTTATTCTGTTCCCACACATTATTCTGTTTCCAGTAAGACGTTGCCAGGGGTAACCTCTTTCTTTCCTCTGTCTCATGCAGTATTTTCAGTTACCTGCTTGGAGTGGTTTGGTTCCTGGGCCTGGCATTCCACCCTTTCACCCTGCGCTCCTATATCTCCCACAATTCCATGGGATCTACTATGGTGGATACGACCCTATCTCAGTTCAGAATTAGGTAAAACACTGATTCAGTCTCTCATCATCTCCCGCCTTGATTACTGCAACTTACTCCTCACAGGTATTCCAACAAGTCACCTTTCACAACTCCAATCTGTTCTAAACGCGGCCGCTAGACTCATTCATCTATCTCACCGCTCAACATCAGCTGCTCCCATATGTATGTCCCTTCACTGGCTCCCAATCTCTTCGTGAATCAAATTCAAATTACTTACACTCACATTCAAGGCCCTTAATAATGAAACCCCTCCCTATATTTCATCTCTAATCTCCAAATACTCTCCTTCATACAACCTTCTCTCTGCTTCTGATCTTCCCTCACTTCTCTCTCATCACTTCTGCCCATTCTCACCTACAAGACTTCTCTCAGGCTTCTGCTTTTCTCTGGAACTCTCTGCCTCCAGCCGTTAGACTTTCTCCTTCTTTCCAAACTTTCAAGCGCTCCTTAAAGACCCATCTGTTTAAAGAGGCCTATTCGATGTACCTTAATTAATCATTGCTGTATCAAAATCACAAAATTGTTTCTAAAATCCTAATGTCTCAGTTGTACCCTAACCTTTACTTTGTAAACTCTAATTTGTAGGGCCCTCTAATCCTATTGTATCTGTAACCCTTGTTTGTTATCCACCATTTATTCCCTGTTTGTTATAACTAAGGTAAAGCACTGCGTATCTTGTCAGCGCTATATAAATAAATGATGATGATAATAAAGAAGAAACTATTGCTACATTGACAGTTTTTGCCTCTGCAGGGGATCCCCAGTGGCCTGGCTGGAGAGGACGATGGACTGGGCCTGGAAGTTTATTCTCAGAGCTTTGTCAGAACTCTGCCCTTTCCTGATGAGACCACAGAAAGATTTGTACGTAAGGGTTGATCTGTGATCACTATTTCCTAAAGGAGACATTCAGTGTAAAACATAAGAACGTACCAGTGCGTTATACTCGCTTAGACAAAGAGGAATTGTGAAACACTTATTTCCCCCACTGTATATAAAGCAGGATTCACTAATATAATACTTACTTTATATTACATAGTAGTGCACACTGGCAGCACCAATCAGTATCACCAGTATGTATCAGCTGACACACAGCTTATTGCCCAAGTACCACAAGGAGCCTTCAAGCTGGGAATGATCATAGTCAGTACCTGTGAGTATTGTGGGCCAGTGCAAGTCCTATCTCCCAATTTCTTATGAAACAGACACATAGACAGATCCCTTGCCAAAGCAACAGCATAGTGGGATAACCGTAGCTAACCAGTGGAGCTTACACTCTTTATTTGTGGCAGATCATTACAGGTTTAGCCAATCTGGATGTGGGAAAGAATGAGGGAACATTACAGTTTTATAAGGCAGAGCTTGGATAGTATACATATAACTGTAGAATTAATAATCCTTCTCCCTTCTTGTACTTCTCCCCTATAGATGGTGAAAGGTACTAATGTGTATGGAATATTGAGAGCTCCACGTGCTGCCAGTACAGAGTCTTTGCTTCTGAGTGTTCCTTGTAGTGAAGGACAGAACAATAACCAGGCTGTTGGCCTTCTCTTGGCACTGGCATCGTACTTCAGAGGTGAGAGATCCACTAAATCCACTGCCTACAAACAGATCAGTGGAACGGTCCCTCCCTGAAGCCATTTTTCTGCTCGCCATTGATATGACATGGTATGTTGAGTGATCTTTCTGATTGTGTGCTCAAAGGGCAGATCTACTGGGCTAAGGATCTCATCTTCCTGGTGAATGAACACGATCTGCTTGGGATGGAGGCCTGGCTGGAAGGTTACCATGATGTGAATGTGACAGGTATGTGATGTGCTTCCCTGCTCTCTGCCTCCAAATAATCAGTTTAGTTAAAGGATTATGTACAGGCTGTGGGGTCTACAGATCTGTGAGACCTCAATCATGTGACTTGTGCTTTGATACATTTCAGTCACTCTTTACTGCTGTACTGCAAGTTGCCTAACAACAGAACAATGGGAAGGTAACCAGATAGCAGCTCCCTAACACAAGATAACAGCTGCCTGGTAGATCTAAGAACAACACTCAATAGTAAAATCCAGGTCCCACTGAGACACATTCAGTTACATTGAGTAGGAGAAACAACAGGCTGCCAGAAAGCAGTTCCATCCTAAAGTGCTGGCTCTTTCTGAAATCACATGACCAGGCAAAATGACCTGAGATGCACCTACACACCAATATTACAACTAAATACACTCCTGTATGTGTAAGGTGATTGGTTGGTCAGTGCACTGAAATACCCAACCCAACTTTTAAATCAGTATAAGAGTATATAGTGAATAAAGTAGCCCCTATTGTAAAATATAAGGAGGAGTTCCATGACCATATTTTTCATACAGGTCATGGAACTCCGAGTTGACTTCTAATATCCTCATGTTTTCCAACAAGGGGAACTTTATTTATTATAATACACGTTTTAGTGAATCATGTGACAAAAATGGCACTCCAGGTAGATTGATAATAAGTAAAATATCACATTACAGATCTATGCAGGGTTGTTGTCTGTTCTCTACATTTGTACAATACAGGGGTGCCAGGTATGTGACTCTACTAATTCTAAACTGCAGCTTCTATAGCCAGTGAGTAAAAGTGGCCATACACAGGCCCATATCAGCTGCAGAACACAAAGTCGCATCTTATGGGCCAGTATATTCTACAACTGACGGGCTTCCCCGACCCATATCTGGCCAGGCAGACTTAAACTTCTAGTCGGATTGAGGACCACTTTGGTTCATTAATGCGGTCTTGATCCCAATACCTGTATTCCTGAACAGATCGTTGGGCCCTATTCCAATATCGCCAACTCAAGGTGAGCATATCGGTGCTAAATCCACTCAGGAGCAGTTGTATAAAAATTATAACTCAACTCAAAGAGTCAAAATCAAGGAATCTAGATGACGACTCTCTGTTTATCATACAGACAAGTACATGAGCTCCTCTGCCCTCAGCTCTCAGCCTATTATCAATATTTTATGGAGACATTTTGTGCATTCAGCTCCCAAATTATGTTTTCCCCTTTCAACAAAACATATTTATATATCATTGTGTTGGTTCTTCTCTATTAGGATGAAGTGCATTGTTCTCCTTCTGGTTTGCTTCTCTATCGATTGGGTTCACTCCAACCCCACAAAAAAAGGTAGGACAATCCTCTTGGTTTCACATTAGGTTCTCATTTTTACTTTCATAGCTCTATGCAGAAGTTATTCCATGCAGATACTTTCCTGCACCCTAATGTGGATATAATAAAGTAATACTAACGCCTCTCTAATGGAAGCCCAAAAACATTGCAGCTATGGTTCAATGT
Organism: Xenopus petersii; assembly: GCA_038501925.1. Classification (NCBI taxonomy): domain Eukaryota; kingdom Metazoa; phylum Chordata; class Amphibia; order Anura; family Pipidae; genus Xenopus; species Xenopus petersii. The sequence continues at coordinate 143,842,950 of CM076683.1, read as the reverse complement.
GAATGGTTTCCATCGTAAAAATGTAGAATGCTTCATTAACTCCATCACTTATAGCCAGGGCCGCCATTAGAAATCACGGGGCCCCGTACAACAAAATTTTTGGGGCCCCCTGGGCCCCGCCCACACTGACGACCAAGCTCCACCCCATTTCCCACCCACTCCACATCGCAGTTAAAAGACCACACAGACATCAGCGCTAAAAAAGTAACCCCCCCCACACAAGTTGTAAAAAGCTATTGATGGTCAGGGCCCCCTTATAAAAAATTGGGGCCCCAAAAAAAAAAAAATTAAAATTTTTTTTTTTTTAAAAAAAAACATTGGTGGCAGGGGCCCCCTTATAAGTTAAAAAAAACTTGGGGCCCCAACAAAAAAAATGTAAAAAAAAACTAAAAAATAAACAAACATTGGTGGCAGGGGCCCCCTTATAAGTTAAAAACAAATTGGGGCCCCAAAAAAAAATTTAAAAAAAAAAAAAATTTTTTTTGAAAAAAAAAAAACATTGGCGGCAGGGGCCCCCTTATAAGTTAAAAACAAATTGGGGCCCCAAAAAAAAATTTGAAAAAAAAAAAAAAATTTTTTTGAAAAAAAAAAAAACATTGGCGGCAGGGGCCCCCTTATAAGTTAAAAACAAATTGGGGCCCCAAAAAAAAATTAAAAAAAAAAAAAAAATTTTTTTGAAAAAAAAAAAACCATTGGCGTCAGGGGCCCCTTACGAGTTAAAAAAAAAATTGGGGCCCCAAAAAAACATGTTTTAAAAAAAAAGATTGGTTGCAGGGGCCTATAGAATATTAAAATAATACATTGGTGGCCAGGAGATTAAAAAAAAAAATACACAAACTGGTGTTCAGTAGAATTGAACTCACGGCTTCAGTACTTCAACTTCACCTCCTTTCGTGACTTCGGGTCTTTTCACTGCTTCAGGACTTCGGCTTCGGCTGTTTTCGTGACTTCGGGTCTTTGCGCTGCTTCAGGACTTCGGCTTCGGCTGTTTTCGTGACTTCGGGTCTTTGCGCTGCTTCAGGACTTCGGCTTCGGCTGTTTTCGTGACTTCGGGTCTTTTCGGCGCTTCGTGACTTCGGCTTTTTCCGTGACTTCGGGTCTTTTCGGCGCATCGGCTTCGGCTTTTCGGCACTTCCGCATTCGGCAGCACAGAGGCAAGACGTACGGCTCGGGCGCTCGTAAGGGGGGCCCGGATCTTCAAAAAATGCAGCGCTGCCGGGCCCCCCTTCATGCCCGGGCCCGGTACGCTTGTCCCCCCTGTCCCCCCCTGATGGCGGCCCTGCTTATAGCACTTATGAGGTCACTGTAGCGTCAGTACAAAAAGTTTCAGTTGTCCTAGAAGGAACATCACTAATTAGTTTCAGCATTTAATCTTGCAAGGGGATGAGATGCCAAGCAAATCTCCATTAATAGAACCAAGTACTCCACTAAAAGAGCTATTGATGGAATTAAGGGCAACCACATGTTTAGACACCCATCTACCAGCACTGGCAGTGACAATCCTGCTTGTTAGTCACCTAAACTGTCCTACTAGAGAAGCCATCTTTACTATTAGATTCTCCACCAGTGTCGAGAAGATCCTGAAAGCAAGCCCATCATACGTTAAACCAGCACCTCTTGGGAGCCGAGATCCGTGTTGGATTCACAGCCAATCTGAAGAACCCACTGTGAGTCTCAACTCTTTGAGCTTATGTTTGTGCCTAATTGTCCAGGGACCAACTCTGTGCCTGATATGTAAAGGCACCACAATGTACAATGATCAGCCATAAATATGATTAAACCTTCTGTTATTGTCTTTTCTCTCAGATGTGGCACCGTAACTGATGTCTCTGAAGAAACCATCACTCTGTCCTGTCACGGGATGGTGGGTCAGTACGTCACTGTGTCTATTCCTGAACGTGAGGAATATCTCCAGCTCTGTGAAGTGGAGGTCTATGGGAACAAATACAGCCCTGTTGTACCAGTCCATAAGGAATCGGAGGAATCTGAGGAAGATGTACTGCAAGACATAGGCAATTTATATAATCATTAAAGAACACCTTGGTTTATTAATCTTCTGAATCTGCAGTGAAACAATAAATATAAATTCTGGTTCAGATTGTGTGCTTTGCATGATTGTGATACATACAGTTCTAGATGGTTAGTTCTTTTTCCTTAGAGAGGATATTTACCTTCAGAGAACTGTCAGATTTGAGCAGCCCATGTCAGTAGAACCATTTCCAAGTAAGGAAAGTCAGGCCTAAACCCAGAGCTCTGTATGGCCCACCTGTTTTGCTTTATTTACATGTATTTGATACAATTGGCTGGAAAGATTCAGCCAATCAGGTCAATGAAACTTCATTATTTGGCTTTTGACTTTTAGCATCTGTCGTGATCAACTTTTTTGGTGTGTGTCTTGAAAACCTTGCACACCGCATTTTACACCATTTTTCTGCCGTCAATTGTATTTGCACAAACTCTCCATCTCTACCTCAGATTCCACCCAAAATACACCCACTATTTGGTAATGCTACACTTAACTGGGGTTCAACAACTTCATCCCACCTGGCTCTGGTTCATTGGGCAGCTATGGATCAGTGTTACAAAGGCAACTTATTGGTTAAGAAAGTATGTATATTTTTATTTGTATAGTGCCCCTTGAGGGGAAAGCATTGTGCAGCAGAAGAATAAATTAGTAGAAGAAACAGAGGGTCATCATTGCAATAATAAGTATAAATAAGTATAAAAATACAATACACATAAATATAAAGTTACAATCCATATTAAGTGCTTATTGTCAAGGAGACAAAAGGATGGAGGTCCCTGCCGTAGAACAGTGGAAATGGGAGGGGAATATTCAGACAATGTGAGGGATATTAAGTGCTGTAGGTTACAGTGGGTAAGTGCCAGTTCCTAGTTCAGGTGTTTTGCAAGTTCTCCAAGAGGGAATCTTTGAGTTTAGTTCTGAAGGCATTGAGAGAGGATTCTCTTCTTAGAAACTCAACAATTACATTCCAAATAGAAGGAGCAGAAAGACAGAAGGGGTTGACCTGGGAAACGGCAGTAGTAGTGGGGGTGCATCCAAGTGCTTGCTCTGAGAGGAGATGTAGTGAGGTACAGACAAGACAAGTGAAGGGCTTTGAAGGTTATGAGGAGGAGTTTATAAGTTATTCTTTGTTTTATAGGAAGCCATGATAAGGACTTCAGTAGGGGCCTGTACCTTTTGGATGAGAGGAGGAGAATTCTGGCAGCAGTGTTTAATACAGACTGTAGAGGGGAGAGATGGCAGTTAGGGAGGCCAGTTAGTAGAAGGTTACAGTAATCTAGTCGGGATAGGATGAGAGCATGCATGAGTGTCTTGACCATAGCAGGTGAAAGGAAGGGACTGAATTTGCCAATATTGCATAAGAAAAAGTGCCAAGTTTTGACTGTGGTGTTAATATGATCAGAGAAGAGATTAGTTCCGTTTTTGTTTAGGTTAAAGGAGAAGTAAAGCCAAATCTAATCAACATCCTCCCTATATAGGTCTTATAGAGTAGTCTTTGATCGCTAAGTTTTCAGCTCAAGTGTAGAATGATGGAGATTTTCAGGTCTCATATTCACAGCTCCTGTTTCAGGCTGCCTTCACCATCTTGCTTAAGGAAGAATGGCTTCCTTCTCTTCGCTATTGTGCATGCGTGAAATCTTCCTGCTTCAAAGCTGATTGGCTGGGGCTGATTGGCTGGGGGTTAACGATGACACATATTCAAATTTAGCATGCAGTGTTTCACCAGAGAAGGGAGGAATGAAGAGCCTTCAATACATGCCCAATGGAGAGAAACTGAGCCTACTGAGATCTCCCAAAGACAGAGTGTACAAGGGAACATCAACAGACCAAGTACAGAGCCTTGCGGCACCCCTACATTAAGTGCAACTGGAGATGAGATTTCATTAGAATAAGGGGGAATGAACAGCAACGAGCTGAAGTTGTATATATCTAAAGGTAGCGGTCCTATGTTTGTTCTGGAAATCCCCTTCTGGCTAAAGAAGACCTGGTACATGTAACATCTGCCCATAGGTGGATCACTTTCCCTGCTGGCCCTGGGAGCTTATGGTTATCTCCTGTTCATATCTAATATAACAAGAAGGAGCACATGGTGTATAAGAAACATTCAAATAGGAAGAGACCCACTACTAGTAAAGCCCAAGTAGATATAAAATGAAGAAATCTTTATTAGGGCATGCATGCATGGTGCCTCCTTTTTGGCCTCCACCTGCTGAACAGGAAGGATGTTGCTGGGGAGCCTGGGACACAAAGCCCCAATAAAAAAAAGCAGTCACTACCCCCTTCCTCCACTCACACCATTGGGAGAGCCCAACTCTTAGAGAAGATCATAGTGTAACTGTGCTCCACCTTAGCAGTAGCCAAAGCTTTGGTGAAGACCAAGAAAGGGGTTACATACTTTTAATGAATGGGGTCAATGAGCTCAACATTTGCCTTTATCATGACCACACGCTTCATTTGTAAATAACCACTTTGGTACTTGGGTTTGCCCAAAACGCTTCTTGCAAACTGTCACTAAACAATGCCACCCCTGCACTGCACTCAAGTTTGCCACTTCTCATGGCCATTGAGCTGTAAGTGCACAAGGAGCAGAGTACAGTGTTATTGGGCACAAGGAACTCTGGATTTAGCACCTACCTTAGGCACCAACCAATACCAACTGGGACGGCAATGCTCTTATCAAAGTTCAATAGTGCCAGACTAAAGTCCATCTGTTCAATACATGGATGGGATCTGTTATGTTAATACTTGGGGCTTCCCCAGTGAAGGATCGTTCATTAAAGGGGTGGTTCATCTTTAAATTATCATCAACTAGTATGATGTAGAGAGGGATATTCTGAGACAATTTGCAATTGGTTTTCATTTTTTATCATTTGTTTGTATTATTAGTGGTGCTTGCGAAGCAAAGCATCACTACTGTTATCTTGCAAACTTATTTTTATTCTTCTTCCGTATGAAAGTTTGGCGCGTAACTAGTCCCGCACCGTTTGTCCTAGACCCATGAATGAGGTGTCAAATCATGCGGCTTAATCGGGAATGGGGTGGTATGACTTTTCTAAGGGGTGGGTGGTTAATTGCCCCTTGCGGGGGCAATTAACCACCCCAAAAAGTCCCATAGATTAACATTGAGGCCAACTTTTGACGGATTCTAGCGCAGAGAGGGAATCTTGTAGAAACGTTAAATTTACCACATTTGAAGAGGTTTGCGACCTGTGTCAGATGATACCCCACACGAGGGTATAAGTTTTACCCCCGGGGCAGGAGAGGTCCCCAAATTTGCCCCATTGACTTATAATGGGGAATTTATCGAATAATTCGTTTGTCGCAGACCCATGAATGAGGTGTCAAACCGTTCAGCTTATTCGGGAATGGGGTGTTGTGACTTTTCTCTCCTATTTTGGGGACCCAAAAAAGTGAGCGGAGCCGCAAACAACCAATCAGATTTTCCCTATTGACTTCAATGAGAAAATGTAAACAGCTGTAATTCTCACAGTAATAAAGCCAGAGCTCCCAAACTTGGCACCGTGGGTCACTGGGTGACTGCAGCCAAAATTTACAAAAAGTGGGCGGAGTCTACAACAGCCAATCAAATTTCAGCCATTCAATTAAATAGGAAAATGTTAAACTGCTGCCGCTCTTAGACGGTTAATGGCAGGGTCCTCAAAGTTGGCACAGTTGGTCACTGGGGGACTGGGATTAAAATTAAGAAAAGTGGGTGGAGCCAAAACCAACCAATCAGATTTCTTTGATTGGTTTTAATGGGAAAAATTAAGAAGGCTGCCATTCTCTCAGTATTGATGTCAGGGACCTTGAATATCACAAATGTGGTCGCTGGGGGTTTCCACTTCAAGTTTAGAAAAAGTGGGCGGAGCCACCAACAACCAATCAAATTTCATTCATTGATTTTCAATAGAAAAAAATAAAAATGCTGCCATTTTTACACAATAAATGACAGCATTCCCAAACTTTGGAATGTTAGTCACTGAGTGACTGTGGTTCACAATTAGGAAAAAAAGGGGCGGGGCATGAACAGCCAATCAGATTTCAGCCTTTGACCTTAATGAAAAATGATAAACTGCTGCTATTATCACGGTTTAAATGCTAGGTGTACCAAACTCGGCTCAATTACTCACTGGGTGACTACGGTCAAAATTTAGGAAAAGTGGGTGGAGCCAAAAACAGCCAATCAGTTTATGTAAAATTTTTGATTACTGCTGTTCTCACAGTATCAAAGCCAGAGCTCCCAAACTTGGCAAAAAGTGGGTGGAGTCTACAACAGCCAATCAAATTTCAGCCATTCAATTAAATAGGAATTTTTTTAACTGCTGCCGCTCTTAGACGTTAATGGCAGGGTCCTCAAAGTTGGCACAGTTGGTCACTGGGGGACTGGGATTAAAATTAAGAAAAGTGGGTGGAGCCAAAACCAACCAAGCAGATTTCTTTGATTGGTTTTAATGGGAACAATTAAGAAGGCTGCCATTCTCTCAGTATTGATGTCAGGGACCTTGAATATCACAATGTGTATTACATTAACACTGTTCACTATTGTGCTTATATTATTGTACTATGTTTCTATATTAATATTTCTATAATATTTTGTGTATTATTTGTCTTTATGTAATGTAAAATTACCGCTGTTCTCACAGTTTTAAAACCAGAGGCCCCAAACTTGGCACTGACCATGACTAGGTAACTGGGGTTAAAATTCAGAAAAATGGGCGGAGCTTAAGACAGCCAATCAAATTTTACCAAACGCTATTCAATGGGAATATTTAAATTCCTGTCAATCTTACACTGTTAATGTAAGAGTGCTCAAACTTGGTCCATTTGGTGACTGGGTTGCAAATTTTTAAAAGTGGGCGGAGCCAAAAATAGCCAGTTTGTTTGGATTGATTTCAATGGTAAAATTTGGTTGGCTTTAAATTTCACCGGTTTAATCCGGATTCTACCGACTTTGTGTACTCTCTAGGCACCAGGGGCGACTGGGCAAGACACCCAACATATATGGGGGGCCTGAGTTTTGCCACGGCAAGCACCACTCACATTTTCTTCAGGAAATGTACCTCTCTAGTTTAGTTAGTTATTTTTATTCAGCAGTTCTCCAGTTTGCAACTTCAGCTGTCTGGTTGTTAGGGTCCAAATTCCCCTAGTAACCATGTACTGATTTTAATAAAATAGTGCGATATGAATAGGAAAGGGACTGATAGAAAGATGAGTAATAAAAAATAGCAATAACAATACATTTGTAGCCTTACAGAGCATTTGGTTTTTTAGACGGGGTCAGTGAGCCCCATTTGAAAGGTGAAAAGAGTTGCAAATAATTTAAAAGCAATAAGAAATAAATAATGAAGACCAACTGAAAAGTTGCCTAGAATAAGCCATTCTATAACATCCTAAAAGTTACATACAGTGTATAGGTGAACCACCCCTTTACTACTGTTCTTATTCTCTAGGGAACAGATATTTTTGGGGCAATGGCACATGGATAGAATGTGAGTGTTTTGCTGCCCAATCAGACTGCATATCATTTTATATCAATTAATGGCATTTTTGAGCATTTTTTTTGGAAAATTGGCATAATTTGGCCTCTGTCATATTGACTTTGTGAAAATCAGAGAGAAATCAGCCTAAAATGTTGAAATCCAGAATATACATTGATTGTCTCTGATAAACAATAATTAAGCAGGACGCATGGGTTATTGATTCCTTGTATAATTTTGTGTGATTTCAGTGCAGTGTTCTGTTTTTTCTCTAGTACTTTTCTGTTCATTATAATCAATATAAACAATTAATGAACTGATACGAATGTGATAAACTGGATATCTCTGTTTCTTGTTTTTTATATTTAAACAATTCTGCAGTACAGTCTATATATCTGTAACCTTGTTATGAGCTAAGGGGGGCCAGTCTGAAGGTCAGTTAGGGGGAGATTTGGGGTGAGTGTTTATTTGTACCCTGGGTACCCCTGGAACTATAGCAGTGTGACACCCCAATGTTTCTATATATCTGTAACCTTGTTATGAGCTAAGGGGACCCAGTCTGAAGGTCAGTTAGGGGGAGATTTGGGGTGAGTGCTTATTTGTACCCTGGGTACCCCTGGAACTATAGCAGGGTGACTGTTACCCCAATGTTTCTATATATCTGTAACCTTGTTATGAGCTAAGGGGGCCCAGTCTGAAGGTCAGTTAGGGGGAGATTTGGGGTGAGTGATTATTTGTACCCTGGGTACCCCTGGAACTATAGCAGGGCGACACCCCAATGTTTCTATATATCTGTAACCTTGTTATGAGCTAAGGGGGCCCAGTCTGAAGGTCAGTTAGGGGGAGATTTGGGGTGAGTGCTTATTTGTACCCTGGGTACCCCTGGAACTATAGCAGGGCGACACCCCAATGTTTCTATATATCTGTAACCTTGTTATGAGCTAAGGGGGCCCAGTCTGAAGGTCAGTTAGGGGGAGATTTGGGGTGAGTGCTTAGTTGTACCCTGGGTACCCCTGGAACTATAGCAGGGTGACACCCCAATGTTTCTATATATCTGTAACCTTGTTATGAGCTAAGGGGGCCCAGTCTGAAGGTCAGTTAGGGGGAGATTTGGGGTGAGTGTTTATTTGTACCCTGGGTACCCCTGGAACTATAGCAGGGCGACACCCCAATGTTTCTATATATCTGTAACCTTGTTATGAGCTAAGGGGGCCCAGTCTGAAGGTCAGTTAGGGGGAGATTTGGGGTGAGTGCTTATTTGTACCCTGGGTACCCCCGGAACTATAGCAGGGTGACACCCCAATGTTTCTATATATCTGTAACCATGTTATGAGTTAAGGGGGCCCAGTCTGAAGGTCAGTTAGGGGGAAACTTGGGGTGAGTGCTTATTTGTGCCCTGGGTACCCCCGGAACTATAGCAGGGTGACACCCCAATGTTTCTATATATCTGTAACCTTGTTATGAGCTAAGGGGGCCCAGTCTGAAGGTCAGTTAGGGGGAGATTTGGGGTGAGTGCTTATTTGTACCCTGGGTACCCCTGGAACTATAGCAGGGTGACACCCAAATGTTTCTATATATCTGTAACCTTGTTATGAGCTAAGGGGGCCCAGTCTGAAGGTCAGTTAGGGGGAGATTTGGGGTGAGTGCTTATTTGTACCCTGGGTACCCCTGGAACTATAGCAGGGTGACACCCCAATGTTTCTATATATCTGTACCCTTGTTATGAGCTAAGGGGGCCCAGTCTGAAGGTCAGTTAGGGGGAGATTTGGGGTGAGTGCTTATTTGTGCCCTGGGTACCCCTGGAACTATAGCAGGGTGACACCCCAATGTTTCTATATATCTGTACCCTTGTTATGAGCTAAGGGGGCCCAGTCTGAAGGTCAGTTAGGGGGAGATTTGGGGTAAGTGCTTATTTGTGCCCTGGGTACCCCTGGAACTATAGCAGGGTGACTGTTACCCCAATGTTTCTATATATCTGTAACCTTATGAGCTAAGGGAGCCCAGCCTGAAGGTCAGTTGGGGGAGATTTGGGGTGATTTGCAGATAGAATATTGGGACAGCCTTTTACATATCCCTAAATCTTCTTTGATTGTTGTGTGGGCCCCCCCACACCTCTAACTTTGGCTATTCCTATGCAAAGAGAATGATCGATGTGCAGAACAGGTGGAGTATTAACATTTAGAGGTAATATAAATGTAGGGATGTGTAAAATAGCCACCCCTAGAATTATTGGCAGGCAGTCCCTCAGTGTTATATACACCTAACTGGGTCCTAAAATACAGTTGGGAGGGGTACTGTTTGCTCTTCCTGCTCTAAGCTATGCCCCTTGCTGTTTCTCAGAGTGACCAGTAGATGGCATTGTGCTAGGATATAAAAGGCTCTGAAGCCATGCTTTCAGTGTCCATTTTGTGCTGGCTCTAGTCTGAGCTAACAGGCTGAGTTTGAGTGGAACCTGATTGTTTTAGGATTAGTCAGATTAGGTTAGACTCCTTAAAAGGTCACTCTAGGAGTGACAGACAGACAGGTTATTTAGCTAAGCAGCTCAAGGCTCCGACGAGGAGAGACAGAGAGATTAAGATCATGGGTACTAATAGCCCAGAAGTAGGGACTAAGTGTAAAGGAACAGGGTAGATAGATTCCCCTCAGGTTCCACTTAGGGAAAAGGCTGAAAGCTGGGTGTACCTTTATTGCTGCTGAGCTTGTCCTCTTGCCTGTGGGGATTAATACTGACCAAGTGGTGCTGTGAGTATTGTCTATCCAATGTTAATGTGAAATCCTGTTTGCTCTATTGTATACTCCACTGAGGATTATGTATGTTCAATAAATATGTTCATGGTTAAGTTATAAGAACCACTGGCGCCCAATTATTATACCCTGTATCCAGTTACAGTTGCACTATACCCTGCCTCCACACTGTTGTGAGGGCTCACTCCATAAGATTATAGGTCTCACCCACAATCCAATAGGAGATTGAATTCACTTCCCCTGGGGGCAGTTCCTCCCTGAGCATGAGACAGAGAGGAGAGTACGAGCAAGAAGTACAGAGAATCAGAGCACTGGACCTGGCTAATTACTGGGCCCCTAATGGATTCACTTTCTCTCCAGGAGGATTTTCCTGCCTGACCATGGGGAAGAGAACAGCCCAGGGGTTTAGGGAAGAGGTTTGAGTACTTGGGGGAGGTCCATTTCACAGGGAGTGGTTCCTGATTGACCATGGGGAAGAGAACACCTCACTGTTGGAAGTCTACTAGACTACAATATGTTTTACCCTTAACTGCCCCGACCTCAGTTCGACAGCACAAAGTCTGATGGGCAGTTCAAGAAGACTGCGAGTAACCACAAGCTCAGGAAATACCTGCCGGACTTTCAGTTCACCCCCTTCAATAAAGGTAAGAGAGGCGAGTGGTACAGCCCAGCAACATTGTGACCATAACCAGTACTAGTGATGTGTGTGTTACACCAGTGCGACACATTAAAGGGCCAGTACACACCTATACAGTCCTTCTTCCCATATGAACAACACAAACAGAACTATCCTGCTCGTGGTACCCGGGGGTGCAAGTGTGATATTAGACTGCTCCATTCTGTTCTACCAGTGCAGTCTGCAGCTTCCCATGAGCCACCCATCAGACTGGTACATTATATATATTGTATCTATAGAAATAGTACAGTACATTATATATATATATTGTATCTATAGAAATAGTACAGTACATAATATATATATATATATATTGTATCTATAGAAATCCAGGCAATGTGTGTGTGTGTGCAGGTTGGTACCAATGTTCCTGATTAAAATTGTCTCATTTGGAAGTAAATCTTTTGTTTCTGTTTCTCTCTCAGGATTTGGAGCAGTTGCCCTTTGTCTGTATGTGCTACAGGTTTATTAGCCAGTGGCAGTTTCAGGGTCTCTACCTACTTGTGACTGTGCTGTGTTCCTCTACATGGCAACCAAATGGCAACTAATTCACCAAGCTCTGTGCCCAGGGGAGGGGGGCATGTGGGGCTGTGGGCTCCTCCTGGCTCATTCTGCACCCCCGGGGGTCACATTCACATCAATATTAACTGCTCCCTGTGTTCACATTGGATACTGACAGTCACATGCCCCTGCCCAGGATTTTTGCTTATTGCCCTACTAAAGCCTGGGAGCCCATGTGTTGCGCTTTATTTGTAGAATAGAAACATTTAGTGCAGCCAATGAGGATAAAGGGGAGGAGACATTCAAGCTCCATCTGTGGTTACAGCACAATTCATGTCCAACACTGACTGAGCACTTGTAGCTCCACCTGGTGTAACAACTATAGATGGAGCTTGTACTTGTGGCCCATATACACTGATGTACAGAAGCAGCTTTGTCACCCCAACATCTCTATTGTAGCCCCCCAGGCTTTTTCCCTTCCCACAATCACATGTTCCATTGCTTTGCTTCTCCAGTTGCAGGTGGGGGTTCATGGGGCAGAGCTGGAGGGCTGCAGGAGCCAGAAAGTGAGGGTCCTATGGGTGGGGGGCCAGTGTTGGGCTAGGGTCCCGGCAGTGCAAGAGAGTGAGGCTAGTGACCTGGGCAGCCCCAAAGCCACCACAAGGTCAGTAGCCTAGTGACTCTTAGTGACTCTCACTCTGTGTGGGGTTCCAGGGGGTCCCCAAGAATTACAGTATCAGAAGATAAAGTGACACCCCCACTGCAGCAATAGAGCTGAGGCTAATCCAAAAAGTGCAAAAAAGCTACAGAATTTATATACAGGTTAGTACCAATATTCCCAACATTCAGTGTGACCCACAGTATTACATGTACAGTAACTCCCAGCATTCCCTGTGACCCTCAGTATTACAAGTACAGTAACTCCCAGTATTCCCTGTGACCCTCAGTATTACATGTACAGTAACTCCCAGCATTCCCTGTACACGACACACTTACATGAAAAACAAAAGGAAGCCCTAGTAACTTCTATCACCAGAGCTGTCAGTCACGCAACCCTTTGCCTAGCCTCTATGGCAATTAGCCATTGCCCAAACACTCCCATGATAAAATCTGTCATTATAACACATTACCATGTGTTGAACTGTGCCTACTATGCCTCAACTTCCCTATCCCGTAATACCATAGGGAGACAAAAACCGACCAAATACTCTTCATTTCCATATCGGTCAAAGTTGACCAATCACAAGAGGACTTTCCACTCAATGCCAAAGACTGCCTTTTTTAAAAAACATAGCCCTTTGCCTATAACATACTACCCACTTACATGAAAAACCATAGGAAGACCCAACCACTTCTGTCGCCAGAGCTGTCAGTCACGAAACCCTTTGCCTTGCCTCTATGGCAATTAGCCATGGCCCAAGAACTCCCATGACTAAATCTGTCATTACAACACATTAGCATGTGCAGAGCTGTGCCTAGTACGCCTCTACTTCCCTATCCCGTATTACAATAGGGAGACAAAAACCGACCAAATCCTCTTCATTTCCATATCGGTCAAAGTTGACCAATCACAAGAGGACTTTCCACTCAATGCCAAAGACTGCCTGTCAAAAAACATAGCCCTTTGCCTATGACATACTACCGACTTACATGAAGACCTAACCGATCTATCGGCAGAGCTGTCAGTCACACAACCCTTTGCCTAGCCTCTATGGCAATTAGCCATTGCCCAAGCACTCCCATAATTAAATCTGTCATTACAACACATTTCCATGTGTTGAGCTGTGCCTAGTACGCCTCAACTTCCCTATCCCGTATTACCATAGGAAGACAAAAACCGACCAAATCCTCTTCATTTCCATATCAGTCAAAGTTGACCAATCACAAGAGGACTTTCCACTCAATGCCAAAGACTGCCTGTCAAAAAACATAGCCCGTTGCCTATGACATACTACCGACTCACATAAAAAACCATAGGAAGAACCAACCACTTCTGTCGCCAGAACTGTCAGTCACGCAACCCTTTGCCTAGACTCTATGGCAATCAGCCATAAGGTTTCAACAAAAGTTTATTGAACCTGCTTTTTTGTAAAAGCAAAATAAAATAAAACATATTATAATCAAACACAAAATAACATATTGCCAACATTTCACAAAATAACTAAATATCAACATTTTACATTTATTTAACATCTCAAAACTTTTCCCAAGCTTTATTTTTAGACATTTTAAATCAAAAACACCAAAAAGCAAATAAATTGTCATATAATATTCAACCTTTTACATTTCCAAAGAAATTTCCCAGACTTTATTTACATATTATTTGCATATCAAAAACTTAACTTTATTTCCATTTTTTAACAAAATCAAGAATTTTTTTCTTAACTTCTTTTGTGGAAATACGATCTAAATCAACTCTTTTTTTAAAAGCTCTTTTTTGCTCCTCTGACCAGCTTTCAAAAAAACTTTGGACTTCAGCATCAGATTTTTCCTTCCAATACTCATATAACATGTCTCCTTTGGAAGCGATCTTCTCTGGAGTTGTTTTCCTTTTAATTTTCTTCTTTGCCACTGGTTCTCCAACCTCATCTGGTTCCTGCACAGAACTTTTTAAATCATCACAAAAAACATCTTCAAAGGAAAGGGTTAATTTAGGCACTACTTCAATTGAAACAGCTGCCCCCTCCCCCATTGAAACAGCCTCTCCCTCAATCATTGAAATTGCCTCCCCCTCCCCACTTGAGACAACCTCGTTAACCTCCTCAGCAACAGTCTTTTCAAAAGTCTTTTTGCGTTGAGGGCACGCAGCATATAAATGTCCAACTTCTAAGCAGAGGTTACATTTCTTTGCCTCATTACAGTTCTTAATCAAATGGGTAGTACTGCCACAGTTTGTACATATATTGCAGGTTTCTGCACAATGTCCATAATTCCTGCATTTCCTACAAAAATTAGGCATACCTGTAAAGAAAATATCAAAGTTAACATTCCCCAAACGAAACCTCGCAGGGGGTAAAAAGTTCTCTTTGAAAGTCACTTTGAACCTGAATTTGCAGGCCCACACTCCAATCTCATTATAAACTTTGCCCACAAACAATACCTTCTTGCAGTGGTTCCTTAGAAAGAGTTCCACTTCGTTCAACTGAACAAAAGGTGAGTACGACTTTACAATCAAGGCTATCTCCTCATCTGGAAAGTGGGGTACAACCTTGAAACCACGAAGTCGATCATCATCAGGGCCTTGTTTCCATGATCTCAGAAATCGGGAATAAACTTTTTCTCCATCAAAGGTAACATCATATATGCCTCTTTTTGGATAATCCTGAATAGCAAGGATCTCTTTCCTTTGCACTCCTCCAAAGTCTTCCAAAATAACATCAGCGATGTATAGAAGTAATTTCTCGCGGTTCACCTCTTCCTGAACGATAAAACGTACCGAGTGCTTCACTCGTGCGTAGCCCGGGACCAAGCACTCCTCCACATCCATCTCGTCAGAACACTCCCAGTTTCGTCGCAAGGACTAGACTGGAGTGGGGTGATCGCCGCCCGTTGTCCGGAATAGAAAGCTCCCTGATAGCAGCATGCGGCTTAAGACACTTTTCAGTGCCGATGCCACAAGGCCAAGGAGCAATGTCTCCGGACACCCAAGGTTCAGACACGTGATCTTCGCCAAAAGGCCGAGAAGCGATCCCAACCACTTCTGTCGCTAGAGCTGTCAGTCACGCAACCCTTTGCCTAGCCTCTACGGCAATCAGCCATTGCCCAAGCACTCCCATGATAAAATCTGACATTACAAAACATTACCATGTGTTGAGCTGTGCCTTGTACGCTTCAACTTCCCTATCCCGTATTACAATAGGGAGACAAAAACCGACCAAATCCTCTTCATTTCCATATCGGTCAAATTTGACCAATCACAAGAGGACTTTCCACTCAATGCCAAAGACTGCCTGTCAAAAAACATAGCCCTTTGCCTATGACATACTACCGACTTACATGAAAAACCATAGGAAGACCCAACCACTTCTGTCGCCAGAGCTGTCAGTCACGCAACCCTTTGCCTAGCCTCTAGGGCAATTAGCCATTGCCCAAGCACTCACATGATAAAATCTGTCATTACAACACATTACCATGCGTTGAGCTGTACCTAGTACGCTTCAACTTCCCTATCCCGTATTACCATAGGGAGACAAAAATCGACCAAATACTCTTCATTTCCATATCGGTCAAAGTTGACCAATCACAAGAGGACTTTCCACTCAATGCCAAAGACTGCCTGTCAAAAAAACATAGCCCTTTGCCTATGAGATACTACCCACTTACACGAAGACTTAACCGATCTATCACCAGAGCTGTCAGTCACGCAACCCTTTGCCTAGCCTATATGGCAATTAGCTATTGCCCAAGCACTCGCATGATAAAATCTGACATTACAACACATAACTATGTGTTGAGCTGTGCCTAGTACGCCTCAACTTTCCTATCCCGTAATACCATAGGGAGACAAAAACTGAGCAAGTCTTAATCTCCATATCGGTCAAAGTTGACCAATCACAAGAGGACTTTACACTCAATGCCAAAGACTGCCTGTCAAAAAACATAGCCTTTTGCCTATGACATACTACCCACTTACATGAAAAACCATAGAAAGACCCAACCACTTCTGTCGCTAGAGCTGTCAGTCACGCAACCCTTTGCCTAGCCTCTAGGGCAATTAGCCATTGCCCAAGCACTCCCATGATAAAATCAGTCATTTCAACACATAACCGTGTGTTGAGCTGTACCTAGTACGCCTCAACTTCCCTATCCCGTAACCATAGGGAGACAAAAACCGACCAAATACTCTTCATTTCCATATCGGTCAAAGTTGACCAATCACAAGAGGACTTTCCACTCAATGCCAAAGACTGCCTTTTTTAAAAAAACATAGCCCTTTGCCTATAACATACTACCCACTTACATGAAAAACCATAGGAAGAGCCCAACCACTTCAGTCGCCAGAGCTGTCAGTCACGCAACCCTTTGCCTAGCCTCTATAGCAATTAGCCATTGCCCAAGAACTCCCATGATAAAATCTGTCATTACAACACAAAGCCATGTGAAGAGCTGTGCCTAGTATGCCTCAACTTCCCTATCCTGTAAAACCATAGAGAGACAAAAACCGACCGAATCCACTTCATTTCCATATCGGTCAAAGTTGACCAATCACAAGAGGACTTTCCACTCAATGCCAAAGACTGCCTGTCAAAAAACATAGCCCTTTGCCTATGACATACTACCCACTTACATGAAGACCTAACCGATCTATCGGCAGAGCTGTCAGTCACTCAACCCTTTGCCTAGCCTCTATGGCAATTAGCCATTGCCCAAGCACTCCCATGATAAAATCTGTCATTACAACACATAACATGACCATGTGTTGAGCTGTGCCTAGTACGCCTCAACTTCCCTATCCCGTAATACCATAGGGAGACAAAAACTGGGCAAATCTTCAATTCCATATCAGCCAAAGTTGACCAATCACAAGAGGACTTTCCACTCAATGCCAAAGACTGCCTGTCAAAAAACATAGCCCTTTGCCTATGACATACTACCCACTTACATGAAAAACCATAGGAAGACCCAACCACTTCTGTCGCTAGAGCTGTCAGTCACGCAAACCTTTGCCTAGCCTCTATAGCAATTAGCCATTGCCCAAGCACTCCCATGATAAAATCTGTCATTACAACACAAAGCCATGTGAAGAGCTGTGCCTAGTATGCCTCAACTTCCCTATCCTGTAAAACCATAGAGAGACAAAAACCGACCGAATGCACTTCATTTCCATATCGGTCAAAGTTGACCAATCACAAGAGGACTTTCCACTCAATGCCAAAGACTGCCTGTCAAAAAACATAGCCCTTTGCCTATGACATACTACCCACTTACATGAAGACCTAACCGATCTATCAGCAGAGCTGTCAGTCACTCAACCCTTTGCCTAGCCTCTATGGCAATTAGCCATCGCCCAAGCACTCCCATGATAAAATCTGTCATTACAACACATACCATGACCATGTGTTGAGCTGTGCCTAGTACGCCTCAACTTCCCTATCCCGTAATACCATAGGGAGACAAAAACTGGGCAAATCTTCAATTCCATATCAGCCAAAGTTGACCAATCACAAGAGGACTTTCCACTCAATGCCAAAGACTGCCTGTCAAAAAACATAGCCCTTTGCCTATGACATACTACCCACTTACATGACAAACCATAGGAAGACCCAACCACTTCTGTCGCTAGAGCTGTCAGTCACGCAAACCTTTGCCTAGCCTCTACGGCAATTAGCCATTGCCCAAGCACTCCCATGATAAAATCTGACATTACAACACATAACCACGTGTTGAGCTGTGCCTAGTACGCCTCAACTTCCCTATCCCGTAATACCATAGGGAGACAAAAACCGGCCAAATCCTCTTCATTTCCATATCTGTCAAAGTTGACCAATCACAAGAAGACTTTCCACTGAATGCCAAACACTGCCTGTCAGAAAACATAGCCCTTTGCCTATGACATACTGCCCACTTACATGAAAAACCATAGGAAGACACAACCACTTCTGTCGCCAGAGCTGTCAGTCACGCAACCCTTTGCCTAGTCTCTACGGCAATTAGCCATTGCCCAAGCACTCGCATGATAAAATCTGTCATTACAACACAAAGCCATGTGAAGAGCTGTGCCTAGTAAGCCTCAACTTCCCTATCCCGTAAAACCATAGGGAGACAAAAACCGACCGAATCCACTTCATTTCCATATCGGTCAAAGTTGACCAATCACAAGAGGACTTTCCACTCAATGCCAAAGACTGCCTGTCAAAAAACATAGCCCTTTGCCTATGACAACCCACTTACATGAAGACCTAACCGATCTATCGGCAGAGCTGTCAGTCACGCAACCCTTTGCCTAGCCTCTATGGCAATTAGCCATTGCCCAAGCACTCCCATGATAAAATCTATCATTACAACACATACCCATGTGTTGATCTGTGCCTAGTACGCCTCAACTTCCCTAACCCGTAATACCATAGGGAGACAAAAACCGGCCAAATCCTCTTCATTTCCATATCGGTCAAAGTTGACCAATCACAAGAGGACTTTCCACTCAATGCCAAAGACTGCCTGTCAAAAAACATAGCCCTTTGCCTATGACATACTACCCACACTACATGAAAAACCATAGGAAGACCCAACCACTTCAGTTGCCAGAGCTGTCAGTCACTCAACCCTTTGCCTAGCCTCTATGGCAATTAGCCATTGCTCAAGCACTCCCATGATAAAATCTGACATTACAACACATAGCCATGTGTAGAGCTGTGCCTAGTAGGCCTCAACTTCCCTATCCTGTATTACCATAGGGAGACAAAAACTGACCAAATCCTCTTAATTTCCATATCGGTCAAAGTTGACCAATCACAAGAGGACTTTCCCCTCAATGCCAAAGACTGCCTGTCAAAAAACATAGCCCTTTGACTATGACATACTACCCTCTTACATGAAAAACCATAGGAAGACCCAACCACTTCTGTCACGAGAACTGTCACATAGGCCTTTGCCTAGCCTCTAAGACAATTAGAGATTACCCACTTACATGAAAAGTATCCTTTTTTCAGTTTTTAATTGTAAAACATCATAAAACAACATAAAAACAGAACTTCAAAAATGTGATTAATGTTACAAAAGCATGTTGCATTTCTCTTAGTACAATAAACAATGCATCATTTTAACTTAAAGTTTTCTACAGAGAAAAAGGACCAAATTAATTCATCAATTCAAATCCAGAACTTCCACTTTTTGTATTTCCATATACCTTCAGAATCTACTGTTCCCAATCTATTTTGATCACATAAAACGTAAAGAAAAAGTTTTCCTCGGATCATATTTCCACATTCATCCACTGTAATCACAGTTTTATTAAAGACCAAAATGTTTCTGACATCCCACAAAACCTCCTTTATGCAATTAACTATTAACCATAATATTTGACTTTGTTTTTTATCAATGTCACATAAACCATATAACATCATGTGAAATGTTAAAAGTTGTACACCCGTTAGGCCTTTAATCATCTTTCCCATTTTCCACCATACTTCTTTTGCATACAGACATTCCCAAAACACATGAGGAATATTTTCA
The DNA here is from genome assembly GCA_038501925.1 of Xenopus petersii. Lineage (NCBI taxonomy): Eukaryota > Metazoa > Chordata > Amphibia > Anura > Pipidae > Xenopus > Xenopus petersii. The sequence goes on along the minus strand of CM076683.1, from coordinate 143,823,353 downwards.
TTCCTCCCATATATCGATTAGCCTTTTCTTTCTCTGAAATTCACGCGTTGGCAAACATCCATGCAAAGTCATCCATGCCAAGTCCTTCTGTCTATTTATTAGAGATTTTTCATTAACCAAACTCCACACCGTTTCACTTTCTTCAACAGTCAAACCTCCAATCACTTCCATTTCTTCTTTTGCTTCAATAATCTTCATCACACTTTTACTATCACGCCACTCCTCCACACCAACACCTTCCAAATGATTCCTCCTTATACACCTTTCCATCCTAACATAAAACCAGGGTACCTTAAAACACACTGGCTTTCTCAAATCTATCACCCCCAGGCCATACTTTCGCAAAACATTCCCAGCCGCATATCTCACCATACAACATTCCAGACCCTCTTTTCTACTTACATTTACACATATACTCACATACTTTACTGCCAAAAATCTTTCAATCATCATCAAACCTTTACCCCCATTCTTCTTATTCTTTGTTATTTTTACTCTCTTCAGTTTTTCCATCCTAGAATTCCACAAAAACATGAAAATTAGTCTTATAATATTTTTCAAACATTTATCCAGAGCCTGAAACACACAACTTATATATAGCAAAATTGGTAACAATACTGCTTTAATTACAAGTATCCTTCCTTCTATGCACTCGTTCCCAACTATCCTTCCCATACAAATCCTCTCCAGAAATCACACCTAACACTTCAATCCCTTTATTTTCCACGGGCCACCCACAACACTGTATTTCCTCCCATACACCAAACACCTTACATACACTCTTTTCTACATTTAATTTAAAACCACTTGCCATACAAAACATCTCAATCAACATCTTTGCCCTCCTCAAACCCACATTTGATTTACATATTACAGTTACATCATCCATATAGCCTATAACATTCAAGTCTCTTCCGCCACTACCAGGTATTTCCACTCCCCTTACCAATTTATCTTTTCTTAACATACACATCAAAGGTTCAATCACACAAATAAATAATACTGGAGATAGTGGGCATCCTTGCCTCACTCCTGTACGCACATCCACATCCCATCATCCTCTCTGGAACACCCATACACTCTAACACCCTAAACATAAATTCATGCACTACACGATCAAAAGCTTTTTCAAAATCCACAGCTACCACCCCCACAGACACTCCTCTCTCTCTACTATACCAGATTGCATCACGTAACAACATCAGACTTTCCCTTATCTGCCTTCCTGGAACTGCACATACTTGCTCCACTCCCACCATTTTCTCAACCACATCTCTCAACCTATTTGCAATAATCTTAGCTATCAGCTTATATTCTACATTTAATAACGATATAGGTCTCCAATTTCTCAGATCTCTTTTCTCTCCCTTCTTATATAACAGAACAATAATACCCTCTTTCATACTCTCTTTTCAAAACATTCTTACATACTTCATACACACTTTCCCCTATTAAATGCCAAAATGCACAGTAGTATTCCACTGACAGCCCATCACTGCCTGGAACTTTACCTTTCTTCATACTCCTCAAGCATTCATCACACTCACTTTTTGAAATATCCTTACTTAAAATTTCTTTTTCAAAATCATCCAAACAACACTCAATTTCTTCTAAGCATTCTTTTTCTAGAGATTTATATTGCACTTTCTCTGTATAGAGATCATTATAAAACTCTCTTAAATCATTCAAAACTTCACTGTTCCCTTGTACCAACTCCCCATTTTTTCCAAGCACATTCACCATAATTGTTATGTTTTCAAACACCTTTTTAAAGAAAAATGTAGAAAAATGTTCATCCTTTTCCTTAACTACCAATTTTGCCTGTGCTACAATTTTCTTCCCTTTTTCCATCAATACATTTCTCACTTTTTCCCTTGCTTCTTTTATTTCATCATTCACTTCCTCCCCCAACCTTCTCAATTCTTCTAAGTATTCAAGTCTTATTTGCCACATATGAAATTCATTTCTTTCCTTCCTAACTTTTTCACACCCCTTCATAACAAAAAATCTTTTTGTTGCCATCTTCACCCATTCCCACCACTCCACTATGTTAATGAACTCATGTTTTCTCGAATGCCATTTCTTAAACAACTACTCATATTAATTGTTTATTACATATAATTTCCATATTCCTTTGCCATACTCACTCTCACCACTTATGTTTACCACACACTCCAAACATACATGATCTGAGAAAATCTTCACAAATTACAGTTCTGGACTTGAAACGATCTAGAAAGAAAAATAAAGTCAATTTTTGAGCACACATTTCCTGTATCACTGAAGTATGTAAACCTTTTTTGATTGCCGCTTAAATTCTTAAAAGCATCTTGGAAACCAAAACTGCTTATTAAATCTTTAAGTTCCTTACTTGAACTATCTAAACCACTCCCTCTACCCTAGTACCCTCTCTATCACCCACATTTAGAATACAATTAAAGTCCCCCACCAGAATAACCTGTTCTCTTCCACTTACAAAAATTTAAGTTTTTCAAATAATTCAAGTCTTTCTCTTCCTGCAGGAGCATATACATTTATTAACTTAAAGCTGCACAAGCTGAGGAAATCCCATCTCCCACCCTCCATACTCACAACCTTCTACAGAGGGACTATCGAGAGTGTCCTGAGCAGCTCTATCACTGTCTGGCCTGGAACTGCACTGTCATGGAGCACAAGACCCTACAGAGGATAGTGAAGACAGCAGAGAAGATCATAGGTGTCTCTCTTCCTTCCATCACAGACATTTACACCCCTCGCTGCATCCGTAAAGCCCCCAGCATTGTGTCTGATCCAACACACCCCTCACACTCACTGCTCACACTCCTGCCATCTGGAAAAAGTTACCGGAGCATTAGGGCCCTCACTACCAGACTGTGTAACAGTTTCTTCCCCCAAGTCATAAGTCTCCTGAATACTCAGGGACTGGACAGATCTCTCTCACACTCCATCTGACCTTACTATATACCACAACGTAACACACCACTGTACTCCATTGTATAAATAAATAACCATTGGATACAATTGTTCTCTATGACCACATCTGCACTTTATCATGTTCTTTATCATGTTCTTACTAGGGATGCACCGAATCCACTTTTTTTGGATTCGGCCGAACCCCCGAATCTTTCACAAAAGATTCGGCCGAATACCGAACGGAATCCGAACCCTAATTTGCATATGCAAATTAGGGGTGGGAAGGGGAAAACATTTTTTACTTCCTTGTTTTCTGACAAAAAGTCACGCAATTTCCCTCCCGCCCCTAATTTGCATATGCAAATTAGGATTCGGATTCGGTTGGTCAGGCAGAAGGATTTGGCCGAATCCGAATCCTGCTGAAAAAGGCCGAATCCTGGCCGAATCCTGGATTTGGTGCATCCCTAGTTCTTACTACTGTCATATCACAATCATGTGTGACGTTTAGCATTATTTACTGTACATATTACATCTACTGAGTGTGTCTTGTCCTGTCCCTGCACTGTCCTGTCTCGCACCACTTGCACATTTTTGCCCTTTTTGTCTGTTGTCCGGTACATCTATGTTGTGTGTAGCCCCAGGGTCCTAGAGGAACGTTGTTTCCTTTCACTATGTACTGTACAAACGTATATGGATGAGATGATAATAAACTCACACTTGACTCTTGACTATTATTGATATGAAACTGTACTAAGAGTGCCCTGCCTTGCACAATATGTACAACATTACTCACAACAAAATAATTATTTTTAAATAAAACACCAATTCCAGCATTTCTTTCATTACTTGTAGACCATATGCATGACCCACTCTCCCACCCGCTTATCTTTGGCTCTTCAGACAAAAAGCATTCCTGTAGACATAAAATATCAAAATTAAATGATGACAAATTTTTCAATATTTCAGTTCTCCTATGCAAAGTCTTAATGCTCCTCACATTCATAGAACCTATTCGGAGCTGCATATTTAAAGAAAAGGAAAAAACAAAACAACTTCATCATGTATCGTTCTTTTTTTTGCCATCCCTCTAGTATTTGTTCTGGCACTTGTTTTTGGCTGAGCCGTTTGAGCTTCCCTAGTACCTTCCATTTTTTGGAAAGCATCTTCTTTTTTCTTTTTTGATTTAGAAATAACAGTCTATGTCTCTGAAAAAAACAAAGTTCGAGTCAACTCCTCAACTCTCTCTTTATCCAAAAAGGCAGCAGATGGGACAGATGAATCAGAATCAATGGTTGCTGAAGATTCACCACCTGTTACTTCTGAGCTGGAAAGGTCATCAGTCCATGGAGTAGAAGTGTTGCTCTCCTGATCACTCTTTCTCTTAAGGGACAGTTTGTCAACTTCCATCTCACCAGGATTTTCAGCATTTTCAACCAAAATATTTTCTGGGTCTTCACCCTCCGCGCTTAATAGATCAGGGACTACCTCTGGAACATCCTTTGAATCCTCTTTTAAAGGTGAAACAGGCTCCACAACCTCTGGTTCTTTGCCTTCAGTCTCACCTGTTCCATGTTCCATCTCCCGAGAAGGACCGTGAACTGCTGCCGCATAAGATTTTACTTTTGGACATTGTCTCGCAAGATGCTCATCTGAGCCACATAGGTGACATTTCCTTCCCATCTGGCACTCAGCAGTCTTGTGCCCAGGTTTCCAGCAGTTTCTACAGCATTGACCAATTGTACAGTCCTCTTTGGTACGGTATAAGATATTGCATATAACAGCTCATATGTAAAATCCTGCTTCATGTAAATAAACCATTTTCATAATAATATACTTTTCTAGTAGTATGTGCCATTGGGTAATTATAAATAGAAAATTGCCATTTTAAAAAATAAATGCCGCCCCCTGGGATCGTAGGATTCACTGTAGTCACAAACATACCAACAAACCATACATGTTAGGTCACATGAGCCAATTAACAGACAGAGTTGTGTCTTTTGCTTCCACACTTCCTCCTGTTACAGTTAGAGCTGTAGTATTTCTGGTCAGGTGATCTCTTCCTGTTACAGTTAGAGCTGCAGTATTTCTGGTCAGGTGATCTCTTCCTGTTACAGTTAGAGCTGCAGTATTTCTGGTCAGGTGATCTCTTCCTGTTACAGTTAGAGCTGCAGTATTTCTGGTCAGGTGATCTCTGAGGCAGCACACAGACCATCACAAAATGGTGGTTCAAGGCAAGAGATGTAAAAGTGCAATATTTACTTAAATATATATTCCAGTTTGGTAAGATTCTTTAATATGCCACTTAATATGATATGAACTATCTGTTCCTTAAGTGTTCATTTTGGGGGTATAGTTTTTCTTTAAGGAAGGAACTAAAGGCCAAGTAGAAGGCCAAGAAGCAATAAAAGTACAATCAACTAACCACAATAGTCAATCTGTGCCAACTGCCAGCTCTATAACAAGAGCTGCCGATCCAGTACATCATCATGTGTTAAGCTTTGCCCAGCAAGCCTCAACTTTCCCATCCCATGAACCATAGGGAGAGAAAACCCCACCAAAAACTCATTTCCATATCAGTCAAATTTGATCAATCACAAGAGGACCAATCCATGTCAAACACCGGCAGTCAACAACATATCCCTTTGCCTATAAGAAATTACCCACTTACATGAAAAAGAATAAGATGGGGTCAAGGGGAAAATTAAAGGCTTTTTTAAACGTAAAGGTTATGAAAATGCTAGGCTGAAAAGGAAAATATTTAATGGGTTGCAGAATAGACTTCAAATGTTATATAAGTTAAGGAATGTGGGGTTTGTGTGGAGGAGAACATTTTGAACTGGAGAATGAAAATTCAGAAAGAAATTAAGGAAAAAGGGAAGGAAATTATTTATCGTTCTAAAGTTTGTCATTTAGAATTAAATAAAAAAATGCACGCATTTTTTTTTCAAAAAAAGTATGTAATAAAAAAGCTTGTTTTGAGAATGTCTTTAATGAAAGTGGTGTGGAAGTGAAAGGGGAAGAAATGTATGAGTGTTTTGAAAGATTTTACGCTAATTTATATGAGGGAAGTGAGGGTAAAGTTGATTTAGTTTTAGATATCTTAGACTGTTCTTTGGATAAAGATGATGCTAGTGATTTGGCAAGAAGCGTGGATGTTATGGAAGTGTAAGATACAATTAAGAGTATGGCTTTAAATAAAACACCTGGAAGTGATGGGTTGCCTAGTGAGTTTTATTGTTTGTTTTGGGACAGTGTGAAGAAGGTTTTTTTGAATTTTATAAGTATATAATGGAGCAAGGAGTATAATCAATGAAGGAAGGTATAATTGTTCTAATTTTTTAGAAAAGTGAATGTAGGGAAATTAAGAATTGGTGTCTGATTACGCTCTTGAATTCAGACTATAAAATAGTTGCTAAGTTGGTGGCAAATAGACTTAGTAATGTGGTAGGTAAAATAGTGGGTGGGAGTGCCAGGTCGTGTAATTGCAGAAAATTTAATTTTATTGCGTGATATTATTTCTATCTATCAGAGATAGAAATTATTATTATTATAATTAACATGTATTTATATAGCACCAACATATTGCGTAGCACTGTAAAGTAAATGTGATTATACAACTAATTGACATGAATTCTATACATAGAACATATGGAGTAACAAACATCACAATCAATACCGGTACAAAAAGGTGAGGAAGGCCCTATACAAAAGAGCTTACACTCTAAAGGGAAGGGAGTAATATATAAGGTGTGGGAGTCGGCAAGATCCAATTAAGTGGGTGAGAAATGTGGTACTGTATGTGGTGTTGCGTTTGGTAGTTAAGCAGAGTGAGGGGAGGCTTCTCGAAAGAAGTGCGTTTTCAGAGATTTCTTGAAAGCAGAAAGGTTGGGAGCAGGGATTGACAGAATGACGAGGCAGAGGAGTGCAGTATGAGGTGTATGAGCCTCGCAGCAGTGTTCATTATGGACTGGAGAGCTGACAGTCTCTGGAGGGGGAGGCCAATTAAAAGAGAGTTACAGTAGTCTAGACGTGATATGATGAGAGAGTGAATAAGAATTTTGGCAGCATCTTGGGTGATAAATGATGGTATTTTGGATATGTTCCTTAGGTGGAAGTGACATGATTTAATAAGTGACTGGATATGAGGAGTGAATGACAGGGCAGAATCTAGGATAACCCCAAGGCACCGGGCCTGTTCTATTATAGTTCATCATTGTATAGAGAAGGCCTATGATCACATAATTTTCTTTTAAGTGTTTTGAGCTGAATGGGTATTTCAGTAGAACTTCTGCAGAACTTCAACAGCAACTTCTGCTGTTATTGAATATTTATTGTAGTGAGTCTAACATGAAGGTAAATTGGCAAAAATGTAAATTGTGTGTGTTTGGGAAACCTATGGTTTTTGAGGATAACTTGATAATAAAAGTGGAGGATGGTATTGAAGTGTTGGGTGTTTTTTTTTGATAAAGAGTTAAAAGGTAATGTGGTTTGGAATAATGTGGGAAATAGATTAGCAAAAAAATTACGATTTTGGTGTATGAGAAATTTGTCCTTGTCGGGGAAAGTGCTAATTGTTAAAGCAGTAGTATTATCAATCATTTTTTATGTGAGTAATGTTTTTCTCCCAAGCTATGTTTACAAAAAATAATTCTCTTTTTATGGGGATCTCGTATGGAGAAAATTAAAAGAGAAATAGTGTATAAAGAATGAGGTATGGTGGTTTGGATATGCCAAATATTTCAGTTTTAATTGATTTACAGTATTGGTTTTGTGTTATCAAAATTTTGGATAGAGATTGTAATTGTGCTGTTATGATGAGATATATGGGAGGGTGGTTATTTAGGAGATGGGGGTGGTTAAACCGTCAATTAAACAAGCCTGTGTGTTTTGTTATTCCGAATTTTTATTTACGACTACAGGTATTTAGAAATTATTTTAAGTTGGAAGACTTGGGGCAAGAGGAGAAAAATAAAAAGATAGTAAAGAAATGGATCAGGAGGGATGAATTTGTGTCAAATATTGGGAATATTAAAACTTGCAAAGTAGAGGTGGTGTGGAAATATGTAGGAATGTCTGGGTTACAGAACCATCAAAGAGATATTTTATGGATGTCTTATCATGAATGCTTGTCTACGAGAGTTTTTCTGAAGAAGCGCAATTTGTGTGCATCTGATATATGTCCCAGGGATGGATGTGGCGCATTGGAAACTGTTAATCATTTATTTTGGAGTTGTTTGTGTGTGAAAGAGGTGAGGGAAAGATTAACCCCATTTTGTAATGAATTATTTGGGGTTAGGTACATCACATGGGAAATGATGTATGGATTATATAGTTTAAATAAAGTTAAGAGTAGAGCTTTATGGTTGCTTTTGGCATGCCTTAAATAAGTATTATGAGATGTTAGAAATGTTTTGTTTTCAAAAAAGAAAAAATCTCAAACAAGGATGTGTTTGTTAATTCTTGAATAGATTATATATATATTACTTATGGGATATTAAGTGCAGTTGACTAGATGACGCAGGAAATTTAAAAAATGGCATTTTATTGTTAATGAGTAATGAAAGTATTTGTGTTTTTTTTCTGTGCAATAAAAATAATTTGTTTGTGCTGTTAATAAAAATTGAGAATTTGACATTGTCACGAACACGGTACTTCCAACCGCAAGTGACTTTAGGTGTGGCTATCAGGGGTCACTCAGTCTCTCACCCACCTTACACACAGGTTAGACTAACACAAAAGCCCCCCAAACACCAACCAACACCCACAAAACTCATTCGCTGCCACCATCTATCATTCACAGGCGATAGAAACCTAATGTGATTATTCCCCTGTTCTCTCTAACAGGTAATAACTCACAATACACCAATTCATTAACCACTCTCTCACTATAGTCAGTTAGTTCCTTCTGATTCAACAAGTACTTCAGCATGCAGAGGGTTAAGGCTCACAGTTAACTCTTTCAGGCTAGGTTCATTAGAGCACCAAAGACAATCTTATTAAATTCTCTTTAATATTATAAAAGGTATAAGAGTGCAATATACAAAAAGATGTTACAAAAAGAGACATACATTCAATAATACAATTACAAACAGTTGTAAAATAAAAGGGAAAACAGGGAAAACTTATACTTAACTCCAAAGATATAGAATTCCTGGTCCTGGAGGCAAGGGGGAAACAAACGGGATAACTTCCAATCACAATTGGTCCTCCAAAGTAAATTCCAAGTTTAGTCAGAAGAGCTGACTATTTATTAGTGATTAAAGGGCATCAGGTAACTGCACACTCCCCCCTCCCTCAGGAATGTAAGGGGCGTGGCCTAGCAGGACACAGATTGAGTGAGTATGAGCTCCTGTGAGTAGGAACTGGACCAAGAATATAATGACCATAACTCCCTATGGGAACATAGGAGAGAGATGATATAATATTCATTGGTTACTAATTCTCTCAGGGATTCCATAAATACTAAACATCAATATTGTGTGACCTGCACCTGCCCAGATATCCATATCTAAAGGTGGCCATACACGGATAGATCCGCTCGTTTGGCGATGTCGCCAAATGAGTGGATCTCCCTCCGATATGCCCACCTTGAGGTGGGCAATATCGGGCAGATCCGATTGTGGGCCCTAGGGCCCAACGATTGGATCCTAGCATTCAGAAACGGGCGGTTTTTAAACCCATCAGATCGAGATCTGGCCAACTTTCAGCCAGATCTCGATCGGGGAAGCCCGTCAGGGGCCCCCATACACGGGCCAATAAGCTGCCGACACGGTCTGTCAGCAGCTTTTATCGGCCCGTGTATGGCCACCTTAATACACAGAGTACCAATCCTAGTCATGTTTGGACTCGTTGGAAAGATGAACTTGCCTTGAACCCATCATCAGTTTTTTATACTGTTCATACAACAGGTCTGGGTTCTGTAAGAATAAATATATGTGAGCATACATTATATGTAACCTTTACTTCACCTGTGAGGGTCTTGCTGGGAACTTTAAGTTCTCACTCCTTGGGCTTCCCCCTCCCCATGGAATGGCTCTTATCAGCCAGGACTTACAGGAGGGCATTACAGCTCTGACCCCTCTGACCATAGTGAGAAGAGGCCTGTTATGTGTCTGATTTAGATGTTGGCACAAATATTTCTCATGATACCTTGTTTTATTAACTATTACAGGCCTGTATCATGACAGACATGCTGTAAAGAAGTAAGAATGACTGATAGTTGTACTTTTTACCAATGAGAAAAAAAGGTTTGGGTTTTCCTATATGTTTTCATGTAAGTGTTTAATCTCACTTTCAACAACAAATCCCAGTGGAATCCCCCAGGAGTCATTACCTCAACAGGTTTCTCACAAGTCCTTTACTGTAACTATAAAACACTAAAAACTCGCCTCACCACCCATAGGAAGTAATCCGATATAGTGGTTCCTAATATACTCAAAAGATAGAGGTATAACTGAACTGTCTTGATGGTCACTATGATAAGATATCAAATGATTAATCACCAACTCTTTTCTTCAAAACTTGATTTGTACTTGACATTAATGGTATTATTTTATTTTACTTTATTTGTTATATTTTACTTAATTTGTAAAGCATAAGAAAATAAAAACATTTTGGAAATAAAAGAGTGTAATCTCTAATAGTCAAAGAGGCTAGGCAAAGGGCTATGTTGTTTGACAGCCAATGTTTGACATGGATTGGAAAGTCCTCTTGTGATTGGTCAACTTTGACTGATATGGAAATGAAGATGAATTGCTCAGTTTTTCTCTCCCTATGGTTAACGGGATGGGAAAATTGAGGCTTACTAGGCACATCTGAACACATGGCAATGTGTTGGCCTGACAGCTATTTTAATGGAGGAGTTTCATTCTTCCTATTCTTTTACATGTACGTGTGTAATCAATAATGGGCATAGGGCTTAGTTGTTGATAGCCAGTGTTTGACATGGATTGAAAAATTCTCTTGTGATTGGTCCACTTTGACTGATATGGAAATGCAGAGATCTAGGAGGGTCTTTGTCTCTCTATGGTTTACGGGATGGAAAAGTTGAGGCGTACTAGGCACAGCTCAACACATGGTAATGTGTTGGACTGACTGACAGCTCTTTTGATGGAAGTGTTTCTTTGCTCCTATACTATTACATGGATGTGTGTGATTTCTTATAGGCAAAGGGCTATATATGGATTGCTGCCAATCCATGTCAACCAGCATTTGACATGGATTGGAAAGTCCTCTTCTTATTGGTCAACTTTGACTGATATGGAAATGATGAGGACTTGGTAGGTTTTTCGCTATGGACCATGGGATGGAAACATTGAGGCTTGCTGGGCCCAGCTTAACACATGGCAATGTGTTGGACTGACAGCTCTTTTGATGGGAGCGTTTCGGTCTACCTATACTTTTACATGACAAATACAAAAAGGGGGGTTGTGGGTGCACACCTAAGGCTAAGTGAAAATATATCTAAAGTATAATGGAATTAATCAGTGCAAATTCCCTGGGCCCCTGTCCAAGTAATTTAGTATACATGCAAGTGCATTTGTTAACAAAGAAAGGGTTTTTAGTTACAAAGTTATGATCATAAAGTTAATAAGCCACCATACCATGTCAAGGTAAACCCTATATGGTGGTCCCTAACTTGTTTACCTCTGGTCATAGTATACAAGGTCTTGACAGATCTTGCTAAAGATGTGCTCCTAGGAACCCCCCCATATCAGTCTTGCGGGATCTGCTGCTATAAGAAAGGGGGCATAACCAAAGAGACAAGTTGAGATTAACTGGATTTTCAACCTTTCCTTGTATGTTGTGGATGAGACCTGGTGAACTGATTGATACTGCTCCATTGAACGATGGCCATCAATACAGTTCAGCTGTACATCCCATCAGTAAAGAAAAATGCTTGGGGAATGATGCACTCCCAGAGGACCATAACCAAAGGAATTCTTTGAATGTAATATGGTCTGGTGATACCATAACATTTTCATGTTGTGGTTAGATTTGTTTAATGGTTATCAACCTCCTATTTTTTCTTTGTATAGGCCTAATTTGGTTACTGTCTCTTTAAAAAGCAATTAACCCATGGCAATCCAGGGCTCTGAGTCCATTTTGCATATGAAAAGTACTGGGAACTGGGATTTACAGCACAGTGCCTCTGCCTAGGGAACACCGATGAGCACACATCAGGGGATTTCCACTAGGAGAGAATAAAGCACACATAAAACAAATATAAACTTTATGTAAAACTGTATTCAGTAACTGTAAATGCAAATCACACAATATCACTTTACTCTGGGGAACCTGTGTGGACTATCAATGCTCTCAATGTCTCTCAATGCTATAGTCCAACAATAGAATGTAGAATAAATCCGGTCAGTTCAATGTCCCTTCCCTAAGAGCTCTTATGTCCCCAAGTAGCGCTACCTGCCCCAAGGTACCTTTCCCTTTGAAAGTAGTAGATGCTCCCATGTGGCAGGTACACGAGCAAGACCTGTCCTCACCCTGGGGAACACACAGTGGCCAAAGTATCCACAGGCAGGAGATAGAAACTGGATCTCCCTGATGAAATACTTTCTCCAGCAGAACAAAATGCAGCCTTTAGTTTTCATTCCTGGAAACTCCTTTAAAGCAGCACTGTCACTCTCCACAGATCTGGATCTCTCTGGATGATGCAACAGGGATTCCTTTATAAGCTCTGTCAGAAAACCTGTATATTTGTCTTCAAAGTCAGGCACCCCCCCACTCCCAAGGATGCACTGGGGTGCCCAGCCAATCGGATGGCTTTCCAGCCTGTAACCGGGATGAATGATGTCACAGACAGAAAAACTAGGGAAGAATCTAGTTCTTTTTTCTATTGTTGTGTCCCACCTCCTAGTGGTACCAGCTACACCCCAACTTTCCTGTGTCCCCCAAGAGACTTAAGAGAAAGAGATTTAATGGTGAGTACACATCTCCTTTTGTACATTATAGAAAATGAAATCAAACTTGAATGCTCTCAGATACATTGGAACCATTCGTTATTTCCACCTTGTCTTTTATATTTAATAAGAAGTAGAAGCTACAGTTTGTCTGAAATATTTCCTCCCATAAAGCCCAGAATTCCCAAGAGGTCGCCCTGTGCTGACATTGGCACAGTTTAGTAGAAATGGTCAGGTATTAGATGGCACATTTTGCTGCCAATAGACTGACCCAGTTCTGATCCAGACACTCCCAATCCAGGGCACAGAAGCTGTTTGGTAGGTGCTGAGGGTATAGTTGGGGGGCCGAGTTCAGCAGGCAGAGAAACTGACCGGTGGGAAGGGAAATAATAAAATTGGGGGGCTATTGATGTGGCAGTGGTGTAGATGGTGGGTTGGGGGGAATCGCTGCTGCCAGTGGGCAGGATACAGGTCCAAGTAGTATTGCCCAGCTCTGCCTGAAGTGCCAACTGAGACGAGACAACGTGGCTCCAGCTAGTACATATCACAAAAAGGCACATAGAATACACAATAAATATGTAAACATGAAATGTGCAATATATAGGCAGAAATTGGATATTTACATGTGTAAACCTTTAGAATTGTGCAAATAAATGAACAGTTGACAAAGTTAAGTTCACAGTTCAGGTGAGTCTGGAATGTAGTGGGAGGTCAGGCAGTGAGTTGAGGAGTCTGATCTCTTGTGGAAAAAAGCTTTCGCGTGGTTGTTCGGGCTTTAATACCGCGAAAGCGTCTGCCGGATGGGAGCAGCGTAAACAGTCCATGTGAGGGGTGTGTGGAGTCCAGTGCAGGAGGCCTTTCTTACACAGCACTTGTGGGACATGTCCTGCAGTGATGGAAGAGCCGCTCCAATGATGTTGCCAGCTGCTCTGACAGTCCCCTGTAGACTTTTCCCATCAGCAGAGCCAGTACTACTGTACCAGATGGAGATGCAGCTCGTACAGCACCCCCCCTGTACAGCACCCCCCCTGTACAGCACCCCCCCTGTACAGCACCCCCCCCCTGTACAGCACCCCCCCTGTACAGCACCCCCACCCACTAATGGATTTCCAGCAGGAGAAGCTCTGGCACCTCTAACTTCTGGGGAAACTGTCTGCCCCATATCTACTGCAGTGCCACTCAATCCTCTGCAGGGGGCACTAAGCTGACATGAATCTGTTATTTATATAGTGCCGCACATTATAGAGATGATACATCATTCCCATCATGTTACCCACCAGCAAGAGTGCAGAACTATCCAGATCAGGGGTGTCCAAACTTTTGGCTCGCCGGGCCACATTGGAAAAAGAAAAATTGTCTGGGGCCACAAATGAAATACACAAACACGTTTGATTTGTAAAAGTAATGGAAATACACAGAAAAGAACTACAATGCCAGTTGGATAACCAGATGGAGCTATACACTGGAATATGGGACACCTGGATATTAAATAGACTTATTATTATATTATTATTACTAACTGGCCAATGGGCAGAGTCCCTCCTCCTCCTATATCCTTTGCAACATGGCGTTTCCTCTGGAACCAAGCTGGGCCGCATTCATATGCATCCTGGGCTGCATGTGGCCCTCAGGCCGCAGTTTGGACACCTCTGATCCAGATCCTACAGATCCAGAACATCATACAGGGCCCCTGCTGACATACATGGGAGGGGGGGCTTTGTAACCAGCTCCTTTACTTCTCAGGTAACTTGCAGTACCCACTATGAACTCTAGATGGCAGTCAGTATTACTGAATAATGCCCAACCTTTCACTGGTTCAGTAGGAATTGTTTTTCTTGTTACAACGCCCATGTATAAACAAATATACACAGTAGCTACACGCTCACCCCACCCTGCCCAGAGCCCTATGTTGCTGCACAGGCACCTGAAAGTACAAAACCAAGATTTATCTCTTTTAGAAACCACCAGTGCCCGTGTATAAGAACCAGAGACCCCCAGTGCCAGTGTATAAGAACCAGAGACCCCCAGTGCCAGTGTATAAGAACCAGAGACCCCCAGCGCCAGTATATATGAACCAGATACCCCAGTGCCAGTGTATATGAACCAGAGACCCCAGTGCCAGTGTATATGAACCAGAGACCCCTGTGCCAGTGTATAAGAACCAGAGACCCCCAGTGCCTGTGTATAAGAACCAGAGACCCCCAGTGCCAGTGTATAAGAACCAGAGACCCCTGTGCCAGTGTATATGAACCAGAGACCCCCAGTGCCTGTGTATAAGAACCAGAGACCCCCAGTGCCAGTGTATATGAACCAGCGACCCCTGTGCCAGTGTATATGAACCAGAGACCCCCAGTGCCTGTGTATAAGAACCAGAGACCCCCAGTGCCAGTGTATATGAACCAGCGACCCCTGTGCCAGTGTATAAGAACCAGAGACCCCTGTGCCAGTGTATATGAACCAGAGACCCCTGTGCCAGTGTATAAGAACCAGAGACCCCTGTGCCAGTGTATAAGAACCAGAGACCCCTGTGCCAGTGTATATGAACCAGAGACCCCAGTACCAGTGTATAAGAACCAGATACCCCCAATGCCAGTGTATATGAACCAGAGAACCCAGTGTATAAGAACCAGAGACCCCAGTGTCAGTGTATATGAACCAGAGACCCCTGTGCCAGTGTATATGAACCAGAGACCCCAGTGTCAGTGTATATGAACCAGAGACCCCAGTGTCAGTGTATATGAACCAGAGACCCCTGTGCCAGTGTATATGAACCAGAGACCCCAGTGTCAGTGTATATGAACCAGAGACCCCAGTGTCAGTGTATATGAACCAGAGACCCCTGTGCCAGTGTATATGAACCAGAGACCCCAGTGTCAGTGTATATGAACCAGAGACCCCAGTGTCAGTGTATATGAACCAGAGACCCCAGTGTCAGTGTATATGAACCAGAGACCCCTGTGCCAGTGTATAAGAACCAGAGACCCCTGTGCCAGTGTATATGAACCAGAGACCCCTGTGCCAGTGTATATGAACCAGAGACCCCTGTGCCAGTGTATATGAACCAGAGACCCCAGTGTCAGTGTATATGAACCAGAGACCCCTGTGCCAGTGTATATGAACCAGAGACCCCAGTGTCAGTGTATATGAACCAGAGACCCCAGTGTCAGTGTATATGAACCAGAGACCCCTGTGCCAGTGTATATGAACCAGAGACCCCAGTGTCAGTGTATAAGAACCAGATACCCCTGTGCCAGTGTATATGAACCAGAGACCCCTGTGCCAGTGTATATGAACCAGATACCCCAGTGTCAGTGTATATGAACCAGAGACCCCTGTGCCAGTGTATATGAACCAGAGACCCCTGTGCCAGTGTATATGAACCAGAGACCCCTGTGCCAGTGTATATGAGCCAGAGACCCCTGTGCCAGTGTATATGAACCAGAGACCCCAGTGTCAGTGTATATGAACCAGAGACCCCAGTGTCAGTGTATATGAACCAGAGACCCCAGTGTCAGTGTATATGAACCAGAGACCCCTGTGCCAGTATATATGAACCAGAGACCCCTGTGCCAGTGTATATGAGCCAGAGACCCCAGTGCCAGTGTATATGAGCCAGAGACCCCAGTGCCAGTGTATATGAGCCAGAGACCCCAGTGCCAGTGTATATGAGCCAGAGACCCCAGTGCCAGTGTATATGAGCCAGAGACCCCAGTGCCAGTGTATATGAGCCAGAGACCCCTGTGCCAGTGTATATGAACCAGAGACCCCCAGTGCCTGTGTATATGAACCAGAGACCCCTGTGCCAGTGTATATGAACCAGAGACCCCTGTGCCAGTGTATAAGAACCAGAGACCCCTGTGCCAGTGTATATGAACCAGAGACCCCTGTGCCAGTGTATATGAGCCAAAGACCCCAGTGCCAGTGTATATGAGCCAGAGACCCCAGTGCCAGTGTATATGAGCCAGAGACCCCTGTGCCAGTGTATATGAACCAGAGACCCCTGTGCCAGTGTATATGAACCAGAGACCCCTGTGCCAGTGTATATGAACCAGAGACCCCTGTGCCAGTGTATATGAACCAGAGACCCCTGTGCCAGTGTATATGAACCAGAGACCACAGTGCCAGTGTATATGAGCCAGAGACCCCAGTGCCAGTGTATATGAGCCAGAGACCCCAGTGCCAGTGTATATGAGCCAGAGACCCCTGTGCCAGTGTATATGAACCAGAGACCCCTGTGCCAGTGTATATGAACCAGAGACCACAGTGCCAGTGTATATGAACCAGAGACCACAGTGCCAGTGTATATGAGCCAGAGACCCCAGTGCCAGTGTATAAGAACCAGATTCCCCCAGTGCCAGTGTATAAGAATCAGAGACCCCAGTGCCAGTGTATTTGAGCCAGAGACCCCCCAATGCCAGTGTATAAGAACCAGATTCCCCCAGAACCAGAGACCCCCTGATGGTCTTGGTGTCACTTTCACTCACACACAAAATGACTTTATTACATAACAATTCCTCTGATGATGTAAGAATGATCACCCTTGGCAGAAAGGGGTCATTACATTAAGGTGGATGAACCCAACCTTGACTGGAAAGTGTCCCACACACTCACGGGGTACAGTTTGCGCCCTGAATAAATAGCAGTAAAGATGGGGTGCAGTGCTCGGGTAAATTTATTGGAGGAACATAACTGTGTGCTTTGTTGGTGCCCATCATTGTGCCATCAGTCTGCTCTCTAGAGATTTGAGCCAGTGTTACAGAGACAATAAAGCCATTAATTGCCATTTTTCGTCCAGAACTGCGGTATCTCCTCCTGAGCTGCCCACGAGGTTTGGCAACAAATTCACTGAACAGAGACGGTTGTGCCGGGGCCCCAATTCTCTCAGGAACCATTAGGAGCTTCTGAATATCTAATTATTCTGCACTGTTCCTAGAGGTCAACTGGCACAGGAATGGGGGGCATGGGGTGAATCCATAAAGGCACAGGGGTACGATGGCACTGCAGTACTAATATGTCAGATGCCTTTTGCTTCCTATTAAACTAAGGCAACAGATCTGCCTCAGAACAACCCTGTTACCTCTCCCACATCATTTTGCCCAAATAACCATGTCATAATGTCATGTCAATTTCATTCCAAGTTACAGGTTACACCCTGATTCCTCCTCTCACAGATGTCTTACTGCCCTCCTGTGCCAACTGTGCTCCTTTGCCAACTGTCTGCCACTTGCCCATTGAACTTTAGGCAGATTAGTAAGTGCAGAGGTGGATTGATGATTTTGGGGCGCTGGCAGACAGCTGGGAGTTCCCAGAAATGCTGCTTTTGCTCCGGGGCAGGAGTCGGCTGAGAAGAGCAGGTGCAGAGAGGAGTGTGGAACCGAAATGCTGTGCGGCCCCAAACCCTGGGCTTCCTCATGTTTAACATAGAGTCATTGTAGATCCCCATGTGCTCCCCATCTGGTGTCATTCCAGCAGTGCCTATTGATTGGTGTCATCCCAGCAGTGCTCCCCATCTGATGCCATCTCAGTAGTGCTCCCCACCTGTGCCATCCCAGTAGTGGTCCCCATCTGATGCCATCCCAGCAGTGCTCCCCATCTGATACCATCCCAGTAGTGGTCCCCATCGGGTGCCATCCCAGCAGTGCTCCCCATATGATGCCATCCCAGCAGTGCTCCCCATCTGATGCCATCCCAGCAGTGCTCCCCATCTGATAACATCCCAGTAGTGGTCCCCATTGGGTGCCATCCCAGTAGTGGTCCCCATCTGATGCCATCCCAGTAGTGGTCCCCATCGGGTGCCATCCCAGTAGTGTTCCCCATCTGATGCCATCCCAGCAGTGCTCCCCACCTGATACCATCCCAGTAGTGGTCCCCATCGGGTGCCATCCCAGCAGTGCTCCCCATATGATGCCATCCCAGCAGTGCTCCCCATCTGATGCCATCCCAGTAGTGTTCCCCACCTGATACCATCCCAGCAGTGCTCCCCATCGGGTGCCATCCCAGTAGTGGTCCCCATCGAGTGCCATCCCAGTAGTGTTCCCCATCTGATGCCATCCCAGCAGTGCTCCCCACCTGATACCATCCCAGTAGTGGTCCCCATCTGATGCCATCTCAGTAGTGCTCCCCACCTGTGCCATCCCAGTAGTGGTCCCCATCTGATGCCATCCCAGCAGTGCCCCCCATCTGATGCCATCCCAGCAGTGACTATTGATTGATGCCTTCCCAGTAGTACCCCAGTGGTGCCCAGTAGACATATGGGTAGGGAGTGCAGCCTTCTAGTCACAACCAACAGTGCAGGGAATAGCATTGTTATTCCAGGGGCAGTTAATTTTACAAATAAAACTACTGAACAATTGTCTCTGATGTAAAGTGAAACCTGTTAGATTGGGTCATGTTCCCCTTTAAAGGAATTCTGTGCTGTGTTCTGGTCTGATTTGTATCCAGTAGTATTGCCCCCCTGTCCTGTGCCAAACACCAGTTTTATTTGACTGACAAATCGCAGTAGAACTTCCCTTTTATAATAACAAATATTGTGAGCAGTGCAGCCCCAATGTCTCATAATAAGCCCTTTGTTCAGTTCACTGAGATCTGAATGGGACTCACCCCTCCCTCTGCCCCCCCACACATTATACAGACAGTGGGGAGAGTGAATGGGGTGTACGTGTGGGGGCCTGTCTGAGCTCCCGTATTATTTCTCTCCAATTAATCATTATTTAATCAGTGATTTACTATTACATCACATCTGCCTGTTCCAACAACTCCCTCATAGATCTGCCCAAGTACCCCATGAATCTTCTTCCCTGCACCTTCCCTGCACCTCCCCTGCACCAATCACACTCCTCCTCTCCTGCCTCGCCCATACATTGTCGGACTGGCCCACAGGGAGACCAGGAAAACTCCCGGGGGGCCCAGGTGTCAGTGGCCCCTTATGCTGCTAGACATTTGGCCGATTACATGGCCATTCCCAAAGAGGATAAATAGATGGAATAATAGATTATAGTATGTAAAGAAAAGAGACTAGGAGAATAGAGGTTGAGTGAGGAGAGGAAGAATAATAATACTGAGAGTGGCCTCTGGTCTAAGATTAATTGGTGGGCCCCAAGTCAAAGGTTTTTGGGTGGGCCCCTGATGTCCCAGTCCGACACTGGACCCTCACTCCCACCCTCTGCAGCACCCACCAAATGCTTCTACCACCTCATATCCTAGTATATATTTATATATAGTGATCATATCCCCTTATATATTTATATATAGTGATCATATCCCCTTATATATTTATATATAGTGATCATATCCCCCTTATATATTTATATATAGTGATCATATCCCCCTTATATATTTATATATAGTGATCATATCCCCTTATATATTTATATATAGTGATCATATCCCCTTATATATTTATATATAGTGATCATATCCCCTTATATATTTATATATAGTGATCATATCCCCTTATATATTTATATATAGTGATCATATCCCCCTTATATATTTATATGTAGTGATCATATCCCCTTATATATTTATATATAGTGATCATATCCCCTTATATATTTATATATAGTGATCACATCCTCTTATATATTTATATATAGTGATCATATAACCTTATATAGTGATTATATCCCCCTTATATATTTATATATAGTGATCATATCCCCCTATATATTTATATATAGTGATCATATCCCCTTATATATTTATATATAGTGATCATATCCCCCTATATATTTATATATAGTGATCATATCCCCTTATATATTTATATATAGTGATCATTTCCCCCTATATATTTATATATAGTGATCATATCCCCTTATATATTTATATATAGTGATTATATCCCCCTTATATATTTATATATAGTGCTCATATCCCCCTTATATATAGTGATCATATCCCCTTATATATTTATATATAGTGATCATATCCCCCTTATATATTTATATATATTGATCATATCCTCTTATTTATATATATATATATATATAGTGATCATATCCCCCTTATATATTTATATATAGTGATCATATTCCCCTTATATATCTATATATAGTGATCATATCCCCTTATATATTTATATATAGTGATCATATCCCCCTTATATATTTATATATAGTGATCATATCTCCCTTATATATTTATATATAGTGATCATATCCCCTTATATATTTATATATAGTGATCATATCCTCTTATATATTTATATATAGTGATCATATAACCTTATATAGTGATTATATCCCCCTTATATATTTATATATAGTGATCATATCCCCTTATTTATTTATATATAGTGATCATATCCCCTTATATATTTATATATAGTGATCATATCCCCTTATATATTTATATATAGTGATCATATAACCTTATATAGTGATTATATCCCCCTTATATATTTATATATAGTGATCATATCCCCTTATTTATTTATATACTGTATATTGATCATATCCCCTTATATATTTATATATAGTGATTATATCCCCATTATATATTTATATATAGTGATCATATCCCCCTTATATATTTATATATAGTGATCATATCCCCTTATATATTTGTAAATATTGATCATATACCCTGATATATTTATATATAGTTATCATATCCCCCTTATATATTTATATATAGTGATCATATCCCCCCTTATATATTTATATATATTGATCATATCCCCTTATATATTTATATATAGTGATCATATCCCCCTTATATATTTATATATATTGATCATATACTCTTATATATTTAAATATATAGTGATCATAGTGAGGATATTGTTACATCCCAGGTGCAGGACATTACATTTATCAACATTGAATCTAATTTGCCACTTAGCCTCCCAGAGTGGCAGTTTGGGCAGTGTCACATGGTTGGTGGAATGATTGGTCGTTACAGACGGGTGTTGGGCAAGTTGGGCAGATGCATGAGCCTCAGTGAGTGGCCAGTGATCAGAGAGAATGAAAGTCTTCCCAGATTTCAGATACTTATGTCAGTGCCCAGAGGGGGATGTTTAGCTCAAATAACTTTCCTCATAACAATCAGTTGAAAAATGTTTTCTTTATATTATTTAGGTGGTGGAAATCTTCTTCTTACTAGTTACTGTATCCTCAGCCATGGGCTCTCCCTCTGGAGGAGGGTCACTGACCCCCTTATCTATGACACGCACAGAGATGGGCATTGTGTTAACATCTAATCTAACACAACACATTTTATACAACATGTAACACAACACTTCTGGGCAGGTTTATTAAAGGTTGAAGTTAAATAAACTTCGAAATTCAACCATCGAATTTGAGTACTTCCATAGTCTAAGGATTTTTTCCAACGAAAACGGCCGTTTCTGATCGAAGTAAAATCGTACAACTGAGCGATTTAATCATTTGATTGAAGGAATAGCGCCTTCGATTTGAAGGTTTTGGTGTATAGTGGAAGAGGATCAAAGTGAACCTTCCCCCACTTGTATTCGAATCATCGATTCCAAGTTTTATGCCCCACTTCCTTTCTGCCATTTTTTTCACACAGGAAGCCCTCTAGTGGCCATTTTAGGTGCATTTTTGGCCTGATTGAGCACTTGCTATTTAGACTGCACAGGTGGAGGAGGTGTCTGAGGCAGGTTGGATTTTTTGAAGTTTTTTTTGGCTGTAAATGGCTGGGAGGAGGAGGATTGAGGAGGAGGAGGAGGGGGAATGTCTCTCCAGCCCTGGGGAGGTGCCAATGGTGGCTGGACCCACACTTTGTGATCTTAGTCATCACAGGAGGGGGAGAGGGGGGCACAGGCTGGGGAGTCACTGTGAGGGGTTCCTGGGGGGAGGAAGAGAGTGGGGGATCCCGTAGGGGAGGGGAAGAGAGTAGGTCAGGTGGGGGGTCCCATAGTGGGGGGAGAGTAGGGCAGGGGGGTCCCATAGAGGGAGGAGAGTAGGGCAGGGGGTCCCATAGAGGGGAGGAGTATAGGGCAGGGGGGTCCCGTAGAGGGAGGAGTGTAGGATAGGGGGGCAGGATCATAGTGTAGGGAGGGTGTCCCCCAGCCCAGGAACTAAATAACAATAGATTCCTATACTTGGGCAAGGAACTGGGCGCACTTTTATTCACGAATTTGGCACAGATGTTGTGACGCGGCACACATCGTCTGATGCGGCGCCCGATGCAGCGCCCTGATGTCATTGTGCTGGTGCCTCTACCCACATGGTGGCCATGGGCGCCGTCATCTTGGGAGAGACGCCGAAGAGAGGAGACGCGCCACCCGGAGCTCCTGGGGGCACTTGTGACACATTCACCATCTGTGGCATACAGGGTGTCACGCACCCCACCCAGGGCTCGGAGAGGCTCCCCCAGGAGGAGGCCACAGAGGCTGCCCAGCAGTGAGGAGGAGGAGGCAAGACCAACTGTCTCAGAGAGGAGGAGGATGAGGAAGAAGGAGAGTAGGGCCCCACCACCAAAATGGCCTGAAGATTTACCAGTGACTAAAATGGAGCACTGGTGGACGAGGTGGTAGAGTGATGGGATGTGCTGTTTGGGAGTCGGTCCCATCACATCAGGGCTATCAGACGCCAACAACTCTGGCAGCAGGTAACGGACAAAGTGAACACTGTAGGTGCTTTTCACAGGGATCTCCCCACTCTATACAAGTGATTCAGTTGCCTAAAGTGTTGGCTAAGGGCAAAGCTGGTGACCAGGAGACCCTGAGTGTCCTTTCACTCACACTGAAACCCTATGAGCTCCGGCTTCTGGACATTCTGGGCAAAGAGGTCTGTGAAGGACTGGACTCAGACTGGAGAAGTAAGTTGACTTTTATAGAAACAGATATCTGACTCCTTTTTATCCATATTATTTATTATTAACATGTATTTATATAGCGCCAACATATTGCGTAGCACTGTAGAGTAAATGTGATTATACAACTACATCACATGAATTTTATACATAGAACATATGGAGTAACAAACATCACAATCAATACCGGTACAAAAGGTGAGGAAGGCCCTTGTGCTTTTCTTTACAGCTTTGCTGTTTGTTTATTACTAGTTATTTACGTGCAGCTGTAACATTGACAAAATGGCATTATTAACCATTTCCCCACTATAGCACAAATGTTTAGAAACTGTATTAAAGGGGTGGTTCAACTTTAAGTTAACTTTTAAGTATGTTATAGAATGGCCAAGTCTAAGCAACTTTTCAGTTGTCCTTCATAATTTATTTATAGTGATGGGCGAATTTGTGCAGTTTCACTTCGTCGAAAAATTTGCGACTTTCGCGCGAAATTCGCGAAACCATTTTTCGACACCGGCGCCGTTTTTGGCGCCGGCGCCCGTTTTTTCGGAAAAAAAAAATTGACGCCGGCGAATTTTTTCCGCAAATTTTTGCGGGCGTTTCGCGAATTTATTCGCTGACAGCGAATCGTGCAAATTTGCCACGAATTCGCGCCTGGCGAATAAATTCGCCCATCACTATTTATTTAGTATATTTTTAAAATTAAATGACTCTTTCCAGCTTTAAAATGCGGGTGTAGAAAGAAAGGCTCTGTAAGACTACACATGTGATGTTATTGTGAGTTTTTATTACTTGTATTACTAATCAGACCGTCCCCTAATTATATTCCAGTCTCTTATTCAGATGAATGCATGGTTGCTATGTTAATTTGGACCATAGGAACCAGATTGCTGAGATTGCAAACTATAGATCTGCTGAATAAAAAGCTAAATAACTAAAAAACCACAAGTATTGCCATATATTACATTCTCTCCTGCTCGCACCATTGCAAATGTATTTAAGTTTTAACTATTTCATCTCCCTTTGCTGTACCATTCCATTGGATTAGTATTTGGAATGAGAAATAAAATAAATTTGTAGCATGTGGGAGGTCTCTACACCAGGCAATTAGCCAAGTACACTTGCAATTCCATATGATTTTGTCTCTTAATACCTTTTTGTTTTCTTTATTCACAATTGCAGGACTCGGACAGTGACCAAGACCAGGATGACGCGGCTCAGGAACCCCAGGAAGAGGCTGAAGATCCAGATAGAGCCCCGGAAGCTCAAGGTACAGACATGTTCAATGTTGTGACCAATGTAGTTGGTTCCTTGACTTGTTTAGAGCATTACTAATGTCCTATCTCACATTACAGAACACTGAGATGAACACCGCGCCCAGTCACCAGCCGTGATTCCTGTGGTGCCCCCCAGACGTAAGAGTAATTTTATAACTAATAAGCCCTTCCTTTATTTGTCTGTGTGTCACCAAAGATGCCATGTATTGGTTAAGCTGAGCTCAGGAGAGGTGGTTAGGAGAATAAAATAGGATCAGACAGCTAGAGCAGAGTTTCTATGGGAACCAGTAATGATATCTCCCCAGTGGCTGTTAGACTGGAGGGTGTGTTTAGTAATCTGAGCTGGGAAGAACTGAGCATGCTCATGAGCCAACAGCCAAAGCAAATTCCTGAGGGAGGGGCAGAGTGAGTTAGAAGAGGAGAAGGCATTCTAAGTGATTAAGGGGATACTGCAGCCTAAACTGTTAACCTTTTTAAAACCAGAGGCAGGTATCTGAATCTTTAAAAGAGGCCATTCACTGATTTTACATTTTTGTAGGGAGGGTTTACATGTCCTTTAAAAAATCTTTTTATTTTTTGTCTAAAAAAAAAAACATGTTTTCAAAGCTACAGACTGGTGTGAAATTTCCTCTCTAATGTTGTGTTTATGCCACCCCCCCAAACAAAAACACCACCCCCAATCTAACTTGGAACCTTTTGTAACCTTTTGTTTGTTGTGGGTTATGCACATATCCAAAATATATATTTATATATTTTTTTTTTTGCTGCAACAATTGGGGGACCACCACAGGAGGAAGGACTGTGACTGGGTGATCAACCTACGGCACAACCAACGCTCATTGATGCAACTGTGGCTGCTATGCAGCCTATGCTCCATCAAAAGCGCCGCAAGGAACTCTGGATGAGGCACTGGATGGCCCAAATCCATGCTGACATTCGGGAGACCCAGATGACCATACTTCATGGATTCCAGGACCTGGTGGCAGCCTAGCCTCACCAACCAGGGGGCTCTGCTGAGGGTGAAGTCCCTGGTCCACCTGCTGCTCCCCCTCCACCCCTGAAGCTCCTCAACATCGGAGGGAAAGGGGGCATGGAAGGGGACATGGTCCTGTCCGAGGGGACAAACGTCCCTAGCTCCAGTCTGTGTCACTTTCCAACTGACACTGGCCTCTTTGCCTATTTTCTCCTGGTAACAAACTTTGTCCTATTGATGCTTCAGGTATCACTTTGTCCCTTACTCAGCAATGGGACTGACTCCCAAACAACACATCCCATTGTTTACACTGTGCTCCATTCTCATCACTGAGGGGTGCCATTTTAACATCTATTGTCACCCTTTCCTATAACATCTGGAAAAGCACTTCAAAACATCTAAGTGCATTTGCTGTAACATATGTATATATGTATGGTGTTATCAGCACCAAGGTGTGCCATATCTAACATCCATTGGCGCCCTTTCCAATAACATCTGGAAAAACACTTACAAACATCACAAAGTGCATTTGCTCCAACATATTTCTATGGCGATGCTGCAGTGTTGCCCAACACATTCACTTGGCCCAAAAAATGTTACATGTCAGGGTCAATGAATTCCATTGCAAGCATATGACTACACTTTTTATTGTGTAATTATCATTAGTGCAGTGTTGCTTCAATCCTAACATATGCTAATCAAGCTCTGTATGTTTGTGTTTTACATGTTATGTGCATTCATGTAACAATGGCCTGTGTTCTGCATCTGTCCAAGTGAAAACAGTGTAGTAAGAAAGTATTGTTGGCTACCTATGGCCTACACTGGCTACTCAGCACTCATAATATGTGCTATTGCCCACTACTACCTCCTTCTCCTCCTCCACCTGTGGTACTTAAATAGCAAGTCCCAGGAATATGATATGCCTTAAAGGCACAAAGCGTAGTTTTTTACATTGAACTTGCAACTATTCCAACACATTACCTGGCCAGTACTAACCTCATATGTGCTAAAACGTTCAAACATCCCATATTGTTATATATTGACAAGTGTCATTTATAAATCATATTGATTGTTATATTCTTGTTTTGTACACAGGGCTCCTCAATGGCAAACTTTTTTTGTCTTCTTTAATTTATATTAACTTGCCCAGCATGGACACAGGGGTGCATTATGAATCTCATGCAAGAAATAGTTGCCCGTAACCCCCTAAACCCTTTGTAAAGCTCTGGCCTTTAGTTCTCAATGGGGGCTGCTATATATTGATATGAATGTTGAGACCACATTCCTCCTGTGTGTTACAGTCAGGCTTCATGTTTAATTGGTTGTACAAATAATTATGTGGTGTTCAACAAACAAACACAAACTTTTGTCACAAATCTATATTGTCATTTTATTCTTATAAAAATGTTTGATATTTTGAACAAGATTTTTACAGTAAACCCACAAAACCAAAAACGTTGTCTGTTTCTTTTTTTACTTTTGCTAAGGTGGTTTCCAAAACTGCGCAACACACAGATAATGTCATTTGAAACACACAGAGCAGGTACATCATTTATCAGAGTATTTACCTAACCCCCTTTTTTGCAGAGTTAACACTTCAGTTCCAAGTTGGACAACAGAAGAAAGGGTTAAATAGGACCAAAAGCCTCATGAACTGACATATGAGCCCCATGACAAGACCAACATATTAAGGCCAAACAACAGACGTAGGTATTAGTGCATTTCAGTCATTATTGAGTTAATATGGATGAAGGCTCCTAGATAAGCATTGATGAGCCTCTCACACACTCTTCTCTGTGGTTGGTTATCCCTCCATCTGCCAATATTCCCCACAATCCTGGAGTTGAAGATCCCCATGAATATCTTGTGTGAGACCAGGCTGCACTGCAACATGACAAACACAATACTGAGCTGCAAAACCTTCCAGGGCCAATAAAGCTCAGCACCCCAGTGACTGAGAGGCATCGGAAGTGCAATTTCATCAACAACTTGGTAGGAGACATTCCTTCCCTTCCTTATTAGTTAATTCATTAACTCACATCCAACCTCAATGTCAATCAGGTGCCAATAATTACAATCCCTGCCAAAATCACTTAATTGCAGTAAAGTACAAGTCCCAAGAAGCATAATGTATGTATTGTTACAAGATTGTAGCTGGTCTATGCCAAATACATGCACATTCCTTTATAGGAATCTTTCAAATGGCTTTATAGGAAATATAACATATAAGTTGCCCACAAGCCAATCCTTACGTATTTGTTGTTGGGTGAAGAGGTGATGAGGGAGGATAGTCCTGGACACTTGCACTGGACACTTGTACTGGACACTTGTACTGGACACTTGTACTGGACACTTGTACTGGACACTTGTACTAGACACTTGCACTGGACACTTGTACTAGACACTTGCACTGGACACTTGTACTAGACACTTGTACTGGACACTTGTACTAGACACTTGTACTAGACACTTGTACTGGACACTTGCACTGGACACTTGTACTAGACACTTGTACTGGACACTTGTACTAGACACTTGCACTGGACACTTGTACTAGACACTTGTACTGGACACTTGTACTAGACACTTGTACTAGACACTTGTACTAGACACTTGTACTGGACACTTGTACTAGACACTTGTACTAGACACTTGTACTAGACACTTGTACTGGACACTTGTACTAGACACTTGTACTAGACACTTGTACTGGACACTTGCACTGGACACTTGTACTAGACACTTGTACTAGACACTTGCACTGGACACTTGTACTAGACACTTGTACTAGACACTTGTACTAGACACTTGTACTGGACACTTGTACTAGACACTTGTACTAGACACTTGTACTAGACACTTGTACTGGACACTTGCACTGGACACTTGTACTAGACACTTGTACTAGACACTTGCACTGGACACTTGTACTAGACACTTGTACTAGACACTTGTACTAGACACTTGTACTGGACACTTGTACTGGACACTTGTACTGGACACTTGCACTGGACACTTGTACTAGACACTTGTACTAGACACTTGTACTGGACACTTGTACTGGACACTTGTACTAGACACTTGTACTGGACACTTGCACTGGACACTTGTACTAGACACTTGTACTAGACACTTGCACTGGACACTTGTACTAGACACTTGTACTAGACACTTGTACTGGACACTTGCCCACAAGCCAATCCTTACGTATTTGTTGTTGGGTGAAGAGGTGATGAGGGAGGATAGTCCTGGACACTTGCACTGGACACTTGCACTGGACACTTGTACTAGACACTTGTACTGGACACTTGTACTGGACACTTGTACTAGACACTTGCACTGGACACTTGTACTAGACACTTGTACTGGACACTTCTACTGGACACTTGTACTGGACACTTGTACTAGACACTTGTACTGGACACTTGTACTGGACACTTGCACTGGACACTTGTACTAGACACTTGTACTGGACACTTGTACTGGACACTTGTACTGGACACTTGCACTGGACACTTGTACTGGACACTTGTACTGGACACTTGTAGGAAACCCAGTCTGTTGTAATGGGATCTCTTACAGTGACGTTAGTGCTCCTGTTGATGGGGAGGTGGTGGGTGATCAATAGATAAATACAATCAATGCCTCATAAGTAATTAGGGAATTGTCCAATTTAGAAAAAGTCCTGCTTCAATGTTATCCACTCTGCCTGGGTTGAGGGTAACAAAATGAGCCCAGGTGATGGCCTCTTTTAAAGTAAAATAGCATCAGGTGTAGGTTTTTATTGCTAATCCAATGTTTTCTCAGCATTCCATGGACCCATTAACCATTTGCTGAAGCCTAAGGGCTCTTACTGACTAGCGTTTTTACCTGTGCTCCCCTGCGTTCTGTTTTTCTGCGTTCAGCTGCAGGAGAGCGCAGGAATAGACGCATTACATTTTATGCAATGGGGCTGTACTCACACAGGCGCGTGTAGGCACCGAACACAGGTTGAGACGCAACATGCTGCATTTTTGCATTCGGCGCCTACACGCGTCTGTGTGAGTACAGCCCCATTGCATAAAATGTAATGCGTCTATTCCTGCGCTCCCCTGCGGCTGAACGCAGAAAAACAGAACGCAGGGGAGCACAGGTAAAAACGCTCGTCAGTAAGAGCCCTTAGAATATTCAAATTAAAAAATCTTCGAATAATCAATTATCAAAGTGGGAGATAGAGTTCGGCAGGTCAAAGTTGGGGAATAAATATTTTTCTTTTAAAAACTTCAAGAAAAGATGAATACATTTCAATCCTTCCATATTCAAATTCAATTGTGGAAGTCGAATAGTAGGATCGTATAGTCAAAGGAAAAACCACTTCGACATTCAAAGTTTCCTACTTTGAATTGAAGTTGGACTATTCCCTAGTCAAGGTACACAAAAATAGTTTTTTTTACTTCGAACCTTCACTTTGACATTTGATAAATCTGCCCCATATTATACATCATGTAACACAACACATATTATAAATGTAACACAACACATATTATACAACATGTAACACAACACATATTATACATCATGTAACACAACACATATTCGATCAAACTATTTGCTGTAAATCCTTCGACTTCGATATTCGAAGTCAAAGGATTTATATTGGACAGCCAAATATTGAGGATTTATTAACCCTCGATATTCAATCCTATGTAAATCTGCCCCCTATTATACATCATGTAATAAAACACATATTATACATCATGTAAAAAAACACATATTATACATCATGTAACACAACACATATTATACATCATGTAATAAAACACATATTATACATCGTGTAATAAAACACATATTATACATCATGTAACACAACACATATTATACATCATGTAACACAACACATATTATACATCATGTAATAAAACACATATTATACATCGTGTAATAAAACACATATTATACATCATGTAACACAACACATATTTTACATCATGTAACACAACACATATTATACATCATGTAACACAACACATATTATACATCATGTAACACAACACATATTATATATCATGCAACACAACACATATTATACATCATGTAACACAACACATATTATACATCATATAACACAACACTTGGGGGCAGATGCATCAAGGGTCGAATATCGAGGGTTAATTAACCTCAATATTCGACTGGGGAATGAAAATCCTTCGACTTCGAATATCGAAGTCGAAGGATTTTGTGCAAATACTTCGATCGAAGGATCGAAGGAATAATCGTTCGATCGAACTATTAACCCTTTCCCTGCCAGCCGTTTTGTCCTAGATGCGAACATCTACTGCCAAGCAGTTTTTAGATATTTTGCACTCTTTCACTTTAAGGGCCTTTCCTGGGGTGGTCTTTTAGTTAACCCAGGAAAACAATATATTGTTTTTTTCAGGACAACCTGAACTTTCACAATATGCAAGAATTTTGGTGTAATTCTACTTCTCTAATAAAATATTGGATTCTAAGTGTCAAATAAAATGAAAAAAATCATGTTGCACGAAGAACAATCACATATATCAGAAACATCATTCATTTTATGTACGAGAACACAGCCGATTTAGAAAGGTCTATGTCTCCTGAACGCGACAATACCAAATATATATAGTTTTATGGAGATTTCTCACTTGTATAGCTCAAAATCTACAAGCAGTACACAACCAAATTTCCAAAGCAACACTTCCCAAACGGCATACTTTTGATTTCAAGGCCAAACATTCCGCTAACAGTAGGTTTACCCTAGAAAACTACCCATTACTAGAAAGAACAGATTCTGGTGAATCAAAAATGGGTAGAAATATCTTTGTACTCCAAACCACCAAGTTGCAATTGTTTCCTAAAGTTATAATGTTTTATAGAAATTGGTGAATTTTTTGAAAAATGACCTCAAAGCTTCCACTCTACAGCAACATATCTCCCACACATCATTAGGTATCAATGTAAAACACCCCAAATATAAAATCCTGGGTCCACTGAACAGTTTGATGCCCAATATGAATAGATGTACCCAAGCACGTGGCATAGGAGGCCCCAAAAGGAAGACCCCCCGTTTGTTCTGTCATTTCAGATACTGCAAAATCAACACATTTACATCGTTTTGGGGGGCGGCAAAGGTAGAAAAAAGTATGTTCACCCCAGAAAACCATATATTTTCGGAAAGTACACATTCCCCTGAATCCAAATTGGGTATGCATGTCTTTCTACACCAAAGTACCAAGCGGCAAACCATTTCTAAAGTTGGTGATTTTGGCGACATTTCCAAAAATCACTTAAAAATTTCTACCCTGCAGCATCGTATTACCCACATACTTTTAGGTATCAAGACAAATCACCCCAAATATGAAAGCCTAGGGTCCTCTGAACAGTTTGATGCCCAATATGTATAGGTGTACCCAAGCAAGTGGCATATAGAGGCCTGAAAAGGAAGACCCCCATATGGTCTGTCATTTCAGATACTTCAAAATCAACACATTTACATCGTTTTGAGGGGGGCAAATGTAGAAAAAAGTAAGTTCACCCCAGAAAACCATATATTTTCGGAAAGTACACATTGCCACGAATCTAAATTGGGTATGCATGTCTTTGTACTCCAAAGTACCAAGCCGCAAATCATTCCTAAACTTGGTGATTTTGGTGACATTTCCAAAAATCACTTAAAAATGTCTACCCTGCAGCATCGTATTTCCCACATACTTTTAGGTATCAAGAGAAATCACCCCAAATATGAAAGCCTAGGGTCCTCTGAACAGTTTGATGCCCAATATATATAGGTGTACCCAAGCACGTGGCATATAGGGGCCCCAAAAGGAAGACTCCCATATGGTCTGTCATTTGAGGTACTGCAAAATCAACACATTTACATCGTTTTGGGGGGGGGCAAAAGTAGAAAACAGTAAGTTCACCCCAGAAAACCATATATTTTCGGAAAGTACACATTCCAACGAATCCAAATTGGGTATGCATGTCTTTCTACGCCAAAGTACCAAGCCGCAAATCATTCCTAAATTTGGTGATTTAGGTGACAATTCCAAAAATCACCTCAAAATATCTACCCTGCAGCATCGTATTACCCACATACTTTTAGGTATCAAGACAAATCACCCCAAATATGAAAGCCTAGGGTCCTCTGAACAGTTTGATGCCCAATATGTATAGGTGTACCGAAGCATGTGGCATATAGGGGCCCTAAAAGGAAGACCCCCATATAGTCTGACATTTCAGGTACTGCAAAATCAACACATTTACATTGTTTTGGGGGGGCAAAAGTAGAAAACAGTAAGTTCACCCCAGAAAACCATATATTTTCGGAAAGTACACATTCCCACGAATTCAAATTGGGTATGCATGTCTTTCTACGCCAAAGTACCAAGCCGCAAATCATTCCTAAATTTGGTGATTTAGGTGAAATTTCCAAAAATCACCTCAAAATATCTACCCTGCAGCATCGTATTACCCACATACTTTTAGGTATCAAGACAAATCACCCCAAATATGAAAGCCTAGGGTCCTCTGAACAGTTTGATGCCCAATATGTATAGGTGTACCGAAGCATGTGGCATATAGGGGCCCTAAAAGGAAGACCCCCATATAGTCTGACATTTCAGGTACTGCAAAATCAACACATTTACATTGTTTTGGGGGGGCAAAAGTAGAAAACAGTAAGTTCACCCCAAAAAACCATATATTTTCGGAAAGTACACATTCCCACGAATTCAAATTGGGTATGCATGTCTTTCTACGCCAAAGTACCAAGCCGCAAATCATTCCTAAATTTGGTGATTTAGGTGAAATTTCCAAAAATCACCTCAAAATATCTACCCTGCAGCATCGTATTACCCACATACTTTTAGGTATCAAGACAAATCACCCCAAATATGAAAGCCTAGGGTCCTCTGAACAGTTTGATGCCCAATATGTATAGGTGTACCGAAGCATGTGGCATATAGGGGCCCTAAAAGGAAGACCCCCATATAGTCTGACATTTCAGGTACTGCAAAATCAACACATTTACATTGTTTTGGGGGGGCAAAAGTAGAAAACAGTAAGTTCACCCCAGAAAACCATATATTTTCGGAAAGTACACATTCCCACGAATTCAAATTGGGTATGCATGTCTTTCTACGCCAAAGTACCAAGCCGCAAATCATTCCTAAATTTGGTGATTTAGGTGAAATTTCCAAAAATCACCTCAAAATATCTACCCTGCAGCATCGTATTACCCACATACTTTTAGGTATCAAGACAAATCACCCCAAATATGAAAGCCTAGGGTCCTCTGAACAGTTTGATGCCCAATA
Source organism: Xenopus petersii (assembly GCA_038501925.1). Taxonomy (NCBI): domain Eukaryota; kingdom Metazoa; phylum Chordata; class Amphibia; order Anura; family Pipidae; genus Xenopus; species Xenopus petersii. Next base: position 143,789,179 of record CM076683.1, on the reverse strand, counting down.
TGTATAGGTGTACCGAAGCATGTGGCATATAGGGGCCCTAAAAGGAAGACCCCCATATAGTCTGACATTTCAGGTACTGCAAAATCAACACATTTACATTGTTTTGGGGGGGCAAAAGTAGAAAACAGTAAGTTCACCCCAGAAAACCATATATTTTCGGAAAGTACACATTCCCACGAATTCAAATTGGGTATGCATGTCTTTCTACGCCAAAGTACCAAGCCGCAAATCATTCCTAAATTTGGGGATTTAGGTGAAATTTCCAAAAATCACCTCAAAATATCTACCCTGCAGCATCGTATTACCCACATACTTTTAGGTATCAAGACAAATCACCCCAAATATGAAAGCCTAGGGTCCTCTGAACAGTTTGATGCCCAATATGTATAGGTGTACCGAAGCATGTGGCATATAGGGGCCCTAAAAGGAAGACCCCCATATAGTCTGACATTTCAGGTACTGCAAAATCAACACATTTACATTGTTTTGGGGGGGCAAAAGTAGAAAACAGTAAGTTCACCCCAGAAAACCATATATTTTCGGAAAGTACACATTCCCACAAATTCAAATTGGGTATGCATGTCTTTCTACGCCAAAGTACCAAGCCGCAAATCATTCCTAAATTTGGTGATTTAGGTGAAATTTCCAAAAATCACCTCAAAATATCTACCCTGCAGCATCGTATTACCCACATACTTTTAGGTATCAAGACAAATCACCCCAAATATGAAAGCCTAGGGTCCTCTGAACAGTTTGATGCCCAATATGTATAGGTGTACCGAAGCATGTGGCATATAGGGGCCCTAAAAGGAAGACCCCCATATAGTCTGACATTTCAGGTACTGCAAAATCAACACATTTACATTGTTTTGGGGGGGCAAAAGTAGAAAACAGTAAGTTCACCCCAGAAAACCATATATTTTCGGAAAGTACACATTGCCACGAATCTAAATTGGGTATGCATGTCTTTCTACGCCAAAGTACCAAGCCGCAAATCATTCCTAAATCTGGTGATTTAGGTGAAATTTCCAAAAATGACCTCAAAATATCTACTCTGCAGCATCGTATTACCCACATACTTTTAGGTATCAAGAGAAATCACCCCAAATATGAAAGCCTAGGGTCCTCTGAACAGTTTGATGCCTGATATGTATAGGTGTACCCAAGCACGTGGCATATAGGGGCCCTAAAATGAAGACCCCTCCTTGTATGTTCTGTCATTTCAGGTACTGCAAAATCAACACATTTACATCGTTTTGGGGGGGGCAAAGGTAGAAAAAAGTAAGTTCACCCCAGAAAACCATATATTTTCGGAAAGTACACATTCCCACGACTCTAAATTGGGTATGCATGTCTTTCTACTACAAAGTACCAAGCCGCAAACCATTCCTAAATTTGGTGATTTTGGGGACATTTCCAAAAATGACTTCAAAATTTCGACCCTGCAGCATCGTATTACCCACATACTTTTAGGTATCAAGACAAATCACCCCAAATATGAAAGCCTGGGGTCCTCTGAACAGTTTGATGCCCAATATGTATAGGTGTACCCAAGCACGTGGCGTATAGGGGCCGCAAAACGAAGACCCCCATATGGTCTGTCATTTCAGGTACTGCAAAATCAACACATTTACATTGTTTTGAGGGGGGCAAATGTAGAAAAAAGTAAGTTCACCCCAGAAAACCATATATTTTTGGAAAGTACACATTCCCACGAATTCAAATTGGGTATGCATGTCTTTCTACGCCAAAGTACCAAGCCGCAAATCATTCCTAAATTTGGTGATTTAGGTGACATTTCCAAAAATCACCTCAAAATATCTACCCTGAAGCATCGTATTACCCACATACTTTTAGGTATCAAGAGAAATCACCCCAAATATGAAAGCCTAGGGTGCTCTGAACAGTTTGATGCCCGATATGTATAGGTGTACCCAAGCACGTGGCATACAGGGGCCCCAAAAGGAAGACCCCCATATAGTTGTCATTTCAGGTACTGCAAAATCAACACATTTACATCGTTTTGGGGGGGGCAAAAGTAGAAAACAGTAAGTTCACCCCAGAAAACCATATATTTTCGGAAAGTACACATTCCAACGAATTCAAATTGGGTATGCATGTCTTTCTACGCCAAAGTACCAAGCCGCAAATCATTCCTAAATTTGGTGATTTAGGTGACATTTCCACAAATCACCTCAAAATATCTACCCTGCAGCATCGTATTACCCACATACTTTTAGGTATCAAGACAAATCACCCCAAATATGAAAGCCTAGGGTCCTCTGAACAGTTTGATGCCCGATATGTATAGGTGTACCGAAGCATGTGGCATATAGGGGCCCTAAAAGGAAGACCCCCATATAGTCTGACATTTTAGGTACTGCAAAATCAACACATTTACATTGTTTTGGGGGGGCAAAAGTAGAAAACAGTAAGTTCACCCCAGAAAACCATATATTTTCGGAAAGTACACATTCCAACGAATCCAAATTGGGTATGCATGTCTTTCTACGCCAAAGTACCAAGCCGCAAATCATTCCTAAATTTGGGGATTTAGGTGACATTTCCAAAAATCACCTCAAAATATCTACCCTGCAGCATCGTATTACCCACATACTTTTAGGTATCAAGACAAATCACCCCAAATATGAAAGCCTAGGGTCCTCTGAACAGTTTGATGCCTGATATGTATAGGTGTACCCAAGCACGTGGCATACAGGGGCCCCAAAAGGAAGACCCCCATATAGTCTGTCATTTCAGATACTGCAAAATCAACACATTTACATCTTTTTGGGGGGGGCAAAAGTAGAAAACAGTAAGTTCACCCCAGAAAACCATATATTTTCGGAAAGTACACATTCCAACGAATCCAAATTGGGTATGCATGTCTTTCTACGCCAAAGTACCAAGCCACAAATCATTCCTAAATTTGGTGATTTAGGGGACATTTCCAAAAATCACCTCAAAATATCTACCCTGCAGCATCGTATTACCCACATACTTTTTGGTATCAAGACAAATCACCCCAAATATGAAAGCCTAGGGTCCTCTGAACAGTTTGATGCCCAATATGTATAGATGTACCCAAGCACGTGGCATATAGGGGCCCCAAAAGGAAGACCCCCATATGGTCTGTCATTTCAGGTACTGCAAAATCAACACATTTACATCGTTTTTGCGGGGGCAAAAGTAGAAAACAGTAAGTTCACCCCAGAAAACCATATATTTTCGGAAAGTACACATTCCAACGAATCCAAATTGGGTATGCATGTCTTTCTACGCCAAAGTACCAAGCCACAAATCATTCCTAAATTTGGTGATTTAGGTGACATTTTCAAAAATCACCTCAAAATATCTACCCTGCAGCATCGTATTACCCACATACTTTTAGGTATCAAGACAAATCACCCCAAATATGAAAGCCTAGGGTCCTCTGAACAGTTTGATGCCCAATATGTATAGATGTACCCAAGCACGTGGCATATAGGGGCCCCAAAAGGAAGACCCCCATATGGTCTGTCATTTCAGGTACTGCAAAATCAACACATATACATAGTTTTGGGGGGAGCAAAGGTTAAAAAAAAGTGCATTCACCCCAGAAAACCATATATTTTCGGAAAGTACACATTCCCACGAATCCAAATTGGGTATGCGTGTCCTTGTACTCCAAAGTACCAAGCCGCAAGCCTTTCCTAAATTTGGCGATAAAAGCAACAGTTTTTACATTTTTGAAAATTGCCTAAAAATATTGCAATTGGCCGCATTTATCTCACCCAATTTCTTACATACAATTCTAAAACACCATAAATACTGATGCCAAGGGTCAATTGAACCGTTTGATGCCCAATATGCATTGATATACCAAGGCAGCTGGCATGTGCGGACCCAAAATGAAAATAGTGCATATGATTTTTCTCCGCTGCCGATTCGCCTTCTGTGAACATAGACCCTTGACTTCATATTATATGCCTCAAGACCCTCCTAACAGCAAAGACCCCCCCAAAACCATATATTTTTGGAAAGTACACATTCTGACTAATCCAAAAAAGATAAAGACGTCTTTCTACACCAAACTGCAAAGCTTTTCTAAACGCAGAGGTTTTTACATTTCTGAAAATCGCCTAAAATTGTTGCAGTTTGCCGCATTTATCACACACAATGTTTTACGTATAAAGAAAAATCACCCTAAATATGGACGTCAGAGGTCTACTAAATAGTTTGATGCCCAATATGCATAGATTTACCAAAGTATGTGGCGTGTACGGACCCCAAATGAAAAACATGCCTATGAATTTTCACGCTAGCCAACTAAGCTGCAGAAAAGAGAGCCCCAACTGTGCGTTATGTGCCATAAGACCCCAAAACTGTAAAAAGACCCCCAGAAACCCATATATTTTTGGAAAGCATATATTCTGGCGAATCAAACTAAGTAAAATAAATCTTTCTATACCAAAGCACCAAACAGCAAAACTATACTAAAGATACATAAGGAACAATAATGCATGGATAAAATTGCAATAAAACCACAAAAATAGCGTAAATCAATGAAATAACAAAATAATTGATCCGGCAGCGTAATTAGTGGCCGAAATCGATTATCCAATAGTCACGCTGTCAAAATAACATGCTTTTAGGCAAAACAAACAGTACAATGAATAAGTAAAAAAAAAAAAAAAAACCCCTGCTTGTGAGTTTTTGTGTATACATATTTGTGCACTAATAAAAGTTGTCTGAGTGTGCAAATACATGTAATTAAGTGTAAATAAGTGTACAAAATCGACTAAGTGTGCTAAAATAAAAAAATAAAAAATAAAAAAACACAAATTTTTACTAAAATGTTCATCTAAGTGTATAAATGTACTGTAGGTATGTGTAAGTGCAGGTAAGTGTGTAAAAAAAAGTGCACTTACCGTTTTTGTAGCAGGAGGATCGCTGGAACCGAAGGACGACTCCTGGCAGCGTGTCTGCAGAGTTACTGCGCAGCAGGAAGTGACTGGGCGCGTGGTGCGACGAGGAGGAGGTAAGCCAGCAGCAGCAGCGCTTACATTGCGCTTCTGCTACTTTGAAGTCGGATCTGCGACAATCGCGTCGCAGATCCGACTTGACAGCCCCCCAGCCACGTTGCCCAGGGGGCTGTCTACCCTCCTGACTCTCTGCAGAGGCGGCAAAAGCCGCCGATGCAGAGAGAAGGGCTCAGCTGCAAAAGAACGTACGAGGTACGTTCTTGGCAGCCTGAGCCCTGAACCGCCAGCACGTACGCCGTACGTGCTTGGCGGTTAAAGGGTTAAATCCTTCGAATCGAATGATTCAAAGGATTTTAATCCAACTATGGAAGGATTATCCTTCGACCAAAAAAAGTTAGGCAAGCTTATGGGGACCTTGCCCATAGGCTAACATCGGGTTTGGTAGCTTTTAGGTGGCGAACTAGGGGGTTGAAGTTTTTTCTTAAAGAGACAGTACTTCAACTATCGAATGGTCGAATAGTCGAATGATTTTAATTAGAATCCTCTAATTCAAAGTCAAAGTCGTAGTCAAAGGACGAAGTAGCGCATTCGATGGCCGAACTAGCCAAAAAAACACTTCAAAATTCGACTCAACTAACTCAAAGTTAATGAATTGGCCCCTTATTATAAATCATATAACAAAACACATATTATACATCATGTAATAAAACACATATTATACATGTAATAAAACACATATTATACATCATGCCACAAAACACATATAATAAAACACATATTATACATCATGTAACACAACACAACGCATATTATACATCATATAACAAAAAACATATTATACATCATATAACACAACACATATTATACATCATATAACACAACACATTTTATACATCATGTAACACAACACATATTATACATCATGTAACACAATACATATTATACATCATGTAATAAAACACATATTATACATCATGTTACACAACACATACTATACATCATGTAACACAACACATATTGTACATAATGTAACACAACACATATTATACATCATGTAATAAAACACATATTATACATCATGTAACAAAACACATATTATACATCATGTAACACAACACATATTATACATCATGCAACACAACACATATTGTACATCATATAACACAAAACATATTATACATCATGTAAAACAACACATACTAAACATCATGTAATACAACACATATTATACATCATGTAAAACAACACCTACTAAACATCATGTAACACAACACATATTATATATCATGTAATAAAACACATTATACATCATGTAATACCAAAAATATTATACATCATGTAACACAACACATATTATACATCATTAAACACAATGCATTTTATACATCATTTAATAAAACGTATATTATACATCATGTAATAAAACACATATACATCATGTAACACAACACATATTATACAACATGTAAAAAAACACATATTATACATCATGTAACACAACACATATTATACATCATGTAACACAACACATATTATACATCATGTAACACAACACAACACATATTATACATCATATAACAAAACACATATTATACATCATGTAACACAACACATATTATACATCATGTAACACAACACATCTTATACATCATGTAATAAAACAAATATTATACATCATGTAACACAACACATATTTTACATCATTTAACACAACACATATTATATATCATGTAACACAACACATATTAAACATCATGTAACACAACACATATTATATATCATGTAATAAAACACATTATACATCATGTAATACCACAAATATTATACATCATGTAACATAACACATATTATACATCATTAAACACAACGCATTTTATACATCATTTAATAAAACGTATATTATACATCATGTAATAAAACACATATACATCATGTAACACAACACATATTATACATCATGTAACACAACACATATTATACATCATGTAACAAAACACACACATATTCTACATCATGTAATAAAACACATATTATACATCATCTAATAAAACACATATTATACATCATGTAACACAACACATATTATACATCATGTAACAAAACACACACATATTCTACATCATGTAATAAAACACATATTATACATCATGTAATACAACACATATTATACATGATGTAACACAACACATTATACCTCATGTAACACAACACATATTATACATCATGTAATAAAACACATATTATACATCATGTAATAAAACACATATTATACATCATGTAATAAAACACATATTATACATCATGTAACAAAACACATATTATATATCATGTAACACAACTCGTATGATACATCATGTAATAAAACACATTTTATACAACATGTAATAAAACACAAACACATATTATACATCATGTAATACAACACATATTATACATCATGTAACAAAACACATATACATCATGTAACACAGCACATATAATACATCATGTAACAAAACACATATACATCATGTAACACAGCACATATAATACATCATGTAACAAAACACATATACATCATGTAACACAGCACATATTATATATCATGGAACACAACACATATTATACATCATGTAAAAAACACATACTAAACATCATGTAACACAACTTATTATACATCATGTAATAAAACACATATTATACATCATGTAACAAAACACATATTATATATCATGGAACACAACACATATTATACATCATTTAACACAACACATGTTATACATCATGTAATAAAATACACATTGTACATCATGTAACACAACACATATTATACATCATGTAATAAAATACATATTATACATCATGTAACACAACACATATCATACATCATGTAACACAACATGTATTATACATCATGTAATACCACACATATTATACATCATGTAACACAACACATATGATACATCATGTAACACAACACGTACCATACATCATGTAACACAAGTATTATACAACATGTAATACCACACATATTATACATCATGTAATAAAACACATATTATACATCATGGAACACGACACATATTATACATCCTGTAACGCAATACATATTCATCGCTCACATTCAACGCCCGGGGCACTTGTCACGCCACTCTTTCACCAATGGGAAATTCAGGTTTAAACTTGAGTTTTATTTGATTAAAATGCACTAATTAAAAACCCCCGCCCCCTGCCCACACTGGGGGGAGCCAGGACCCTCCCTATTTATTTCCCAAGAACAGTTTCTATTCTAATTGGAGAATTTGCCCCCAGGCACTGTGTGTTACTCAGGTGGAAATTTGGAAATACTGGATTGTCCCACTCAGGGAAGAGGGGTCTCATCTCATTCAAACCCTGGGCCTGGGGCTGAACATTATGTGCAGAACAGGGGGGAGACAAAGGAATCACAGGGCAGTTACATGAGATCAGACTGGGGGACCCACTGCCCCCCCGACACACACACACATATATATATATATATAAATACTCTTATTGATCACTTCCCATAGCCGGGACTCCCGGGGCAAGCAATTGGCTACTCAGTGCCATTAGTTATAACTGTTATACCTGTACTGAAGAGCTGACAATCTAAGGGCACAAACACACAACCTGCTCCTGAGGCAGAAATGTAGAAACAAATAACCCACATCTCTGCTCAGATCAACAGGAAGCTGCCCATTAACCCTTTCATTGCCTCAGAGCCTAGAATCTACCCTTTGATGTCCCCTATGATTCATGGAGATGGGGCAGCACTAAAGGGTTAAACACGCAATACTGTTTTTATGTTGAGATTCTCTGAGAATTTACTCGTCACCTTTATGGGTTTTTTAACCCTTTATTTTTCTTTTCTGCCCTGAATTTTAAGATTCCACCTGATTGTTAGGGGCAACATACACTTTAATCGAGGGGCAAACTGTGGGCCCCCCTCCACATCTCCCCAGGCAGCTGTTTGCATGGAACATTCCCCCCGCACCTTATATACCTCCAACATTTTGGAAATAAAAAGAGGGGGGAAAGTTGGTGCGCGTAGTGTGGCAATTTTCCAAAATTTGGCAGGTTATGAAAGTTTGAAATTGTTACAAAAGTATCTTATCTGCAGCTGTGGCTGTTCTGTGCTCTCTGCTAAAAGCCAATTAAGTGAGAAACTTTGTTTCTTTTTCTGGCTGTTCAGTGCAGAGATAATTGGGACTTTCCAGTACAAACGATGGACTGCAGATTGAGCTGTCAAAAGAGGGACTGTCCCTCTAAAAACAGGACAGTTGGGAGGTGTGTACTTATTCCGTAGAAATGAGCTGCCCCTGGGGCAATTGTTACCCCTTCAAATGTAATTGTCAGATTCCTAATTACCTGTAATAATGGGCCCACTGCTGCCCCCATAGACCTGACTGTGTAACATTGGCACAGGCTCCTGCCCACCTGGGACCCTCTGTATAAAGGGACAGGAATAAAAGGAATGTGGGAGTGGCTCATTCTGACATTGCTGATTGGCTCAGATATAAAAAGGTAAATTGCTGTTTTTGTTGGTTTTACTTCCCCTTTAATAGTCTTTAATTGACACAGATTTCACTGGTGTTCGGTCTCAGCAGACCCAGTGGCTGCAGGGGGGCCCAGGAGGTATAGGGGTTCCATTCAGCCCTAATTAATGAGCAATTTCAATATAAATGTGGGGCCAGTAACTATTAGTTACACCTCTGCTTCTGTATTCCCAGTGCCCCCACTGTATTACCAGCTTGTGCCGTAGAACTGGACCCAAAGTTTTGGCAGATCATGTGACATCCACAGCCGTGTCTGATCCAATCAGCTGATCCATTTGGAAATATCAATGTATTGTTCTCATGACTCGTCCTGTACATTTGCTGAGGAGTCGGAACATTCAGTGCACAAACAGCTGCAACAACCACAGTCCCTGATTCTATGTGACCTGACCCAATCTATAGGGGTCATTGGCTAATTGGCCTGATTTGGAATCTCAAGTGAACTGAAGAATTACTCCCCCCCCCCACACACACACATGTGACTATTTGCAGTGCTGGGGATCAAACTTGGGACCCCCCAGTCCTCATATAATGCAGCACAGATGAACCTTTACCAGAGGGAGGAGCAGCAGGGGGCACTATATACCTGTGGGGGTTATACACTTGGGGGGCTGTTTGCTTGTGGGAAGGATTTACACATTGGGGGCTATTCATCTGGGGGTCCTATACATCTGTGGGGGTGGGGCAGTGCATTTCTTATGATACAAGATATCAATTTACTGCTGGAGATTCTGATCTTTTCAGTGACACCCCAGTAGCAGCGGCAGAGCAGGAGGCAACTTGTCTAATGTTTTCTCTGCAGGGTCAGGCCCACAGGTTTGTACTTCTGATACCTGATTCCATGGAAACATATCCAGCCCCATATTCTCTCCCACTCCTGCAATCGAAACGCAGCTCAATCTTGTTACAGCACATCCCTTTGCTATTGTCTCATTGCACAGAATTACTGGAAACTGTCCCCTATCTGATCCCCATTGTAAGCAGCAGTCCTGTCCTGCTTTATGGCAGCTGAGATTCTAGCTATCTGTATAACAGAACATTGTGTCCCAGTGGCTGCACAGATCCTATCTGATCCCCATTGTAAGCAGCAGTCCTGTCCTGCTTTATGGCAGCTGAGATTCTAGCTATCTGTATAACAGAACATTCTGTCCCAGTGGCTGCACAGATCCTATCTGATCCCCATTGTAAGCAGCAGTCCTGTCCTGCTTTATGGCAGCTGAGATTCTAGCTATCTGTATAACAGAACATTCTGTCCCAGTGGCTGCACAGATCCTATCTGATCCCCATTGTAAGCAGCAGTCCTGTCCTGCTTTATGGCAGCTGAGATTCTAGCTATCTGTATAACAGAACATTCTGTCCCAGTGGCTGCACAGATCCTATCTGATCCCCATTGTAAGCAGCAGTCCTGTCCTGCTTTATGGCAGCTGAGATTCTAGCTATCTGTATAACAGAACATTCTGTCCCAGTGGCTGCACAGATCCTATCTGATCCCCATTGTAAGCAGCAGTCCTGTCCTGCTTTATGGCAGCTGAGATTCTAGCTATCTGTATAACAGAACATTCTGTCCCAGTGGCTGCACAGATCCTATCTGATCCCCATTGTAAGCAGCAGTCCTGTCCTGCTTTATGGCAGCTGAGATTCTAGCTATCTGTATAACAGAACATTCTGTCCCAGTGGCTGCACAGATCCTATCTGATCCCCATTGTAAGCAGCAGTCCTGTCCTGCTTTATGGCAGCTGAGATTCTAGCTATCTGTATAACAGAACATTCTGTCCCAGTGGCTGCACAGATCCTATCTGATCCCCATTGTAAGCAGCAGTCCTGTCCTGCTTTATGGCAGCTGAGATTATCTGTATAACAGAACATTCTGTCCCAGTGTTGTGAAATTGTAAAATGCAACTGTAGGATTATAAATCAGTGATAAGATGAATAAATGGCGCAGTAAGAGAGTAAAAGAAGAAGAGGGAAAGAAATAACCAGCAGTAATGTCTCTAGTAAAAGTGAAAGTGCAATAAGAGAAAGTTCAAGCTCACACTGTCCCTTTAATCCCCTCCCAGTTGGTTTCACTGCTTTTTACTTTCACAAAATTCTTTGGCTGACTCAGAAATTCCTGTGAAAGGAAAAGGAGGGGGAGATTGTTGGTTATTATATAGTGGGAGGCTTCATGGAGACTCTTATCAGGCTAATGAGGTCCATGAAATATAAAGCTGGAGGGAGTCAATAATAAAGAGATTGTGTTGCCCCTCGGTGTAAGAGACTTGTACCTTCTCATATTCATTATTCGAATTGCTGAGAAACTGCCCAGAGACACCTGCTCATCTGAACCTGAAAGTACAGGAGGGAGGCCTCTAATATTCTTCTAATGCAGCGATCTTGCTGAACTACAACTTCCACCACCATAAAGTCAGCAGTAGCTGGAAAGCATCAGGTTGAAAGTCAACTCCTATTGGATATATCAAACCAACAAAATACTCAATCTGTCTGGGGGGGGGGGTCAGAGAAACAGGGTCAGAGAAATGGCCCCTCCCTGGGCCTCTTACAAAGTCAGAGAAGCAGAAGTGTATGAAGCTGATCATATATATAGACAGGGTGGCAACAATCGGGCAAGAACAAGCCCGTAGGGCAAGTTACAGACAGTAAGGTACAGACAATAGTACACAAAGGAGACAGTAGGACAAGATGGAGACAGTAGGGCAAGATGGAGACTTTAGTAGAAGATGGAGACAATAGGAAAAGTTGGAGACAGTAGGGCAAGATGGAGACAGTAGGGCAAGATGGAGACAGTAGGGCAAGATGGAGTCAGTAGGGCAAGATGGAGATAGTAGGGCAAGATGGAGACAGTAGGGCAAGATGGAGACAGTAGGACAAGATGGGGACAGTAGGGCAAGATGGAGTTAGTAGGGCAAGATGGAGACAGTAGGGCAAGATGGAGTCAGTAGGGCAAGATGGAGACAGTAGGACAAGATGGGGACAGTAGGGCAAGATGGAGTTAGTAGGGCAAGATGGAGACAGTAGGGCAAGATGGAGACAGTAGGGCAAGATGGAGACAGTAGGGCAAGATGGAGACAGTAGGGCAAGATGGAGACAGTAGGACAAGATGGAGACAGTAGGACAAGATGGAGTCAGTAGGACAAGATGGAGTTAGTAGGGCAAGATGGAGACAGTAGGGCAAGATGGAGACAGAAGGGCAAGATGGAGACAGTAGGACAAGATGGGGACAGTAGGGCAAGATGGAGACAGTAGGGCAAGATGGAGACAGTAGGACAAGATGGAGACAGTAGGGCAAGATGGAGACAGTAGGGCAAGATGGAGACAGTAGGGCAAGATGGGGACAGTAGGGCAAGATGGAGACAGTAGGGCAAGATGGAGACAGTAGGACAAGATGGAGACAGTAGGGCAAGATGGAGACAGTAGGGCAAGATGGAGACAGTAGGGCAAGATGGAGACAGTAGGGCAAGATGGAGACAGTAGGGCAAGATGGGGACAGGGACAATACAGAAACAGCAAAATAGAGACATAGGAAAAGACAGAGACAGTAATAAAAGATACAGACATTAGGGCAAGATGGAGACACCCAGCAACAGCCAAACATTAAATACAATAGCCGTAAGAAGCCAAAGACTCATGCCAGGGCAGGTGTGTGTGGATCGGGGGCACAATAGTCCATTGGGGCAGAATCACATATTCGGGAGGAAGTCAGACGCGCTGGGTGAGTTAATGGTCTCGCTGGAGAGAGAGAATGGGAGAATGGAAGAGAGAAGTCATGGCTGATAACATTGCACAGGTATTTGGGGAAAGGAATTCCCATGCACAGGGGTGAGAGCAGCTGCTAATGAGCCAGGGTGGGGCTAACAAGAAGGTGACACATACCAGGGGCGGGTGCACTTGTTTAAAGAGATTAAAGCTGAGATATAGTGGGGGGCAGAGGGTCCACTGAGTCTATAGATTATAGTGATATTCCATAGATCATTCTCGGGGTGTTTATCTGTGGGGCACCTGGGAACATGGTTTTGGCTGCTGAGTTTTCAGGGAACCATAAGATGCAATTGGGCCTGAACCCCAATAATATTCCCCTTGTGCTCCTGTTACCCAATAAAGATGATTACAGATCCCCTGTAGTCCCACAGAAGGATGCGGCATATCCTGGGACATTTACCCCCCAGGGGGCAATTTATCTCCTATTTAAGAGAGAAGCAGATTAATGTCTGGGCTCTTCTCATGCCCCTGCTCTGCTCCTGGCTTGGCAGAAGCTCCCACTGGTGGGTATTTCACAGTCGCTTCCTGGCAGATTTGCTAAGAACTGGGAGTGGGAAAAGGTACAATTAGTAATAATGATAATGATGGCCGTGCCCACAACCCACAAAGTATCAAGTAGCAGCATCTTATCCTTTACACATCTTGCAGGTGAGGCACCATTCCCATGAGCTTGCAATCTAAGGTCCTGATCACATTCACTCACACTCGCACCGATATAATAAAGACACAATTATGCTGCATGTATGTTTTTGGGTGTGGGAGGAAAATGGAGACCCCAGAGGAACCCCCGGAAGAGATGGGGAGACATACACACTCCTTGCACATAGTAGTATAGGGTCTCTTACAGAAGGGTAATCGAAATATGTGGATCAACTCAATCATAGGACAAAGAGCTTAAGTGCTATATGGTAAGAGACATGGTGGGAAGGAGGTCCCTGCCCCATAGAGCTTACAGTCTAAGTGGATGGGAGTCTAACATACAGGTACAGGTAGATGGTTCTCTATTGACGTAACGTCCCAGTTCTCTTCTATAGAGCATGATGTACGTATGTATGTTCCTTTTCTCCAACCTATGCCAATTTGGTCATGGGTTGGTGGGGAAGGATTTATGTTTTTGGTGAACACAACCCCTTTAAACACAAAATAATAAGATTTTATAGGTATATTGATGACTGTATAGGAGTCTGGGATGGGGATGAAGTTTCTTTAACATCCTTTGTTGAATATTGCAACCATACAGTTAAAACAAATCTTATAGAATAACCTTTTCTGGACTTGGTTTTTAGACTAGAGGTGGACAATATTGTTACGGATTTATTCCGTAAACCAATTACTCGTAACACCCTGTTCCACGCCAATAGTGGCCACCGCCTCCCAGCTGGGAAATTCATGCGCTTGAGGAGCATATGTTCTTCATGGGATGCATTTCAGGTAGGGATGCACCAAATCCAGAATTGGGTTCGGGATTCGGCCAGGATTCGGCCTTTTTCAGAAGGATTCGGATTTGGCCGAATCCTTGTACCTGGCCGAACCGAATCCAAATCCTAATTTGCATATGCAAATCAGGGGTGGGGAGGGAAATCACATGACTTTTTGTCACAAAACAAGAAAGTAAAAAAATGTCCCCTTCCCACCCCTAATTTGCATATGCAAATTCAGATTAGGTTCGGTATTTGTCCGAATCTTTCACAAAGGATTTGGGGGTTCAGCCAAATCCTAAATAGCAGATTCAGTGCACCCCTAATTTCAGGAACAGGCCATGATGCTCTGGGGCCATTTCATAGAAAGGGGATATAAAGTAGAAGATGTTAAACGGCAAATGATAGGGCAGTAGGTCTAGATTGAAATTGGTTATTACAATACAAACTACAAACAAACAACGAGACATATATACCAATATATA
Source organism: Xenopus petersii (assembly GCA_038501925.1). Classification (NCBI taxonomy): domain Eukaryota; kingdom Metazoa; phylum Chordata; class Amphibia; order Anura; family Pipidae; genus Xenopus; species Xenopus petersii. The sequence continues at coordinate 143,774,003 of CM076683.1, read as the reverse complement.
AAATACCAAATCAATGTATATAAATACCAAATCTACTGTACGTTTTTTTGTACTACTACAGTCGAGATGCCCATGAATTAGAAGAAGTGTATGTGAGCATTGGGGGACACTCCTCCAGGATCCTTGGCAAAGTGTTCGATGTAAAACCCTCAAGAATGTAGCGGCCGAAATATCCAAAAGTCTTTTCTCCCCTAATGTTAAGGAGACCGAACCTGTTTGGTTAAAGTTGAATGTGGGAGAGTGAGGTGCAAGACCTGCTATAATGTTAAACCTTCCAAAACATATAATACTAACCACTACTTTATTAGCACTGCCAATTGAATTGTCTATTTGATTAGGTGTAAGTACAATGTGAGTACAATGTGAGTACAGTGTGAGTACAATGTAAGTACAATGTGAGTACAATGTGAGTACAATGTAAGTACAATGTAAGTACAATGTGAGTAAAATGTAAGTACAATGTAAGTACAATGTGAGTAAAATGTGAGTACAATGTGAGTACAATGTAAGTACAATGTGAGTACAATGTGAGTACAATGTGAGTACAATGTGAGTACAATGTAAGTACAATGTAAGTACAATGTGAGTACAATGTGAGTACAATGTAAGTACAATGTGAGTACAATGTGAGTACAATGTGAGTACAATGTGAGTACAATGTAAGTACAATGTGAGTACAATGTGAGTACAATGTGAGTACAATGTGAGTACAATGTAAGTACAATGTGAGTACAATGTGAGTACAATGTGAGTACAATGTAAGTACAATGTGAGTTTAATATGAGTACAATGTGAGTACAATGTAAGTACAATGTAAGTACAATGTGAGTAAAATGTGAGTACAATGTGAGTACAATGTAAGTACAATGTGAGTACAATGTGAGTACAATGTGAGTACAATGTGAGTACAATGTAAGTACAATGTAAGTACAATGTGAGTACAATGTGAGTACAATGTAAGTACAATGTGAGTACAATGTGAGTACAATGTGAGTACAATGTGAGTACAATGTAAGTACAATGTAAGTACAATGTGAGTACAATGTGAGTACAATGTGAGTACAATGTGGGGAAGACTGTTTCATGGTTTATACATGATATTTACAACACATGTCGGCCGTAGACAGGAAAGATTTGAAGTGAGCGGTTGTGAAGCATAAAGTGGAGAAACATCAGTAATGCGCATTTAGGTTGGAAGCTTTCTGGATATATCCAGTGAAAACCACTGAGAACTATGGGGGATTAAACAGAGAATGTGAGATTTCATGTTTGTGTGATTAGGGTATTCTGTGTGTTATTTGAGTATGTTCCGCTGTCATCATCATCATCATTTATATATATATATAGCGCTGTCCAGATACGCACTGCTGTGCAAAATGCAAAAAATATTATATAATGACGTATTTTGTATTTATTCAGTTCTGATGAAATTACACTTTTATGCGGTTTTGATATTTACACCCACGAATAGTTACTCTTTTTCTATTAATTGGTCTCTACTATCCCCACGATATATTGATTTCTTGTAGGCGTATGTATTTATCTATTTATCTAGTCAGTACGGACAGTCTGGTGGGCTTCCAGCAGGTTTGGGTGAGTGCTCTCCTTTCTTTGCTTTCCTGGAGGGAACCAAACCCGGGGCATCAGGGCAAAACTCGACTCTAGAAGGGGTGGCACCTCCATTTTACACAAACATGGCGTCATCCCCAAATCTCATGTAGGAAACCTGATGCCCAGGGCGGCCAATATATGACAGCTGGGAGTTTTCAATGAGTCTATAATAGGAATGGAGGTAAATAAAAGTCAAAAAAAGAAGTTTGGTTCCCTGTTTAATTTGAAAAGGACATTTAATATAGAGATTTTGTGCCTGAGCAGCAGGTCCTGTGTTCACCTCCTCGGAATACTGAACAATATGTTCCTTTAATAGATTTCCTTGATTTTATATTATCCCCAATTTTGCACATTTCTTCCCTTCAAAAGATAGAATTGAGGATCTTCATATTTCACTCATTGGGAGGGATTCACAAAAGTCTTGGTACAATAAGTAATTCAGAAGTGGGGGTGAAAGTTGTGAATTTGTTGTTACTATGACACTTTCTATGACTTCTACATTGTTATTCACTCACCCATTCCCTCTTTCTTTTCATTTCATCTCTCTTCCCATGTCCCTGCTCATGTCTTTCCTTCCCATTCCCTTTCTCTTCCGATTCCCTCTCTCTCCTCATTCCCTCTTTCTTGCAATTTCTTCTCTTCCCATTCCTTCTTTCTTTCCATTCTCTCTCTTTCAATTCCCTTTCTTTTCCCATCCCCTCTCCCTCCACTCTTTCTCTTTTCTCTTTCCCTATTCCCTTTCTTTTTCTACTTTTATTCTTCCCATTTATGTCCTGGTCTCCAACCTTCCTTTACTATTCCCTGGTTTCTCTCTTCATCATTTATATTCATATTCTCTCTGTTCTGCTTTATTCACCAGTAACTCCTCCCAGCAGGCATTAGGGAGCCAATCAAATTCTCTCTCAGATACATTAGACAGGTACAAGGAATGGTCGGATGCTTTATTCACCAGTAGCTGCTCCCAGCAGACAGGAGGGAGCCAATGAGATTAGAGGAGGGAAAGGGGTGTTACAGGGAGAGCTGGGAAGTGAATCAGGGGTACAGGCTGATACATTAGATAGGTACAAGGAAGGGTCGGATGCTTTATTCACCAGTAGCTCCTCCCAGCAGACAGGAGGGAGCCAATGAGATTAGAGGAGGGAAAGGGGTGTTACACGGAGAGCTGGGAAGTGAATCAGGGGTACAGGCTGATACATTAGATAGGTATAAGGAAGGGTCGGATGCTTTATTCACCAGTAGCTCCTCCCAGCAGACAGGAGGGAGCCAATGAGATTAGAGGAGGGAAAGGGGTGTTACAGGGAGAGCTGGGAAGTGAATCAGTGGTACAGGCTGATACATTACATAGGTACAAGGAAGGGTCAGATGCTTTATTCACCAGTAGCTCCTCCCAGCAGACAGGAGGGAGCCAATGAGATTAGAGGAGGGAAAGGGGTGTTACAAGGAGAGCTGGGAAGTGAATCAGTGGTACAGACTGATACATTAGATAGGTATAAGAAGGGGTTGGATGGTGTTTAGCAAGTGAGGGAATAGAGGGATATGGGAAATAGCTCATAGTACAAGTTGATCCAGGGACTGGTCCCATTGCCATTTTGGAGTCAGGAAGGATTTTCCCCCCTCTGAGACAATTTGGAGAGGCTTCAGATGGGTTTTTTTTTGCCTTCCTCTGGATCAACTGGCAGTTAGGCAGATTAAAAAAAAACCCAGGAAACGAAAAGGTTGAACTTGATGGGCGTGTCTCTTTTTTCAACCTTAATTACTATGTTACTATGTTACTATAACTTCTGGTTTTTCCTGGATGTATAACCAACCAAAATATCAAATAAATGCGGTGCCGATTGAAAATGAGTAGCATATCATCAGTAAATTTTATTTCGGAGCCATAATTTGTATGCATTAAAATAAAAAAAAAATATCTAGGCAAGGGTTCTTGAGAAATATTAAATAAAAAGGGAGACAGAGGACATCCTTGTCAGGTACAAATATTTCAATGTTTGGAATAAATAAATAAAACACCTTCTCATCATCAATGGATATAAAGGTGCATGGGATCCTGTTCTTTTTCACATGGTAAATAATTTACATTAGTGACATTTTGTTCATTGGAAAGAAGATCTGCAAGAATCTTTGGAAGGATTTTTATATCACAGTTAATTAAAGAAATAGCACAATACACTTTAGGTGAAGATCTTTCCCTTGTTTAGGAATCACTCTAATACATGAGAATTAAGTTGAAGGAACAGATCTACAGATATATATTTATCAAACAAATCTGCTAAAAAGGCAATGGTTTCATTGCTAAGAATGTTGTCGAATTTGCCTGTGAAACGTTTGGGCCTCCAGCTTTGTAAATATTTCACTTGTTAATCACTTGTTGTAATCACTCTGTAAGTGTAATGGGGGCATTTAGGGTAGTGAGATAATCTCAGGATATGTGTGCTAAAGATATTTTGACTTTTTTTTTTTTTTTAGATTAGTTGAGCTAATTTTTTGCCTCCAGCAAAGACATATGTTTGTTTGGGTTATGCCATACCTTGGTCGGGAGGCCTCTCTATCAAATGTTGAATTTGAGTAGTTTTAGAGGTTTTTGAAACTAGGATTAAACTCTAAAATCCTGAATGCCATGAAAATTATTAAAAGTTCCATAAAAATCCCTAAAAGTGCAAGTTTTCAGACAATTACTAGCAATAAAAAACAGAAAACCTCTTAAAGTCCAAAGTGATTAAAGATGGTCCAACAGGATTCACTTCTATTGGACCTTGAGAGCTTTTACCTGGCAATCTTTGGTATTTGAGTCTTTTGCGTTTCTTTTACACTGAAAAATAAATCTCAATTTTTTTGAGATTGGTAAAATAAAGAAATTCAGATGTTAGTATGTTAGTAAATAGGCTTAGGATTAAAACAACCAATGAGTCTCTTGTTTGTAGCCATCCTCCCGTGTCTCGTAGACTTTCTTCCAATTGCCTCTTTGCTAAGATTGAAAGATTCATCTCACCGAAATATCTGTTTTATCCCCCCCCCACCTACTCACTCTCTGAATTGAAAGCACCAAGATGTATGGGCAACTCCCTGCAACCTGATACTGTAGATTAAAGGCCCAATACTGGGGGTAGTTATAGGCTACACTGGATTCAATTCTGGTTTATGAGCCCCAGTTACAGGGACTATGGCTCTGCAAGGTATAAGGGCTGCCATAAGGGGGTACCAGGGCTCAGCAGTCAGGGGGTCGTGCCAGAGGGGGAGGTTGTGAGGTGGGAAAGAGTAAATTGATGGTCATGAAATGTGTGGAGGTTGTGGAGAGTGGACAGGGTTTGGGTGGATTGGGTGGAGTGTGTCCTTGTGTGTTAGGGGCATTTTTCTTTCATTTGGGACACATTTTACTTGCCAGGGCCCATTACCAAGGGGTCCAAGTGATCCCCACTGTGAACCCGGCAGCCTGATTGGGCAAAGCTGTTGTATGGCCCCTGCTGCCTGGCTGATCTGTAGAGCAAATCCCGTCCAACCTGAGATCTGTCCATGTGCAACGTCCCTTTAATTTCCCTCCCACTCAGTCATCCCTTGTAGGGTTAATGATTTGTCATTGATTGGGGATCATCCGTGTGTCCCTGTTCCCTGACTCCCACCCCTAGAGTTTTACTACAGCCGGACTCACCGACCTCTACCTACACCTCTGGCCTGTGAGACTGACAAGCCAAAAACGGCATCAATCCTTATGTAATACTACAACTCCCAGCATCCCCTGCAAAGCTCCTGCTAGTGTGTAAGTGAGTAGGTGAGAGAGCTGCCCGGGTGTCCCATGTGATACAAAATTACTGAGGGTTGAGGAATGCAGACAATTCTCTATTTGTACCCCCCCCCCAATCTGGCAGGTTCTGCCACTCGTGTAACAGTCACAACAGCCCCAGGGGATTAACCTGTTAGTGGCTGACACAAATGCTCCTGTGCTGGTGACAGGTGTGTGGGTGTGGCTAAATTACAGGTGCAATTGCACAAAGGGAAGTTTCACTGCACCTGGGGGGGGGGGGTCCTTGTTTAACCCAATAGACCTGCAGCCAATCAGAGCAGTGGAACACTCAGGGCTCTGCACTACTATTGGCCAATCTATTGATGTACTTGATGGGGGCAGCACAGGTTGGGGCATTTTGTGGGATTTGGGAACAGAGGGTCATGGACTGAAGGTGCAACTTCCCTATTGGGTTACACAATGAGACTAGGGGGGCCCTTGGGTTACACAATGAGACTAGGGGGGCCCTTGGGTTACACAATGAGACTAGGGGGGCCCTTGGATAACACAATGAGACTAGGGGGGCCCTTGGGTTACACAATGAGACTAGGGGGGCCCTTGGGTTACACAATGAGACTAGGGGGGCCCTTGGGTTACACAATGAGACTAGGGGGGCCCTTGGATAACACAATGAGACTAGGGGGGCCCTTGGGTTACACAATGAGACTAGGGGGGCCCTTGGGTTACACAATGAGACTAGGGGGGCCCTTGGGTTACACAATGAGACTAGGGGGGCCCTTGGATAACACAATGAGACTAGGGGGGCCCTTGGGTTACACAATGAGACTAGGGGGGCCCTTGGGTTACACAATGAGACTAGGGGGGGCCTTGGGTTACACAATGAGACTGGGGGGCCCTTGGATTACACAATGAGACTAGGGGGCCCTTGTGTTACACAATGAGACTAGGGGGGGCCTTGGGTTACACAATGAGACTAGGGGCCCTTGGGTTAGGCTGGGGTTGTTGGGGGGTTCATAGACGGAAATAGGGTTTTATGTTCTTTTGTTATAGAATAATGAGTGAAATGGAAATGTCCCCCCCCCAAGAGGAGGAGTCAGTGGATATTGCGTGTGATTGGTCGGTTCCTCTCCTTCTTACCTGAGAGCAGCCCCGACCCCACGTCTGTTCTTTTCCTCTCTACTCGCCCCACTGGCCCCAGAACTGACACCTGGGGGCTTTTATTAGTCCTTTCCTGTTTGCCAGGAGACTAGTGAGTGACAACTTCAGAGCCGGGGGTACAGGGGGGCACTGATGCCTCAGAAACTCATTCACCCCGCCCCGACTGTGGCACCAGCGGACACTGGTTATACTGGGGGCCCAGGGACCTGCTCTAACTGTAGTTAATGTCGGGGGCGGGGCGGGAGGGAGAGGGTGGGGCGGCTGAACTGTCAGATAAATTCCCCGGGCGGCAGAGAGGAGCGAGTCGTGAGGAACTCGGGACACGGGGAGCAGTGACCCCCCAATTCCCCCGCTGTCACTTCTGCCGCCAGCCCCGACTGTCAACTCACAACTGTCACTTCCATCAACTGTATCAGCTGCACCGCCAGTCACAGGTCAGTCTATTGCCCCTTTTATTCTCTGTGTCCCCCACTCACTCACTTGTGTCTCCTGCACCCCCACTTACCCCCCCTACACTCACTCACTCACAGCTTAGTGGCCACTCGAACATGACCCCCTCATCCCTCAAACTGACACTGACACTAACTGTCAATCCAACCTTCACACTCGGCAGTTTGGAGCAATTGTGACAATTTGTCTCACCAACTGTCAGTTCTGGGGGGGTGTGACCCCATATTTACCACTGACACCCACCCACTATGTCCAGCTGATACGGCTCATTCACTCACTGCCCCCCAACAGCCCACACTCCTGCCCTCACTCACACTCACACTCTGCCCCTCCCCCAATGCATGAGATGTGGGGGTTCATACTCTGCCTGACACTGTATAACACTGGGGGACAATCATACCCCCCATGTTTCCTTTCTGTGCAGCGACAAATATGTGCCCCCCCCCTCATTCCTCTGCTCCAAAATATTCATCAGGTGCCCCCACCTTCTCAGTGTGACTCACCCATTGTTTGTACAACACAACTGTATGTGTCACAGCAATCACCCCCCCCAGCACCCACTATAAACACATTGAGATCAGGTTTAACTGGACTCCCCCCCCCACACACACACACAAATAACAAGAGATGGGCGATACCAATACAAGTACATGGGGGTGGGGGATAAATAGAAGGAGGTGCTGAGTGACCCCAAATATACAGTGTACCCCCAGCACCCCCACTGCTCTTATACAGACTTCTTTTTAACTCTCAAATATCCCTGTGACCCCCCCCAATGCTTATTTGTGACTCCCCCTCACCTTCACCATAAACACAACCCACAGTATTGGCTGAAACACATTGGGGGAGCAATTGTGTGTCCCCCCTAAACTTATATATCAGCAACTTCTCAATTCTATCATGTGGGGGTTATGTGCAAATGTCGAATTCAGCAAAAGTAATGCCTTACCCCCAATGTTTTATAGTATGGCACATGGGGCAAATCTAGACATTATAAACCCCCTACTGTAAATGATAAGGATATTAGAAGTCACTGAGGGGTTGTTCTGTGACCATATAAAGACACAAGGCTGCAGGCTGAGTTATACAGGGAACTCTGAGTATCACTCATGTATTATAAGGGATAATGTACCCCCTACTGTAAATGATAAGGATATTAGAAGTCACTGAGGGGTTGTTCTGTGACCATATAAAGGCACAAGGCTGCAGGCTGAGTTATACAGGGAACTCTGAGTATCACTCATGTATTATAAGGGATAATGTACCCCCTACTGTAAATGATAAGGATATTAGAAGTCACTGAGGGGTTGTTCTGTGACCATATAAAGACACAAGGCTGCAGGCTGAGTTATACAGGGAACTCTGAGTATCACTCATGTATTATAAGGGATAATGTACCCCCTACTGTAAATGATAAGGATATTAGAAGTCACTGAGGGGTTGTTCTGTGACCATATAAAGGCACAAGGCTGCAGGCTGAGTTATACAGGGAACTCTGAGTATCACTGATTTGCTTCTCTTACAATTGTTACAAAAGTATCTTATCTGCTGCGGTGGCTGTTCTGGGCCAATTAAGTGAGAAACTTTGTTTCTTTTTCTGGCTGTTCAGTGCAGAGAAAGTTGGGACTTTTCAGTAGAAAAGCGGGACTGCGAGTTGAGCTGTCAAAAGAGGGACTGTCCCTGTAAAAACGGGGCAGTTGGGAGGTATACAGACGGGATGAGTGGAGGAGGGACACGTATATAATAAAAGTGTATATTTTATTGCTGCTGTTCTTGTCGGTGGATGTGCTCAGGGCGTATGATAATATGAGGGGGGGGGGTCAGGTTGGGGGTCTGATGGTAACACAGAGGGTTTCATGGACTGGGGCAGCAATTGGCTCAAGTTTTATTCCCAGTCCCTGTGGCTATAATATGATTTATACTTGTGTATATGGGACTGAGCGTATAGAGGGGTAAATGTCCATTAACTCTAGTGATCACACAGGGAGCACATTCTGCTGCACCAGTTGTATAACAATAATCAGTCCTGTACTTATTCCTTTAACTGTCACATTTAAGTGTCGTTTGTGTCACAGACAGAACCAGCAACGAGTTTCTTTTGTTAAACGACTTTATTCGAGACACAGGCGTACATACGTTTTGCAACACTTGAAACAAGTCCTACGTCTGAAACGTTGAGTTTTATCTGGGCCAAGAGCCTGTGTCTCGAATAAAGTCGTTTAACAAAAGAAACTCGTTGTGGTTCTGTCTGTGACACAAACGATTCGAATACCAGTTGGTGGTGGAAACTGTGAGATTTGCAGCGGCTGAAAAGAGATTTGGAGGTCTGAGTGCGGACTTATCTCTTGCTGACACGTTTACGGGCAGATTTATCAAGGGTCGAATTTCGAAGTTGAAAATACTTAGAAATTCAAACATCGAATTGAATTACTTCAACTTCGAATGTCAAAGTCAAAGTTTTTTTTCACTGAATTTGGCCATTTGCGGTCAAAGTAAAATAGTTAGAACAATTCGAAGGATTTCAGTGATCGATCGAACGGTTTTTCTTTGACTGAAAAAAACGTAGAAAACTGCTCTAGAAGGTCCCCATAGGCTGATGTAGCACTTCGGCAGGTTTGATTTGGTGAAGTATTGAAGTCGACGTTTTTTTTTAAAGAGACAGTACTTAGATTACCGAATGGTCGAATATTCAAACGGTTTTATTTCGAATAGAAGTCAAAATCATACTATCCTATTTGATGGTCGAAGTATGCAAAAAATTACTTTGAATTTCGAATTTTTTTACTTCGAAAATTCCCTCGAATTCACTTGATCCTTGATAAATCTACCCCCAAGTGTCTTAAACACATTTCCTTCGTTCCTTCACACAACATGGGGGCATAACGTTTTGTGGAAAGACCACCAAGGCAGGATTTTAGAGGGCGGTGTTAAGCCCAGCCACACCCACATTAATTCGTAAGCTCTGGGGCTGATGAATTGTTTTTTAAATTCCCCATGCGTCAATCCCCAGTGCTCCCAACCTGATGATGTAAATTCACTCATGTCAATAACTGACGAGGAGGGGTGACAAACAGCAGCAAATCTAGGGGTGCCCTCTATGTAAATCCGGCCCTGCATGGGGTGCAGCTGTATATATAGTGAATAAAGTACCCCCTATTGTAAAAGATAAGGATAAGTCACAAGGAATTCAATGATCATATAAAAGTACGAGGCTGAGGGTTGAGTTATACAGGGAACTCCGAGGGGACTTCTAATATCCTCATATTTTCCAACAAGGGGTACTTTATTTATTATAATACACACGTATGAGTCATGTGACAGAAATGACATCACTAAGAGCCGTTTATAAGGATCTAATTTACAGGATATTTGTGCCTTTTGTATATTATGTATATATATATATATATATATATATATGGGCCCTTAATGAGCCAAGTGAATAACAGAAGCAAAAGTCAATGTAACATTATGTATCGTTCAGGTGAAAAGCCATAGAAGTGTAAGTCCCACTGCTCAGGGTGACACCCACATATATCTCACATGAGACACATAAATAGGGTTTTGCTTCTACCGACTAAATAAATATCCTGCTATCAACCTGCCCCTAACCTGCTCACTAACAATCCACAGGTACCAACTGTCACCTTTATTTACCAACTGTCGCCTTTATACACCAAGTGTCATCTTTATAATCCCTGTAGTTAAAGGGAGTTCAGTTCTTTCACCCACTGCACTTCCCATTGATTTAGCCTGAGTTCTCCCCCCCCCCACTAATTTGATTGGCTAATGGGTATGGAATCTTTGTATGTGTCGGGCGGTAACTGGCAAATCTGGTTCTGATTGGCAGGTTTTCAGTACCAGTTCGTTTGTAACCCCCTCTGCTGATAATTCACCCCATGTAGAAGAAAAAAGTCTGCAGCGTTGGATGGAGAGTGGCCAAGTGTTGGTGGAAGGGCCATAGGGAGCCCAGACATGTCACAGAAACATCATCAATGTACCCCAACACCAGGCCACACATCACTCATCCTGGCAGACTTGGGGTTGCCCCCGCTGTTGTGCCATAAAGTTGGGGTGACATTGATTCCTACTCCCACTTCCACACAGCTGCAAAATAAACACGACAATATCAAATAATTCATTCTCAAAATTAGTATTTTAATAAAAAACTCAATCTTATCCATGTAACATCAGTACAAGATATTGTGGTGTAGAGACGTCAGGTGTGACCCAAATCATCTCTTCCTCATCCGGCGCCACTGACCCCCCCAACCTTTCCCAAAAATGCCCCGTGTGCCTGACATAAGAGCAACTGTTTCTAAGGTCCAACGTGGGCAAAAGGGGGTGACAAACAAAATAATATTCAACATGATACCAGTTCCCACCAACCCATAGTTGCACCCCCCCCCCAAATCATTGGGAGATTCCCATTTCTGGCTCCTTTCCCCACTTTCCCATCACCATAATGAATTCTCTGGGGATTCGTGTGCCCCAGTAGCATTGCCCCCTATGACCTCTCTGCCCACCACAAACCAGAGATTCAGCCAGTGCCCGGGAGTGAGAGGGACCCAAATTCCACCAATGAGAACACAAGTTCCAATGAGAGGGGAGCCAAGAGCAGGGGGTGACTGTCATTAAATAGGCAAACAAACATGAGGTCCCCAAGGGTGCCCTTTAAAGCCCAATATAGAGGGTACAACAAACAGGGGGCAGCAGTGCGGCATAAGTATTGGCACAGGGGGGCAGAGCCAATGGATTCTAGTTAATTGCTTCAGTGGTTCAAAAGGGGACCCCGAGAAAGTGAAGTCTTGTGATCAATAAGACGGGGGGCTTGTGTTGGTGCATAACATGTAAATGATATTTGTCATATGAGAGAAGGATTTTCAGAATCCAAATGTGGGGGAAGGACTAGAGACATAAGGGGAAAGTTTTGGAAGGGGTAATAGGGCCTAAAATGTTTCTGGTTTTATATTGAGACATTTAGTTTAGGGGGATCAGTAGCACAGAACTGTTTTAGCACAAAAACGTGAGTCAAAGGTCGTCTTGAACAGTTTTATTCTAAACAAAATTACACTGGCTCAGCGCACTTGTTTCAACATGGGAATAGGATAAATTTGTTGTGCGGCAAAAATTTTTTTTGCCGCACCACACCATACAAGTCTATGGGCGTTGTTTCTGTGGCAAAACAAGGCAAAAAATTCACCCATCCCTACATGGCAATAGAAGTCCTGCTTAAACACAGACGTTGGTTTATATGAAACCAAAATGTCCAGCACTTACAGCATTAGCAGTATTTCATCCCAAGGTCCTTGTTGGACTCACTCCAGTCTCTTAGGAGAGGTTTTCAAGTCCTTCCTCCAGTCACTCGGTGATATTTCAGATTGGTGAAGCTCAGTATGAAACAGTCTGTTTCCCAGCTCCTCTCACACACACAGTCCCACACTGTGAAAGCTCAGTGCAAGAGACAGTAGGACAAGATGGAAACAGTAGGGTAAGATGGAGACAGTAGGACAAGATGGAGACAGTAGGGCAAGATGGAGACAGTAGGACAAGATGGAGACAGTAGGACAAGATGGAGACAGTAGGGTAAGATGGAGACAGTACGACAAGATGGAGACAGTAGGGTAAGATGGAGACAGTAGGACAAGATGGAGACAGTAGGACAAGATGGAGACAGTACAACAAGATGTAGACAGTAGGGCAAGATGGAGACAGTAGGGTAAGATGGAGACAGTAGGACAAGATGGAGACAGTAGGACAGGATGGAGACAGTTGGACAAGATGGAGACAGTAGGGTAAGATGGAGACAGTACGACAAGATGGAGACAGTAGGACAATATGGAGACAGTTAGACGAGATGGAGACAGTAGGGCAAGATGGAGACAGTAGGACAAGATGGAGACAGTAGGACAAGATGGAGACAGTAGGGTAAGATGGAGACAGTACGACAAGATGGAGACAGTACGACAAGATGGAGACAGTAGGGTAAGATGGAGACAGTAGGACAAGATGGAGACAGTAGGACAAGATGGAGACAGTACAACAAGATGTAGACAGTAGGACAAGATGGAGACAGTAGGGTAAGATGGAGACAGTAGGACAGGATGGAGACAGTTGGACAAGATGGAGACAGTAGGGTAAGATGGAGACAGTACGACAAGATGGAGACAGTAGGACAATATGGAGACAGTTAGACGAGATGGAGACAGTAGGGCAAGATGGAGACAGTAGGACATTATGGAGACAGTAGGGCAAGCTGGAGACAGGAGGACAAGATGGAGACAGTAGGACAAGATGGAGACAGTAAGGTGAGATGGAGACAGTAGGACAAGATGGAGACAATAGGGTGAGATGGAGACAGTAGGACAAGGTGGAGACAGTAGGACAAGGTGGAGACAGTAGGGCAAGATGGGGACAGTAGGGCAAGATGAAGACAGTAGGACAAGATGGAGACAGAAGGGCAAGATGGAGACAGTAGGACAAGATGGAGACAGTAGGGCAAGATGGAGACAGTAGGGCAAGATGAAGACAGTAGGGCAAGATGGAGACCGTAGGACAAGATGGAGACAGTAGGACATGATGGAGACAGTAGGACAAGATGGAGACAGTAAGTTAAGATGAAGACAGTAGGGCAAGATAGAGACAGTTGGACAAGATGGAGACAGTAGGACACGATGGAGACAGTAGGACACGATGGAGACAGTAGGACAAGATGGAGACAGTAGGATGCTGAGAACTGTTGGTGGGTGCTGGGGGAATTGCATTAGAGCAGGAGGTCAGACAATCCTACTTACGTGTATAATAACTGGGGGTTCTGGATTGTGGCAGTAGCAGTAGTAGTGGAGGTATTTAAGTCCCTCTCATTGGGTTGTTGCTGCACAGAGACATCTGTGTGTGTTTGGGTGTGAGCGACAGAAGGGCCACAGCATTTTATTACTCAAGTCTCAGCAGCTGCCTGTGCCCTTTGTATGGAGAGTAAACAGAGGCAGCTCCAGCTGGAGCAAACTGGCACATAAGGAACGCTGAGAGTAGCCCACGTGGGGTATTTCACTGTGAGGTTTGGAAGAAAGATTATTTAACTGTTTATACTGTAGATTGTGGTATCTGCACCACCTGTTGCCAGGTAACTGCCAGTGTTGGAAATTCTGCTTTTTATAAGACACACTGTGATACTGACAAAAACTGTCACTTTCCTGCTGGTACTGCATTCATTTCCAGGAAATACACTCCCCCGTGCAAAGGAACTAGAGACAGTCACACGAGTACCAGGAAATACATTCCCCCGTGCAAAGGAAGTAGAGACAGTTACAGGAGTACCAGGAAATACACTCCCCCGTACAAAGGAAGTAGAGACAGTCACACGAGTACCAGGAAATACATTCCCCCATGCAAAGGAAGTAGAGACAGTCACACGAGTACCAGGAAATACACTCCCCCGTGCAAAGGAAGTAGAGACAGTCACAGGAGTACCAGGAAATACACTCCCCCGTGCAAAAGAAGTAGAGACAGTCACACGAGTACAAGGAAATACACTCCCCCGTGCAAAGGAACTAGAGACAGTCACAGGAGTACCAGGAAATACACTCCCCCTTGCAAAGGAACTAGAGACAGTCACAGGAGTACCAGGAAATACACTCCCTCGTGCAAAGGAAGTAGAGACAGTCACAGGAGTACCAGGAAATACACTCCCCCGTGCAAAAGAAGTAGAGACAGTCACACGAGTACCAGGAAATACACTCCCCCGTGCAAATGAACTAGAGAAAGTCACAGGAGTACCAGGAAATACACTCCCCCGTGCAAAGGAAGTAGAGACAGTCACAGGAGTACCAGGAAATACACTCCCCCATGCAAAGGAAGTAGAGACAGTCACAGGAGTACCAGGAAATACACTCCCCCATGCAAAGGAAGTAGAGACAGTCACACGAGTACCAGGAAATACACTCCCCCGTGCAAAGGAAGTAGAGACAGTCACAGGAGTACCAGGAAATACACTCCCCCGTGCAAAGGAAGTAGAGACAGTCACAGGAGTACCAGGAAATACACTCCCCCATGCAAAGGAAGTAGAGACAGTCACACGAGTACCAGGAAATACACTCCCCCGTGCAAAAGAAGTAGAGACAGTCACAGGAGTACCAGGAAATACACTCCCCCGTGCAAAGGAACTAGAGACAGTCACAGGAGTACCAGGAAATACACTCCCTCGTGCAAAGGAAGTAGAGACAGTCACAGGAGTACCAGGAAATACACTCCCCCGTGCAAAAGAAGTAGAGACAGTTACAGGAGTACCAGGAAATACACTCCCCCGTGCAAAGGAACTAGAGAAAGTCACAGGAGTACCAGGAAATACACTCCCCCGTGCAAAGGAAGTAGAGACAGTCACAGGAGTACCAGGAAATACACTCCCCCATGCAAAGGAAGTAGAGACAGTCACACGAGTACCAGGAAATTCACTCCCCCGTGCAAAGGAAGTAGAGACAGTCACAGTAGTACCAGGAAATACACTCCCCCGTGCAAAGGAAGTAGAGACAGTCACAGGAGTACCAGGAAATACACTCCCCCATGCAAAGGAAGTAGAGACAGTCACACGAGTACCAGGAAATACACTCCCCCGTGCAAATGAAGTAGAGACAGTCATGTACCAGGAAATACACTCCCCCGTGCAAAGGAAGTAGAGACAGTCACACGAGTACCAGGAAATACATTCCCCGTGCAAAGGAAGTAGAGACAGTCACACGAGTAACAGGAAATACACTCCCCCGTGCAAAGGAAGTAGAGACAGTCACACGAGTACCAGGAAATACACTCCCCTGTGCAAAGGAAGTAGAGACAGTTACAGGAGTACCATGAAATACACTCCCCCGTGCAAAGGAAGTAGAGACAGTCACACGAGTACCAGGAAATACATTCCCCCATGCAAAGGAAGTAGAGACAGTCACACGAGTACCAGGAAATACACTCCCCCGTGCAAAGGAAGTAGAGACAGTTACAGGAGTACCAGGAAATAAACTCCCCCGTACAAAGGAAGTAGAGACAGTCACACGAGTACCAGGAAATACACTCCCCCGTGCAAAGGAAGTAGAGACAGTCACACGAGTACCAGGAAATACACTCCAGGAGACTATGAGATTTTCCTCATAATGACACATTGTCTCTATACACAAATACAAATGGATCCCATTACTGAGTTATTTTGCTCCGGAGCTGGGCCAATGGGCTGATAGTACTTGGGGCCCAATATGCAGGCTGTGTGGCTAGTGGCTATGTAGGGCTACTAAGTAGCAGACATGGTGGTTTCAGGACAGGGGGCCGGGGTCTCTGGTTGCTGAATGGTTATTTTGTAATCTGGTTATTTCTGCTGAAATTCTTCCAGGGACACTGAATCCAGTTAAACACTGGGGCCCCAGCAGCTCTTAGGGCCAAAAGGCAGTCTCCTGATGAATGGCAGGTCCCAGGGTTTGGGGGTCGCTCTCTATTGATTGTGATAAAACATTCTAAGTGTTAGGTATTTGTGCTGATGGGGTGAATGTGCCAGTCATACCCACTCCCATGCCAACCTTTGTACAGAGACGTCTCACTCTTTGACTCTGGGCAGAGACAGAGGAATGTGATTGGCCCCTGTGCTACTTGTGTCCTGCATTGCAGCACTACAACTCCCAGCATCCCCCACCAACCTTGTAATCTGCTTCACTACAATCTGATGCTCAGCAGAAGGGGTTAATTGTTGCAATTGCTCATTTAACCTGTTTGTGCCTGGCAGGGAAAGGGATTATGGTCATTCAGAAAAAGTAGATTGTTGCCTTTGAGCTTTACTTAAAGAGACAGCGCCAATGTGTCATAGCGTTTGCCATTTCCTGCAGTTTTGGGGGTTCCTCGCTTAAAGGGACATGTACAGGCATGGAGCCCCCATTCGTGTATCCCAGCCGGGGGGTTTGTGCTGTGGGGAGGGAACTCTCAGGAAGGTGCTGGATTCCTGGGAGCCAACACTGTTTGTTCCATCAGGCAGTTGCTAAATTCTCATTTACACCAAGAATTTCATCAGAGAAGCAGCACATGCCTAGGGCACAAGCAGGGGGCGCTGTGGGAGGGGAAATTAACCAATCAGAGGCATCTGCACACTCTAGGCTCCTCCCTCCAGTAAGTGGCACCACCTTTTCTGCCCTCCTGTATATTTCTCTCTCTTCCCATTTATAACATTGGCATCAAGAATCATTTTTACTGGCCAGGTGGCAACCCTACCCCCCCCCCCCGCAAATGTACCGACTAAGGTCCATCTACAGAGCACTGGCCCCGTGGCATTTGCACAAGGACCCCCCACTAGTAGCCTCGGGTGCAACAATTACACTGCTGGTTGCCGTGGGCATCATAAACTGGCAACTTAGTGTCTCAGCAGGACCATCGCTAGAGGTAACGGGGCCTCGGGCATCAAAGAGACCAATATATATAATGGGGTGCTGGGAGTGCGGGGAGTTGTATTTACTGAACAATCTCTTTCCTACACGTATCACCGAGCCAGTGGCTGAGGTTGCGGGGGGTTGCAGCATTGAGTGTAGAGCATGATGGGAATTTAGTGACATGTGACTCACATAGGGCCACCCCTATATCCAGGGCCACAGGAACCCCCTCCTTCCCCTACAGAGAGAGAATGATCCCCCCATCCCCTGTGACTATCACATGGTTCATCCTGCTCTCAGTACTAGTGGGAATAACTGAGGGGGGCACAGGGTGGGAGCAGAGGGGGGTACAGGGTAAGAGCAGGGGGGTGTACAGAGTAGGAGCAATGGGGGGTGTGGAATTTGCCCATAGCAGCCGCCCCCGTGTGTCCCTCATTACACCCTTTCCTTGCACAATGATTTGCACAATTTCTACGTTTGGTGCAAGTTTGTATAGAGGTAATGGGGGGTCGGGAGCAGTATAGGGGGTGCTGGTGGGACACGGGGGGCATGTATATCGGCAGGGCAGCTCCTACATTGTTGGATTTGTTTTTATAGGAATTCAGACACAAATAAGGAGAACCAGCTGGGGGAGCTGCAGGGGCTTCTGGGTCAGTCTCAAGGCACAATCGGCCCCCGGATGCCCAGAGAAGGGGCACTAACTCACAGCCCCCCAGCTGTTCTTGCCCTTTGCTGCATCAAATGCTCATTTAAGACTTTACCAGAGCCGTGTGCAAGTTGTGGACAAGAAAGTCTTCTGCCCCTAATTCTGGGGCTCACTGGCAATGCCAAACGTATAAAATTCAGGGAGATTGGGGTCCCAGTGCAGAATGAACATTCCCATTCCCGAGGGTCCCAGTGCAGAATGAACATTCCCATTCCCGAGGGTCCCAGTGCAGAATGAACATTCCCATTCCCGAGGGTCCCAGTGCAGAATGAACATTCCCATTCCCGAGGGTCCCAGTGCAGAATGAACATTCCCATTCCCGAGGGTCCCAGTGCAGAATGAACATTCCCATTCCCGAGGGTCCCAGTGCAGAATGAACATTCCCATTCCCGAGGGTCCCAGTGCAGAATGAACATTCCCATTCCTGGGGGTCCCAGTGCAGAATGAACATTCCCATTCCCGGGGGTCCCAGTGCAGAATGAACATTCCCATTCCTGGGGGTCCCAGTGCAGAATGAACATTCCCATTCCTGGGGGTCCCAGTGTGGGTTCCAGCCCATGGGGCACCGGGGGCCAGGCTGATGATTGTGACTGGCAGTTATATGGGCAGAAGGAAATGATTAAATAATAATCGTTTGCTGATAATTAGGCTTCATTGATCGTGAGACGACCGGCCCTTTGTTGGATTCCAGTAGGACCGGTTTAGAACAGGACAGGCGGGGTATTAACTCCAAACCTCAGAGCAACAATGGCAAGAACAAATACACAGCTGCACCTTGTGGCCCTATACAAATGTGCCAGTTCCCAGCATTCCCTCGACCCCCAATCAGCCATTAAATTAAAGGGCAACTCATGGTTTAAATGTAAGTGTTTTCAGAATGCCCTGTTGTATGTTCCGCTGCACTCACAGATTAGGGGCCCTCAGACTTGTCACATCTCCCATTGTAAGGGCCCCAGGGCCCGCCCCCGAAACATTACATTGGAATAAACACGCAGGGCTTTGCCTTCATGCATCGAGCTCTGAGTGCCAGTTTTTCTTTTATTAAGGGCCCCAGGGCCACATGGAGTTTGGAACGGCTGCATTAATTCACCCTGTTCTCATTGAAGGTTTATTAGTGAACTGAGATTCTCTAGCGCCACCTACAGGGCAGATACAGAAGGACAACAGGAGCTGATCAGTAAGTGACTGCAGGGTTCTCTCTGTTCCTGGACTTGAATTCCAGGTGTCATTTGTGTGATCCAATTCATTGTGCTCAATACTGGATCTGGCATCTAGTTGGACTGTAACTCCCACCATGGTTTTATTTACATTCTGGGAAATTTAGTTCAGGAACATATGGGAACCCAAGGAAATAGGGGCCCTGAACATTATAAGCTTTACAGGCTAAACGTTCATGTGCTCTGAACCCACGACCCTGGCTGAATTCACAAACCAGATTCTTACGCTCCTGTACGAGATCTGCTGAACGGATGTGGAAGAAATCCCATACACAATCAGACTTTATTCACTATAAATTTCTATTGTCCTGCCTCAATTCTGCCTTGTCAAAAGCCAAACAAGAGAACTACAGTCCCCTTATAAACAATCACAAATCCAACCCACGATACTCTATATCAATACTCTTCTCCATCCCTCGTCCACAGTATCAGTCAACCAGACACACTCTCCTCAGGACTTTGCTGATTTCTTTAAAGACAAAGTAGACCATCCGCAATCAGATCCCTCCCTCTACTTATGTAAACCAGCTCCTCCTTCCTAAGCCCCTTCTGCAGGTCTTAATTCCTTCCCTCCGGTAACAATGTCTGAAGTCTCTAAGCTTCTCTTGTCCTCCCCACTCACAACTTGCCCCCGTGACCCTATGCCTTCTTCTCTGCTCAAACACTGGGTTGCAGAGCTTACACCACTACTTACTCACATCTTCAATTCTTCTCTAGCTTCTGGAACCCTCCCTTCTCCTTTCAAACTGGCCTGTGTAAAGCCTATTCTTAAAAAGGCCACGCTTGACCCAGCCTGTCTATCAAATTACCGTCCTGTCTCCCTTCTCCCACTTGCCTCTAAACTCCTATTGGCAAATTCACTAAGATGCAAAGTTGCGCCAGGCGAAACTTCGCCGCACTTCGGCAGGCGTAGTTTCGCCAGCACTCCGCAAATTCACTAAAATCCGAAGTTGCGCTCAGGGGTAGTGTAAGGTTGCGAAGTTGCGCTAGCGTTGATTCGCTATGTAAAGCGTACGGCGCGAAATTCAAATTTCAATGGAGGAACACGTATCAGCACTACAAATGCCAAGAAAATCTTCAAATCTGCAAATAAAAATGTTATTTTGCCCTACACATGTGCCCACTGTCTAGGTAAGTTGCCATGAGTCAGGAAATGTAGGGGGAAGGAGGGGAGCCCCAAAAAAAATTTCGATCTTTTTCAGCCTATCACCCATCATGTAGAAAACACGCCAGCGTTTTCTGGGACTTAGAAAAAATTTTGACTTTTTTTGAAACAATCCCTATCTACTCTATTGCGCTTCGCCAGGTCTGAGGTGGCGAAGGAAGTCTAGCGTAAAAGGTAGCGTTCAGTACACTGCGCAAGTTAGTGAATTTGCGTAGTTTCGTCGCTAGCGAAAATTCGCCTGGCGTAAGGGTGCGAAGTAACACTAGCAAAACTACACCAGCGTTCGTTAGTGAATTTGCGCAGTAGCAAAAATGCCAAACGCTAGCGAATTAACGCTAGCATTCGGCGCTTCGCAGCTTAGTGAATTTGCCCCCTAGAGTGTATTGTGTTCTCCCATATTACTACTAACTTTCTACACACCCATGATCTGTTGGACCCTCTGAAATTTGGTTTCCGGCCTGGTCACTCTCCTGAGACTGCTTTGTGCAGAGTTACAAATGATCTTCAGGTGCCAAAGCCAAAGGTCACTTCTCCATCCTTCTCCTCCTTGACCTCATCTGCATTAGATCCAGTTGATCACTCTCTCCTGATGCAGATTCTCTATTCGCTTGACATCCGTAACCAGGCTGCATCTTGTCTCTCTTCTTACCTCTCTAACCGATCATTCACTGTCTCCTATGATAACAAAACCTCATCTCCAGTTCCACTTAATGTGGGGGGGCCGCAAGGCTCTGTACTTGGTCCTCTGTTGTTCTCCCTGTACACTCTGTCTCTGGGAGATCTCATCCATTCATTTGGATTTAATTATCATCTGTATGCTGATGTACCCCAATATATTTATCCACCCCTTCATTAACAGCTGAAACAGAGGCTCAGATCTCTAACTGCCTCCTGGTTATCTCAAATTGGATGAACCAGCGCCACCTCAAACTCAACCTAACACTGAACTTATCATCTTCCCACCTAAGCCTGGTCCTACTCCCTATTTACTATCTCTATTGATGGCTCATTAACCCTGTCAACTCAGCTCACTGTCTGGGGGGGAATCTTTGTCTCCTCTCTCTCCTTCTCTGATCATATTAACTCCACTGTCAAAACCTGTCCCTTTTTCTTACACAATATTGCCAAAATCTGTCCCTTCCTTTCACCTGATACATCCAAAACGCTCATACGTGCTCTCATCCTATCCCGACTAGATTACTGTAACCTTCTACTAACTGGCCTCCCTAACTGCCATCTCTCCCCTCTACAGTCTGTATTAAACACTGCTGCCAGAATTCTCCTCCTCTCATCCAAAAGGTACAGGCCCCCCTGCTGCTGAAGTCCTTATCATGGCTTCCTATAAAACAAAGAATAACTTATAAACTCCTCCTCCTCCTCATAACCTTCCCTTCATTCCTCTGCACCTCACTACATCTCATCTCTTGTCTCTCTATATGTTCCTGCCCAAAACCTCCGCTCCTCTCAGAGTAACCGCTTGCTTGTACCCCCCACTACTACTGCTGTTTCCCGTATCAAACCCTTCTCTCTTGTGACTCCTTATATTTGGAATGTCATTCCTGAATCTCTCAGGAGAGAATCCTCCTTCAATGTTTTTATAACAAAACTCAAAGACTCCCTCTGGGAGCACCTGGATAACAGCTGAACTGGCACTTATATAACAGTGTAACAAACTGTAACCCACAGCCCCTTAATACCCCTCTGAATTGTGTCTGTATGTTACCCTCCCATTTAGACTGTAAGCTCTACGGGGTAGGGTCCTCTAGCCTTTTGTTTCCTTGACACTGAGCACTTAATCTGTATTGTAATTATATTTTATATTTATGTGAATTGTTTCTAATAATGCACTTATTGTTACTTTTTATTCCAATGACCCCTTGTTTGTTACTACTAATTTATTGTTTTGTTGTACAGTGCTTTGACCTCAAGGAGCGCTTTACAAATAAAAATATACATACATACATTATCTGTAATACCCATGGGGACGTTACAAAGAATACAAATATTTTCTGTATCTTCTCTGTAGTTGTAGTTCTCTGTATGTTGGAGCTGCCATATTGTTGTATTCACACAGAGCAGTATGATGGTTTAGCTTACTGTGCACACAACATCGTTTTTTTCTGTATATATCTATTCATACGTATGGGTGGGAGCTGCAATCTGGATACTAAGTAAATATATATATTTAATATACCAAACGGGATCCTCTCTCCCACAAGCAGTGGAATGTATAATAGTGGGTTGCAGCTTCTCTTGGATAGTCAGGGGTGGGTTCTTTATTATCAAAAGGGCTGTTGTATGTGCAGTCATGAACAGCAGTGACGTATACTAGTAACACAGCAGGGAGATGATGCTGCTCACACTGTGTCAATACATATTGGTCTGGCCAAATCTAACCCTTGTTCATCTTTTATTTGCAGAACGTCCTGTGTTTTGGGAACTTGGGAAGACGGGAGAAGAAAAAGTCAATTATTGCAACATGGAGCACAAAAACAGTCGCACTGTGACACATTCTGTAGTCACTCGCACAGTCGTGCACTCAACGGGCAATATGGAAACAAGAGTGGTCCAAAGCCAAGAGACCTCCCAAAGTTCACATTCTGCCGAGAACCAACAGGAGTTACTGGCTACTGAGCCCACCAAAGTCTCACAAAGCATTGCTGGCTTCTTTGTGGAGAAAACCAATGAGAAGATCAGTATATTCCAAGCCCTGCATGATAAACTGGTGCCCGGTGAAGTGGCATTGCCAATGCTGGAAGCCCAGGCCGCCACTGGCAATATCCTTGATCCAAAGAGCAACCAAAAACTGACAGTGGAGGCAGCCATCAATCAGGGAATAGTTGCCCCAGAATTTCGAGAAAAACTGCTTTTTGCGACAAAGGCAGTGACAGGGTACAAGGACAAGGATCAAATGTTGTCACTGTTTCAAGCATTTAAGAAAGGCCAAGTCAGTCAACTGAATGTGGTACAACTGCTGGGGGCTCAACTGGCCACTGGTGGTATCATGGATCCTACAAATGGTCAGCGTGTGTCTTTGGAAGAGGCCGTTAAACGAAATCTCCTTGATGAAGAAATGTCTAGAATGTTCTCTAAAAACAGCGACTCAGTCAGGTGCTATCTAGACCCCAATACACAAGAAACTGCAACATATGAGCAGCTTTTGGCCAAATGCACCACCGATACTGAAACAGGGTTACTCCTTCTTCCACTGCAGGAAACCCTTCAAGGGCTAAGGAAGCCTGTGACTGCAGAACAACTGCTGAAGGCCAGTGTTATCAGCCAGGCTTCATATGACGATATCAGGCAAGGCAAGGAAAGTTTAGAAAGTGTTGGAGAGCGCCATGAAGTCAAGCAGTGCCTGAGAGGATTGGGGAGCATTGGTGGAATTTATGTAGAGAGCACCAAAGAGAAAATCAGCATCTACCAAGCCATGAAGAAGAACATTCTCCCACCAGATGTGGCAACTGCTCTGCTGGAAGCACAGGCTGCTTCAGGCTTTATAATAGATCCAGTGAGCAACAGAACTTTAACTGTAACAGAAGCCATCAAGGAGGAGTTAATTGGACTTGAACTGAAAGAGAAACTACTCTCTGCTGAAAGATCCATGACTGGATTTAATGATCCATACACCAACAGCAGGATCTCTCTGTTCCAAGCCATCAAGAAAGAACTTATTGACAAGAACCAAGGCATGAATCTGCTGCAAGTCCAGATAGCCACAGGGGGTATCATTGATCCAATTAACAGCTTCTATGTTCCCATGGAAGTTGCTTACCAGCGAGGATTGCTTGATGAGGAGATCACTCATCTCTTATCAGATCCTCTTAATGGCCCCAAAGGTTTCTTGGATCCGAACACCAATGATATTGTAACTTATGCAGAGTTAAAGGGAAGATGCACTGTGGATCTGGAAACTGAACTCTTTTTTCTCCCTTTAAAACTCACATTCCAAGGGATAAGAGGCAAAGTTACTGTTGATGAACTGGTGGACTCTCTGATAATTGATAAAGAAACGCTTGAAGACCTACAGCAGGAAAGAACATCTGCCAAAGAAGTTGCTGATCGTGAGTTGGTGAGACAATATCTTGAAGGCACTGGTTGCATCACAGGTGTGGTCCTAGTATCTTCCAGTGAGACAAAGAGTATATATCAAGCAATGGAAGAACATTATCTTGTGTCAGGAACTGCCATCGCTCTTCTGGAAGCCCAGGCAGCCACAGGGTTTTTGATGGACCCCGTCAAAAACTTAAAGTTTTCTGTTGATGAAGCTGTGAAAAATGGCTTGGTTGGGCCAAAACTTCATGAAAAACTCCTTTCTGCTGAGAAAGCTACAACAGGGTACAGAGATCCTTATAATGGACAGACAATTTCCCTCTTCCAAGCTATGAAAAAGGGCTTTGTAGGAAGACAACATGGTATTCAACTCCTGGAAGTGCAGGTGGCCACTGGTGGCATAATAGACCCACTACACAAACACCGTGTCCCAAATGAGATAGCTTACAAGCGAGGCTTTTTTGATGATGAA
Source organism: Xenopus petersii (assembly GCA_038501925.1). Taxonomy (NCBI): domain Eukaryota; kingdom Metazoa; phylum Chordata; class Amphibia; order Anura; family Pipidae; genus Xenopus; species Xenopus petersii. Next base: position 143,749,041 of record CM076683.1, on the reverse strand, counting down.
ATGAACAAGAGTATATCAGCCATGAAGGATGAATCAAAGGGATTTTTTGATCCAAACTCAGAAATAAATATGAGTTATGGAGAGATGTTGCACGGGTGTCTTGTTGATCTCGTTACAGGCCTATATCTTCTTCCAATCTTTGATAAGACTCTACAAGCATGCACACTTCCAAATACTCTAACAGACTACCAAATAAAAATGACCCTTAAAGCAGCTAAAATTCCTGTGACTTCTGGGAAATACAAAGCTCGAAACATCTCCATTTGGGAACTGTTATTCTCAGACTATTTCACCACCGAGGAAAGAATTTCATTAGTTAATCAGTTTAAATGCCAGACGGTCACACTGGATGAGTTATCCAGCCAGATCAATACAAGCATTCAACACATAGTATCAAGCACCAAAATCTCCTTTGAAGGGCTTAGGGAGCGTGTGACCCCCGGACAGCTCCTGAATTCTGATATCATAGACAAGACTTTGTATGAGAAGCTGGAGCAGGGCGAAGCCTCAGTAAAGGACGTAGTAAATATGGACACAGTAAAGAAATACCTTCAGGGTACTGGGTGCATTGGTGGACTGATTCTTACTGAGACTCAAGAGAAAATGAGTGTCTATCAAGCAAAGAGAAAAGCCCTGCTCAGACCAGGGACATCCCTGATCCTCCTGGAAGCCCAGGCTGCAACTGGATTCATCATAGACCCTGTGGAGAATAAGAAGTATTCTGTTGATGAGGCCCTTAAAGCAAATGTTATTGGGCCAGAATTTTATGAGAAGCTGCTGTCGGCAGAGAAATCGGTGACTGGTTATAAAGATCCTTACACCGGGGATACAATCTCACTCTTCCAGGCTATGAACAAAGAACTGATCGTGAAGGATCATGGAATACGTCTTCTAGAAGCCCAGATAGCTAGTGGAGGCATCATTGATCCAATAAATAGCCATAGGATTCCAGTGGAGGTTGCATATAAACGGGGTTACTTTGACAAAAAAATGAACCTAATTCTATCAGATCCGAGCGATGACACCAAAGGATTCTTTGACCCAAACACCAATGAAAATCTCACCTATTTACAACTGAAAGAGAAGTGCATTACTGAGCCGCTCACCAACCTCTGCCTCCTTCCTCTGCACAGTAAAAAGAACTTGTTTAGTATTAATGACTACGTTAAGGAGTCACTCAGAAATCTGGACATTTATGTAAGATATGGAAGATTCAGGGGACAAACTGTCTCTGCTTGGGTTCTGATAAACTCTGAGTACTTCAGTGAGTGGAAAAGGAGATACATCATAGAACAGTACAGGCTGCGGAAGAAGACACTGGAGGAAATTACCATTCTGATTCAAGAGGAAATGAACAAGTGGGCCGACATCCGATTCCCTGCTCTTAGGGGGCAAATCCATATTCACCATCTTCTGGAGTATGAGATCATTGACAAACAGCTGTTTCAGCAGGTCCTGGATGGAAAGGTTAAGGCAGAAGATTTACTGAAAACAGAAAAGGTCCAAAGACATCTGCATGGTTCTGATATACTTGGTGGCATTATCCTTAAACCTTCTAACCAAAGAATCAGCTTCCTGGAGGCAACAAAGAAAAGAATTTTGCTCCCCAGTACAGTTCTGCCAATACTTGAAGCCCAGGCTGCTACTGGCCACATAATTGATCCAACAACTAACCAGAAATTGACAGTTGATGAAGCCCTTAAAGCCGGAGTGATTGATCCACAGCTTTATGACAAACTTTTGACTGCTGAAGAAGCTGTAACGGGCTACAAAGATCCATTTACAGGAAGACGAATATCCCTCTACCAGGCCATGAGGAAAGGACTTGTGGATGAGAAACATGCCACCCAGCTTTTAGATGCCCAGCTGGCCACAGGAGGGATTATTGATCCAGAGACTGCCTTACATCTCCCAGTTTCTGTAGCCAATAAACATGGTTTCTTTAATGACGAATTGCATAAAAGCCTGTCTACAGACACAGTAAAATCCTACTATGATCCTACCGCTAAACAAATGGTGACTTACTCAGAACTGGTCAGTAGTTCAGAGCAAGATAAACCCACAGGTATCCGTTTGTTTCCACTGCCCGAAGACTTTGCTGAGGTTCCCATGGATAACATTTACTCTGATGAGGAAGTAAAGGAGACATTCAAAAACACAAGGATAGAAGAAAGGAACACAACATTGTGGGTCCTGATAAATCATGGATACTTTACTGAGGAACAGAGATCTCAGATCCTGGAGAGATACAAACTGAAGAAAGCAACATTGCAGGAGATCACTGCTGAGATTCTGCAATTTGTCAAGGATAATGAAATCAAAATGACCACTCACGTCAACTTTGAAGGCCTTCGGGGGAAAGTTCCAGCAATACGACTGTTGGATCTGGGCATTCTAAATCAGACAGACTTTGATGAACTTTTGCAGGGGTTGAAGACAATTGAGGAAGTGTCTAAGATGGAGAATGTAAAAAAATACCTGGAAGGAACTGGCTGCATCTCTGGGGTCCTTCTACAGTCAACCAATGAGAAAATGAGTATTTATCAGGCAATTAAAAGAAACCTCATCATGCCTGCCAATGGGTTACTGTTCTTAGAAGCTCAGGCTGCCACAGGGTTTTTAATTAATCCAGTAAATAACCAGAAATATTCAGTGGATAGTGCTGTTAAGGCTGGGATAGTGGGACCAGAACTTCATGAGAAATTGTTGACCTCTGAGAGTGCCGTGACAGGGTTCCTTGATCCCTATACAGGAAACAAGATTTCACTGTTGCAAGCCATTGGCAAAAATCTACTCCCGCATTATGAAGTAATTCCACTTCTCCAAGCCCAACTTGCAGCTGGAGGAATTGTTGACCCAAATCACTGCCATTTTGTCCCATTGCAAATGGCTCACAAACTTGGTTTTATGGATGATGAAATTGACTTGGCCAAATCAACAATGAATCTGAAAGCTTTCTTTGATCCAAACACCAAAGAGAATGTGTCGTACATGGAGCTAAAAGAGAAATGCTATAAAGACCCAGAGACAAGTCTCCTATTATTACCACTCTCAGAAAGTCCCACCCTTTATGCCGATGAAAACATTATAAGTGCGCTGAAATCTGTTACAGTCACTGTCCAGGAAGGAAGATTTAAAGGTCAAACTGTCTCTGTTTGGGAACTTCTTAATTCTGAGTATATCAACATAAGCAAAGCAAAGGAGTTGCTAACCTTCTACAATAAGAGTAGTGCAGAGGCTCTCCAGCTGCTCATAAAAACAGTCACAACCATCATCGAAGAGACAGAGAAAGGAAGCAAAAAGATACAATTCAAAGGTCTCCGAAGGCAAGTTTCGGCAAGTGACCTGTTCCTCTCCGATGTGATAGACAAACAGACCCTTGATGACCTTAATCTTGGGAAGAAAACCATCACTGAAGTCACAGAGATGGACAATGTCAAGCGCTACCTGGAAGGAACAAACTGCATCGCAGGGGTACTTATGCAGGCCACCAACAAGAAGATGAGTATCTATGAGGCCATGCTCAAAGGAATTCTCAGACCTGGAACAGCCCTAGTGCTTTTAGAAGCCCAAGCAGCCACTGGATTTATTGTTGACCCTGTAAAAAATGTGAAACTGTCCGTTGATGAAGCATTAGGCTGTGGACTTATAGGACAGGTGATCTATAACAAGTTGCTCTCAGCCGAGCAAGCGGTGACCGGTTACACTGATCCGCACAATGAAAAAAATATTTCCTTGTTCCAAGCGATGAACAAGAAACTGATTGTGGAAAGTCATGGAATCCGCCTTCTAGAGGCCCAAATTGCTACAGGAGGTATCATTGATCCAGTGCACAGTCACCGAATTCCAGTAGATATGGCTTATAAGCGTGGTTATTTTAATGAAGAAATGAATGCAATTCTCTCTGACCCCTCTGATGACACCAAAGGGTTCTTTGACCCAAACACCCATGAGAACTTAACATACCTACAACTGGTTGAAAGATGCATCCGAGACCCTGAGACTGGACTGTATCTCCTGCAAGTTGTGAAGAAGGGAGAGAATTACTTTTACATCACTGACACAGTTAAGGAAGAGTTACGGTCAAAACATGTGCTGATGCATCATGGAAATTTCACAAACCAAACAGTATGCCTCTGGGAAATTCTTTCTTCTCAGTACATCACAGAGCTCAAGAGGAGAGAACTTGTAAGGCTGTATACAGAGGGAGTGATGACAAAGGAACATCTCATATCCTCAATAAACAAACTCATTATGGACTATGAGAGCAAAAGTAACATATTAATGTTCAAGGGGATAAGGGGTGAAGTATCTGCCACAGAACTATTTAATGCAGAGATAATTGATAAAAAGACGCTAGATGACCTAAGGGCTGGCAAAAAAACAGTGCAGGATATAGAACAGTTGGACTATATAAAAACATATCTGGAGGGGACAAGCTGCATAGCTGGATCATTTGTGTTACCAGACAATGAAACAGTCAGCATCTATGAAGCCATGAAGAGAGGGATCCTACCTAAAGATATTGGCTTAACACTTCTTGAAGCCCAAGCGGCCACTGGGTTCCTCATAGATCCAGTAAAGAATCAAAGGCTCTTTGTTTCTGAAGCATTGGCTGCTGGACTCATTGGTACGGATGTGCAGAATGAGCTTGAACTTGCAGAACAGGCAGTTACTGGATTCACTGATCCTGTCTCTGGCAATAAACTCTCACTTTTACAAGCCATTAGCAAGGGTTTAATTAATAAAGACCATGGCCTTTATCTGCTGGAGGCCCAGTTGTCCACCGGCGGTGTTATTGATCCACTTTCCAGCCACAGAGTTCCTCTAGGTGTGGCATATAAGAAAGGGTGTTTGGATGAAGAGACTTACATATTGTTATCAGAGGGAAAGAAAGCATTTACTGACCCAAACACCCATGAAAGGATAAATTATAAAAATCTGATGGAAAGGTGCATGAAGGACACCAAAACTGGACTATCTTTACTTCAACTAGCGAAAAAGAGGGATGAATACTTCTACATTGATAATCCAACCAAAAACATCCTGACATCTACCACTTTGAAAATGCACACTGGAAAATTCCAGGGCCAAGACATTTCTCTGTGGGATATCTTATGCTCCATCTATGTCTCCGAAGAAAAAAGAAAAGAACTCATAAAGAAATACAAAACAGAGACTGCGGCAACTCTTAAATCCATGATAGCAACTATAGTGTCCATCATTGAAGAGAAGGAAACCACTCAAAGTGATATTTGGTTCCAGGGACTGAGAAAGCAGGTGACAGCCTCTGAATTGTACAGTGCCGGGATTATCAATAAAGAAACACTAGAGGGGCTCAAGCAGGAGCCGCACACTATAACAGATGTATCTCAAAATGAATCTGTGAAGAAATTTCTTGAAGGAACCAGCTGCATTGCTGGATTGCTCGTCCCATCTGTAGAGAACCCGGCCAAAAAGGTGAAGATGAACATTTACAATGCCATGTTAAAACGCATTCTGAGACCAGGAACTGCACTTGTTCTGCTTGAGGCACAAGCAGCCACTGGATTTATAATTGACTCCATACAAAATAAGAAACTCGCTGTAGAAGAAGCGTTTGAGGCTGGACTGATTGGCTATGAGATTTATGAGAAGCTCCTCTGTGCAGAAAAAGCAGTGACTGGCTACACTGATCCTTATACTGGCAACAAAATTTCCCTCTTCCAAGCAATGAAAACAGACTTAATTGTGAAAGAACATGGGATCCGTCTACTAGAAGCCCAAATAGCCACAGGGGGCATTATTGATCCAGTGCACAGCCATCGTGTTCCTGTGGAAGTGGCCTACCAACGTGGATACTTTGATGAAGAAATGAATCAGATCCTATCTGACCCAACTGATGACACCAAAGGATTCTTTGACCCCAATACCCATGAGAATCTAACTTATATGCAATTGATCAAACGGTGTGTTCAGGATCCAGAAACAAAGCTGTATATGCTAGAGATATCTGACAGCAAGTTCTCTCCTGTTAACAAACAAAGCGTGCTACAGCAGAAGACTGTTGAGATGACAACTGGACTGTTCCAAGGCAGGAAAGTCTCTGCCTGGGATCTCATATATTCACAGTACATTTCCACAGAGAAAAGAGATGAACTTCTAAAGAAATATACATCAGGCACCTTGTCCATTGAGGAACTCATGACAGTGGTTATCAGTATCATTTATGAGAACGAAGCAACAGTACAACCAACTGATACCACCGATTCTGTCCAACAAGATGAACAAATCCAAACATTGTTCCTGTCGGAAAAGGTTGATGTGACAATGGGGGATTTTAAGGGGAAAAGTGTATCCTTGTGGGAGGTTCTCAATTCTCACTATATTTCTGAGGATAAAAGAAAAGAACTAATGGACAAAATGAAATTGGGAAGCATAACCATAGAAGAGATCATTGCCATTGTCATCACTATCATCACCAAAACAGAACTGAAGAATGGTAAGCAAGTGCAGCAGATTAACCCAATGGACCAGTGTCTGCAAGACGATGACATCCACGAGGCTCTAAAGAATATCAGCATTCATGTCACAAAGGGGCAGTTTCAAGGTCAGGATGTTTCCATCTGGGATCTCCTTCAGTGCAAATACTTAACAGAAGAGACAAGACAAGAATTAATAGGGGATTACAGACTGACCATTGAGGAAATCATAAAGACGGTCATTCAGTCGGTTAAAGACACAGAATCCAAGAGTGGCAGATATGAGTTGCGTGATGAAGTGTTCAATGTGTTACAGACCGTGAAGACTGAAGTGCCGGTTGGTGAATTTAAAGGTCAGAAATATTCCGCATGGGAACTACTGAACTCAAAATACTTTTCTGAAGATAAAAAGAAAGAACTACTTGAAAAGTTTAATCTAGGAACATTAAACATCCATGAACTGATTCAAATAATCACTAAAATAATAGAGGAAACTGAAGAAAAGACTAAAAAGTTAAAGTTCAAAGGACTGAGGAGGCAAGTGACGGCCACTGAACTGCTCACCTCAGAGATCATTGACCAAGACACCCTACGAGACCTAGCTCAGGGAAGGAAAACTGTGGAGGAGGTGACTAAAATGGATACAGTGAAAAGATACCTTGAAGGAGAAAGTTGCATTGCAGGAATTCTTGTTCCATCTATAAAGGTTCCCTCAAAGAAGGACAAAATGAGCATCTATAATGCTATGCAGAAAAACATCCTGAGACCAGGAACCGCTCTGGTACTTCTAGAAGCTCAGGCAGCCACTGGATTTGTCATTGACCCAATAAATAATGCAAAACTTTCTGTAGATGAAGCAGTAGCTGCTGGGGTTATTGGGAAAGAACTTCATGGAAAGCTCCTTTCTGCAGAACGGGCAGTAACTGGTTATAAGGACCCTTATACTGGTGACAAGCTCTCACTCTTCCAGGCCATGCAGAAAGACCTGATAGTAAAATACCACGGCATTCGTCTTCTTGAAGCCCAAATTGCTACAGGTGGTATCATTGACCCCTTGCACAGCCACCGTGTTCCAGTGGATGTCGCTTACAAACGAGGCTACTTTGATGAAGAGATGAACCAGATCCTCTCTGATCCTTCTGATGACACCAAGGGATTCTTTGATCCAAATACCCATGAGAACCTAACTTACATGCAGCTGCTCCAGAGATGCATTAAGGACTCAGATACTGGACTTTACTTGCTAGAGGTTAATATGGCCAAGTCTACTCACTTCAAGGCAGAGACCAATTTTGAAAGCAGATTAAAGTCCCTCACTGTCCATCTAAAGGTTGGCCAATACCAAGGGCAGAATGTTTCCCTCTGGGAACTTATCAATTCACATTATCTCTCAGAAGAGAAGAGACAGGAGCTGCTAATGAAGTATAAAACAGGTCTCATCACTATTAATGAGCTGCAGATAATCATAATAAATACAATTGAAGAACTGGAAAGTAATAAAATTGTGCATTTAAATGGATCAGTCCATGAAGAGTTGGACCAGCAAACTGTACTGAGCTCTGAGTTTGTGCAGGTCACTAAAGGCAAGTTTATGGGTCAAAAAATCTCTGTCTGGGAGATCCTGAACTCTGAATATATTACAGAAGAGAAGAGAAAAGAGATCATACAGAAGTACAGCTCAGGGGCTTGGACACTAGAAGAAATCATTGGTATCATTATACAAATGATTGCTGAGGTAGAAGAGAATAGGGAGAAGCTAGAAGCAGCCCTTGATATTGTACCTGGAAATGAACATCTCCACAAAGCCTTAAGATCCATAAGAGTCATTGTCCCAGCTGGTGAGATTCAAACTAAGAAATTGTCTCTATGGGAAATTCTCCACACTAAATACATCTCATCAGATAAAAGGAACTATCAACTCAACAAGCACCAGGCCACAGTAGAGAATTTAAAAACAATTATAATGAAACTAATTAAAGACAAAGAAGTGAAGGGTGATGAGGAAGTGAAACAAACACTTGAGCAGAAGTTTGTGGATGTGAGTGTAGGTGAATTTAAAGGACAACAAGTTTCCATGTGGGTTTTGCTTTACTCAAAATATATCTCTAAAGAGAAGAGAAAAGAACTTCTAGAAAAATACAAATCAGGAACATTGACACTGGAAGAAATGTTAAGTATCATTATAACAATTATTGAGGAGATTGAAGAGAAAAGTCACAAGTTAAAGTTCAAAGGCCTCAGGAGGCAGGTGACAGCCACTGAGCTTTTCCAATCTGAAATCATTGACCAGAATACATTGAATGAGTTGACTCAAGGCAGTCAGACAGTGGAACAAGTGACTCAGATGGACTCAGTGAGGCGCTATCTTGAGGGGACTAGCCCTATAGCTGGTGTATTTGTTACTTCTAAGAAAGAAGGCTCACAAAGAGAGAAAATGACCATTTATGATGCCATGTTTAGAAGAATATTGAGGCCAGGGACAGCATTGGTTCTCCTTGAAGCACAAGCAGCTACTGGGTTTGTGGTTGACCCTATACAGAATAGAAAACTTTCTGTGGAGGAAGCTCAAAGTGCCAGCCTTATTGGCCCTGAGATTTATAATAAACTTCTGTCTGCAGAAAGAGGAGTGACTGGCTACACTGATCCCTACACTGGAAAAAAAATCTCCCTCTTCCAAGCCATGAAGAAAGAGCTGATTGTGAAAGACCATGGCATCCGTCTCCTAGAAGCACAGATTGCCACTGGTGGTATCATCGACCCTGTGCACAGTCACCGAGTCCCTGTAGAGGTGGCCTACAAGAGAGGCTACTTTGATGAAGAAATGAATAGAATCCTTTCTGACCCCAGTGATGACACAAAAGGTTTCTTTGATCCCAATACTCATGAGAATCTCACTTACATGCAGCTGCTCCAGAGATGTGTTGAAGACCCAGACACGAGAATGTTAATGTTGGATGTGAGAGACACCAAAGCCTCTCTTGTACGAACTGACTACACAACTACACTGCAGTCTAAAACTGTTCATATTCAATCTGGTGAATACCAGGGCAAGAATTTGTCTGTTTGGGAACTTCTCAGTTCTAAATATATTTCAGCTGAGAAAAGAGAGGAGCTCTTAAGGAAATACAGATCGGGAATCTTGTCCACTGAAGAACTCATAACTATTATTATTACCATCATTAATGAGACAGAGGCAAGTGTGCCATTAAAAGATTCAACCCACAGTAATAAGGAAGGTGATCAAATTAAGATATTATTCCAATCAGAAAAAGTATCTATGTCAGTGGGGGATTTCAAAGGACAGAGTGTTTCACTGTGGGAACTTCTTAACTCTCATTATATCTCAGATGGAAAGAGGAAGGAGTTATTAGAAAAAGTGAAAGCAAGGACTTTGACTCTCCAAGAAACTCTTACAATTATAATCAATATCATCCAAGAAACTGAGCTAAACAGAAGTATTACGGTGCAACAACACCCACAGGTGTCAGTTGAACGAGGTCTGAAATCAGATCCTGCAGTTCATGCTGATGAAATCCAGAAATCACTTCAGAGTATCAATGTTCTTGTCAATGCCGGAGAATTTCAAGGTCAAGATGTTTCTGTCTGGGACCTACTTCACTCACAATATATAAGTGAAGAGGTGAGAAAGGAACTGATTTGTAATTATGAGTTGACTATTCAAGACATGATAGCAATTGTTGTTCAACTAGTGGAACAGAAGAGCAGCAAATCACCTTTATATGCAGAATACAACTTGACTGAGGAAGCACTCAATGTTCTACAGACCGAGACAATGGAAATCTCTATAGGAGAATTTAAGGGCCAGAAGCATTCTCTGTGGCAACTACTCACATCTAAATACTTATCTGAAGACAAAAAGAAAGAACTACTTAAGCAGTTTAATCAGGGGACTGTTAGTGTGCATCAACTGATCCAAACAATCATCACAATTATTGAAGAAATTGAACAAAAGTGTAACAAGCTGAAGTTCAAAGGACTGAGGAGGCAAGTGACGGCCACTGAACTGCTCACCTCAGAGATCATTGACCAAGACACCCTACGAGAGCTAGCTCAGGGAAGGAAAACTGTGGAAGAGGTGACTAAAATGGATACAGTGAAAAGATACCTTGAAGGAGAAAGTTGCATTGCTGGGATTCTTGTGCCGTCTATAAAGGAATCCTCAAAGAAAGACAAAATGAGCATCTATAATGCTATGCAGAAAAACATCCTGAGACCAGGAACCGCTCTGGTACTTCTAGAAGCTCAGGCAGCCACTGGATTTGTCATTGACCCAATAAATAATGCAAAACTTTCTGTAGATGAAGCAGTAGCTGCTGGGGTTATTGGGAAAGAACTTCATGGAAAGCTCCTTTCTGCAGAACGGGCAGTAACTGGTTATAAGGACCCTTATACTGGTGACAAGCTCTCACTCTTCCAGGCCATGCAGAAAGACCTGATAGTAAAAGACCACGGCATTCGTCTTCTTGAAGCCCAAATTGCTACAGGTGGTATCATTGACCCACTGCACAGCCACCGTGTTCCAGTGGATGTCGCTTACAAACGAGGCTACTTTGATGAAGAGATGAACCAGATCCTCTCTGATCCTTCTGATGACACCAAGGGATTCTTTGATCCAAATACCCATGAGAACCTAACTTACATGCAGCTGCTCCAGAGATGCATTAAGGACTCAGATACTGGACTTTACTTGCTAGAGGTTAATAGGGCCAAGTCTACTCACTTCAAGGCAGAGACCAATTTTGAAAGCAGATTAAAGTCCCTCACTGTCCATCTAAAGGTTGGCCAATACCAAGGGCAGAATGTTTCCCTCTGGGAACTTATCAATTCACATTATGTCTCAGAAGAGAAGAGACAGGAGCTGCTAATGAAATATAAAACAGGTCTCATCACTATTAATGAGCTGCAGATAATCATAATAAATACAATTGAAGAACTGGAAAGTAATAAAATTGTGTATTTGAATGGATCGGCCCACAAAGAGTTGGACCAGCAAACTGTACTGAGCTCTGAGTTTGTGCAGGTCACTAAAGGCAAGTTTATGGGTCAAAAGATCTCTGTCTGGGAGATCCTGAACTCTGAATATATTACAGAAGAGAAGAGGCAAGACATCTTACAGAAGTACAGCTCAGGGGCTTGGACACTAGAAGAAATCATTGGTATCATTATGCAAATTATTACTGAGGTAGAAGAGAATATGGAAAAAATTGAGGCAAAGGAGACAAAAAGCCCATCCGTTTATCCCAATTTGACCCAAGATACAAATGAGCAACTCCACAAAGCTCTGGATGTCATTACAGTTGGAGTCCCAGCTGGTGAGTTTCAGAAAGAGAAAGTGTCTCTATGGGAAATTCTGCACTCAAAGTACATCTCATCAGATAAAAGGAACGACCAACTCAACAAGCACCAGGCCACAGTAGAGACATTAAAGGGAGATATAATGAAACTAATTAAAGACAAAGGAGTGAAGGGTGATGAGGAAGTGAAACAAACACTTGAGCAGAAGTTTGTGGATGTGAGTGTAGGTGAATTTAAAGGACAACAAGTTTCCATGTGGGTTCTGCTTTACTCAAAATATATCTCTGAAGAGAAGAGAAAAGAACTTCTAGAAAAATACAAATCAGGAACATTGACACTGGAAGAAATGTTAAGGATCATTATCACAATTATTGAGGAGATTGAAGAGAAAAGTCACAAGTTAAAATTCAAAGGCCTAAGGAGGCAGGTGACAGCCACTGAGCTTTTCCAATCTGAAATCATTGACCACAGTACATTGAATGAGTTGACTCAAGGCAGTCGGACAGTGGAACAAGTTACTCAGATGGACTCAGTGAAGCGCTATCTTGAGGGTACAAGCTCTATAGCTGGTGTATTTGTTACTTCTAAGAAAGAAGGCTCACAAAGAGAGAAAATGACCATTTATGATGCCATGTTTAGAAGAATATTGAGGCCAGGGACAGCATTGGTTCTCCTTGAAGCACAAGCAGCTACTGGGTTTGTGGTTGACCCTATACAGAATAGAAAGCTTTCTGTGGAGGAAGCTCAAAATGCCAGACTGATTGGCCCTGAGATTTATGATAAACTTCTGTCTGCAGAAAGAGGAGTGACTGGCTACACTGACCCCTACACTGGAAATAAAGTCTCCCTCTTTCAAGCCATGAAGAAAGAGCTGATTGTGAAAGACCATGGCATCCGTCTCCTAGAAGCACAGATTGCCACTGGTGGTATCATCGACCCTGTGCACAGTCACCGAGTCCCTGTAGAGGTGGCCTACAAGAGAGGCTACTTTGATGAAGAAATGAATAGAATTCTTTCTGACCCCAGTGATGACACAAAAGGTTTCTTTGATCCCAATACTCATGAGAATCTCACTTACATGCAGCTGCTCCAGAGATGTGTTGAAGACCCAGACACGGGAATGTTAATGTTGGATGTGAGATGAACTCACTACACAACTACACCGCAGTCTAAAACTGTTCATATATTAGCATGTTGGAAGAAGATTGTAATGTGACCTCAACAAGGATGTGATGTTTCATAATAGGAACTTATTGTAATGTATAAGTATCGCATACCTTCCCTGTATATACATACCTATGGGTGGGAGCTGCCAGATTAATCCTTCTCTGAGCCCACATTTTGCTCAACCTCGTGCTGTTACTGAACCAATATGGCGGCCCCTATGTATGGATACATATACACAGAGACGGAATGTTATGGAAGGGGCACATAATGAGAGTCACATGGGAGTTGTCTAAAAGTAAAACTTTGCTTTCTTCATCTTGTATAAATAAACTTCTCTCTCAGCAAATGCCCTTTGTCATTCTGTAGAATACCCCCTGGGGCAGAAACTTTAAACCGGTGCAATACTTGTCATTCTACATGGAATTCATATAAAAAGGGTTCTGTCTTAGACTCTGTTTGTCTTGCTACCTAGGACAGAATGAGTCCCATCTGCAGCCAGATACAAGAAGTAGCAGCAACTTGCCATGTGCAACAGTAGAGAGATTAGAGCAGATGTGCTGAATATCATTGATCCCCAGGCCTCATATACATACAGATCTCATATCCAAAACAAACCCAATCAAAACAAAATCCACATTGGGGGCGACAAGTGTGCAATACATTCATTAAGAAGGTGTGGCCTTGGGATGTTGGCCACTAACCAGCCTGAAGCCTCTATGGGTCCCTTCAGTGGAAGCTTCATGACCAGTATGATTAGCTTACAGAATAAGACATCGGGCCTCACAATCTGCTTCTGGTTTGCAACCTGACTACACAATCGCTCCTACTGTACTTGATTTGAGCTTAGAAAGTGAATAAAGCAGCACAAATAGAGCAATATAAAAAAGGTCAGCCCCAAGGTATGAGGTCACTGATGCCAATAACAAGCAAGTCTCATTCAGGTGGAGGTGGGTATAGGGAGAGACTCATGGTTCAGATGGCACCAAATGCTGCAATGAGGATTAGCTTAGTTCTTAGAACATGTCTCTAGGTACTTGCACTGGCCTCATATGGGAGTAGTAGGCATGGACTTAATAAGTAGGGATGTAGCGAACTGTTCGCCAGCGAACTAGTTCGCGCGAACTTCGACTGTTCGCGTCCGCCGAATGTTCGCGAACGTCGCGCGACGTTCGCCAATTGGTGTTCGCGTTCGATTCGAAGTAAAATTTCGTTCGACCATTCGACCGTTCGATCGCTAAAATGGAACGATTTCCATTCGTTCGAACGATTATAAGCATTCGATTGAATTAAAATCATTCGATCGAATAGCTTCGATCGTTCGATTCGAACGAAAATCGTTCGATCGTACGAATAAAATCCTTCGATCGTTCGATCGAACGATTTTATCGAGCGTTCGAAGTTCGCGAACTGTTCGCGAACTGTTCGCTTTTTTGCCGGTGTTCGCGAACGGCGTTCGCGAACATCAAATCGGCAGTTCGCTACATCACTATTAATAAGCCACCAACATACCTAAGATATGCCTGCAGGACCTTAGCAAAGTTACAATGTAGTAATAACTATAACTAATCAGATAAATAACTGACACCAGACCAGGTAATTGCTTGGAGAAAGGCCGCAGCTTATATTTATTTATAATTCAGAATGACAAGAACCAATATTCAGATCCAACACAATTCATTGACCAGACTGAGGCGAGAGCCTGGGTACCTTTTATTTCTAATCTTTACTAGCACTGGGTTTTCGTCTGGTGTGCTAACAGCCAATCACTGCGCACTAGCGCTTTGTATTCATTTATCTATGCTTTTAGGACACCAGACAAAAGCTCCTTCGCTGTACTGTATATAATTAACCCTACCCAACCTTTTGCCATGTCATACTCCCATGCACAGCTATGGGGTTAATCACCCCCCCCCCCAATCGCTGTACCATTCTTCTCCAACACACAGACATTATGGGCAAGATTTTTCATTGTGGGGATAGTGACTTGGTATTTAGTGTAAAATGAAATTCAGAGTTCTAGGTGTGCCAACGTTCTGGGTTCAGCACAATTCTAGATGTTCCACTGTTCATGGTTCAGAATTCTAGATGTGCTCATCTAGGTTTGACAGAGTTCTAGGTGCACCCATGCACTGGGCCCATAAGAGTTCTAGGTGTGTATGTGTGCTGAGTTCAGTTGGGTTTTAAGTGCACATGGGTTCTGGGTTAATCAGAGTTCTATGTGTGCTGGGTTCAACCAGTGGTGTAACTAGATGTTACTGGGCCCATAGCAAATTCAATTAAGGGCTGCAAAATATTGGTTGACCTATTCTACCAAGATATATCAAACTAGCTCATTAATTAGGGCTATGTGGCACATTCACTAAGATTCGTAGTTGCACCAGCGTCCGCTTCGCCAGGCGTATTTTTGCCAGCGCTACGCAAATTCACTAAAATCCGAAGTTGCACTCAGGGGAAGCGTAAGGTTGCGAAGTTGCGCTAGCGTTAATTCGCCAGGTAAAGCGAAGTTACGCGAGTGATGCTTAATTTGCATACGGCGCAAAAATTTAAGTTACAATGGAGGTATATGTAACATCACTACACAAGCCTGGGAAACCTTCAAAACAGCAAATAAAATGTTTATTTTGCTCTACACATGTGCCCACTGTATAGTTAAGGTGCCATGAGTTAGGAAATGTAGGGGGAGCCCCAAAAAAAATTTCGATCTTTTTCAGCCTATCACCCATAAAAAAAGAAAAAACGCCAGCGTTTTTTGGGACTTAGAAAAATGATTAACTCTTTTTTAAAGCAATCCCTATCTACTCTATTGCACTCCGCCTGGTCTGAGGTGGCGAAGGAAGTCTGGCGTAAAAGGTAGCGTTAAGCATAATTCGCGAGTCAGTGAATTTGCATAGTTACGTCTGTTGCGCAAATTCGCCAGGTGTAAGGGTGCGAAGTAACACTAGCGAATTTACGTCAGCGTCCGTTAGTGAATCGGCAAATTAACGAAAATGCTCTACGCTGGCGAATTCACGCTAGCGTTAGGCGATTCATCGTTTAGTGAATTTGTCCCTACACTCCTGCCCACACCCCACAACTGCAGGGTTTACCTCCTCTGTAATTACATCCCTGGGTTCAACAGAGTTCTAGGTGCACCCATAGTTTGGGTTCTAGGTGCACCATTGTGTTTGGTATAGCTGAAGTCTAGCTGCACCCATGTTCTAGGTTCATCAGAGTTCTACATGGTCATAATGTTCTTTTCTATAGAACTGACCCTAGCCCTGTACTTTCCATCCAACACTCCACATCTGAGATGGTTGGGACCAGACACCTGGTTCTGTCCTAAAGCTGGGCTGGAGATGAGTATCTTCTTCAATCAGCTGCAGTACTTGTTACATATGAGCCCCAGCCCATCATTGGAGGATCTCACTCGTCCCAGTCCTATCATTGGAGGATCTCTGGCTCCAGCCCAGTATGACAGTATGAAGCATCTCCCTCTCTCCATCAGGGTGGGTGACTGTAATTGCCAGTGGTTTGGGGGCAGCTTTGTAGAAAGCATTGCTTGTGTATGTGTCCTGATTTTTCCATTTGCTAGGAATTCATGATTCACTGTCAGTCTGTACTTTTCCTGAGGAATTCATCAAGCAGTGCCTCTCAGTTGCTCCAGAAAAGCTCCTCTCTGCACACAACTTGCCATTTCATTGCGTCCTCTTTGTGGTTCATTCATTGAAACTATTGGCCGCACATTGCTTCCTTAATACACTGTGTAAGTTATGTGCAACACAGACACACAACACTGAAGCTGTGCTATTTGTACCTCCCTTCCTTCCCCAGACATTGTACAAGACACTTTGCTGGAGGAGAAACCAAAGCGTATTGATCAGCAGGGGGGTTTCACCTCAATACCATGGAAGGCCATGCACTAGTGGGGTGAGCATGGGTTATTTTTAATAATCATATAACATTTACTTCCATACCTCTTGTACTAGTTCTACTATGCTGGCATGAGGTACATGGAGTAAATATACAAATGGTCAGCATTTCTTGGGATGTCCATCATGTTCCTCTGGTTTTGACATTATGGCAGGCTTCTCTGATGGTTTATTTACTGGTAACTCCTCCCAGCAGACAGGAGGGAGCCAATGAAATTAGAGGAGGGAACGGAATGTTACAGGGAGAGCTGGGAAGTGAATCAGTGGTACAGGCTGATACATTAGATAGGTACAAGGAAGGGTCGGATGCTTTATTCACCAGTAGCTCCTCCCAGCAGACAGGAGGGAGCCAATGAGATTAGAGGAGGGAAAGGGGTGTTACAGGGAGAGCTGGGAAGTGAATCAGGGGTACAGGCTGATACATTAGATAGGTACAAGGAAGGGTCGGATGCTTTATTCACCAGTAGCTCCTCCCAGCAGACAGGAGGGAGCCAATGAGATTAGAGGAGGGAAAGGGGTGTTACAGGGCGAGCTGGGAAGTGAATCAGGGGTATAGGCTGATACATTAGATAGGTACAAGGAAGGGTCGGATGCTTTATTCACCAGTAGCTCCTCCCAGCAGACAGGAGGGAGCCAATGAGATTAGAGGAGGGAAATGGGTGTTACAGGGAGAGCTGGGAAGTGAATCAGGGGTACAGGCTGATACATTAGATAGGTACAAGGAAGGGTCGGATGCTTTATTCACCAGTAGCTCCTCCCAGCAGACAGGAGGGAGCCAATGAGATTAGAGGAGGGAAAGGGTTGTTACAGGGAGAGCTGGGAAGTGAATCAGGGGTACAGGCTGATACATTAGATAGGTACAAGAAAGGGTCGGATGCTTTATTCACCAGTAGCTCCTCCCAGCAGACAGGAGGGAGCCAATGAGATTAGAGGAGGGAAAGGGGTGTTACAGGGAGAGCTGGGAAGTGAATCAGGGGTACAGGCTGATACATTAGATAGGTACAAGGAAGGGTCGGATGCTTTATTCACCAGTAGCTCCTCCCAGCAGACAGGAGGGAGCCAATGAGATTAGAGGAGGGAAAGGGGTGTTACAGGGAGAGTTGGGAAGTGAATCAGGGGTACAGGCTGATACATTAGATAGGTACAAGGAAGGGTCGGATGCTTTATTCACCAGTAGCTCCTCCCAGCAGACAGGAGGGAGCCAATGAGATTAGAGGAGGGAAAGGGGTGTTACAGGGCGAGCTGGGAAGTGAATCAGGGGTATAGGCTGATACATTAGATAGGTACAAGGAAGGGTCGGATGCTTTATTCACCAGTAGCTCCTCCCAGCAGACAGGAGGGAGCCAATGAGATTAGAGGAGGGAAATGGGTGTTACAGGGAGAGCTGGGAAGTGAATCAGGGGTACAGGCTGATACATTAGATAGGTACAAGGAAGGGTCGGATGCTTTATTCACCAGTAGCTCCTCCCAGCAGACAGGAGGGAGCCAATGAGATTAGAGGAGGGAAAGGGGTGTTACAGGGAGAGCTGGGAAGTGAATCAGGGGTACAGGCTGATACATTAGATAGGTACAAGGAAGGGTCGGATGCTTTATTCACCAGTAGCTCCTCCCAGCAGACAGGAGGGAGCCAATGAGATTAGAGGAGGGAAAGGGGTGTTACAGGGAGAGCTGGGAAGTGAATCAGTGGTACAGGCTGATACATTAGATAGGTATAAGAAGGGGTTGGATGGTGTTTAGCAAGTGAGGGAATACAGAGATATGGGAGATAGCTCATAGTACAAGTTGATTCAGGGACATCTTGGAGTCAGGAAGGAAGACATTTTTCCCCCTCTGAGGCAAATTGGAGAGCCTTCACATGGGTTTTTTTGCATTTCTGTGGATCAACTGGCAGTTAGACCGGTTATATATAGAGTTAAAAGGTTGAACTTGATGGGCATGTGTCTTTTTTCAACCTCACTTACTATGTTACTATGTAACTTGTCCTTTAAGTACAAAGGAGAATGGAGTAAAAAGGAACAGACATAAGGGAGGCGTAAAAGTCAGGAGGAATAAAACTGATAGAGGAAGGGACAGACATAAGACAGTACTGGGGGAATAAGTTCTTTAGTAAATATATGTAAATGTATAGCTCTAAGGGGGACGGTGTATTAGGGCCATATTATGACCATATTTATAGAAAGGAGTGCATTGGATAAATATAAAATAGTAATGGGATTTTCTTAAGAAACCCATTCTGGCTCCTGTCAATTACATCAATAGAGATACATAAGATCATGTCTTTTGGTGTTCTAGGATCCAGTTGTGGGATCCAGTAAACTTCCCTTAGGTTGAAGGGGGGCAGAGTATCACCTTCTCTCACTGGGATCTTCACCTGTTCAATGACTTTTCCACCCAGATCTTGTGGCCTCTGGAGGAACATGCTAAACAATGCTGACCTATTGGTGTCTTATCTTTCTTCTTTCCGATTGCTCTAATGTGCTCTCTTATTCTGTCTTTCAGGCATCGGATGGAGCGCCCTACATATTGTTTTGTACAGCATTTACATTCTAATAGGTATACTATTCACTTGCAATTGCACTTATAAAATCCTTTACTTTGATATGTTCTGCCTGTGACAGTAAATCCATTGCTGATATCTATCACCCCACAAGTTTTGCACCTCGTAGATCCACATCTAAAAGTACCTTTCCTGGAAAGCCAGTCACCCCTTTATAGAAATGTAGGTGAAGAAACTATGCTGGGTGCTTGCATATTGCTCAATGTAGGGGCTTTTCTGGGCACAAACTTCATCTCATTGGAAGATAATACTTTGTGTAGTTTTTCATATTTTCCAATTACTCTGTAAATTCGGTTATATTCTTCGCTGTATTCTGTTACAAAATAAATTATTTTATTTTCTCAAGGCTGTACCTCCTTTTTTTCTCTACTCTCATTTGTCTGTTCCCTTGCTGGATCTAACTTACTCGCTTTGGTGTATGAATTATATATGAGGTACTTAGAGTAACCTCTTCTATATAGTCTTTGAGACAGCTCTCTTGATTGTTCACGAAAAGAACCGGACTGACTACAATTTAATAACTTAAGAATTGACTGGATGGAATGCATCGTAGGGTGTGTTGTGGATGGCAACTATTGGCTCTCAATATGGTATTTCCTTCTGTTGATTTGCGAAATATCTCAAAATCTAACTTACCCTGGTCTGTGTTGCCTATTAGTCTTAGGTCCAAGAAACGAATCTCGTTGATGTGATGTTCTGTAATACATAATTTGGTATGGTCGCTTTATAGACGACTTCTTATTTATATGGGGTGGCCCACCTGAATTGATCATAGATTTTCACAATTACCTTAATGACAAGCGTAATCTAAAATTCTCTATAGAACATCACATCAACGAGATTCGTTTCTTGGACCTAAGACTAATAGGCAACACAGACCAGGGTAAGTTAGATTTTGAGATATTTCGCAAATCAACAGAAGGAAATACCATATTGAGAGCCAATAGTTGCCATCCACAACAAACCCTACGATGCATTCCATCCAGTCAATTCTTAAGTTATTAAATTGTAGTCAGTCCGGTTCTTTTCGTGAACAATCAAGAGAGCTGTCTCAAAGACTATATAGAAGAGGTTACTCTAAGTACCTCATATATAATTCATACACCAAAGCGAGTAAGTTAGATCCAGCAAGGGAACAGACAAATGAGAGTAGAGAAAAAAAATAAGATACAGCCTCGAGAAAATAAAATAATTTATTTTGTAACAGAATACAGTGAAGAATATAACCAAATTTGCAGAGTAATTGGAAAATATGAAAAACTACACAAAGTATTATCTTCCAATGAGATGAAGTTTGTGCCCAGAAAAGCCCCTACATTGAGCAATATGCAAGCCCCCAGCATAGTTTCTTCACCTACATTTCTATAAAGGGGTGACTGGTTTTCCAGGAAAGGTACTTTTAGATGAGGATCTACGAGGTGCAAAACTTGTGGGGTGATAGATATCAGCAATGGATTTACTGTCACAGGCAGAACATATCAAAGTTATGGATTTTATAAGTGCAATTGCAAGTGAATAGTATACTTATTAGAATGTAAATGCTGTACGAAACAATATGTAGGGCGCTCCATCCGATGCCTGAAAGACAGAATAAGAGAGCACATTAGAGCAATCGGAAAGAAGAAAGATAAGACACCAATAGGTCAGCATTGTTTAGCATGTTCCTCCAGAGGCCACAAGATCTGGGTGGAAAAGTCATTGAACAGGTGAAGATCCCAGTGAGAGAAGGTGATACTCTGCCCCCCTTCAACCTAAGGGAAGTTTACTGGATCCCACAACTGGATCCTAGAACACCAAAAGACATGATCTTATGTATCTCTATTGATGTAATAGACAGGAGCCAGAATGGGTTTCTTAAGAAAATCCCATTACTATTTTATATTTATCCAATGCACTCCTTTCTATAAATATGGTCATAATATGGCCCTAATACACCGTCCCCCTTACAGCTATACAGACCGTGGGAGAGAGTTCCAGAGGAGGGGAGCAGCCCTTGCAAAGTCTTGAATGTGAGCATGTGAGGAGGTAATGAGAGAAGAGTTGAGGAGCAGGTCAGTAGAGGAGAGTAGTAAGCGATTGGGTGAGTACATAGAGATGAGTTCAGAGATGTAGGGTGGGGCAGAGTTATGAAGTGCTTTGAAAGTCAGTGTCATTAATTTGAATTTGATTCTGAGAGGTTATGGAAGCCAGTGCAGGGATTGACAGAATGGCGAGGCAGAGGAGGAGCGGTTGCTGAGGTGTATGAGCCTTGCAGCAGTGTTCATTATGGACTGGAGAGCTGACAGTCTCTGGAGGGGGAGGCCAATTAAAAGAGAGTTACAGTAGTCTAGACGCGATATGATGAAAGAGTGAATAAGAATTTTGGCAGCATCTTGGGTGATAAATGATGGTATTTTGGATATGTTCCTTAGGTGGAAGTGACTTAATAAGTGACTGGATATGAGGAGTGAATGACAGGGCAGAATCTAGGATAACCCCAAGGCACCGGGCCTGGGGAGAGGGGGTGATAGTGGAATTGTTAACTATGATGGATACTTCGGGGATGCTACTGGTGTTAGTTGGAGGAAAGAGAACCATTTCCGTTTTAGAGAGGTTTAATTTAAGGTAGCGTTGCGACATCCAGGTAGAGAAAGCGGACAGGCAGGAGGAGACGCGAGTTAGGAGTTCTGGGTTGAGATCAGGAGATGAGAGATAGATCTGAGTATCATCAGCATAGAGGTGGTAGTGTAAACCATACGAATTTATTAATTTGCCAAGGGAGGAGGTATAGAGGGAGAATAGTAATGGTCCCAGGACAGAGCCTTGAGGAACTCCAACAGAAAGAGGTAGGGGAGAAGATGATACTCCATTGTAGGAGACACTGAAGGAATGATTGGTGATGTAAGAAGAGAACCCGGACAGGGCTGAGTCACGAAGGCCAAGCGACTGGAGGGACTGGAGGAGGAGAGGGTGATCTACAGTGTCAAATGCGGCTGAGAGATCAAGCAGTATTAGTAGTGAGAAATGATTGTTGGCTTTTGCGGTGAAAAGGTCATTAGTTAGTCGAGTCAGGGCAGTTTCCGTGGAGTGTTGTGGCTTAAAACCAGATTGTAGGGGGTCCAGAAGGTTATTGTCAGAGAGGAATGAGGTAAGTCGGTTGTAGACTAGGCGCTCAAGTAGTTTAGAGATGAAAGGTAGCAGAGAGATAGGTCGGAGGTTGTCAAGATTGGAGGGATCAATAGAGGGTTTTTTCAGAATGGGGGTGACAAGAGCATGTTTTAGTTGAGAAGGAAACAGTCCAGTTGAGAGTGAAAGATTAAATAGGTGAGTTAAGGCTTTGATTAGACCAGGATTGGTATTGTGGAGAAGTTTTGAGGGAATTGGATCAAGCGGCAGGTGGTAAGGTGAGAAGAGGCCAGAAGCTTTGAGATTCCTCATCAGTGACAGGGGTGAAGGAGCACAGGAGAGACTGGGGAGTGTGGAGGGAGGGTGGTGGAAGTCTAGGGGGGTTGAGTAGTGGAATGTCCCTTCTGATAGTGTCAATTTTGCTTTTGAAGTGCTCAGCAATATCTTGAGCAAAGACAGATGTGAATGGAGGGGGTGGAGAAGGGGAAAGGAGAGGGTTAAAGGTGGAGAAAAGTTGTGCTGGTTTTTTAGAAGAGTGAATGAGTGAAGTAAAGTATGTTTGTTTGGCTTGGAAGAGGCTGGTGTTAAAGGAGCGCAGGGCAGATTTGTAGCTCCAAAAGTCTCATTCTGAACGGGATTTGCGCCAGCGACGCTCAAGTGCACGTGAATGTCTTTGGAGCTTTTGTATGAGCAGTATGTCAAGGTTGAAGTGGTTTGGGTCTAGAACGTTTAGTTTTTATAGGAGCAGCTCATTTAGGGCAGTGGTGAGAGGACTATAGTAGTAGCCACATTAGGACATGAGATAGCTGAGATATTAGAGTGAAGAGAGTCAAAGGAAGAAGAGAGATGAGACTACAGCTTGCAGGTCATGGTAAGTACGTGTTTGGGGAATAGCAGGGGGTGAGGAGGGAGTTAGTGAGAGTTGAAATGTGACCATATTGTGATCAGAGAGGGGAAATGGGGAGTTAGTAAAATTGGTGGTTGAACAGAGTCTGGTAAATATGAGATCCAGAGTGTTACCATTGGAGTGAGAGGGGGAGTCTGAGCACAAAGATAAGCCTAGGGAGGAGGTTAGTGAAAGAAGTTTAGAGACAGAAGAGTTGTTAATGTTGTTAACGAGTATATTAAAGTCACCTAATATGATGGATGGGATGTTAGATGAAAGAAAGTAAGGAAGCCAGGCAGCAAAGTTGAAAATTGTGCAGTTGCTCCTGGTGGTGGATATATAAGAGCAATGCAGAGTGAAACAGGAGAAAAGAGCCTAATGCAGTGAGACTCAAATGAGGAGAATGATAGAGAGGGAACAGGTGGAAGAAGTATAAAAGTAGAGCGGGGAGAGAGAAGCAAACGTAGCCCACCTCCAGGTCTGTTAGCAGGTGTGGGAGTATGAGTAAGTATGAGTAAGTATGAGTAAGGTGTAGCCCCCATAGGACAGGGCAGCAGGTGAGGCAGTGTCAGTAGGAGAGAGACAGGTGTCAGTAAGTGCGAGTAGGTTAAAGGAATTGGCAATGAAATGGTCGTGTATAGCGGTGAGTTTGTTGCAGACAGAGCTGACATTCCAGAGAGCACAGGAAAGAGCATGTGCATAGCAACAGTAACTAAGGCCGTGGTGCTTGAGGGCAGTGTATATAAATATATAGTAAATAGCCGAGGGGCAGCCCATGAGGTAATCCAACCATAAGTGTCAGTGATTGAGAGTCAGACCTGCGGGTCAATGTGGAACTCTGGGAAAACAATATCTTTCTATTCAGGCCTCTCCTATTCATATTCCAGTCTCTTATTCAAATAAATGCATGGTTACTAGGGGAATTTGGACCCTAGCAACCAGAAGGCTGACAATACAAACTGGAGAGCTGCTGAATAAAAAACTAAATAAGTCAAAACTACAGTTAATAATAAATGAAAACCAATTGCAAATAATCTCAGAATATCCCTCTGTACATCATACTAAGAGTTAAATTACAGAGGAACTATCCTGTCAGTGTTTTCTCCTTTGAGCGGTTACCGGTTTGAGCCCGGGGCACGTACTTTAGTCCCTCACACAGCAGAGAACTTTTCACAGCAGTGCATTGTGGGAGTGGTATTTGTCATGTCCCAGGTCCAATCACGGACTCGCTTCCCCACAGTGGCAGAGTTCGGCAGCAGGGCATTGTGGGATTAATAGTTCTTCCTTCCGTTTCGACGCTTTGTGTTTCTCTGGCGCAGAACTTGCTTTCCCAGAGTTCCATTGCAAGTGACCGAGGCATTCTGGGATACGTAGTTTAGTGATGCTTTTTATATCGTGTGTCTCCTCTCGACTGGACTAGTTTTCCCGGCATGCATCAGTTACGGCAGAACTAGAGCCTGAACTTCTCATGTCCCGCGGGCTGGGAGTTTGAGTGTCTGTGAGGAGGTGAGAGAGACGGAACTTGTACTGGGAAACCGGAGAGGAGACTGGGGCCGGCGGGACGTTACTTCCTGTTGTGTCTCTTCACTCCCGGAACCCCCCGAGTAAGTGCAGATTTCCCTCCTCCTCCTAAATCCCTCCCCCTGACTTATCCACCCCCAGCCTCTCCTACTTACACTTATATGTCTTCTACACTCCCCTCCCCCCATTATATGTTATAACACCCCCCACTCACTCACTTATATATTATTATATACCCCCACTCCTAATTGCCCCTCTGTCTCTTCTAATTGCCCCTCTGTCTTCTAATTGCTCCTCTGTCTTTTCTAATTGCCCCTCTGTCTCTTCTAATTGCCCCTCTGTCTTCTAATTGCTCCTCTGTCTCTTCTAATTGCCCCTCTGTCTCTCTTCTAATTGCCCCTCGGTCTTCTAATTGTCCCCCTGTCTCTTCTAATTGCCCCTCTGTCTTCTAATTGCCCCTCTGTCTTCTAATTGCCCCTCTGTCTCTTCTAATTGCTCCTCTGTCTCTTCTAATTGCTCCTCTGTCTTTTCTAATTGCCCCTCTGTCTCTTCTAATTGCTCCTCTGTCTCTTCTAATTGCTCCTCTGTCTTTTCTAATTGCCCCTCTGTCTCTTCTAATTGCCCCTCTGTCTTCTAATTGCCCCTCTGTCTTCTAATTGCTCCTCTGTCTCTCTTCTAATTGTCCCTCTGTCTCTTCTAATTGCCCCTCTGTCTCTTCTAATTGCTCCTCTGTCTCTTCTAATTGCCCCTCTGTCTTCTAATTGCTCCTCTGTCTCTTCTAATTGCCCCTCTGTCTCTCTTCTAATTGCCCCTCGGTCTTCTAATTGTCCCCCTGTCTCTTCTAATTGCCCCTCTGTCTTCTAATTGCCCCTCTGTCTTCTAATTGCCCCTCTGTCTTCTAATTGCTCCTCTGTCTCTCTTCTAATTGTCCCTCTGTCTCTTCTAATTGCCCCTCTGTCTCTTCTAATTGCTCCTCTGTCTCTTCTAATTGCTCCTCTGTCTTTTCTAATTGCCCCTCTGTCTCTTCTAATTGCCCCTCTGTCTTCTAATTGCCCCTCTGTCTTCTAATTGCTCCTCTGTCTCTCTTCTAATTGTCCCTCTGTCTCTTCTAATTGCCCCTCTGTCTCTTCTAATTGCTCCTCTGTCTCTTCTAATTGCCCCTCTGTCTTCTAATTGCTCCTCTGTCTCTTCTAATTGCCCCTCTGTCTCTCTTCTAATTGCCCCTCGGTCTTCTAATTGTCCCCCTGTCTCTTCTAATTGCCCCTCTGTCTTCTAATTGCCCCTCTGTCTTCTAATTGCCCCTCTGTCTTCTAATTGCTCCTCTGTCTCTCTTCTAATTGTCCCTCTGTCTCTTCTAATTGCCCCTCTGTCTCTTCTAATTGCTCCTCTGTCTCTTCTAATTGCTCCTCTGTCTTTTCTAATTGCCCCTCTGTCTCTTCTAATTGCCCCTCTGTCTTCTAATTGCCCCTCTGTCTTCTAATTGCTCCTCTGTCTCTCTTCTAATTGTCCCTCTGTCTCTTCTAATTGCCCCTCTGTCTCTTCTAATTGCTCCTCTGTCTCTTCTAATTGCCCCTCTGTCTTCTAATTGCTCCTCTGTCTTTTCTAATTGCCCCTCTGTCTCTTCTAATTGCCCCTCTGTCTTCTAATTGCCCCTCTGTCTTCTAATTGCCCCTCTGTCTTCTAATTGCTCCTCTGTCTCTCTTCTAATTGTCCCTCTGTCTCTTCTAATTGCCCCTCTGTCTCTTCTAATTGCCCCTCTGTCTCTTCTAATTGCCCCTCTGTCTCTCTTCTAATTGCCCCTCTGTCTCTCTTCTAATTGCTCCTCTGTCTTCTAATTGCCCCTCTGTCTTCTAATTGCCCCTCTGTCTTCTAATTGCCCCTCTGTCTTCTAATTGCTCCTCTGTCTCTTCTAATTGCCCCTCTGTCTCTCTTCTAATTGCCCCTCTGTCTCTTCTAATTGCCCCTCTGTCTCTCTTCTAATTGCCCCTCTGTCTCTCTTCTAATTGCCCCTCTCTCTTCTAATTGCCCCTCTCTCTTCTAATTGCCCCTTTGTGTCTTCTAAATACCCCCTCCCCAGATATTCCCCACCCTCAGAACCTTAATACCCCTCACCCCAGTTATTCCTGTCATTCCCTAGGTGCCCCCAGTCCATCACTTTACGGGAGTCTCATTTATAGTAACACGGTATGTGAGGTTGAAAAAAGACCCACGTCCATCAAGTTCAACCTTTTTCCCCCTAACTGCCAGTCCCCCCGATACCCCATGTGGATGCCCGTTGTACCCCAGTGTAGGGGTCATAGTTACCCCTTGTGTAAGAGCCCCCGGAATTGATGTGAATCTCCCCCCATATCTTTCAGCCCCCTCTCTGCTGTACAATGTGCTAATTGCCCCAGTTCATGTGACAGTTGAGGTGGGTGCCATGTTGAAGTGCATGCCGCTGTGGAGGTGGAATGGTCAGGTGGAGTCGGTGGATAAGCGTCACTGCTCGCTGCTGTCTGTACCGGGTGATATATATCGCTACAGTCGCAGTCTGGAGGAGCTTCTATTGGACGCCAACAAACTGCGGGAGTTGCCCAAGGTAAGTGTCTCCTCCATGTCTCTATTGTGCAGCTGCTTTACGACTTGCCCATTGGGTGGCGTGTGTAGGGTAAGGGCACATTTCCAGGGTAACCCCAGTCACATGACACGGCTGCTCTATATAACTTGACACACAAGGGGGGTCCAGCCCCTATTGGTGCCCCCATAGATTATTTTTAAAGGGGAAATGTTCCTTTGTATTAACCTCTAGGACACTAATATTCTATGAACGTTTGCAGTTGGTCTTTATCTTTGGGCTTTTTGAGTAATTGTCAACTATTTTGTCTGTAGCTGCACAGAATGGCAATCCATCAGGTTGCTAGGCTCGCTGCTCTTGGCAACCACGTATTTTCTTTTTGCATGACTGAAGGATTATCTAGCAGAGTCGTATATAGAAACATAAGCAGCTGTGCTGGGCTGCTGGGAGTTGTAGTAACTCTCATTCACCCCTGCACCCTACAGCAACGGCTTAGTATTATTGGCACCCAGAATATATACAGATCTGTCACCCTCCCCTCCTTGCATTGAATTGGGGTGCTGGGTGGGTATGTGGGTGACTGGGGTGTAGAAGTGACACCCTGTAAATAAAGGAGCTCCGTCTGCTAATTATCTGCTAATGAATGTTCCCTATGGAATTCCAACATTATTCCTTATTAACCCTTTGTGTGTCAGTCATTCTGCTGCAGAGGTTTGGGCTGTTGCTTTGGGGGGTCCCAACCCTGGCCCCCTGTTTCAGTGTGTGGCACAGCTAACTCATTACTCCCCCCCCCTGCAGCTGGAACTGTAGAGTGTCAGCTCCTGGGACTTAGGCAGAATGTCTCTGAACACTCTTCTTGCTCCTGCTGTGCTGCCTGTGCTCACTCACCCCCCCCCCAAATTTATTCTGCCCCCTCAAATATTGTATCATTGGCACTGTAAATAGGCAGCACTGCATGCACTGTAGGGTGTCAGCTCTGTGGGCGGGTGTCTCTGTGTAATAATACCCCTCCCCCCATACAAAGACATTCCTTCCCAACCGCTTGTTGGCCCCAGTGGCCCTACAGCAGGGGCTTATTATTCACTTCCAGACCTGGGGGCAAGTTGAAGAATGAAGAACCAGTTGTCAAACGGACCCCTGTAACTGCCAGTCCTGATAGGGCCACCACTAGCCAATCACAGCAGATGATATACTTACACGTGGCCCACGTGATTCTGGGATGGCAGTGGATGTGATTTACTTAGACTTTGCTAAAGCATTTGATACAGTGCCACACAGAAGGTTACTGGTTAAATGAAGGAATGTTGGCCTGGAACATAGTATTTGTACCTGGATAGAGAACTGGCTAAAAGATAGACTACAAAGAGTGGTGGTAAATGGAACATTTTCTAATTGGACCAGTGTTGTTAGTGGAGTACCGCAGGGCTCTGTACTAGGTCCCTTGCTTTTCAACTTGTTTATTAATGACCTGGAGGTGGCCATTGAAAGTACTGTTTCTATTTGTGCAGATGAGACTAAATTGTGCAGAACTATAGGTTCCATGCAGGATGCTGCCACTTTGCACAGTGATTTGTCTAAACTGGAAAACTGGGCAGCAAACTGGAAAATGAGGTTCAATGTTGATAAATGCAGGTTATGCACTTTGGCAAAAATAATATAAATGCAAGTTCTACACTAAATGGCAGTGTGTTGGGAGTTTCCTTAAATGAGAAGGATCTTGGGGTCTTTGTAGATAACAAGTTGTCTAATTCTGGGCAGTGTCATTCTGTGGCTACTAAAGCAAATAAAGTTCTTGTATAAAAAAGGGCATTAACTCAAGGGATGAAACATAATTGTGTCTCTTTATAGGTCCCTGGTGAGGCCTCATCTGGAGTATGGGGGCAGTTTTGGACTCCAGTCCTTAAGAGGGATATAAATGAGCTGGAGAGAGTGCAGAGACTAAGTGCAACTAAACTGGTTAGAGGGAGGGAAGAGTTAAATTATGAGGGGAGACTGACAAGGTTGGGGTTGTTTTCTCTGGAAAAAAGGCACTTGTGAGGGGACATGATTAGACTTTACAAGTACATTAGAGGACATTATAGACAAATAGCAGGGGACCTTTTTACCCATAAAGAGAATCACGTACCAGAGGCCTCCCCTTCAGACTAGAGGAAAAGAAGTTTCATTTAAAGGAACAGAGTAGGGGGTTCATCACAGTGAGGACAGTGAGGTTGGGGAATGCACTGCCGGGTGATGATTCAGTTAATGACTATAAGAGGGACTTGGATGATTTCTTGGACAGACATAATATCCAAGGCTATTGTGATACTAAACTCTATAGTTAGTATAGATATGGGTATATAGAATTTTAATTAAAAGTAGGGAGGGGTGTGTGTATGGATGATGGGTTTTCATTTGGAGGGGTTGGACTTGATGGACTTTGTCTTTTTTCAACCTGATGAAACTACAGTATGTAACTATGTAACTATATATATATATATATATATATATATATATATATATATATATATATATATATATATATATATATATATATATATATAATATAATGAGGCCCACACTGATGGACTGGGCATCCCTATTACTATACTTGGGCCCTGCTTGTGTGAGTAGTAAGGGCCTCTCTGATAGGCACAGCTGTAAGGTGACATGTGATTGGTGCCAGTAGTTTAGGTAGAGGGGCCGCAGAGTCCTGTGTGTGGAGTCAGTATTTACACTACATGTTCCAGCACATTGTGGGTCTCATTGAGTGGATCACATTAGCTGGATGAGTAATGATTCTCTGCCCTCCATGTGCCCAGGCCTTATATTAACCCTTATACCTGTCTGTGTGCCATGGCCAGTGCCTCTAGACGTGTGTGTGTCATTTATTGCTTCTCTCATCTGCTGCCACACTGCTCAGTCTGCTGCGACATGTGAGTGAGGGGCTGCTGGGAAAAACATGGCCGCCCTGTATCAGACACTATCTCAGTGCAGTAGCCTTGTGCCCAGAGCTGATTGGCTGAGCCTGTGTTGGCCCTGCAGGTGCTGTGTGTGTAGCTGTGTGTGTATTGTGTAACTGTGTGTGTAGCTATGTGTGTAACTGTGTGTGTAGCTATGTGTGTAACTGTGTGTAACTGTGTGTGTAACTGTGTGTAACTGTGTGTGTAGCTGTGTGTGTAGCTATGTGTGTAACTGTGTGTGTAACTGTGTGTGTAACTGTGTGTAACTGTGTGTAACTGTGTGTAGCTGTGTGTGTGTAACTTTGTGTAGCTGTGTGTTTAGCTGTGTGTGTGTAACTGTGTGTAACTGTGTGTAACTGTGTGTAACTGTGTGTGTAGCTGTGTGTGTGTAACTGTGTGTAACTGTGTGTAACTGTGTGTAGCTGTGTGTGTGTAACTTTGTGTAGCTGTGTGTTTAGCTGTGTGTGTGTAGCTGTGTGTGTGTGTGTGTAACTTTGTGTAACTGTGTGTAGCTGTGTGTGTGTAGCTGTGTGTGTGTAGCTGTGTGTGTGTAGCTGTGTGTGTGTAGCTGTGTGTGTGTAGCTGTGTGTGTGTGCCAGTGTAGTTGGTATCAGAGTCAGGTCCTGACTATATGGGGGGTGCGTGCCCATTGCCCATGTTAGTGGAAGTCGTCCGTCCTGTTGTGCCAGTCTGCATTGTGTATATAGACCAGTCACACCATCTGGGCAGCACCCAGTTCCATACGCTGCCCGTCTCCCTGGTTAGGTGGGTGTATAAGACAAGAGGTATGGTGCCCACAATATAAATATTACATGAGCAGCAGTGGGTAAGGCTGGCACTGATTGGGCACATCTCTACATTATACTGACCTGCCTCTCCCACACACTGGCAACACTAGGGGCACCCT
Organism: Xenopus petersii; assembly: GCA_038501925.1. Taxonomy (NCBI): domain Eukaryota; kingdom Metazoa; phylum Chordata; class Amphibia; order Anura; family Pipidae; genus Xenopus; species Xenopus petersii. Next base: position 143,717,717 of record CM076683.1, on the reverse strand, counting down.
ATCAATTGCACTGCTGGCTACATTCCTTATGATAATGTTGCACATATCAGCCCCCCTACAGCTTCGAGTTTATTATCTGGTCATCCCCCAAATAGATTCACATGCTCCCCCCTCACTTGTATTCCTTCCCCAGGGATTCAGGCTTCAACCTGCTACAACTAACGTCTCAAATTGGCAATATTCCCTACAGATTCTTTTATAAATATCTTGCTTGGGATGTAAGCAGCAGTCCTGTCCTGCTTTATGGCAGCTGAGATTCTAGCTATCTGTATAACAGAACATTCTGTCCCAGTGGCTGCACAGATCCTATCTGATCCCCATTGTAAGCAGCAGTCCTGTCCTGCTTTATGGCAGCTGAGATTCTAGCTATCTGTATAACAGAACATTCTGTACCAGTGGCTGCACAGATCCTATATGATCCCCATTGTAAGCAGCAGTCCTGTCCTGCTTTATGGCAGCTGAGATTCTAGCTATCTGTATAACAGAACATTCTGTACCAGTGGCTGCACAGATCCTATATGATCCCCATTGTAAGCAGCAGTCCTGTCCTGCTTTATGGCAGCTGAGATTCTAGCTATCTGTATAACAGAACATTCTGTCCCAGTGGCTGCACAGATCCTATCTGATCCCCATTGTAAGCAGCAGTCCTGTCCTGCTTTATGGCAGCTGAGATTCTAGCTATCTGTATAACAGAACATTCTGTCCCAGTGGCTGCACAGATCCTATCTGATCCCCATTGTAAGCAGCAGTCCTGTCCTGCTTTATGGCAGCTGAGATTCTAGCTATCTGTATAACAGAACATTCTGTCCCAGTGGCTGCACAGATCCTATCTGATCCCCATTGTAAGCAGCAGTCCTGTCCTGCTTTATGGCAGCTGAGATTCTAGCTATCTGTATAACAGAACATTCTGTCCCAGTGGCTGCACAGATCCTATATGATCCCCATTGTAAGCAGCAGTCCTGTCCTGCTTTATGGCAGCTGAGATTCTAGCTATCTGTATAACAGAACATTCTGTCCCAGTGTTTGGGGGTCACACGTATAGAAATAAAACTTTGGGCGATAGAGTCTCCCGTTCGTTTGTTGTTACCCCTGTACTTTTGTGTTGACCAGAGGAAGGGGTGAGACAACACTAAATGAAATGGTTGCTAAGTTGTAATAAGGGGTGTTCATTGTTATCAGTTTACTTGTCCTTTAATATCCTTGTTGTTATGTGGGTGCGGTTGGCAGTTTAGAGTCGGGGGCAGTTGCAGGGAGGGGTTGCACAGTGAGTGTCATCTCATGTTGTGATTGGATAGTAATGTTATATACAGTATATATTCTATATGTTGTTCTATTATGTAAGATTATTATTCTCTCACTCAGCCTTTCTTTCGGCTTCTGAACTTGAGAAAACTGAGCCTGAGCGACAATGAGATCCAGCGCTTGCCCCCCGAGGTGGCCAACTTCATGCAACTGGTGGAGCTGGACATTAGCCGCAATGGTGAGCCGCCATATTAACTCTTTCCTCCATACTGTCATATTAACTCTTTCCTTTCCTCCTTACTGTCATATTAACTCTTTCCTTTCCTCCTTACTGTCATATTAACTCTTTCCTTTCCTCCTTACTGTCATATTAACTCTTTCCTTTCCTCCTTACTGTCATATTAACTATTTCCTTTCCTCCTTACTGTCATATTAACTCTTTCCTCTTTACTGTCATATTAACTCTTTCCGTTCCTCCTTACTGTCATATTAACCCTTTCCTTTTCTCCTTACTGTCATATTAACTTTTTCCTTTACTCCTTACTGTCATATTAACTCTTTCCTACCCCCTTACTGTCATATTAACTCTTTCCTTTCCTCCTTACTGTCATATTAACCCTTTCCTTTTACTCCTTACTGTCATATTAACTCATTCCTTTACTCCTTACTGTCATATTAACTCTTTCCTACCCCCTTACTGTCATATTAACTCTTTACTCCTTACTGTCATATTAACTCTTTCCTACCCTCTTACTCTCATATTAACTCTTTCCTCCTTATTGTAATATTAACTCTTTCCTTCCCCCTTACTGTCATATTAACTCTTTCCTTTCCTCCTTACTGTCATATTAACCCTTTCCTTTTCTCCTTACTGTCATATTAACTCTTTCCTTTACTCCTTACTGTCATATTAACTCTTTCCTTCCCCCTTACTGTCATATTAACTCTTTCCTTTCCTCCTTACTGTCATATTAACTCTTTCCTCCTTACTGTCATATTAACTCTTTCATTTCCTCCTTACTGTCATATTAACTCTTTCCTTTACTCCTTACTGTCATTTTAACTCTTTCATTTCCTCCTTACTGTCATATTAACGCTTTCCTTTCCTCCTTACTGTCATATTAACTCTTTCCTTCCCCCTTACTGTAATATTAACTCTTTCCTTTACTCACTGTCATATTAACTCTTTCCTGCCCCCTTACTGTCATTAACTGTTTCCTTTACTCCTTACTGTACTATTAACTCATTCCTTCCCACCTTCCTCCTTACTGTAATATTAACTATTTCCTTCCCACCTTCCCCCTTACTATACCATTAGCTTTCCTCTCGCTGTCACATTCTGCTCCCTGTCACTCACCTTCCAGCAAAGCTTTAGTTCCCTCAACTCCATTCAGTGACTTGTGTTTCTTGTTCCAGACATTCCTGACATCCCAGAAAGCATCAAGTTCTGCAGGTCCCTGGAGATTGCTGATTTTAGTGGCAACCCCCTGTCCAGGTAATGTGCTCTCCCCCCTTTCTTTCAACCTGGTGTGTGTCCCCCAGACTGACCCTGTAACCTCTTGAATAACAGGCTTTTATTATATAGTGTGTAATATAGTATGTTATAGTAAATAAGCCTGTCCCACAATAAAGTAACAGGGACACCTAGTGGCCAGATTTAAGTTCTTCTCTGGACAATCCCCCCCTCGTTCCAACCCACAAAGAAACCTAAAAACATCAAAAGAGGAGGAGCAGCCGAGTACACGAATATAAACCTGAGATTATTTGATACTCAATATACACTCACATACTCTCAGTATCCCACTCTATCACTCTATTATATAAAAGAACAATTCCATACATTACATTTCCAGGCTTCATGTTGCCCTCATGCCGTGTGACCCCTGGGGGTGCTGGGGGTCGGTGGTGTAATTAGGAAGGGGGCAGTGGGAGAGAAGCCTGTTGTGCGGGGGTCCTGGTGCAAATATGACCCTGGGGCCGTATCTCTGCAGGGGAGCAATTAGTGGGAGCAATTAGTGGGAGCAATGGGCTCTGGTGCTGCAGGGTAATTACTACTATGAGGGTCGCATTAGTATTTGGGGGCTGCAGGATTTGGAGGGACTATTAATACTGTATATGTGTATATTACAGGCTGCCCGATGGCTTCACTCAGCTACGGAGTCTCGCTCACCTTTCCCTCAATGACGTCTCCTTACTGACCCTGCCCAGTGATATTGGAAAGTGAGTGCCACCCTCTTTCTGTCCCTTCCCATTGCTCTCATTATAAATACACACAGGGCTCACTCATTGCTTTTCTTACAGCTTGTCCAACCTCATCTCATTGGAACTACGGGAAAACCTCCTGAAATCTGTGCCCACGTGAGTTCTCTCTATATCCCCCCCCCATGCTTTTTCTCTTCTCAGCCAACTCCCTGCTACCCTACTTTCTTATACCCTCAGCATTGCCCTCCTCTCACTTCCCTACCCCCGCTGCCTGTTCCCCAACTCCCTGCCACCCTCCCCCGGGCACGAACACACAAGCTCTTGTCCCAGCTCTTTACCTTGTGACCAGACTCTGTGCCACACACAGACATTAGTGCAAAGGAATATTCACATCTGACAGTCTCATTGCTATAGAGTTGACTTACTCCAGGTGTAAATGTATATCCTCCTATAGTTGACTTAATCCAGGTGTCAATGTATATCCTCCTATAGTTGACTTAATCCAGGTGTAAATGTATATCCTCCTATAGTTGACTTACTCCAGGTGTAAATGTATATCCTCCTATAGATCTACGGCACAGACCCCCTGCTGTGCCAGACAGACAGACTGGATGACACTTTTGTTTTGGTTCAGAAACATCGGGGACATGTCAGACCAGGATTTAGGGGGGCACTTGTGCTTTGGGAACTGTTCTTATCTTTCCATTCTTCCCTGTAACACCCTTCAGTGTCTCACGGAGTCTCCTCCATCTTCACCTTGTGTGTCTCTAGGTCCCTCTCATTCCTTGTTAAACTGGAGCAGTTGGATCTGGGAAGCAACGACCTGCAGGTTCTGGTAAGTTCCAGAGTCTGTCTGTCTGTCTTGGTTTTCTCTTTGTATGTGCCTGTCTGTAGGTCTGTCTGTGTGTCTATTAATTGTCTGTATGTCTGTTTGTGTGTCTATTAATTGTCTGTATGTCTGTCTGTGTGTCCATTAATTGTCTGTAGGTCTGTCTGTGTGTCTATTAATTGTCTGTAGGTCTGTCTGTGTGTCCATTAATTGTCTGTAGGTCTGTTCCTCTATTGGCTGCTCTCAACACTGCCTTTACTGTGTAAGAAAGGAGAATGGCACAACTTGTACAGTAATATCAACAGGAACTCGGTTAGTATTTCTAAATAACGTGTGTCTCCTCATTGGCTTCTCTCTATGTGACAAAATAACGTCAGGGAATGAATCAAATCTTGAATTACTAAAATCCCCTCAGTTTGACCTCTGCTTTCATTGCTCTATTCCTGCCTTTGGGGCGCATCTCTCGGGAGCTGGGGGTACATCGTTGTTACTTTTGCTTTGCAGAAAGAGTTTGTACCTTTGGGAATTAACCCTTTAAACCTAAAGTTTTTTTCTTGACTCTTCTCTCTATAGCCTGACACACTGAGTGCCTTACCAAATCTGCGTGAGCTGTGGCTGGACAGGAACCAGCTCTCTACTTTGCCCTCGGTGAGTTTGTGAGTGACCCATATTCAGTGGTTATTACTGCCTGCTAGGGATTAGCTAGTCCATGGAAACAGACTATATACTCCAGTGAGTACTCTGGGTTAGACATTACTTTCTCTTGGACAAAAGACTATATACTCCAGTGAGTACTCTGGGTTAGACATTACTTTCTCTTGGACAAGAGACTATATACTCCAGTGAGTACTCTGGGTTAGACATTACTTTCTCTTGGACAAGAAACTATATACTCCAGTGAGTACTCTGGGTTAGACATTACTTTCTCTTGGACAAGAGACTATATACTCCAGTGAGTACTCTGGGTTAGACATTACTTTCTCTTGGACAAGAAACTATATACTCCAGTGAGTACTCTGGGTTAGACATTACTTTCTCTTGGACAAGAAACTATATACTCCAGTGAGTACTCTGGGTTAGACATTACTTTCTCTTGGACAAGAAACTAAATACTCCAGTAAGTACTCTGGGTTAGACATTACTTTCTCTTGGACAAGAAACTATATACTCCAGTAAGTGCCTGGTGGCCCCCAGCAGTGATTCTGACTTAACACCACCACTATCCCTATTTCTAATGTAGTATTTGCCTTGGGGCCACAGAAAGTTGAGGGAGGCAGATATATGATTGGGCTCTTGTATGATGATTTTCAGGAGTTGGGGAATCTGCGGCGGTTGATGTGCTTGGATGTGTCTGAGAATAAACTGGAACATCTCCCGGCAGAGATAAGTGGTCTGATGTCCCTCACGGACCTGCTGCTCTCACAGAACCTGCTCAGCTCCCTTCCCTCCAGCCTTGGTGAGTTGGGGTGTAAATATGTGATGGGCAGGATTCTGTTGTCTCACTATATGACTTCTCCTTTGAGCCTACACTTCTCCCTCTCTCTCCTCATTTCAAGGCAAATACTTCACTGAGCACAATCATTAAATAGGCCCCAGGTTAAGGAACCAGCGTATCAGTCTGTTGTGGATTTCTATGGGATTAGCACCTGAGACTGCAACAGGGGTTTCCAGCCTTGTACACAATTCCTCCTGTTTCTCACGTAGAGACTGTCATGTGTAGCCCTCTATCATTTCTCATCTTGTACCCTATCATTTTCCCCTCTGTCTCACTGCTTCATACACTGTGCATTCCCCTCTACTCTCTCTATATCATGTGCCCATGATCTCTCTGTCTCAGGTCAGCTCAAGCAGCTGTCTATTCTAAAGGTGGATCAGAATCGTCTGAATCAGTTAACGGAGTCTATTGGCGACTGTGAGAATCTTAGTGAGATTATCCTGACTGAGAACCTGCTGACGGTAATGTGCTCTCTTGTATGCTCTCCACTCTCTTGTAAGGTCTCCACTCTCTTGTAAGGTCTCCACTCTCTTGTATGCTCTCCACTCTCTTGTAAGGTCTCCACTCTCTTGTATGCTCTCCACTCTCTTGTATGCTCTCCACTCTCTTGTATGCTCTCCACTCTCTTGTATGCTCTCCACTCTCTTGTATGCTCTCCACTCTCTTGTAAGGTCTCCACTCTCTTGTATGCTCTCCACTCTCTTGTATGCTCTCCACTCTCTTGTAAGGTCTCCACTCTCTTGTAAGGTCTCCACTCTCTAGTATGCTTTCCACTCTCTTGTATGCTCTCCACTCTCTTGTATGCTCTCCACTCTCTTGTATGCTCTCCACTCTCTTGTAAGGACTCCACTCTCTTGTATGCTTTCCACTCTCTTGTAAGGTCTCCACTCTCTTGTAAGGTCTCCACTCTCTTGTAAGGTCTCCACTCTCTTGTATGCTCTCTTGTATGCTCGCCACTCTCTTGTATGCTCTCCACTCTCTTGTAAGGTCTCCACTCTCTTGTATGCTCTCCACTCTCTTGTAAGGTCTCCACTCTCTTGTATGCTCTCTTGTAAGGTCTCCACTCTCTTGTATGCTCTCCACTCTCTTGTAAGGTCTCCACTCTCTTGTATGCTCTCCACTCTCTTGTAAGGTCTCCACTCTCTTGTATGCTCTCCACTCTCTTGTAAGGTCTCCACTCTATTGTATGCTCTCCACTCTCTTGTAAGGTCTCCACTCTCTTGTATGCTCTCCACTCTCTTGTATGCTCTCTTGTATGCTCTCCACTCTCTTGTAAGGTCTCCACTCTCTTGTATGATCTCCACTCTCTTGTATGCTCACTTGTATGCTCTCCGCTGTCTTTTGTAAGGTCTCCACTCTCTTGAAAGGTCTCCACTCTCTTGTATGCTCACTTGTATGCTCTCCACTCTCTTGTGTGCCCTCCACTCTCTTGTGTGGTCTCCACTCTCTTGTAAGGTCTCCACTCTCTTGTATGCTCACTCGTATGCTCTCCACTCTCTTGTGTGCTCTCCACTCTCTTGTGTGGTCTCCATTCCTTCCAGCCTGAGCCCTGTAAGGCAACCATGTAGGGTCCCTGGCTTATATGGCAGTGGGGTCCCGTCGTTGCATGGCAGGCAAATTGGGGGTTAATTTCCCCTCTGTATCCCTAAAACATTGGAGGAAGAGTAATAGTAAAAACAGCTCTACTGAGGCTAAGAATTGTATAATCAAATAAGTATTTTGGGATTCCTTGCATATAACTGCCTCTTTTCTCTGCTGGTCCCTCCCAGGTGCTTCCTAAATCCATGGGGAATCTCACCAAGCTGACAAATCTCAATGTTGATCGGAACAGACTGATCTCCCTTCCATGTGAAATTGGGGGCTGTGCCAGTCTCAATGTCTTGTCCCTGAGAGATAACGAGCTCCGTTCTCTCCCCCCAGAATTCGCTGGTGCCACTGAGCTGCATGTGCTGGATGTGGTGGGTAACAGGTAAGTGCATGTGTCTGTGCTGATACAGTTTACTCCTCATTGCTGTTCTTCCTACCTGTCACTTTGGTGTCATTGTTTCCATTTTCTCTTCTTCAGGTTGTTAAACCTCCCTTTTGCCTTAACCAACCTCAGTCTGAAAGCTCTGTGGCTGGCCGAGAACCAGTCGCAACCGATGCTCAAATTCCAAACAGAAGATGATGAAAAAAGTGGATCTAAGGTGCTAACGTGCTACCTCCTGCCCCAGCAACCTTCTCCTAGTCTGGGTAAGTGTCTGCTAATCTGATGGACTGGAATCTCCCCCCGGCTCATTAGAGCAATCAGAGAAATTGTTCATACTTTAAATGTAAGTTACGTGTCCCCTTTAATGTTGGAAAGCAAGTTCTTCTGTGTATGTCAGGGCTGATGTAGCATTAGTTGTATAGCAGCCCTGTGTATAATACAACCTCATTCCAAGGACTGTTTTGTCTTTATTTCCCTTCCTCTACTTGTAACATGTGCCACTTGTACACTCCCTTCTTAGAAAACCTGCAGAACAGCGTGGAAGTGAGCTGGACCGATGGGAACCGCAATCGGGTCAGTGTCATACAGTTCCTGGAAGACCCGAACATGGAGGAAGAGGATGATGAAGCTGCTGAAGAAAGAAGGGTGAGTTATAAGCAGACTCTAAACTTGTTAATCACTTGTTAAAGACTGAACATAAAACTTGTACCTCTGCAGACTTATGTGCTACTCTTTGGCTCTCTGGAGGCAGCTTTGCTACTGGATCAATATAATTCACATAAATAAATTCTCTATATATTCAAGCTGTTATAAATTTCTATTTATAGAATCATATTAAAATACCAAGTGTTTTAATATGATTCAATAAATGAACTTTTATAACAGCATGATTATATAGAGAAAATAGTTTTTGAATTATATTGTTCTCTGTTTTGTCACTATCATGCTTAACTTTTGTACAGATTACAGATTCTGTAGCCAATACATTTTTTGTGACTTGATAACCTTAGTATATTCCAAAACTTCCCTGTGTCCCTTATACTAGTGACTCCTTTCTCTATCCCCAGGGACTGCAGCGCAGAGCCACCCCACACCCCAGTGAGCTGAAGGTTATGAAGAAAGCCATGGAGGGACTCAGGGGGGACAGTAACACCCCCAAAGAGGAGACTGGGTCTCCCAGAGATGAGGTGAGTATCCCACAGGAATTATTACTTACCCGCAGTTGTTTAACTGGCACTCCTGTGCTGATGTATGTCACTCATTTACTATTACTCCACTCACTGACATGCACTCACACTCACTGACATCCACTCACACTCACTGACATGCACTCACACTCACTTGTTTCATCTTCTCTCCCCAGGACAAGCGGCTCAGTGGCCTCTCCAGCCAGAGTGCCGAGTCCCAGCGCAGCGGCAGCAACGTGTCTGTGGGATTCCAGGAGGAGCAGCAGTACAGACAGACAGAAAAGCAAGTGCTGGAGGTGGAGGAAGTAATGGGGAGTGACATGGAGGTGTGGTATACTGAGGTGTGAGGCAAAGACATTGGATTACTTACTTTTTTCGATAAAAAGAGACAAAGTAACGTGGCATTAACGGGAAAAATTATTCTCCAATCAGTCCTTAATACATCTTTAATCCCCAAGGTCCTTCTGAGGATACCAATAAATAATATAAACAATTAAAAGGTGTGATTTAAAATACTGAGTTGATGTAAGTAAATATAAATATATATATATATATATATATATATATATAATTGTATTACTCCTTGTATAAAACACGTAATCACTTAAAACATGGCCGGCCAGGATCCCAAATGAATCCATACTGCTTCATAAAAATTAATAAAATGAAAAGTCACTTCTTACAAATCAAGGCATTCAGAAACTTTCAGGATAAAATTAATTCAAAGAACCCCCACAGTTTTTAATCCGGAATTCAACTTTCTCATAACTTTGTGTGTGAGTTATAGTTCTAAAAGACAAAGTCTGTAATGTCTCCCGAGCTATATATATATATTTTGAAAGCAGGAAAAGGGAGAAAAATCCACCCAGAATACGGCATCACTTACTGTTGTTCACAATAAATGACAAGTGCACTGAATAAGATAGATATATCTTATAGATACATAACGAGATTGGCAGTTTAAAAACTTTTTACCTCATAACTTTTGGAAATAGTATGCGATTTTTACTGTACCCCTTTTTTTTTTTTTTTCACCAAGTTACATTTCGAGCAGTGTCCACAAGGGAATATTCCTTTCACTTTTTGGGAAAGGAAATTCAAGGAGTTCTCTGCATAATCCTTTGTATACAGAACTCCTCGAATTCAGTTTTTAATCACACCTTATAATTATTTCTATTTTCTTATTCTATGTCTTGTCTAACATTTCAACCGATACTTTGGGGCATGTTTACTAACATTGGAGATAAATATCTGGAGAGATTTCTGGAGATGTTGCCCATGGCAACCAATCAGCAATTAGATTTAAACAGCCACAGCCAAGTTAGAAAACAAAAGCAAAGATCTGATTGGTTGCTATGGGCAACATCTCCAGAAATCTCTCCAGATATTTATCTCCAATGTTAGTAAACATGCCCCTATGTACCCAGTCCCTTCCCTTAAAGGAATTGTTCAGTATAAAAATAAAAACTGGGTAAATAAATAGACTGTGCAAAATAAAACATGTATCTAATATAGTGAGTTAGGCAAAAATGTAATGTATAAAGGCTGGAGTGAGTGAATGTGTAACATAATAGCCAGAACACTACTTCCTGCTTTTCAGCTCTCTTGCTTTTCACTGATTGGTTACCAGGCAGTAACCAATCAGAGACTTGAGGGGGATCACATGTGTCATAACTGTTGCTTTTGAATCTGAGCTGAATGCGGAGGATCAATTACAAACTCACTGAGCAGTTATGTCCCATGTGGCCCCCCTTATAGTCACTGATTGGCTACTGCCTGTGTAATTAAAAAATATATCTAGAACGGTCTAATTCCTAAGACGGACGAATGGCTAGTGTCAGAGGGTTGATATTTGTCACCCCCGCCCTCTATGACGCCATAACGCTATAGGGCCCAAGGCAGGATGGACTATAAGGGCTAATGGTCTACTGTGGACAATGGTCACTCATATAGCTTATATAGCCATACAAACAAAAGATCATCACTCTGTTACTTAAATTCCAGAGTGTCAGTATAATGCCAGCCTGTCTGGTGGGGCCCCTTTCTGCAGAAGTGTTGCTCAAATTACTTGAAATACCACAATGGCCTTGGTTAGCCAATAGCTGATTGCGAGGCTGTGGACCGTTGAAGCTAGGCACAGTATGTTACAACATTCCTTTGATAACATGTAAGACTAAGTAAATCATTTAGACATTAATTGTACAAGGAGGAGACAGACTATGTATGGTATTGGCATACCCCCATTTGTTATCACCCCCATCTATGACATCAAAATGGGTATATAAACTTATTTTATGTGGGAGTATCCTTGGGAAGCACTCGTGTACCACCCAGGTGACACATCGACTGTTTGCCCAGGCAAAACCTATTGTCTTGTATTTTGGACACAATAAACTACCTCATTGTATTTGAACTTTCACTATTTCGTGGTTTTGCTTTACGTACGAGGTCATAGAGGTACAAATATAACAACATTTGGTGACCTGCCGACTGTGATATTCCCAGACGCTGGACGCCCACGTTTTTCAGTCGGATCAGTCAAGTTGAGAGCTCCTGCTGCTACGGGCGACAAGAGACTACCCGTGGAGAATTTCTACTCCAGGAAGGTTTTCCCGTGAAGCTTTACTCACGGATGGATGATACACGCGCGGAAAGGCTCTGATATAAGGTGAGCATCAATGTACTTTTCTAGTCTATTTTTACTGCTTATTATTGTGTTAAGTGTTGTACTAACCAGTTCTGATATTCTGCCGTTCATGATAGGAATACGCTTTTTCCTTACTGTTTTTGTAATTTGTACGTACCTAGTTCCTCATCATGAGCAGTTAGATTAAGAAAAAAAAAAATTCTGTCATAGCAATTACACATGCATGTTGATGTATGAATGATAAAGGATCCCTGACTGTTGTGATTGAATGATTGTGGTTGAAACTGGAACCCACACCCTCCGGAATCAACCGAGTGCGTGAATAACTTTAGCTTAACTGTAAACTGTGTGATAGTGTCCATAAGGGAATCCGTGACTCTATCTCAGAGTCTGCTTGCTGTTTAGGAGTTTTTCTGCGGTTCCTGTTTATAGGGCGACCTAACAGGCCAGAAAACGGAAAACTAGGTTTTCTGAAGAGAATTCTCCAGTGTGTGGTGTATTAATCACTTTCCTGTTTGTTTGAATCTGCATATGTCAAAAAAAGAGCCCTAGAAGCAGGCCCGGACTGGCAATCTGTGGGTTCTGGCAAATGCCAGAGGGGCTGCTATAAGGTCCCATTGAAAGTCACTATTTAGTGGGCTGTTTGGGCCTCTAAGTGGGCTGAGTGGGCCTCTGTGTACCTGAAATGCCAGGGCCTAATTTAATTCTCAGTCCGGACCTGCCTAGAAGCATCTAGGTGTCAAACATCTGCAGCTTCAAATCTATTTTCTCCCCTTACACTCAGTTTGTAAGTCCCACAACTGTAAAAACACTACAGACACACTCCCACTTTCTTTGCTAGGGAGATTTCTTATGCCTTCAACAGAAGAAGATAGTAACGCTTCCAAGTCAAACCTAGTGTTTGAAACCATCATATTTTTTTTCTTTTCTTCGCCTTGTTAAATTTGGTTCTTCTTATTTACTATTGGAGGCGATATGTTCAATATGCTTAAACCTAAACCTCCCCCAGAACTTCTGGCTAAGGTGTGTGCCCAAAACCCCTTATGTCGTAAGGCTCTTGTAACATGTCACAAAGCATGGGTTAAGTGGGGTACAAGTAAGGATGCCACGTTTTCCTGGCCAGAAAACTGCAGCATTCTCCCTACAGATCTAGCTAGCCTGTTAGAACAGATCAATGTTAAATGTAAGGGCAAAGAATTAATAGCACATACCGCATGCCATGATGTCTGGCAAGCATATGCTCAGCAATACCCAGAAAAATCACCTGCATATGCCCCAGCTGAACAAGCCAACATAGACACTGCTCCGAGTTCAGCCAAATGATATCCCGTCCTTAACATGGACGCACAGGAGCAATTACAGACTGGCCTAAACACGCCTATTGGCAATCCTAGGGTAGCACAGGGCTATACTGCCCGGCACTTCCCCCACCAACAAACTTGCAGACAGTGCCACATGCCAGTAATGAGGACTCATACTGGCCAGACGTCTCAGGGCGTCTTAAGCTTAGCAAAACCAACCCCTTTCGTCCTATTGAGGATGCTGCACACCAAACCCCCGTTAACACTAGGGATGCACCGAATCCACTATTTTGGATTCGGCCGAACCCCCGAATCCTTTGTGAAAGATTCGGCCGAATACCGAACCGAATCCGAACCCTAATTTGCATATGCAAATTCGGGGTGGGAAGGGGAAAACATTTCTACTTCCTTGTTTTCTGACAAAAAGTCACGTAATTTCCCTCCCCGCCCCTAATTTGCATATGCAAATTAGGGTTTGGATTCGGTTCGGCCTGGCAGAAGGATTCGGCCGAATCCTGATGAAAAAGGCCGAATCCCGAACCGAATCCTGGATTCGGTGCATCCCTAGTTAACACAGCACCTCCTAGTCAGGGTTTTCAGACTCCTACGGGAAATCGCCCTGAAGTCAGGGCACCTACACCTCTCGCTAACATGTCTTTTAACGAGGAAGAGGATGAAATGCCCATATTAGAAGATGCGGAAGCCCTGACAACTAGAGTCTTGGCAACTATTGTTACAAGACCAAAAAACACCACTCCAAGACAAAATTCCTTCTCCCCAAAGGATATAGTAATCCGAGGAGAAGGGGGGGATAGCACTTTTGTAGATCCATGGGTTGACAATCTGGCCGGCTGGTCAGAATCTTTAAAACCTAATGTTACCCCATTTCCTAGAGAGGGAGCTCTGGACACCCGTAACTTGAATACAGCACGCCTCTGTATCCGAGGAGGCATGGGAGATCCAAATTGGGATAGACAATACATGATTAATGGTCTTAGCATTTGGGAGAAATATGAAAATCTGAGCGCACTTGCTAACATTGTCTCACCCTCACCCAAACAGATGTATCCTCTTATGCATACTACCATACGACTTAAATATGTCCCTTGGAACTTTGCCGATGTGGAAGGGATAATCAGGGCTCTGTCGCCTCTGTTAAGGGGGGCAGACCCCTGGATATCTAAATTTGAAAGACTAACTGCGGGCATGTCTCTATGCTTAGGCGATCTAAAGCATTACTAGCTCAAATTCTTGGACGCTCAGCGCAGTCCGTATGGAACGAGGCAGGTCTTCCTCATATTGTTCTGTCCTCAGATTCTCACGACGGAGCTGAATTTAACCCTTACAGACCTAGAATTTTTGCAGCTCTCAGAGTTTATCCCACTCACAAGGATTTCGGGAAACTAATGAATACTTCTCTCCCTGAAAGTGCAGACATAACTAAAGACATTTCAGAATTCTTAGATCAATGGGCACAAGAAACAGGAATGGATCCTTACGAAGCAAATGTAGTGCCACTTGTTTATCAGGCCCTCCGTAAAGGTCTCCCAGCCGCCTTACAGAAAAAACTAGATGCTATAGTCGGCTTAGATGCCAAATCATGGAAGGAGATTTATACTCATATCCTTCACTACCATAAAATCTATGAGGAAGACAGTAAAAAGGCAGAGAAAGATTTCAAAAACACCCAGCATAATAAACTCATGTCCTTGCAAATTAAGGAACTCCAAGAGGGAGAAAGCAAGCCTGAAAGCAAACCCGCAGAACAAACACCAGAACCAACACCCACCACTGAGTCCTATTCTTTCAGGGAATTTTTAAAAGATTTCCCTACCTTTTTTGCACATGTTCAGTCAGGTGGTCAATTTAACAACCCTAATAGAGGGACATCTGGTGATTTTAAAGCCAATAACACACCCAAGGGTGTCTGTTTCAACTGTCACAAGCCGGGACATTATGCCCGTGTATGCCGTAGCCCAAAACGATTCAGCAATCAGTATAATTCTCCTAACAATTCCAACGTTCAGTTTTTTCCTAATTGGTCTCCACCCAGGAACCAATCACAATGACTGTCTATGCTGTTACGGGTTCCCATGTCCACGGAAGAACCGTTTCTCACTGTTTCTATAGCAGAAATGCCTACATGTTTATTGCTTGACTCAGGCGCTACAGTATCTGTTCTCTCTGTACTTCCTGCTGGTTTAACCCTTTCTTCCCAAACAGTCTCCACTTCAGGATTTGATGGTAAGCCTCAGCTAAACCAATTAACCTCTGAAGTTCCAGTGACAATTGGGACTATCACCTGTCTACATGCTTTTGTCTATGCACCTGCATGTCCTGTCAATTTGCTAGGCAGAGACCTGTTAACCAAAGCTAACATCATTCTTGATTTTGCTGTGTCACGTCCAACTGTCTTGTTTGCAACTACTGTCCCTTCTCCTGCAGATTCAGTTGATCCATTTGAAGATATACCTAAAGCAGTCTGGGCCACACCCGAGTCACCTTTTGGTAAGGCCGTTTCAGTTGAAGAGGTGCAAATGAATTTACGTCCAGGGTGTGATGGCCCCAAGGTACCACAATACCCACTCAAAGCCCAGTCCATTCAGGGTGTGGCACATGAAATTAACCTACTTTTGCAACACGGCATAATTGAACCAAGCGACTCTCCTTATAACACTCCTTTGTACCCAGTACAGAAGCCAAATGGCTCCTACCGTATAGTCCATGACTTACGCAAGTTAAATGAAGTAGTCGCAGCAGAGTTCCCCGTTGTTGCCAACCCTGCCACCCTCTTACAAGTCAACCCCTTAAAGGAATATAATTCAGTTTTGGATTTATCCCAAGCATTTTATTGCATTCCTTTATGTCAACAATCCAGACCACTTTTTGCATTTACCTACAACAATAACCGTTACCAGTGGACCCGCCTCGTAATGGGCGGAGCTGACAGTCCCTCGATCTTCAGCCGTGTACTCGCGACTGATCTGCAAACTTTCACTGACCTTTTACCTACTTCTGTTTTTCTAATCCAGTATGTTGAGGAGCGTGTGCTTTCTGCAGACACTGCTGAACTGTGCCAACACTACACGCGTGACTTACTTTTGCATTTGCATACATGTGCTTACAAGGTCAATCGTTCAAAGCTGCAATTTTGTCAAACCTCAGTTACTTTTCCAGGCATGACACTCAGCAAGGGAGCCAAACTCATGGGTTCCCAGGTGCTCAATGATGTCCAACGTATGCATCTACCTACCTCAGTCAAAGAATTACGCAGTGTTTTGGGTCTGTTTAACTTCTGTCGCTTATGGATTCCTGCTTACAGTTCTCGCATACTTCCTTTCAGAAAAAACCTCAAAGGCAATCCTCCTGGCTATACTTCTGTCTCTTTGTCTCAATCTGACTCTACAGCTCTTCAATATCTAATGTCTGATATTTTGCAGGCCCCACAACTCCATTTGCCGAACAGCTGTGAGCCTATCTACATGTACGTTTTTGCTTCAGAGAATGGCATATCGATTTCACGGACATGGTAACTCCTTGCAAAGGAAACAGGTATCTTTTGGTCATGATTGACCCGTACTCTCAATGGTTAGAAGCTTTTCCATGTAGGAAGGAAACAGCTCTGGTTGTATTTGATAATCTATACAATGAAATCTTTCCCAGACATGGGATTCCTAAATCCATTGTTTCGGACAATGGAAGCCATTTCAAAAATCAACTCTGTGAGACATTTGCAAATTGTACTGATATCAAGTGGAGGTACGTGTCTGTGTACAAACCAACCTCCAATGGCATTGTGGAAAGAGCTAATGGTCTCTTAAAGACACAACTCAGAAAATTGACAGCTGCCACAAATGGCTCGTGGCTGGAATGTCTCCCAGCCGCATTGTTCATACTCCGCAACCATCCTATTAGGCGTTGTGGACTTACCCCATTGGAAATCAGCACCGGTAGACGTATGTCTCTTATCCACACCATCAGTACACGTCCACTTCCCAATGCTGACAGCCCATACAATCTCATACGGTGCCTCCAGTTAGCACATCAAATGTCTGAAGTGAATATTTCCAAGGCACCTGTTCTTGTCACTCCTTCTTTTCTTTTTCAGGTCGGAGATCTAGTCTACAAGAGAAATTTTACTCGTAGCCGTTGGGACCAACCTATATAGTCCGGTCCTTTTAAAATACAACAGCTCTCCCCCACTGCCGTATTACTTGAAAACCACGGGACATGGATTCATCTTGGAGACTGTTTGCCTTGTCCTTCTGTGTGTCCTACTTCCTCTCCACCCCCATAACAGCATTATGGGCCGACAATGAACTTTTAAAACTCCACAGTACTGCCGCCATGATTGAAAATAAGACTGACTGTTGGGTTTGCTCACATATTCCTACTCACAGCCTCGGTACCCCTATCCTTGGGGTCCCCTTTACATGGACTGATTTTGAAGATAGATATGTGATGGACTTTTCAACTCTTGGTCCAGAATTGACTAAATATAGGGAAATTTCTGGTAAAGGTGATGAAATAATGAAAGCACCCCCAGCTCTTATTTTGGCAGGAATAGTACGACATCCTTCAGTATGTTTCACTGTTTTTAGTAGGAAAACACGGGTGACCATTAATGGTAAACAAATAAGGATTCCTAAAATCCTTATAGGAGAAACTACATGTAATTCAACTGATTTAAATATTACTCAGGTCCCCACACATTATGAAGCAGCCACCACATATGCACATTGTGTTGATAAAACAAAAGTATCTTCTACTATTGAGCCCTGCCTTTCTTGGGCCAATAAGAGTTTAGAATGGGATTTAGATTATATAGATGGTCCTGCTCACTATAACATAACATTTTTAACACTTCAGATTTGAAATCAGGGTTTTCACCGCCCCATGGTGCTTCCTTCAGGGACTTATTACATCTGTGGTAAGAAAGCCTATGCTTGGTTGCCCATGGGAGCCGAAGGTAGATGTACTATAGGAAATGTAGTCCCAGCTGTTAGAACTAGAACAGAATTATCTGCTACCTCACTTATTGATACACACTCATCCGCTGCTTTAAACCTTAAGATACAGAAAAGGGAACTCTTTAATGATAAAGATAAGGCAGTGATCCCCAACCAGTAGCTCGCGAGCAACATGTTGCTCACCAACGCCTTGGATGTTGCTCTCAGTGGCCTCAAAGTAGGTGCTTATTTTTGAATTCCTGGTTTTTAGGCAAGTCTTGGTTGTATAAAAACTATGTGTGCTGCCAAACAGGGTCTCTTGTAGGCTGTCAGTCCATATAGGGGCTACTAAATGGCCAATCACAGCCTCTTCTGTCATCTACAGGGACTTTTTTCATGCATGTGTTGCTCCCCAACTCTTTTTGCATTGAATGTGGCTCACGGGTAAAAAAAGGTTGGGGACCCCTGAGATAAGGCTTGGGCTTTCTTCCCTGCCTGGACAGGTTGGGGAATAGAAATGATGGCTCGCCTTAATGAGTATGCTTCCCTTCTTGACCGCATGATTAACAACACTGTAATATCGGTCCTTGCAATTGATGTAGAACTAGCTCAGATTCGTAAAGTAGCCCTTCAGAATAGAATGGCCCTAGATTACTTGTTAGCAGAACAAGGTGGAGTCTGTGTTTTAGTAGGAGAAGAATGTTGCACTTACATTAATGACTCTGAAGCGCTGGTTGAATCTCATATGGCCAAGGTTTTCGAATTGCAAAAACAAGCCAGGGATATTTCTAAAAATGGTTTTAATCCCTTTACATGGCTAGGTTATATTGGTGGATGGTTGAATGATTTCCTTGGAAGTTTCTTTAAACCCATCCTAGTTATTTTAGCTTTGGCCCTTGGCCTGTATCTTGTTGTTAAAGTAATGATATGTGCCATAAGCCGCTGTACCTCCTCCCCAGCTTCTGCTCTACTTTCATTTACATTTATAAGATATAACTTTTCTCAGCCTTATAGGGGAGGGATCTTAGCATTTTTAGCCTCATTTCAGTATTTTTCATTTTTAGCTTCATTTTAGTATTTTTCATTTTTACTAATTTTCATTTTTAAATTTTTTACATTTTTAACTTTTATCTTAAATTTTTTAACATTTTTTAACTTTTATCTTAAAAACTTTTACAAATTTTAATATTTTCATTTTTGATTTTTATTTCCATTTTTATCTTAATTTCAGGGTATTTTTGAATCTAACTTGAATTTTTACCTTAATGTAATCAGTATTATTTTACAATATCAGTATTATCTTACTCAGGATGATTATTACTATGTCTCATTATCTCTATGCAATGATTTCCTTTTATTATCTCTCTGTAATGCTTTATTTTGCTTTATTTTGAAACCTAAGTTCACTATAATCATATATTTGCTTAAATCTTAGGCTACATGTTATATTCAGACAGCTCTTGCTTCATTGTGCGGTTCCAGCGGTTCCTCGTCAAGTTAGTTCCTCAAAAACAGGAAATACCTCTAGCCCTCTAGCTTCCTGTTTTCTTTCTTTTCATTCATTTCAGCTTTTCAGCTGCACTTCTGTATTGGTGCTGCCACAACAGTTGAACTGTAACTCACAACAGCATACACCACTGTCCCATTTATAATAGACCTCCCTTGTTCCTGGGGGTCCTCTCAGCACTCTCCCTGTGCCTGCAATTACTAATATGAAACGTCTTTCAACGTTTCAAGAGAGGTAATGTAATTAAAAAATATATCTGGAACTGTCTAATTCCTATGACGGACGAATGGCTAGTGTCAGAGGGTTGATATTTGTCACCCCCGCCCTCTATGACGCCATAACGCTATATGGCCCAAGGCAGGATGGACTATAAGGGCTAATGGTCTACTGTGGACAATGGTCACTCATAGAACTTATACTAGGCCATACAAACAAAAGATCATCACTCTGTTACTTAAATTCCAGAGTGTCAGCATAACGCCAGCCTGTCTGGTGGGGCCCCTTTTAGCTGAAGTGTTGCTCAAATTACTGGAAATACCACAATGGCCTTGGTTAGCCAATAGCTGATTGCGAGGCTGTGGACCGTTGGAGCTAGGCACAGAATGTTACAACATTCCTTTGATAACATGTAAGACTAAGTAAATCATTTAGACATTAATTGTACAAGGAGGAGACAGACTATGTATGGTATTGGCATACCCCCATTTGTTATCACCCCCATCTATGACATCAAAATGGGTATATAAACTTATGTTATGTGGGAGTATCCTTGGGAAGCACTCGTGTACCACCCAGGTGACACATCGACTGTTTGCCCAGGCAAAACCTATTGTCTTGTATTTTGGACACAATAAACTACCTCATTGTATTTGAACTTTCACTATTTTGTGGTTTTGCTTTACGTACGAGGTCATAGAGGTACAAATATCACAACACCTGGTAACCAATCAGTGGAAAGCAAGAGAGCTGAAAAGCAGGAAGTAGAGTTCTGGTTATTATGTTACACATCCACTCACTCCAGCCTTTATACATTACATTTTTGCCTAACTCACTATATTAGATACATGTTTTATTTTGCACAGCCTATTTATTTACCCACTTTTTATGTTTACACTGAACTGTTCTTTTAAAGTGAGTATGGGCTGTTGTATGTGAAAAGTCATATGGCAGCTCCATTCACTCTGCTTTGCCACAGTATATAAAGGATGTGTGTTTTTTATTCCCCTTATACTGAATGTTTAGTATGGTCAAGCCCTGGACCAGCATTCTTTAGATTCTGGCACATGCCAGAGGGGCCACTGTAAGGTGTCATAGTGACTATTTTATGGGGCCTGCGGGGAGATGTTTGGGCTTCTGTGAACATGACTAAATCTCAGTCTGAAGCTAATTTGGCTTATTTATTCGCTGCTGGGGAACTGGCCACATGGCCCAGGATGCCATCGGGGCTTAATCACTGGCCTCACAGCAGTGGGAACTTGTTGGACCTGTAAAATAAGTTCTTCTAGCAGGTAGGCAGCATCATCACTTCCACACCAGTTAGTCACATTACTTCTCTACTGGCCCAGGATTCCATGCTTCCATATTGTGACACTATATTAGGCAATACCATGACCACCAAAAGGGGATCTCAAGTTTCTCAACAGCCTCTGTCAGAGAAAAAAGAAAATTGTTGTAATTCGTGTGTATTTGATATATTTACTTTAGATACACCCCCATACAAGCTTCTCTCTCCTCAGGACATCACCAACAGCCAAATAAAGAAGTTCAGGACTGAACCTGTCCTATCTTTTCTGCCTCGTTTCAATATCTTCAGTAGGATTGGCTGGCAAGATTCAGCCAATCAGATCAATGAGATACAAATGAATCTGGAAAGGAAAGGCATGCGCAGTACAGATATCTTCTAAACGAAATATATAAAATAATAAAGATGGTTTATAAATATCCCTTTTAATGGTCTCTTGTGCCGCCATGTTTGATTGTCATACAGTAACCTGAGCTTTTTCTCCTCTCGTTTCCCCGCAGCCGACTGTGCACTTTGCAGACAAGACCATTGTTCTCTGTGATGATGATTATGAGGATTATGATGAAGAACGGGCCTCCCCCGTGGAGAGATGGCTGATTCATAAGGACACTCCCCATTATAAGAAGCATGCCAAGATCACTAAGCTTCCCAATGATGAGGTGGTGGAGGCCCTATTGCACGGCTTTAGTCCCAGAAGCCTCTCGGAGGAGGAGGAGGAGGAAGGGGAGAACGGGCCCTTCCCCAGGTTCTCTCTGCCAAATGAAGAGGAAGATGATGAGGTGGCACCAGACAAAGACTGGGAAGCTGCAGGGAGCAGAGACGACAGGTTAAACTCCCAGCAGAATATCAAGGTACCACTTAATCTTTCCACTTATATTAATGATTGGGCACTCCCTGCATGCTATTCATTTGTATGTGATTAAATACTTCCACCCCCAGCTAAATGGCAATTCTGTTGTCTTGGGATTGATCTTCCATTCTGGCCTCCTGCAGTAAAGTAGCCTGCGACTGCAATAAACTAGCCAGCCTTTACCTGCGACTGCAATAAACTAGCCAGCCTTTACCTGAAACTGCAACGAACTAGCCAGCCTTTACCTGCAACTGCAATGAACTAGCCAGCCTTTACCTGCAAATGCAATGAACTAGCCAGCCTTTACCTGCAGCTGCAATAAACCAGCCAGCATTTACCTGCAAATGCAATGAACTAGCCAGCCTTTACCTGCAGCTGCAATAAACCAGCCAGCATTTACCTGCAACTGCATTAAACTAGCCAGCCTTTACCTAATTCTCTGTATGGTTTAGTCCAGCTAATCTTAGTCTTCCTACCCTCACGACCATATTCATTATGTTTCAGTCTTCCTAATGGTTTAGTCCATTTACCATTGTGTCCCTGATCATTATGGTTATTATGGTCCATGTTCCCTGCTAGCCCTAGTTACTATCACTCAGGCCACTGCTGGCCCCACACATTTCATTCGTTATATTTGCCATTTTCACTGCATTGCTGGACCCCTATGAACAGGGATGTGTAAAGAGAATCCCACCAGTGTTTGACTTGCCATTAGTTTCCCTCCTGACTTCCCTAGAACCTGCTTTGGCCTCTCCATGATTATTTTATGAGCCGGCCAATTCATGGCACACTGAACTCTTGCCATTTGCCTGTAACTGTGAGTTCTTGTTTATTAATCACACCAATGGCAATTGAACTACATCTCCCAGTTTGAGGAGCCTCTAACCCTCAATC
This sequence comes from Xenopus petersii, assembly GCA_038501925.1. Classification (NCBI taxonomy): domain Eukaryota; kingdom Metazoa; phylum Chordata; class Amphibia; order Anura; family Pipidae; genus Xenopus; species Xenopus petersii. The sequence goes on along the minus strand of CM076683.1, from coordinate 143,695,123 downwards.
TTGGTTGAGGGAACTGGAAGGCAAGATCCAATCACAAGTTGACTTGGCCATGTGAGCAGTTTCACGTGTCCCTACTCTGTATAAGGAAAACCACAGGTTAAGTGTTATTAAAACATTACATAGTTATCCTACTTGTCTAGTGGTTGTTTTGAGCTCACGGCTACTGTGCCCTTGTGACTCCCCCCGGACCTGCCAGTGGCTTCATAGCCCTCCTGTTCCTTCAAGAGAATAAGCCTTTGTGCCCAGGTTGATATTGTGGCTCCTGTTTCCATGTATCCAGATTCCAATCACTTGGAGATATTCCCACTACATTAGCAGCTAAACTCAGTTTACAAAGGCTCCGTTACACAGGCAGTTCCACGACACACACAATAGTAAATGTCCATATAAAGGGCAACTTCCCCTTGATAATGTACATGGTAAGACTAAGCCGTAGCACAAGGGGGCGCTGGAGGGAGTCTCGTGTCATTGCTCTGTTCTCTCTGTCTGATCACTGAGCAAATTCATTAGAGTTGGGTGAAGGTGTTGGGAGTTTTTATAGTAATTTGCTGCACTAATCCGCATGCCTGTCTCTCTCTGCCTCTTCCTCTCTGCTGGATTTGCCGTCTAACAGGGTGTGTGGTTTGATCAAGTGAATAATCTTCTGATTGAACCTGCTCGGATAGAGGAGAAAGAGGTGTGTACCACAGCCCTGGCGCTTCTCTTGTCTCCTCACAGCACCAATCACATTCACTTTTATTCAGCGCCGCTCTCATTGGTGGAAGGTTGGCTTTCTGTCCTGTCTGTCCTCTTGTCTCTCACCGTCTTTGCAGGAGGAGATCCTGGTTCCCGCGTGTAAGAGTTTCCCTTTCCTGCAAGGAAAAGAAGAACGTCATGTTCCAAAATCCATCATTTTACCACCTGCTTCCCTCTGGCTGTTGTTGAACTAACACTCCCTGCATTTCCACATAACCTTAAGCCGGGAGTTTGAGTTCAGCAACAGCTGGAGGGCAGCAGCTTGTACCTGTGCTAAATAAGCAGTCTCTGTAATAAGATGCCAAACTGCCAGGTATATCTAGTATATATCTAGTGCCATAACTGCTATACATGTCCGGTCAGACTCCTTCTGTCCTTCTTTGTTCTATTGTACAGCGTCACACCTCCCCAGTACTTCCAGACCTCTAGTCTCTAGAACTTGTGCTGCGGGGCTGCTCTCTTTCCTATGGTCAGACAGCACAGCTCCCCCATGGGTAGGACAGTGTAATGTATCAGCAAGTTCTTAGCCAGGGGCAGAGCTTTGATTCCAAGGTAAGTACTGGGTGCAGATTGCATTTACTAATTGCTGTAAAGGTTCTGGTCTGACCATGGGGGAGAGAACAGTCCAGGAGTAGGAAGTGCAGCAGATCAGTGCTCTGTACCTGTATGTCCTGGGGGGAAAGAGATGAGGATCTACAAGGAATCCTAGACCAAGTCACCTGTGATAGGGCAACTCATTCACTGACTGAGACAGATAGTACTGCCAGTGCTGCTTCCCTCGTATTGCTCTTGTGATGCTTTGTGTCAGCTCTTCTGCCTAACGGACTCTCATTTCTGCTTCTAGCTCACTCTCTCCATCCTGCGCCAAACTGGGGGTCTGGGAATCAGCATCGCAGGGGGCATAGGCTCTACCCCCTACAAGGGCAATGATGAGGTAAATCAGACATAGGAAGGGCATCACTCCTGTTGATCAGTCCCCCAGTCATGTACCTTCCAACCGGAGGGCAGCAGTAATTGCAGGGGTGCTGTGCCAAAGCCGTCTCTACGTTCCCTGCATTAGATAATGACTGATAATTCCCCCCCCCCCCCGTGTGACAATGAGCAGGGCAACTCTAGGGCACAGTGATACCAGAGAATATGAGTGCATGGGTACTTCTGACTCCCACCTTTATTGTACCTCCTACTACCTTTATTGTACCTTTGAATCCAACATTTATTGTACCTCCTACTACCTTTATTATACCTTTGACTCCAACATTTATTGTACTTTCGACTCTGCCGTTTATTGTACCTCCTACTCCGTTTATAGTACCTCCTACTACATTTATTGTATCTCCGACATTTATTGTACTTACGACTCCGACGTTTTTTGCACCTCCTACTCTGTTTATTGTACCTTTGACTCAGACGTTTATTGTACCTCCGACTCCGACATTTATTGTAACTCCCACATTTATTGTACCTCCTTCCCCCGTCTATTGTACCTCCGACGTTTATTGTACCTCCGACTAAAACGTTTATTGTACCTCTGTTTATTGCACCTCCGACTCCGTTTATTGTACCTCCGACTCCGACATTTATTGTACCTCCTACTCCGTTTATTGTACTTCCGACATTTATTGTACCGCAGACGTTTATTTTACCTCCTACTCCGTTTATTGTACCTCCGACTTTTATTGTACTTACGACTCGACGTTTATTGTACCTCCTACTCCATTTATTGTATTTTTGACTCCGACTTTATTGTAGTTACGACTCCGACGTTTATTGTACCTCCGATGTTTATTGTAGTTACGACTACAGCGTTTATTGTACTCCTACTCCATTTATTGTATTTTTTACTCTCACGTTTATCGTACTTACGACTCCGGCGTTTATTGTACTCCTACTCCGTTTATTGTACCTCCGACTCCCCCGACGTTTATTGTACCTCCGACGTTTATTGTACTTAAGACTACAATGTTTATTGTACTCCTACTCCATTTATTGTATTTTTGACTCCGAGGTTTATTGTACTTACGACTCCGACGTTTATTGTACTTACGACTCCATTTATTGTACCTCTGACTCCGACGTTTATTGTACCTCCAACATTTATTGTGACGTCTATTGTACTTACGACTCCGACGTCTATTGTACTTCTGACTCCTTCTAATTTTTTAAAAGAACAGGAACACCGAAAAATTAAAGTGTTTTAAAGAAATGACTGTAATGTAGATACCCAAAATTCCTCCTGACCCTTTTCCCAGACTCCGCCTTTTTCCTTCTACTGTCCGTTCATACACACTGGGCAGGGTGAGCAGAGCCAAGCTTAATGTACACAGGGTAGGGGCTTGATCTAATTTGTTCATTAAGGTGTAACATAGTAACATATTTCTCTCCTCCTTTTCTCCCATAGGGCATTTTCATATCTCGAGTGGCAGAGGAGGGGCCTGCAGCTTGTGCCGGGGTGAGAGTTGGGGATAAACTGCTGGAGGTGAGAATACTGTTGTGTGGGGTACAGGGAAGAATGGGGGTGCAACGTGTGGGTACAGATCAGTTCTGCCACTTGATTGGGTGTTTGGTGTGTAAATGATCATCGCTATCATGTCTATACATTAAATACGGTGCATAAAGGGTCAATGTTATCTGTGTCAGTGCATGTCGGGGTTTATGGGTTTTTCATTTGTAATCATAATATGCACAGGGTTTGCCTGACTCATAGCCAAGTCCCCCTTATACAGTTCCAGGGATACACTGGGCAATAAAATCAGTCTCATTTTCCCCCTATGTGGCCCCTAGGCTGGGCGTCCTCATGACATAGTTTTATGGGATGTCTCTGTACAGACTATGAGCAGACTTATCCTGCTGAACACATGCTATATATCCATATACAGTATATGTACGGCTTAGTGTGACAGTAATGAGGCACATTGTGCAATTAAATAAGAGAGAGAGGGCGGCCATGCTTGAGCTGCTATACTGGTGGGCTGCTGGTTTGCACATTGCTGATGTTGGTGCCCCTCATACAGGTGAATGGAGTAGACTTACACAATGCAGAACATCACACAGCAGTGGAGGCGCTGAGGAGTTTGGGGAGCTCGGTGTCAATGACTGTGCTGAGAGAGAGAATGGTGGAGCCTGAGAATCCAATCACTATGACACCCCTGCGCCCGGAGGATGATTACAACCCGCGGGAGAGGCTCAGCGTTTTCCCATATCTGGAGGAAAATGAGGAGGATCCACAGAGCCCGTGCCAGCGAATCACTAGCTGCCTGGCACGTAATGACAAAGGCTTGGGCTTCAGGATTGCTGGGGGAGTAGGAAGCACCTCATATCGGGCAGGGGAAACTGTGAGTGTCTAATGTAGGGCACAACTAATACTATCAATACCTTTGGTGGGGCGTGGGTAGCGCTGTCACTATATCTGCCAGTGAGGGGCATTGCATGTGGCACAGGCTCCAGTGTAGCTTTCTGTTACATCTGTCAGTGCTGGGATGTACTGGAGTGTTTTGTATTGGGGGGATTCAGCACAATCCTGAGGTCAGGGAGGGATAGTGACTATAATGATGTACTGGAGTGTTTTGTATTGGGGGGGGTGATTCAGCACAATCCTTAGGTCAGGGTGGGATAGTGACTAATGGCTTTAGCGGCAGAGATAGAGCTGCCCAAAATAACCTGCTAATGTTACATGACTCCTGTGAGCCCCTTAGACCTGGGAAGGGATATTTTGGGCAATCAGCTGACTAAGGCTCTGTGCAGTCTGACTGGTTGTCCCTTTGTACAGTGAGGAGAGGAAGGAGCTCACACTTCATTGGATTCACTCGCACTTTCTCCCACCGAGGTCTCGAGCTGATTTGTGTTGTTTTGTGTCATACAGCTTATCCCTTATCCCTCTGTCTCGTGTCCGTGTATGCCGTGTGCTTAGTGAGCCATATTAAGTGTTCTTAGTGTGTGTGCAGGTATAAAGGTGTGTGGGCGGAGTAGTGGAAGATACAGATTGGCTGTCAGTATAAACAAGTACATCACATACAAGTGAATTTGGATATTTCTGCTCCTGCACAGGGTATCTTCATCTCCAGAATAGCAGAAGGTGGAGCTGCTCACCAGGACGGGACTCTCAGAGTAGGAGACAGAGTCATCTCTGTAAGTATCTTTCCCTTTCATCCCACACACACCTGTTATTTTGGGGTCGCTTCCCTCTCAGCAGGTTGGGCACAGCCCATGGCACATACAATGGCCTTTACTCACTCTGTGCCAGTGGCATATGTGGGGTATCACTGTGCTCATCATTCTGCTTGGGAACTATTTTTGGGAAGGTGACTGGTGCGTGAGTTACATTTCCCTCTGATTTGGGCTCTTTGACTTATGTTGTCAACTTGCCATCTAATTGTGCTCCCTGCATGGCTTCTTCTTCTTCTTCTAGTCTATGATCTTATTCATGTGTCACACACACGTCTAGCAGGGAGCACCATCATGGATATGAGACCTAATACTCCCAAAACCCACCCTCTGAGAGCACCCTGTCACCCACCTTGCTTTCCACTAAAGCAAGAGCCTCCCATGCTGGTAGTATTATCTTATAAAGAGAGATTAGGCTTTACACTAACGCTTTTATTTGTAAGTCAAATAGATTTTCTTCTTTCAGTCACACACAGAAGAAATCACAGATTATATTAGATAGCATTAGAAAGCTTTAGATAACATTAGACAGCATGAGATAATATTAGAGAGCTTTAGCTAGCATTAGAGAGCATTGGATAGATTTAGCTAGCATTTAGATAATATTAGATAGCTTTAGCTAGCATTAGATTACATAACATTAGATTGCATTAGATAATATTATATAGCATTAGATAATATGAGATAGCATTAGATATTAGATAGCTTTAGCTAGCATTAGATAATATGGGTAATATATTCAGTGTGTGCTACCTAAATGAGCAAAGATATAAGATAAGCTTCACTAAAGTTATTTAACGTTGCCCGTTCTCCACACGCAGTGTCTTTGGATATCAGTTAACTCCTGTTATCTCCCACTCCTCCAGGATCCTCAAAGACACAAAAAGAATACTTTGTGTAGTTCTGCGATGTTAATGATCAGTTCCCAGCTAAAGAATGTTCTCACAGGATTCCACTGATCACACAGGCAGATACGTTCCCACGTGTCGGGTTCTCTCGCTCGTAGCTCAGTTTGCTGCTGTCTGTTCCACTTGCCCACGATCTTCCCTTCACTTCCTGATGGCTTCAAACTAACTACGGCAGTTTACATCACAGATAATATTAGATAGCATTAGATAACTTTAGCATGCATTAGATAGCATTAGATAATATTAGATAGCATTAGATAATATTAGATAGCATTAGATAATATTAGATAATATTAGATAGCATTAGATAATATTAGATAGCATTAGATAATATTAGATAACATTAGATATCGGCATAAGATAGCTTTAACTAGCATTACATAGCATTAGATAATATTAGATAGCATTAGATAATATTAGATTGTATTAGCATTAGATAGAATTAGCTAGCATTAGATAATATCAGATAGCATTAGATAACATTAGATAATATTAGATAGCATTAGATTATATTTGATAGCATTAGACAATATTAGATGGCATTAGACAATATCAGCATTACCTAGCTTTAACTAGCATTACATAGCATTAGATAATATTAGATAGCATTAGATAATACTAGATAGCATTAGATTATATTGGATAGCATTAGATAATATTAGATAGCATTAGACAATATCAGCATTACCTAGCTTTAACTAGCATTACATAGCATTAGATAATATTAGATAGCATTAGATAACATTAGATAATACTAGATAGCATTAGATTATATTAGATAGCATTAGACAATATTAGATGCCATTATATAGCATTAGATAATATTAGATAACATTAGACAATATCAGCATAAGATAGCTTTAACTAGCATTACATAGCATTAGATAATATTAGATCGCATTGGCATTAGATAGTATTAGGTAGCATTAGCTATCTAAGAATCCTATAGGCTGAGAAATGTAACCCACCCAAAATGTTATGTATGGACAGCTTGGTACTGCTATAGTTTGTCACGCACCTTGGCTTTCATTAGGGCAGGCCAGAATAGGAAGAGCACCCTGTCACCCACCATAGCTTTTACTAAACCACATGTAAATATCGGGGTGCTGTCACTCTGCCTCTTATAACAGTCTCTCTCCTTTCTGTTTGGTGATGTCTCTCCCTTCTCAGGGTGCTGACCTGGGAATCCCTCTCTTCTGCACCTTTCTCCTTACTAACCCCTGTCTCCTCCATACCCTGTAATGTTCTGTAATGTGGCCACTCTCTGCTGGAGGGCTCCTCTCTCCTTTGCCATCTCAGTAACAGTGGGATGGGTGAATATTGCCTCGTCAGTGCTGCTTTCTGTCACTCACTCACCCATCCAGTCAGCAGGAGTAGAGTGCTAGCAGTTCACATACTGTGCAAGTTGCCTGTACTTACCTGGGAGTCTGTCAGTGTCACACAGTTGGTTCATCTTGAAGTTAAATTGTAGTATGGCCAATTCTAACCAACTTTTCAATTGGGGGCAGTCATACAAGCACAGAACACACAGTAGATAACATAAGTCCCAAAGAATCCCATTGTATGCTACAGAGCTTATTTGTTATCTGCTTTTCAACTTAGGGATCTCCAGACTGGAGGTTACTTGCTGTGCAGCAACCATGTTAGATCCCAGCGTGTTCCCCCAGTAGGTGTGCTTATTGTAGGGTTCTTCTCATGGAAGGATCCTGTGATGTTTATCATCATCATCGTCATTTATTTATATAGCGCTGTCAAGATACGCAGTGCTTTACTGCAGTTATAGCAAACAGGGAATAAATGGTGGATAACAGACAAGGATTACAGAATACAATCGAGTTTACAAACTAAAAGGTTAGGGTACAATTGAGACATGAGGATTATATAAACAATTTGTCATTTTTGATACAGCAATGATTAATTAAGGTACATGGAATAGGCCTCTTTAACAGGTGGGTCTTTAAGGAGAGCTTGAAAGTTTGGAAAGAAGGAGAAAGTGTAACGGCTGGAGGCAGAGAGTTCCAGAGAAAAGCAGAAGCCTGAGAGAAGTCTTGTAGGTGAGAATGGGCAGAAGTGATGAGAGAGAAGTGAGGGAAGATCAGAAGCAGAGCGTAGGTTTCGTGAAGGAGAGTATTTGGAGATCAGAGATGAAATATAGGGAGGGGTTTCATTATTAAGGGCCTTGAATGTGAGTGTAAGTAATTTGAATTTGATATTAGAAGAGATTGGGAGCCAGTGAAGGGACATACATATGGGAGCAGCTGATGTTGAGCGGTGAGATAGATGAATGAGTCTAGCGGCCGCGTTTAGATCAGATTGGAGTTGTGAAAGGTGACTTGTTGGAATACCTGTGAGGAGTAAGTTGCAGTAATCAAGGCGGGAGATTATGAGAGACTGAATCAGTGTTTTAGTTGATTCTGAACTGAGATAGGGTCGTATTCGAGCAATGTTGCCCAGTTGAATACGACAAGATTTTTGTTTGAATGTGTGGTGAAAAAGACAGATGAGAGTCTAAGATAACTCCTAGGCAGCCTGTGTGGTGGAATGAAAGGTGGTGTTGTTTATGGTGAGTGATATCTGAGGGACAGGGGAAGATCTTGGAGGAAATATAATGAGTTCTGTTTTAGAAAGGTTCAGTTTCAGGTGGCGCTGAGACATCCAGGAGGAGACAGCAGAGAGACAGTCTGTGACTTGGGAAAAGGACAGAATTAGAAAGATCAGGAGTAGACAAGTAGAGTTGGGTGTCATCAACATAAAGGTGATACTGAAGTCCAAATGACTGAATGAGTTTTCCTTGTGAAGTTGTATAGAGCGAGAACAGCAGGGGGCCAAGAACAGAGCCTTGAGGAACTCCAACAGAGAGTGGGAAAGTAGTAGAAGTAGAGTTAGAGAAGGAAACTTTAAAGGAACGGTCAGACAGATAAGATGTAAACCATGAAAGAGCAGTGTCCCGAATGCCAGATGAGTGTAGAATGTCAAGGAGGAGTGTGTGGTCAACTGTATCAAAGGCTGCAGAGAGATCTAGAAGGATTAGAATGGAATAATGACCTTTAGACTTTGCCAATAGAAGATCATTGGTTACTTTGGTGAGTGCAGTTTCAGTCGAGTGTGATGGGCGGAAGCCAGATTGCAAGGGGTCGAGGAGGGAGTTGTGAGTGAGATGCTGGATCAGGCATTTGTAAACAAGCCTTTCTAGTCATTTGGATGCGAATGGAAGAAGGGAGACCGGTCGATAGTTAGTGGGAGAGCTGGGATCAAGGGAAGGTTTTTTGAGGATAGGAGTGATTAGTGCTTGTTTGTATAATGATGGAAAGGTACCAGTAGAGAGTGAAAGATTGAATAGGTGGGTAAGTGCAGGAGAGAGTGTGTCAGAGATTGGGTGGAGAAGGTGAGAGGGTATGGGGTCAAGGGAGCAGGTGGTGGGTTTTGAGCAGGCTAGAAGTTTGCTACCTTCATCTAGAGTTGCAGGGGTGAAGGAGTGTAAAGTAGATGTGAGTGGACTGCACGTTGGTCTGAGATTGTTGTCGGACGGTTTGCTCAGCCTAATGAGATCGATTTTTTCATTAAAGAAATGAGCAAGGTCTTGGGCAGTAACATTAATAGGTGGAGGGGGGCATAGGAGTGAGTTAAATGTGGCAAACAGCTGCTGTGGTTTGGAGGACATAGTAGATATTAGATAAGAGAAGTATTGTTCTTTGGCGAATGATAGAGCTTGGTTATAGCAGGAGAGCATGAATTTGAAGTGGATGAAGTCAGGATCAGTTCGTGACTTTCTCCACCGTCGCTCAGCTGATCTACTACATCTTCTGAGGTACCGTGTTACACTAGTGTGTCAGGGTTGGGGTTTAGCTGGCCGGCTGTGACGGGTGGTAGAAGGTGCAAGGGAGTCAAGTGCTGTTGAAAGGGCATCGTTGTAGAGAGAAGCTGCCATATTGGGACAGGAGAGAGTATTAATATGAGATATGGATTGTGCTGATACTGTTGATAATTGTTGTGGTTCAAAGGCATTAAGGTTTCTGTACGTGTGGGTAGAGAGAGATGGTTGTGAAGGTGCAGGTGAAAGCAGTATCTGAAAGGAGAGTAGATGATGGTCAGACAGAGGGTAGGGAGAGTTAATTAAGTTGGATGGGCAGCATGAGTGGCAGAATATAAGGTCAAGAGCATGACCCTCGATGTGGGTAGGTGAGTCGGTCCACTGAGAGAGACCAAATGAAGCTGTTAGAGAGAGAAGTTTAGAGGTGGCAGCAGAAGCAGAGTTGGGGATGTTGAAGTCCCCTAAAATGAGAGCAGGTGTCTCACTGGAGAGAAAGTATGGAAGCCAGGCAGCAAAGTGATCCAAGAAGGTGGAGTAGGGACCTGGGGGGCGATATATGACAGCAACACGCAGAGAGATTGGAGAAAACAAACGTAAGCTGTGGACTTCAAAAGAAGTGAAGGAGAGAGAAGTCGGTGTAGTTAGATTTTGAAACCTACATTTGGGGGAAAGAAGAAATCCCACCCCACCACCATGACGGCCATCCGGTCTAGGAGTGTGAGTAAGTGAGAAGCCTCCATAGCAGAGGCAGCAGGTGAAGCGGTGTCTGAGGGGGAGAGCCATGTTTCAGTGATTGCAAGAAGGTGAAGGGATTTAGCTATAAAGAGGTCATGGACTGCTGTTAGTTTATTGCAGATTGACCGTGCGTTCCAGAGGCACATGAGAAAGGCAGGGGGGGTGTTGGTTTTATGTGAATTAGGTTTGCAAGATTAGAAGTGCGTAAAGTCTGAGACACTGGAAAAGACCTTGTTGAATGCCTGAGAGTATGAATAAGTGAGGGTACAAAAGAGTGAGTTGGACCAGGGTTTGGGGAGATGTCCCCAGCTGCAAGTAACAGTAATAATGAGAGTGAGACAAGGTGTGAGCATTGTATTGTTTGATGGGATGAGAGGGGATAATAGATTTAACAATACAAGATAGTGTGCTTAGATTGAGACCGGGTGATGGGAGCAGTGAAGAGGATAGTTTGATGGATGTTGGGGTGCAGAGGAGATATGCAGAAGTATAGAGGAGAGAGAAAAAGAAGGCAATCAAATTAAACATAGTTGGACAGTATAATCCGGCTTATCTTGTTGATAGAAGAATTGATGAGCAGTGATGTCCAATGTTTGCTTGGAGATTCCAATTCAACTCTGATCCAACTGCGTCTAACTCTGTCTAACTCTATATGTTGTACTTAAACTTCTGTACTTAACTCTGTCTAACTCTATATGTTGTACTTAAATTTTCTGTACTTGAACTTGATGGACTTGATGGACTTAAGTTGTTAAATCTGCCATGGCTCTCCTGCTATGCTTCCCCTAAAATGAATGTCCTGATATACAGCAAGAGGGTCACATGGGTGAGGGCCAGCAATTGATTAATTAAGCCAAGTTAAAGACAGAAGAATCTCTGAGTCTGGTCATCTAACAGACATCAATAGCAATAAAATGGAAATACCAAACTATTCACTAAAGCAAGCAACAAATTGCTAGATAAATGTAAACTGATGCATTTTAACACCTACCCCACAATTGAATAATTGGCAATGGTAATACAAAGATTTGCAGCAGAGTTGGATGGTGAGATGCAGAAAGCTAGGAGCAGTAAGTAATGGTAGGGTCAGTTTAGAGTTCTTTTTAGGGAAGGATTATGTGATGCTTATTGTAGGGTCAGTTTAAGTTTCTTCTCATGGAAGGATTATGTGATGCTTGTTGCAGGGTCAGTTTAGGGTTATGTAGGGTCATTTTAGGTTCTTCTCATGGAAGGATTATGTGATGCTTTTTGCAGGGGCAGTTTAGGGTTCTTCTTGTGGAAGGAATATGTGATGCTTATTGTAGGGTCAATTTAGGGTTCTTCTCATGGAAGGATTACGTGATGCTTGTTGCAGGGTCAGTTTAGGTTCTTCTCATGGAAGGATTATGTGATGCTTATTGTAGGGTCAGTTTAGGGTTCTTCTTGTGGAAGGAATATGTGATGCTTATTGTAGGGTCAATTTAGGGTTCTTCTCATGGAAGGATTACGTGATGCTTGTTGCAGGGTCAGTTTAGGTTCTTCTCATGGAAGGATTGTGGGATGCTTATTGTAGGGTCAGTTGAGGGTTCTTCTCATGGAAGGATTGTGTGATGCTTATTGTAGGGTCAGTTTAGGTTCTTCTCTTGGAAGTATTGAGATGCTTTATTGTAGGGTCAGTTTAGGGTTCTTCTCTTGGAAGGATTGTGTGATGCTTATTGTAGGTTCAGTTTAGGGTTCTTCTCATGGAAGGATTGTGTGATGCTTATTGTAGGGTCAGTTTAGGTTCTTCTCTTGGAAGGATTGAGATGCTTTATTGTAGGATCAGTTTAGGGTTCTTCTCATGGAAGGATTATGTGATGCTTGTGGCAGGGTCAGTTTGGGGTTATTCTCATAGAAGGATTATGTGATGCTTATTGCAGGGTCCGTTTAGGATTCTTCTCATGGAACGATTATGTGATACGTCTGCACATTGTTCTAGATCAACGAGGTAAATATGACAGAAGCCAGACATGATCAGGCAGTAGCACTGCTTACCAGCACCTCCCCCACCATCACTCTGCTGGTAGAGAGAGAGACCCCCCAGTCAGGAGCTCCCACAGACCCAGGAGCATCACCTTCCCTGCACAGGGCCCGGCCGCGGTCACCTCCACCACCCACAGATGGAGACAATGGAGAAGGGGATGAGTGGTGCGCTCCCCTGAGTAATCACTTCAGCCAAAAGATGGACGATGAGGTCCCTATTGAGGTGAGAGCAGTTGGGGGTATGTGCATCGTCCGCTCCTGTGGTGTTATCCCCTCACCCTGTCTCCCACTGAGACCCGTACCCTGTCTGTGTGTCTCCCACTGAGACCCGTACCATGTCTGTGTGTCTCCCACTGAGACCCGTACCCTGTCTGTGTGGCATTTCCCTTACTGTGTGTCTCCCCCTGAGATATGTTCCATTCCCATAAATTTGTTTGTGGGATGTTCTTGAGAACCCCCTGAACAAGGGACCCCAGAGAAACTTTAATTAAATAGCTGGTCCCATTGCTGATAAAGTCTAATCACATATGTTTTTTTCACCAGGAAATTGTGTTAGTGAAATCTGGGGGGCCTTTGGGGCTCAGTATTGTGGGGGGCAGTGACCATTCCAGCCATCCTTTCGGGGTCCATGAGCCTGGAGTCTTTATATCCAAGGTTAGTGCTTTTCTCTTCCTCTCTGTTGGCTTCTTATAAATAGGGGGGGGGGGTCTGTGCAGTAGGTCGGTTGGGGGGGGGGGGTGGAACCCCCAGACCTATAGTGTGCCCTGCTTCCCATAAATCCTACAATCCCCATTGTGTCCCCACTTTACAGGTAATCCCCCATGGGCTGGCTGCCCGCAGTGGACTCCGGGTGGGGGATAGAATCCTGGAGGCGGCTGGATTGGATCTCAGACATGTCACTCACCAAGAAGCTGTGAATGCCCTTCTCTGTAACACCCAGGAGCTCCACCTGCTGGTGAGGAGGGACCCGCCACCCCCAGGCATGCAGGTAATTCTCAAGGATAATTCTTTATAATAATGAAAATGATGATTCTTCTTAAAGGCAGTTCTAATTAAAGGGCAAGTTACACCAAGATTTCATAGACTGCCCTCACTCTGTTTAGCTGCTAAATGCAGTACCGTATGCTACGTCTCTCACCTGCTTATTTCTCCCACAGCTTGTGTCTCATTCCCTTCTCCTTTAGATTGTTAGCTCCTTTGCACAGGGCCTTCCTCACCTTTTGTACTGGTTGTTATGTATGTAACTACATATGTTCAATGTATGTAATTCATGTGATTTCTTTGTATAATCACATTTATTTTACAGTGCTGCGCAATATGTTGCTGTTCATTAAAATACATGTTAATATTAATAATGTGTAAGTTCCATCTGATTGGATGTGCATTGTTGTGTATAATGTCTGTGTGTATTTGCAGGAGATTTGTGTAGTGAAGGCTCCTGGGGAGAAACTGGGGATCAGTATCCGAGGGGGAGCCCGGGGCCACCCAGGAAATCCATTGGATCCTTCAGACGAGGGTGTTTTTATCTCCAAGGTAAGAGAAAAAGGGATCATGGGACAATCTGCGAGTGTGACCTCGAATTCTACTGTGTGTGTAACAAAGTGACTGAGCTGAAGCACAAGAGTTGTATCCCCATTGTGTGCTCCTGTCTGTGCCGCAGGTCAGTTCCTCGGGGGCTGCCGCACGAGACGGACGACTGAGCGTTGGGATGCGCATTTTGGAGGTGAATCAGCAGAGCCTGTTGGGTATGACCCACACTGAGGCCGTCCAGTCATTGAGAGGCGTGGGAGATACTCTGCTCATACTCGTGTGTGATGGATTCAACCCTATTGCTGAAACCTCTTCTCAGGTAACTCACCTGTGTGTCTCCATCAATAACTTTACCCATACCCTCTGCCTACAGGGCCTTTCTCTTTCCACTGGCAGGAGAAGGGGAATGTTTTAGTCCCACTGGCAGGAGAAGGGGAATGCTGTGGTACCACTGGCAGGAGAAGGGGAATGTTTTATTCCCACTGGCAGGAGAAGGGGAATGCTGTGGTACCACTGGCAGGAGAAGGGGAATGTTGTGGTACCACTGGCAGGAGAAGAGGAATGTTTTATTCCCACTGGCAGGAGAAGGGGAATGCTGTGGTACCACTGGCAGGAGAAGGGGAATGTTTTATTCCCACTGGCAGGAGAAGGGGAATGCTGTGGTACCACTGGCAGGAGAAGGGGAATGTTGTGGTACCACTGGCAGGAGAAGGGGAATGTTGTGGTACCACTGGCAGGAGAAGGGGAATGTTGTGGTACCACTGGCAGGAGAAGGGGAATGTTGTGGTACCACTGGCAGGAGAAGAGGAATGTTTTATTCCCACTGGCAGGAGAAGGGGAATGTTTTAGTCCCACTGGCAGGAGAAGGGGAATGCTGTGGTACCACTGGCAGGAGAAGGGGAATGTTTTATTCCCACTGGCAGGAGAAGGGAAATGCTGTGGTACCACTGGCAGGAGAAGAGGAATGTTTTATTCCCACTGGCAGGAGAAGAGGAATGTTTTATTCCCACTGGCAGGAGAAGAGGAATGTTTTATTCCCACTGGCAGGAGAAGGGGAATGTTGTGGTACCACTGGCAGGAGAAGGGGAATGTTTTATTCCCACTGGCAGGAGAAGGGGAATGTTGTGGTACCACTGGCAGGAGAAGAGGAATGTTTTATTCCCACTGGCAGGAGAAGGGAAATGCTGTGGTACCACTGGCAGGAGAAGGGGAATGTTTTATTCCAACTGGCAGGAGAAGGGGAATGTTTTAGTCCCACTGGCAGGAGAAGGGGAATGCTGTGGTACCACTGGCAGGAGAAGGGGAATGCTGTGGTACCACTGGCAGGAGAAGGGGAATGCTGTGGTACCACTGGCAGGAGAAGGGGAATGCTGTGGTACCACTGGCAGGAGAAGGGGAATGCTGTGGTACCACTGGCAGGAGAAGAGGAATGTTTTATTCCCACTGGCAGGAGAAGAGGAATGTTTTATTCCCACTGGCAGGAGAAGGGGAATGTTGTGGTACCACTGGCAGGAGAAGGGGAATGTTTTAGTCCCACTGGCAGGAGAAGAGGAATGTTTTATTCCCACTGGCAGGAGAAGGGGAATGTTTTATTCCCACTGGCAGGAGAAGGGGAATGTTGTGGTACCACTGGCAGGAGAAGGGGAATGCTGTGGTACCACTGGCAGGAGAAGGGGAATGTTTTATTCCCACTGGCAGGAGAAGGGGAATGTTGTGGTACCACTAGGAGTAGTTCAAGTCACTGTGTAGAGAGTAAATACTTTGTCTATGGATAAATAATAGTAAAAACAACCTCTATTATTTGTAACATATATTTATGGGGTAAGTAGGTCATTTATTGATACTTGCAGGGTGCTCAGAATAAAGTCTTTATTGGTATTTGATCTTTTGTCAGGCATCACCGGGTATAATGGCCAATCCCTTCGCTGCTGATATAGGAAGAAAGAACAGTATGGAAAGTATTTCTTCTATTGATCGAGACATGAGTCCAGAAGAGATGGAGCAGATACAGAAGGTGAGAAGGACTTGTTCTGATCCAGTGTAACTCACCTCCTCTGTGTGTGTAGCTACATGAGTTGGGGGGTCCTGTGCGGATTATGTAGTTAAATGACGGGGGTGACTCTCGTCCCTGACAGGAGATGGAGATGGTGAGAGAGGCGACACAGTGGGAGAGAGAGGACATGGAGAAAGTGGTGAGACAGTATTTGGGGGCATCAGTCCATATCAGTCGTATATTACATGTGTCACTGGTTATCAGCAAACATGTCTGTGTTTCCTGTAGTCTTCAGTGCACCCCCATCTGTCTGTCCCCCTGGTATTCCACTTACTGCAGGAGGGTCATTTAGTGCCACTCTCTCTTCCATTGCAAGGGAAGTAATGAGCTTTGTATAAGGAGCAGCGTAAGTGAATAAATATCAGGGCCTATAAAAGCTTCAGACATGGCAGCTCATTGGTCTGTGTATGGTGCCATCAGATGCGCCTGAACAATCAATATCCGCCTGAAAATCATCCAAGTGTCACTTTCCTGTTGGATGAAGAATTGTTTGTGCCGGCCCTCCAGCGTCCCACAGCATAGACTGCTCCTCCAGCTGCTCACCCAAGGCCCAAACAATTGGATCATAGTAACATAGTAAGTAAGGTTGAAAAAAGACACACGTCCATCAAGTTCAACCTTTTTACTCAGACCAATCAGACCAATTCAATTTGGTGAGCTTGTCCCATGAGCAGATCTTTATGTTTTTGGGATTAATACTCTCCCCTGAGCTGCTAGGGGGGCACACGACTCATAGAGGGGACACGATCCTGCTGATAGGTGCTGGGGGGCAAATGTATGAATATGATAGGCTGCTGATTAGTGATTCGCAGGCAGAGGGGACACAGGCTACAGCCCACGGCCCACAAACTTAGTGTGTAAGTCTTACCTGAGGGGTGTAAGGATTCCCTTCATCTTCAGCCCCTTCATCATCATCATCATCATTATTCCTTCTCCTCCCTGTATTCTTCTACAGTGTCCTCCCACCATCCTCTCCCTCATATCCCCCCCATCCCTGGCTCCTCCCCTTTCCTCTCCCTGTGCTAACTGTGCTCTCTCCCTGTCTCCCGTGCCTGGGTGCATGGCTTTGGGTGCCTTTGGGTTGTTCTGACTGTCGTGTCCGTGGGAAGGAGCGGATCCGTAGGGAGCGAGAGGAGGCCACCAGACTCCTAGAGGAGGAGACCAAGGTGAGAGGCTGCTGGTGGGGGAGGTGCTGGGGGAGGAGCCTAGAGTTGCTCTCGCTTTGCTTCTTGCTCCCCTTTCCTGCCAAATTGTCCCCCATCTGCCCCTTCTGTCTGGGCCTTTTCACCTCGGCCCCATTCATGAGGGAGGGACAATATACGGGCAGACTGGCTGAATGTATTGGCCCCGTATAGTTGGTCATGTGGGGGCCCCACTACTTCCAACCACTGAATGCAAAACATTAGAGCAGTTACAGGGCTGGGGAAATAATTGAACTCCAGAGGCCGTAACCAATCAGATCATAGAATATGTAAGAGCTCCACCTCTTTGTGCATCGGGCCCCTGGAAGGGCCACATGTGATAGGGAGCTGCTCTGGTAACCTTCTATTCACAGCTGTGTGTTTAACCATATCACTGCCTGGGGAAAAGGAAGATAAGAGTTCTGATTGGTCCACCAGGCATCAGGCTTTAAAGGACAAGTCCCAGCAAAATCCTATGGGATGTTGGGTCACCCACCCTGACTGACATTTCCCTCTGATTGCAGAATTATAGCTCGGAGCCTCAGAAGCTGGACTATAAGACCCTGGCAGCACTACCCGCTGGTGGGCAGGACATAGGAGCCTGGGTAAGTGGCAGTTTTGTGATTGGGCGGCAGGTGAATAAAGAATTCCACGCGCTGCATTGTCCAATAGGAATTCATCTGAAATGCAGTTATAGAGCTGCAGTTTGGCACAAATGAATGCTGTTGCTATAGAAACCTTCCCATATGGCAGTTACCAGCTGCTGATTGGCCAGTGGGGCATATGCCCTGTATTTGTGGTCAAATACCATGTTCCATTTATATCTCCCTGGTACGAACATGGCATTGGCTATGGAACCAAGTGTACCATGGGTAATTGCTAGGGACAAACAGTTCACTCAGTCATTGATCAGTTATTGCACCTCTGGGTGAAAGGGAGTTGCTGGGCTGGGAGACTGGCACTCCAGGTTACGGGGAGTTGCATCTCTCTCCTGCTCTTTCCTCCCTGCAATTCCATTCTCACTGAAGGACCACTGTCCAGAAAGGGGTGTGGGTGTGTGTAATTGGGCACTTCCTTAGTTGGGTGTGAGGATGTGACATACATCAGACTGGCATTCACCCTGTGTGCCCAGGGCCAGCAGGACATTGGGTGGCTACGGGCTGCGGGCACATTCAGCTCTGCACAGCACTCCTTAGTACACCACTTCATTGTACACCCCTCCATTGTTCACCCCTCCATTGTACAGCACTGCATTGTACACCCCTCAATTGTACGTCTCTCCATTGTATGCCCCTCCATTGTACACCCCTCTATTGTACAGCACTCCATTGTACAGCACTGAATTGTACACCCCTCCATTGTACAGCACTGAATTGTACACCCCTCCATTGTACAGCACTGCATTGTACACCCCTCCATTGTACAGCACTGAATTGTACACCCCTCCATTGTACAGCACTGAATTGTACACCCCTCCATTGTACAGCACTGAAATGTACACCCCTCCATTGTACAGCACTGAATTGTACACCCCTCCATTGTACAGCACTGAATTGTACACCCCTCCATTGTACACCCCTCTATTGTACAGCACTCCATTGTACAGCACTGAATTGTACACCCCTCCATTGTACAGCACTGAATTGTACACCCCTCCATTGTACAGCACTGCATTGTACACCCCTCCATTGTACAGCACTGAATTGTACACCCCTCCATTGTACAGCACTGAATTGTACACCCCTCCATTGTACAGCACTGAAATGTACACCCCTCCATTGTACAGCACTGAATTGTACACCCCTCCATTGTACAGCACTGAATTGTACACCCCTCCATTGTACAGCACTGAAATGTACACCCCTCCATTGTACAGCACTGAATTGTACACCCCTCCATTGTACAGCACTGAAATGTACACCCCTCCATTGTACAGCACTGCATTGTACACCCCTCCATTGTACAGCACTGAAATGTACACCCCTTCATTGTAAAGCACTGCATTGTACAGCACTGAAATGTACACCCCTTCATTGTAAAGCACTGCATTGTACAGCACTGAAATGTACACCCCTCCATTGTACAGCACTGAATTGTACACCCCTCCATTGTACAGCACTGAAATGTACACCCCTCCATTGTACAGCACTGCATTGTACACCCCTCCATTGTACAGCACTGAATTGTACACCCCTTCATTGTAAAGCACTGCATTGTACAGCACTGAAATGTACACCCCTTCATTGTAAAGCACTGCATTGTACAGCACTGAAATGTACACCCCTCCATTGTACAGCACTGAATTGTACACCCCTCCATTGTACAGCACTGAAATGTACACCCCTCCATTGTACAGCACTGAATTGTACACCCCTCCATTGTACAGCACTGAAATGTACACCCCTCCATTGTACAGCACTGAAATGTACACCCCTTCATTGTAAAGCACTGCATTGTACAGCACTGAAATGTACACCCCTCCATTGTACAGCACTGAATTGTACACCCCTCCATTGTACAGCACTGCATTGTACACCCCTCCATTGTACAGCACTGCATTGTACACCCCTCCATTGTACAGCACTGCATTGTACACCCCTCCATTGTACAGCACTGCATTGTACACCCCTCCATTGTACAGCACTGCATTGTACACCCCTCCATTGTACAGCACTGCATTGTACACCCCTCCATTGTACAGCACTGAATTGTACACACACACACACACACACAGAGCTCTAGCCCAGGAGCAGAGAAGTGCTGGAGAATGCCCTGCATGCTGGGTTTGCTTGGAGATGGTCACATGTAGGAGATTGTGTGGCCCTGGTGACAGCACTTACAGTGTTGGCTAGCACTATTGGGTGATGGTTGCCACTGGATATAGTGTGACAATGGGGGGAGGGCAGACGTGAAACCGTTGCACTAATTGTAGCTTCTCCTCTGTATAAATATTGAGCGTGGCACTGACATTGTGATGGTGTCGCACACACAGGACTGAGATGCCAGTGAGATGTCTCTGCTGGGCACAGGGAGTAATGGCACAGGGAGTAATGGCACAGGGAGTAATGGCACAGGGAGTAATGGCACAGGGAGTAATGGCACAGGGAGTAATGGCACAGGGAGTAATGGCACAAGGAATGTGGTGAATTCCCTGGAATGCCGGTGCTATTCTTGTGTCTGGCTCACAGCTGTCATTCCAGTCCCTCTGATTCACACGCTGGGGCCCTCCTCCTCCTCCTCCTCCTCACACTATTTTAGGAGACACTTGTTGTGCCCAGGCTTCCATTGTAAGTTTGGGACTCTTCACTCTCAACCCACCAAGCACTGAGACCTGTGAGTATTTCTACCCCAGATACCCCCCAGGGAGACATAGGGATTTATTATTTATTACCCCATGTTGCCCTCCTTTGTGTAGCTCATAATACCCCAGATACCCCCAGGCACTTCTTTTCTACCCCATGTTGCCCTCCTTTGTGTAGCTCTTAATACCCCAGATACCCCCAGAAAGGTAATGGGACCTGTGTGAACCACTTCCTGCCCTTAATGCCCCTGTGATTTCTTTCACTCTTCCTTTTTGCCCCCCAATATCATCCCACTTTCTGGAGTTTGTGTGCCCCTCCTTGGTGCCCATTACTGGTGCCTCTCTCTCTCCCTATTCCACAGCCAAACTCTCGTCTGCCCCACAGTGATGCCCCCGCACATGTGACATTAGTGGGAGATGGGCATCTGGGCAAATGCAGAGGGAAGATGCTGCAGAGCCATTTTCTTCTTTTATATGAATAAAAGGCTCATTTATATCTATTTATATCTAACTCACATTTCTTATCCACCACCTCAATTGTTCTTCTAGAATCTGAGCGTCAGCTCTGCAACCCACATATTGCTTTAGGAATAGTTAGGCTGCACGGAGGGAAAACCAGCAGTATAGGGGCCAAATGTGTCCTGTTTAACAATCACTGCTGGGGCCTGTAACCCTATCATTGCCCATAGAAGAAAAAGACATCAGCACTTGTATAGTGAGTGAGCAGCACATTGGTCTTTTTATTATCAGTGTATCAGGTGCCCCTATTTATAATCATGGGGGAGTGTAATGCCTGTACTGAATATTATGTTATTCTCTGTCCTCTTATTGCCTTTGGTTTCTCTCCTTTTTCATGGTTTTATCCACTCCTTCCTTTTCCCCCTGCCATTTGTATCTGTACCCCTTCCTGATTGTTACCTACTCCTGGTGTCCCCCTTTCCTCTCTCTGACCCCTTCCTGGTGTCCAATTTCCTCTCTCTCTCTCTCTGACCCCTTCCTGGTGTCCCCCTTTCCTCTCTGACCCCCTTCCTGTGCCCATTTCCTCTCTCTCTGATCCCCTTCCTGGTGCATGTTGTTCCTGTGTGATTACCTGGTGCGTTATATTCCCTTTCCCCTCCTGTGTCCATCTTGCAGCTCCCTCTGGGAATGGAATCTTCCAGCTCTTCCCCTGTGCCCGTGGCTCTGGTACACCCCGTTTCTGCAGTTGTAGCCAATGAGCCGACCTTGCACCCCGTTTCCCCAGTGGAGTCTCCGCTCCCCACCATTCAGCCTAGTCCTGTGGCTGAGCCCGGGGCCCCTGTCAGTAGCGCAGAGCCAGATGAGGTGCTAGTGGACTGTCAGCCCCTCCGGTTCAGTGAGAACCCATTCATTGTGGCTAACAAGAAGCGGGCGGGGGCAAGTGGAGCTAGCCTGAGTGGGCCTCCTACTGGCTACGGCAGCGCTGGGGAGTTGAAGACAACAGTTTACTACAAGAAGGCAAGCGACACGTGTGTTTGTGCACTCATGTTGTCTCTACGTGTGGAGCATGTATATTGCGTGTATATATCACGTGTGGGCACTCTCACAGGGACACAGCCTGGTACCCAGGACACCCTCTCCAGCCCGGGCACCTCATTTCATGGGCAGATGTTGGCATGAGACTGTGCATGTTAGTGGGTATGGGGCAATTATTCAAGTCATAGAGGTAGTGCCTTGCCTTTAGCCTGCCCATCTGTATCTGTGCCCCCTCTGCTGCCAATATACCATTTACTTACATTGTGACACAAGTCCACCCCGAGCCCCCGCAACTCGCCATCGCTTATATAGAACTCACTCACCCACATACCTACCTACCTACCTAGTGACTAGCTGATCCCATTAGAAACCCGGCCTTCATTTGCCTGAGAAGAGTAAGTTACTACCAGACAGTCCCTAGCCCAGCATTGTGTTACTATAACTCTCTATTTTAACTCTTGCTGAAAAGGCATCTGGCCCTTTCTTATTCCTGTTTCATGTGTCGGCCAGTACAGCCGCTTCATGGAGGGAATGTCGCAGCTCCCTGTAACTGTCACCCTTCCTATAGTGTAACATGGAACCTCCTGGCTATACAACTCATTTGCTGGGCTCCCTGCCATTTGTACCCCACATCCTTGCCTTTATTTGTGGGACCCTTGATTGCAACTGTTACACCCCCTTCTCTCTTATGGTCAGGGTCTGTGTAACAGTCTGCCTCACTATTTACCAACAGCGAAAAATCTGAGGGATTCTGAGAGTTGTAGTTAAGCAACAGCTGGAGCTTTGCAGGTGGGATTATGAATGACACCCACCAGCACTAGAATGTGTGCCCTGAGCTGGCTGCTTGCATGCGCCTTCTCTCCTCTCTGTTCTGTAGCATGATCCCCCCATACACTGTGTGCTGTGTCTCAAGATGCAGGGAGTAGTAGTTCTGTAGCATGATCCCCCCATACACTGTGTGCTGTGTCTCAAGATGCAGGGAGTAGTAGTTCTGTAGCATGATCCCCCCCATACACTGTGTGCCCTGTAGGCTTGGGGAGGGCAAGTGACTGGTGTGTCAGGCTGCAGGGAGTTGTAGTTGTACAGCAGTATATATTTAGAAGAAGCCGAGGGTCTCAGGTCAGTAGATAAATATGAAAGGAATTCCTGGTGTTGGAATGTGGGCTCAGATATGGGGGGCTATTTATAGGGCGGGGAGTGTGGCTGACGGGAGTTGCTGCAGGTTTGTATAAAGGTAATGATATGAAATGATAAGAGGGGCTGCCTGTGTATAATGGGGGCGTGTGGCTGGAGCCCCCGGGGAGTCTATTCTGTGTTTGGGGGTAACACGTGTATCTGTATGTCTGTCCCTCTTCCCCTGTCTGTATGTCATTTATGGGGGAGGGGTGGAATGTTTCTTGTACATGGGAATGTATGGAATGTGCCTAAATAAGGGCATCTCCTCTCATTGGTGCCTGATATTAACCTGACAGGTGCCAGTCTGAGCAACTGCCCTACAGCCTGGTATATATATATATATATGTAACTGCCAGTCTGAGCAACTGCCCCCAACACTGCCCTACAGCCTGGTGTGTGTGTGTGTGTGTGTGTGTATATATATATATATATATATAACCTGTTCCAATGAGTATCCGCACTCCAATGCACTCTGATGGAGTTTTCTTCTGCTGGGGTGCACGGTTAAAATGTATATATTCGAATTCTGCGAAGAACCAGCACTCCCATATGTAAAAAGTAACTTTTTTATTTCTGTTGCATTCCAACGTTTCGGTCCCTATTGGGACCTTTCTCAAGGATCTTGAGAAAGGTCCCAATAAGGACCGAAACGTTGGAATGCAACAGAAATAAAAAAGTTACTTTTTACATATGGGAGTGCTGGTTCTTCGCAGAATTCGAATATATATATATATATATATGTGTGTGTGTGTAAGTGCCAGTGTAGCCGCCGTTACATTTATGTTTGTCATTTCATGGTGCAGCTCACACCCCTGCCTGTGTCCCATGCCAGTCCCATATAATATATATGTACTATAATAATTCTTCTTACCCCCCCCCCTCGGATTCTCTCAAGTGCCCCTGAGACTATTTATAGCCCTGAGCAGGTGCCAATTCTCATGTCCTATAAATGATAACATTCTGCTTGACCTCTTGACTCTTCCCACTGACCCCTGACCCTTCCCAGGACTTCCTGGTCCCACTGCAGCCTCCTGTTTTGTCCCTGACTCCCCTGCAGCCAATCAGCAGTCAGTGTAAGACGGCGCTGCCCAAAAGCAACATGGGGATCAGTCAGTAGATCTCAAGTCACTATCAATAAACAGCTTGTCTGGATCACTCTCCTGCTTCATTATTTTCATTCACATATTTATTATGTTAAAGTGATAGTGACACATTCCCATTAAAATCATATCATTGTGTGTCAGTATCAAGTACTTGTGCCACCCGAAAATTGAAAATCTGACCTCTGACACTACTTCTACTTTACTTCAATGATGCTGGGCTGGGGGCGGAGACATTCTTCCATAGGCTGATTACGAATGAAAACAGGACTTTAGCCTATGGAAGGATGGCTCCGCCCCCAGCCCAGCATCATTGAAGTAAAGTAGAAGTAGTGTGAGAGGTCAGATTTTCAATTTTCGGGTGGCACAAGTACTTGTTAATGACACACAATCATATGATTTTTATAGGAATGTGTCACTGTCACTTTAAGGCACATAAGAACTAGATGTTATATTTAACCATTTACATTTCAGTATTTAACTAATTGTTTCCATGGAACAGAATTGTAACTGATATTATGGATGTAGATCATATTGGGAGACATCACTAAATGTAGATCCCGTATTAGTAAAGTCTGGGCTCTCCTGATTTATGGATATGATTTGTCCTGTGCAAGCGTGTGTGGGGGGGGCATATGAAACTTTGAGGTGCAGGAGGGATATTGTTTTTGTGTAAATATGACCACGTGTTGTTGTGTTTGCTCAGCGTATGATTAAGTACCACTAGGCACGAAACGCGTAAGGCTCTTTGCTGTGATGTTTTTTGCTTAATAAATACTTTTTTACCGCATCAACTTGTGCAGTGAGCTCCGCATTGTACCAGCCTTTTTCTATTTTGCACCAGGGATATTGCTGTGTCAGCAGATATAATGTTTAGCTAAAATCCTCCTTTTTCTCCCCAAAACTGTAACAAGACTGTAACTGGAACAAGACTGTAACAAGCAATGGCAGGTGGGAGACTAAAAGAGATTGTGAGTCCAGCAGATTTCAGGGTACAACATGCAGTAACACTAGGGAAGCCCCTTCATGTATAACAATATTGTACCCCCTTTTTACTCTTTGTGGGGTGTAAGATCAGATACACAGACATCTGTGGGTCCTGCCATACTGATTCCCCAGCTCTGTCTCTTCTACTCTGTGTCCCATACAGTCAGTGTTCTTCTCCCCCCCATTAACAATTGTGGTTGTTCCCTAACCTGCGGCTCTTCTCATTGTACAGACTCCCCCTGGAGACCCCTCAGTTGCCACAGCCAAAAAAGAAGCCGCCTGTTCCCCCAGCACTCAGCAGGTAAGGGCACAATCATGTTTGACATATGTCTGACTGGTAAAACATGTGGGTATTGGGCGGAGTCTCGTGTCTGTCTGGCACATGTGTGGGTATTGGGCGGAGTCTCGTGTCTGTCTGGCACATGTGTGGGTATTGGGCGGAGTCTCGTGTCTGACTGGCACATGTGTGGGTATTGGGCGGAGTCTCGTGTCTGACTGGCACATGTGTGGGTATTGGGAAGAGTCTAATATTTGTGTGAGCTCAGTGTGCCCCCCCCCACAGAGGCCACATTCACTACTACTTGTAGTGCCCCAGGTGACCCGGGCCAAACACTTTGGCCCCCGTGCATCAGTGCCTAAACATGCACAACCAAGGGTGCACAAACACACTCGCTTTTTACTGGGGTAACACTTGCAGGACTAGGGGTGGGCTGTTACATGCCCGGAGCCCCCAAGTTTTGTGCCTCCAACTAGTCCCGGCTCTGCAGCTTGTGTCTCATGGACATTACTGGTCACTGTCAGAAGCCTGTGCTGTGTATGGTAGTCACAAGCCACAAGATGGTCCATTTGGCTTTCATTGTGTTGCCTTTCTGACTCCTCCACTGATCAGAGACTGGGGGTGTGTTACTAGAGAATGGTGGGGGGCACGGGGGAGGAACATAAAGTTGTATAAAACATAAGATATTCAGTATCCCTATACCAACGGCTTGTGTTCTGAATCATGTGTACGGCAGGGGCCACTATTAGTCATGTTTATACGAGTCAGTGATGGGGGTGTCACATGGTATTTGTGGGGGTGCAGTTGTTGTGTGGCTACCAGACCCCTGATTGCCCAGCACACGGCCCCTCTGCTCACTGGTTAGAGCTAAAGCTTTATAATCAGCTGTTCCCATTACATGTATGATGGGGTTGGTTCATACATGAAGATGCAGCGTGGTGCTTCCTTATGTGCCTTCTGTTAGCCCCGCCCTCTTCTGTTAGCCCCGCCCACTTCTGTTAGTCCCACCCTCTGCACTATGTTGCCATTGGCTCCTTTGTATGTAGGAGAATGTTATGTGCCCCTCTCATTATTCTGTACTGATTTAGCCCCCAGTTTAACCCTATTTTATTCCTTTCAGGCCTCCATTAACTTCCTGACTCAGGAGGAGAGCCGGCCAGTAGGTGTTTGATTCATAAGTAACGCTCACACTAATATACACCTGTATATACACCTGTATTCTCTATATATACACCTGTATATTCTCATTCATTCTCTCTCTCTCTCTCTCTCTCTCTCTCTA
The DNA here is from genome assembly GCA_038501925.1 of Xenopus petersii. Classification (NCBI taxonomy): domain Eukaryota; kingdom Metazoa; phylum Chordata; class Amphibia; order Anura; family Pipidae; genus Xenopus; species Xenopus petersii. The sequence goes on along the minus strand of CM076683.1, from coordinate 143,668,391 downwards.
CACCTGTATTCTCTATATATACACCTGTATGGGACTCACCTCTTCTCTCTCATGTACCCACCCACCTGCCCTTCTTTCCCTTTCCTCCCCACTATTCTTTCTATTGTTTGTACCCCGTAACCCAGACACAGCCCGGGGTGATCAAGTCTCTGCCTCTGGTGCATGTGACCCATGTCTCCCCACTAAACTCCTCTTGGCAGCAGCACAGGACCCCCCAAAGTCCAGTAAGTGACCCTAATCCTATAGGTGGCACTTGTGTAGCTACTACTTCTGACACTTTACTGTCACTTCTCTCTGCATCTCCCCTTAGGCTCCACCCCTTATCCCCGAAGATGGCTTCCCCACCAATGCCAAGCAGGCGTATAAAACCTACGCAGCCCTCCCCTCTACACATCCCAGCCTGGAGCAACAGGTACCCCCGACTTTGTGTGGCCCCCACATTCAGAGAATGTATCTGCTGCAGGGAAACTTCAAGTTGGCCCCAGTCTGCCAGTTCTCTGTTGGCCAGTATTGGCCTGTGTGTGACCTTGTTGTGTACGGGGGGCTAGAGGGAAAACTCCTACTTCTGCATAGAGCTCTGTTATCTGCTCAACTAAACCCAAAACTTGTGTTCCTATGAGTACTATACACTTCATATTCACTCTGTTTCTACAAGTTTCTGACATAACCGTTTTACAGCTATAACTAATAATAATAATAATTATATAATTATAACTGCCCCGTATTAACGTCTTAAACTGCCAGGAGTCCAGTAGTAATAAAAATAAAAGTGCTTTAAAGTAATGAAAATATCGTGTAGTGTCGCCCTGCACTGGTAACACTGATCTGTTTGCTTCAGAAACACTACTATAGTTTATATAAACAAGCTGCTGTGTAGCTGCCCCCATGGCTATACAGCAGCTTGTTTATATAAACTATAGTAGTACTTATCTGTTATCTACTGTGTATCCTGTGCTTGAATGGCTGCCCCCATGGCTATACAGCAGCTTGTTTATATAAACTATAGTAGTACTTATCTGTTATCTACTGTGTATCCTGTGCTTGAATGGCTGCCCCCATGGCTACACAGCAGCTTGTTTATATAAACTATAGTAGTATTTATCTATCTACTGTGTATCCTGTGCTTGAATGGCTGCCCCCATGGCTACACAGCAGCTTGTTTATATAAACTATAGTAGTACTTATCTGTTATCTACTGTGTATCCTGTGCTTGAATGGCTGCCCCCATGGCTACACTGCAGCTTGTTTATATAAACTATAGTAGTACTTATCTGTTATCTACTGTGTATCCTGTGCTTGAATGGCTACCCCCATGGCTACACAGCAGCTTGTTTATATAAACTATAGTAGTATTTATCTGTTATCTACTGTGTATCCTGTGCTTGAATGGCTGCCCCATGGGTACACAGCAGCTTGTTTATATAAACTATAATAGTACTTATCTGTTATCTACTGTGTATCCTGTGCTTGAATGGCTGCCCCCATGGTTACACAATAGCTTGTTTATATAAACTATAGTAGTGTTTCTGAACCAACCACATAAGTTTTACCAGTGCAGGGCAACACAGCATATTACTTTAAAACACTTCCATGTTTTGATGTTACTGTTCCTTTAAGAGCCTTCAACTGCCAGGAGCTTGGTATTAACAGCCTTAAACTGCCAGGAGCCCGATATGAACAGCACTAAACTGGCAGGAGCCTGGTATTAACAGCCTTTAACTGCCAGGAGTCCATTATCAACAGCCTTTAACTGCCAGGAGTCCGGTATCAACAGTCTTAAAACTGCCAGACGCCTGGTTTTAACAGCCCTAAACTGCCAGTAGCCCGATATTAACAACCCTAAACTGCCAGGAGCCCAATATTAACAGCCTTAAACTGCCAGGAATGCTGAATGCTAACAGGCCACAATCAGATCAGATCACAAAGCAGATCATTATTTCTGTGGCACCTGGTGTTGCTTCCTGGTCATACACCTCTATTCTAGGCATCGGCTGATTGGCTGAGCCTTGCAGTAATATGTCCAACAATGATCCTGTGCCTCAATGTACCCACTCAGCTGTTTCCCCTCTTACTAACAGGACCCCGGCACTTCTCGGACCCCTGACTGGACCAGCACCAACATTGAGGTGAGTGTGGGAGGGGAGAAAGGCAGTGATGTAACAAGTACAGGACCTGTTATACAGAATGCTCTGGACCTGGGGTTTTCTGGTTAACGGTTCTTTCCGTAATTTGGATCCTCATACCTTAAGTCTACTAGAAAAATCATATAAACATTAAATAAAGCCAATAGGCTGGTTTTGCTTCCAATAGGGATTAATTATATCTTAGTTGGGATCAAGTACAAGCTACTGTTTTATTATTACACAGAAAAGGGAAATTGTTTTTAAACATTTGGATAATTTCATTATAATGGAGTCTATGGGAGACGGCCTTTCTGTAATTTGGAACTTTCTGGATAACGGGTTTCCGGATAACATATCTCATACCTGGGATTGCACCATATTCAGCTGAATCTGAGCAATATTTTTTTTTATCAGGATTCAGCCAAATCCAAGATCCTGATCAAACCGAATCTGAAGTCTGTATAATTGTTATATAACAATACATCCCTAGATATATTCTATATGAATCTTATTGGGGCTCTCAGTGTGAAACTACTTTCCTATTGGCAGGGTGATTGTCCCCCCGAAACAATCACTTCAATGCAGGCTAACCGCCAAATAATACATCACTGGGTTGTGCCTGACAGTTGCCAAACATTGCAATCAATCTGATACAAATATTAATCAGAATAATAATACAAATAGCTGTGGGTTTAGGCTTCTTTTCCCTGACACACTTGATTCCCGTCTCACCAGTTCTCCCCTGGGGGCTTAGACAGTCCTGAGCAACGTTCCTTCCGAGACCGCCAGAAGTACTTTGAGATGGATGTCAAGCAGCAGGCTGAGAAACCCCCCAAACGTGTGTCTCTGGTGGGGGAAGATGACCTGAGGAAGATGAAGGAAGAGGAAGGTGAGTGGGTGACATTTCATCTTCCCCAACAAACTCCCTCTCTTCATACCTTCTGCCCCCCCCCCCACACACACTTACACTGCCTCTCTCATAGCCCGGAGGATCCAGATGAAGAGAGAGCAGCTCCTCCGAGAAGAGGAAGAGGGCAGTGCAGGAGACGCCAGCCCTCATACAAGGGGACCCAGCACCCCAACAAGTGTCTTTGAGGGAGTTGAGTACAAAATGGAGAGGGTGGATGGAGGCAGCCTCTCCTCTCTCACTGGGTAAGTGTCTCAGCTCTGGGTCAGGAGGAGAACAGGGTGAATATGATCCAGTTTCATGATTGTTCGGTGATCCTCTTGGTGGTGGTCCTCTTGATGATCCTCTTGGTGATCCTCTTGGTGATATGCTTGGTGATCCTCTTGGGGGTCCTCTTGATGATCCCCTTGGTGGTCCTCTTGATGATCCTTTTGGTGATATGCTTGGTGATCCTCTTGGTGGTCCTCTTGATGATCCTCTTGGTGATATGCTTGGTTATCCTCTTGGGGGTCCTCTTGATGATCCCCTTGGTTATACTTGGTGATACTTTGGTGGTCCTCTTGATGATTCTCTTAGTGGTCCTCTTGGTACTGGTGGGCCCGGGCTGTTCGGGTACATAGGCACTGTGCCAGTTTATGAGACCATTTGTACATGTTCCAGGTTCTCTCCCTCGGAATCTCAGAGGAATTCACTGGAAGACTCTTTGCGGATTGAGCAGAGACCCAACTCTATGTCGGGGTGAGATTCTGCTGCTTCCCATATTCCACTCTCTTCCTTCTCTATTCTTGCCCTTTCACTCCAATTATCCCTATTTTCTCCCATCAGGTTGACCCCTGTGTATCCCGGGGGATTGGAGTCTGCCCCACCGGTGCGCACTGTGAAAGCAGAGAAGCGACTGCAGGAACGACTCAGGATGCAGAGCCCCGAGCTCACGGAGCAGGAGAAGCAGTTGTCCCCGGCCGAGCGCAGAGCCCTGCAAGCTGAAAAGAGAGCCATGTGGAGGGCTGCCAGGTGAGACCCCCAACACCAACCTATGGGCTACTGTACATGTGCCACTTGCTACACTTAAGACTTAAGAGACCCCTTCCTCCTAAATGCAGAGAACTCTGCCCATGTTTCCTGCTTCCCTTGTACCCTCTCCCTCCCTCCCTCTCTTTCCTTTCTCTCTCTTCTTTCTTTCCTCTATCTCTTCCTTTATCTCTCTATTCATTTCTTGTAGTTTGTTTCCCCACTGTGGTCCCCATTATCCCTTCTACTTTCTATTGTGCTCTCTCTTCTTTATGTAAACTCCTTTGCTTCCCTGTTTCTCTCTCTCTCTGTCTCTCTCTTTCTCTGTCTCTCTTTGTCTCTCTCTCTCTCTCTCTCTCTCTCTCTCTCTCTCTCTCTCTCTCTCTCTCTCTCTCTTCCCTTCTCCCTTCTTTTCTGCATGTCTCTCAAGCTTCCCCTATCTTTCAGTCTCTCAGTGAAGTCTCTTGATGGTTTTGCTGCCTCTTTCCTCACTATGTGACTGCTTTCTCTCTCTCTCCTGTGCCGTGCCGTTTGGGGGTGCAGCAATATGGAGGACAGCATTAAGCAGTATGAGCTGTCTCTTGCACGGAAGCTGTACCAGTCCCGGCAGAACAAGCCTCAGATCCCTGAGGAGTGCGGAAGGTGTGAGCAGGGGGTGCACATCTATTTAGGGCACAATTTGCACAACTGACCCCCCACTTTGTGTCCCAGTACTAGGAGAAGGCATGGACACACCTACATGAACATTGACATGCCAATCTTACAGCTATGGCCATGTATTGGGGACACTTGCCCTGCATCCCCCCTTCTGCACGTAAGAACCCCCCCCCCCGCATGAGACCCCTCCCGCGGCCTGTGAGCCGGATGAACAACCTCCTACCTGGACAAGTGCATCCTTCATCCTCCTGCTCAAAGTCATTCCCTCGTTGCTACTCACACACTTACTCGCACATACACACACACACACACATATATATATACACACAGACACATATACACACAGACACATATACACACAGACACATATACACACAGACACATATACACACAGACACATATACACACAGACACATATACACACAGACACATATACACACAGACACATATACACACACATATATATATATACACACACATATATATATATACACACACATATACACACACCACACACATATATATATATATATACACACACACACACACACACACACACACACACACAGCAGCAATTGTCACACACTGCCAGTTGTTGCTCTATTTGTGGGTTGTCATGCTCTCACTACTGTGATGCTGCACTTGATGTTGCCTGTGCCTTGGGGTCGCTCACATACTACATGTCATTGGGTATAGTACATATATAGTACATATATAGTACATGCCCTGGAGAGAGAACAGACTGATGCCACTTCTCTCCTAGTGCTGCCTGGCAACGCTTGTATCGTTAGAAACAATGTCTGTCTCATTAATGTTCCTATATATCTATATAAATATATCTATCTATATAACTCCCAACCAAGATTTCACCCAGTTACAGAGCTGTGATACTCCTGCTCCTGGGCTGCTCTCTTTCCCATGGTCATGCAGCAGTTTCTCCCTGGAGAGGACCTCATATTGGATCCTTTTACCCTGGCAATGGAAAGAGAGCAGTCCCATGGGAAGGGCTGGGGGGGGGCAGATTCACTTGCCCAGGGCTTTGTCTCTGTTCTGTGCAGGAGCGCTGGGTGCCTGGATGGTATTGGGTGAGGGGTATAATAATGTCATAAAGAAAACAGTGAATATTTGGTGGCCCCATGTGGACTGGCAGCTACAGGAGCTTCTATTGACATGTGATTTATGCACCAGAACTTGCCTCCCAGCCTGCAAAGCACAAATAGGAGTCAGGAGGGGGGGCAATATACTGCTCAAGAGCCACTGGCTGGGGGCCTATTCCCAACTCAGAGGCTTCTCTAGCCTTGTGCTTAGATACATGTTGTATTGGGTGGGGGGCAAGAGTAAAGAGGGCAACTACTGTGCCCCACAGACAGAACGAGGGGGTCGTGGCTTCATATACATTTGCCTCAGTTAAAGTACAGGGAGAGCAGAGGGGAATGTCCCCCACCTCTTTAATGAAGCAATGGCCCTTTAAATAAAATATTACCTTATTGGGCCGAGCTGCACAAGATTGAAAGGCTTCTACTTTGCTCTTGTCTCTGTAACAGACTGGCTCCTGCATGCCACGTCTCATTGGTGGAATAAATATCACTCTGCTATGTACGCTGCTTCTCATTGGCTTTTGACTTCCTGCCCCACCCCTTCTCTTGTATGTTTCCAACTTGTTCACGTTCTAGCTCCGCCCCTCTCTCACCTTTTTCCAATTTACTTTTGCATCTCTCCTTTCCCATCCTCATCTTGTCTTGCCCCCCGCCCTGCAGCCTGAGCCCCTCTGTCAGTCTGTTCCTCTCACTGCACTGCTGGTTCTCCCTCAGGATGAAGTCTCTGGAGCAGGACGCACTGAAGGCTCAGATGATGATTGCGCAGTCCAAGGACAGCCGCAAATGTAGCACCCTGGATCAACTGGCCGAGTCCCCTGCACCCACACCATCACCCACCCCACTGGAAGGTATTTGTCCTGCCATAAATACACCAGGGCTAGGGGGCGCCACTGTACCTAATGTTCATCTCTTGCTTTGCTCTCTCACTAGATTACAGCCCCCGGCTACTGACATCTCCAGGGCGACTGGTGAGTAAAGGAAAAGCAAAGATGGCGTCTGGGTGGGATGGAGCGTTGGCTTAAGATCAGGAGGGAACTCTAGGCTTGCCCTGCTTACAAGACTTCTATGGGCAGAACCTACAGGGGAGTCTGGTAATTGCAGAGATTGTTAGTTCTGCCAGGGATTGGGGGCAGGGAATGGACAATAAGGTCTTGCCTGCTGTTCCTTCGGCTTCTCACTCTTCTTCTCTCTGCTTCTCTTTCCCTTCCTTTATTCTTCTCTTTCCCTTCATTTATTCTTCTCTCTGCTTCTCTTTCCCTTCCTTTATTCTTCTCTCTGCTTCTCTTTCCCTTCCTTTATTCTTCTCTCTGCTTCTCTTTCCCTTCATTTATTCTTCTCTCTGCTTCTCTTTCCCTTCCTTTATTCTTCTCTTTCCCTTCCTTTATTCTTCTCTCTGCTTCTCTTTCCCTTCCTTTATTCTTCTCTCTGTTTCTCTTTCCCTTCCTTTATTCTTCTCTCTGCTTCTCTTTCCCTTCATTTATTCTTCTCTCTGCTTCGCTTTCCCTTCCTTTATTCTTCTTTCCCTTCCTTTATTCTTCTCTTTCCCTTCCTTTATTCTTCTCTGCTTCTCTTTCCCTTCATTTATTCTTCTCTCTGCTTCTCTTTCCCTTCCTTTATTCTTCTCTTTCCCTTCCTTTATTCTTCTCTTTCCCTTCCTTTATTCTTCTCTTTCCCTTCCTTTATTCTTCTCTTTCCCTTCCTTTATTCTTCTCTTTCCCTTCCTTTATTCTTCTCTCTGCTTCTCTTTCCCTTCATTTATTCTTCTCTCTGCTTCTCTTTCCCTTCCTTTATTCTTCTCTCTGCTTCTCTTTCCCTTCATTTATTCTTCTCTCTGCTTCTCTTTCCCTTCCTTTATTCTTCTCTCTGCTTCTCTTTCCCTTCATTTATTCTTCTCTCTGCTTCTCTTTCCCTTCCTTTATTCTTCTCTTTCCCTTCCTTTATTCTTCTCTCTGCTTCTCTTTCCCTTCCTTTATTCTTCTCTCTGCTTCTCTTTCCCTTCCTTTATTCTTCTCTCTGCTTCTCTTTCCCTTCCTTTATTCTTCTCTTTCCCTTCCTTTATTCTTCTCTCTGCTTCTCTTTCCCTTCCTTTATTCTTCTCTCTGCTTCTCTTTCCCTTCCTTTATTCTTCTCTCTGCTTCTCTTTCCCTTCCTTTATTCTTCTCTCTGCTTCTCTTTCCCTTCCTTTATTCTTCTCTCTGCTTCTCTTTCCCTTCCTTTATTCTTCTCTTTCCCTTCCTTTATTCTTCTCTCTGCTTCTCTTTCCCTTCCTTTATTCTTCTCTCTGCTTCTCTTTCCCTTCCTTTATTCTTCTCTCTGCTTCTCTTTCCCTTCATTTATTCTTCTCTCTGCTTCGCTTTCCCTTCCTTTATTCTTCTTTCCCTTCCTTTATTCTTCTCTTTCCCTTCCTTTATTCTTCTCTGCTTCTCTTTCCCTTCATTTATTCTTCTCTCTGCTTCTCTTTCCCTTCCTTTATTCTTCTCTTTCCCTTCCTTTATTCTTCTCTTTCCCTTCCTTTATTCTTCTCTTTCCCTTCCTTTATTCTTCTCTTTCCCTTCCTTTATTCTTCTCTTTCCCTTCCTTTATTCTTCTCTTTCCCTTCCTTTATTCTTCTCTCTGCTTCTCTTTCCCTTCCTTTATTCTTCTCTTTCCCTTCCTTTATTCTTCTCTCTGCTTCTCTTTCCCTTCCTTTATTCTTCTCTCTGCTTCTCTTTCCCTTCCTTTATTCTTCTCTCTGCTTCTCTTTCCCTTCATTTATTCTTCTCTCTGCTTCGCTTTCCCTTCCTTTATTCTTCTTTCCCTTCCTTTATTCTTCTCTTTCCCTTCCTTTATTCTTCTCTGCTTCTCTTTCCCTTCATTTATTCTTCTCTCTGCTTCTCTTTCCCTTCCTTTATTCTTCTCTTTCCCTTCCTTTATTCTTCTCTTTCCCTTCCTTTATTCTTCTCTTTCCCTTCCTTTATTCTTCTCTTTCCCTTCCTTTATTCTTCTCTCTGCTTCTCTTTCCCTTCCTTTATTCTTCTCTCTGCTTCTCTTTCCCTTCCTTTATTCTTCTCTCTGCTTCTCTTTCCCTTCCTTTATTCTTCTCTCTGCTTCTCTTTCCCTTCCTTTATTGTTCTCTCTGCTTCTCTTTCCCTTCATTTATTCTTCTCTCTGCTTCTCTTTCCCTTCCTTTATTCTTCTCTTTCCCTTCCTTTATTCTTCTCTCTGCTTCTCTTTCCCTTCCTTTATTCTTCTCTCTGCTTCTCTTTCCCTTCCTTTATTCTTCTCTCTGCTTCTCTTTCCCTTCCTTTATTCTTCTCTTTCCCTTCCTTTATTCTTCTCTCTGCTTCTCTTTCCCTTCCTTTATTCTTCTCTCTGCTTCTCTTTCCCTTCCTTTATTCTTCTCTCTGCTTCTCTTTCCCTTCCTTTATTCTTCTCTCTGCTTCTCTTTCCCTTCATTTATTCTTCTCTTTCCCTTCCTTTATTCTTCTCTCTGCTTCTCTTTCCCTTCCTTTATTCTTCTCTCTGCTTCTCTTTCCCTTCCTTTATTCTTCTCTCTGCTTCTCTTTCCCTTCCTTTATTCTTCTCTCTGCTTCGCTTTCCCTTCATTTATTCTTCTCTCTGCTTCGCTTTCCCTTCCTTTATTCTTCTTTCCCTTCCTTTATTCTTCTCTTTCCCTTCCTTTATTCTTCTCTGCTTCTCTTTCCCTTCATTTATTCTTCTCTCTGCTTCTCTTTCCCTTCCTTTATTCTTCTCTTTCCCTTCCTTTATTCTTCTCTTTCCCTTCCTTTATTCTTCTCTTTCCCTTCCTTTATTCTTCTCTTTCCCTTCCTTTATTCTTCTCTCTGCTTCTCTTTCCCTTCCTTTATTCTTCTCTCTGCTTCTCTTTCCCTTCCTTTATTCTTCTCTCTGCTTCTCTTTCCCTTCCTTTATTCTTCTCTCTGCTTCTCTTTCCCTTCCTTTATTCTTCTCTCTGCTTCTCTTTCCCTTCATTTATTCTTCTCTTTCCCTTCCTTTATTCTTCTCTCTGCTTCTCTTTCCCTTCCTTTATTCTTCTCTCTGCTTCTCTTTCCCTTCCTTTATTCTTCTCTCTGCTTCTCTTTCCCTTCCTTTATTCTTCTCTCTGCTTCTCTTTCCCTTCATTTATTCTTCTCTCTGCTTCGCTTTCCCTTCCTTTATTCTTCTTTCCCTTCCTTTATTCTTCTTTCCCTTCCTTTATTCTTCTTTCCCTTCCTTTATTCTTCTCTTTCCCTTCCTTTATTCTTCTCTCTGCTTCTCTTTCCCTTCCTTTATTCTTCTCTTTCCCTTCCTTTATTCTTCTCTCTGCTTCTCTTTCCCTTCCTTTATTCTTCTCTCTGCATCTCCTTTCCCCCACATTCTCCTCCCACGACCCACCCCAATGAATCCCTCAATATTTATTTGACCCCTTGTTATGCCTGTTACCCGATCCCCTTGCTCCGTCTTTTCCCCCCGTTTTACCCCACATTCTGCTTTCCAGTCTCATTCAGACAAGAAGTTTGACTACAGACAATTTGCCGCTATTCCGTCTTCCAAACCGGTGTATGAGATCCAGGTAGAGCTGCATGCGGTCACATGACCGGGCCCCTAGTCTGCTGTGCGCTAGTGCTCCCTTTGTCATGTGATCAGGCCAGCCAATCAGGAAATGCAGTGGTGCTTTGGTGATGGCTCCTGGGATAATAATGTGGTCGGGGATTTGCCGGTTCCACCACATTCCTGTGTAACAACTCCAGAACCGTCTGCATGCGACTACTGCCAATGAGCAGCCACTATAAACATTTACTTGCCCACAGACTTCATGACTTCTCTTTGCCATAGATAATCCTGGCCCCAGTGGGGATCCTGAGATTGTCAGGGAACTGGAACTGCACCAGTTTATTTATTGGGTATATTGGGCCCAGGGGGCAGTGTGGTTGCTGAACTCTGTACAGACATCGCACCTTATTGGCCAGTGTTTGGGCTGTTGGTCACATGCAGGTGTTGGCTATGGCATTATCCTACTTCCCTAACCTTTAGCCCTTTATAGTGTCCTTTCTCTTTAACTGTCCCCAGACTAAATGGTTTCTCTTGTTTTAGTCCCCAGAGTTGACGCCAAACCTGAAATGGCCAGAAGATTCCAGAACATCAGGTGAGTGCACCGTGCAGGTCATACACACGTTTGGCCAATCACAGAGAGCGATGGGCAGTTATACAGCACAATTCTACAATTGCATTTGTGCTTGTTATCCTCCAGGGGGCGCTCTTGCTATTCCTCCAGTTTAGCACCACCCTGTAATATCCCACGTTAAGTCTCTAATGCTGCAAAGACAGTTTATCTGTATCCGTGTATCAGGGATGTAGCAAGCTGGGCAGGCTCACTTCATTCTCTGGCTGTATCTATTGGCTCAACAGGGGCAAATAGCAGTGTCTCCACATGAACTGCACAACCCCCAGCATTTCCCCAAAGAACGAGAAGCCACTGATCAACCTAAACTACTAAATAAACTGGGTCCCTGGGGGAGGTGCTTATGTGCTGGATTGATAAACTTGCTCCCCTTTATTCTTCCTCCCCTCCCTCCTTTCCTTCATCTCTTCCCTCCCTCCCTCCTTCCTTTCCTTCTTCTCTTTCCCTCCCTCCTTTCCTTCATCTCTTCCCTCCCTCCTTTCCTTCATCTCTTCCCTCTCACCCTCCTTCCTTTCCTTCTTCTATTTCCCTCCCTCCTTTCCTTCATCTCTTCCCTCCCTCCTTTCCTTCATCTCTTCCCTCTCACCCTCCTTCCTTTCCTTCTTCTCTTTCTCTCCCTCCTTTCCTTCATCTCTTCCCTCTCTCCCTCCTTCCTTTCCTTCTTCTCTTTCCCTCCCTCCTTTCCTTCATCTCTTCCCTCCCTCCTTCCTTTCCTTCTTCTCTTTCTCTCCCTCCTTTCCTTCATCTCTTCCCTTTCTCCCTCCTTCCTTTCCTTCTTCTTTCTCTCCCTCCTTTCCTTCATCTCTTCCCTCCCTCCTTTCCTTCATCTCTTCCCTCCCTCCTTCCTTTCCTTCTTCTCTTTCTCTCCCTCCTTTCCTTCATCTCTTCCCTCCCTCCTTTCCTTCATCTCTTCCCTCCCTCCTTCCTTTCCTTCTTCTCTTTCTCTCCCTCCTTTCCTTCATCTCTTCCCTCCCTCCTTTCCTTCATCTCTTCCCTCTCACCCTTCTTCCTTTCCTTCTTCTCTTTCTCTCCCTCCTTTCCTTCATCTCTTCCCTCTCTCCCTCCTTCCTTTCCTTCTTCTCTTTCCCTCCCTCCTTTCCTTCATCTCTTCCCTCCCTCCTTCCTTTCCTTCTTCTCTTTCTCTCCCTCCTTTCCTTCATCTCTTCCCTTTCTCCCTCCTTCCTTTCCTTCTTCTTTCTCTCCCTCCTTTCCTTCATCTCTTCCCTCCCTCCTTTCCTTCATCTCTTCCCTCCCTCCTTCCTTTCCTTCTTCTCTTTCTCTCCCTCCTTTCCTTCATCTCTTCCCTCCCTCCTTTCCTTCATCTCTTCCCTCCCTCCTTCCTTTCCTTCTTCTCTTTCTCTCCCTCCTTTCCTTCATCTCTTCCCTCCCTCCTTTCCTTCATCTCTTCCCTCCCTCCCTCCTTCCTTTCCTTCTTCTCTTTCTCTCCCTCCTTTCCTTCATCTCTTCCCTTTCTCCCTCCTTCCTTTCCTTCTTCTTTCTCTCCCTCCTTTCCTTCATCTCTTCCCTCCCTCCTTTCCTTCATCTCTTCCCTCCCTCCTTCCTTTCCTTCTTCTCTTTCTCTCCCTCCTTTCCTTCATCTCTTCCCTCTCTCCCTCCTTCCTTTCCTTCTTCTCTTTCTCTCCCTCCTTTCCTTCATCTCTGCCCTCTCTTTCTCCCTCCTCTCTCCTCCTCCTCCTCCTGCACTTGGTGCTGCTCGTAGGGAATAGTGTTTGGCCTGTGACTGTAGCCCTAAACTCATGTACATGAATACTATGGCTTTTGGGCAACAGTTGTAGGCCGAGGGCCCCTGGTGATATTTTCTGTTTCCGGGGCCAAAGTGTTACGTTTGCAGTTGATTAGGGCAGTTCTGGTTATTGGCCCTGCTCTGTTTCTCTCTGACTCCTCTTTCTGCTCCAGACTGATCCTTTCCTCTCTCTCCTCTCTACATCCCGGCAGCACTGCATTCTGGGTAGGAGCCCTCTACTTGCCCGTGTGTGTGGCTTGGAACTAACCCCTTGTGGCTACTAACACTGAGCTTTAACAGGGCCCTGGCAAGTCACTTCTGTAGGTAACAGGCAGTCCCTCAGGAGGCTATTGTGTGACATCACTTACATTTTACTGCATGTTTGTCACATATGAAACCTCATGGAGTCCTTGCTTTATGGCAGACGAGTGGGACAATCTGTCTGGCACCTGCGTCATCTATAGAAGAAAATAATGTTACTTTCTCTCCCACCTGGACTTATGGGATTATATATATAAATATATATACAGTATAGGGGTTTTGTTTGCTCTCTTTCAGCTGAGCTTTCCTATCTCTTCTCTTTTCCTATACCAGCCACTCCTCTCCAGCCAGCAGTGCTGTATCCTTATATATATAATATAAAGGGTAGCTCCCCCTGTTGTAGGTCTTGTGAGGCTTCTATCATTCCTGCCATAAAGCAAGACATTGGTTTGGTGATTGGCAGACAGGAAGCAGGAAGTCACTAGGGATTCTGGGAAGGGAGAAATGTTCTATATATATATATATATATATATATATATATATATATATATAGTCTGTTTGTCCCCGTGTTAATGACCCTCGTATGAAAGGAAAAGTTCCGCTTGCTTTGCCCCAGTATATGTTTGTGCTGTAGTTTCCCCTCCTACAATCTCACCGCTGCCTCTCTCCCCCATTTGTGCAGTTGCCTGTAGCTTAGAGCATGTCCAGCAGGAGGAGGAGCATGAAGTAGAGCCCGCCCCCAACACATCAGCACTGGAGGAAGTGGCCACATACAACAAGCGCAAGCTTCAGCACACGAGGCGGAGCCTGGAGACCGCCGTCCCCACATGACTCCTCCCACCATGGACTGTATGATGGGACCCCGCCAGCTCTGCAATGAGCCACACTAGTCACTGGCGGCTCCAAGAGACACACTGAGAATGGGCCCCATGTGCTGATTAATGGGGCCCGTGTGATCTGATTGGTGGAGGGAATAGATTAGCGCTTCTCTGCTACTTTCTTCCTCTGGGCGGCAGTTCCATTTTTGCAGCATGCAGATCTCAACCAGGATTGGCTGCCCGTGAGCTTAACCAGCCATAGAGAACCAGGGGCTTCTTCTCTTGCCTCCCACTCACTAGCCACTGGCTTAGGTTTAATTGGAATGCTGCCCCCCTGCTGCTGCTGCTTCTGATATATACACCAGGAATCCTGTGAGAGTGAGTAGTTGCCTCTTTCTTTATATCCCATCGCCCCCCATACGGTCGCATTTTAACTGCTTTAGAGAATTGCGTCTTCCAATGTTTTTATTAGCCCAGTTTTGACGCACTGGGTCCCAGTGAGTGTGAGTGTGAGTGCCCCTTTGAGCAATTTCTGTCTCCACTACACAATAATGAGGCAGTAGGGGGACGGCAGTGGCCCTGGGTCAGTTTAGGGGTGATTGAGGTTATTTATGAGTGGCTGTGTATATTTATAGTGTGTGTGTGTCCCTGGGGGTCTCCTGTACTCACTGCTGCCTCTCCCTGTAACTGGAGGGTATTACTGAGGGTGCACAGCAGTGCAGGAGAGCAGCAATGGGGCCACAGTATAGAACTGCCCCTCGTTTGCCCCTCGTTTGTCTCTCTGTGGCCTTAACCCAATGGTGGTGTCTCGGAACAATGACATGATTGGTTGCCGGTAGTGGGCGTGGCCTCGGCACTACAGCATTTCCTATTGGCCATGCCGACCAATGGCAAGTCTTCTGTACTGTCACATGTAAGGGGGCCGCCATTAGTGAGGGCTTGTCCATTCTCCTTATGTCAAGGGGTTTCACTAAGGGGAAAGTCCATCCGGTTTTAATCAAATCAGTTGATTTTAGAAGATTTTTTTATCAGCAAAATTGGGTTTTTTATATACGTTGTGATTGTGATGTTCATGGCTGCACGTCCCACATCCAGCACTGCAGGGGTTATTGTCACAGCCAGAGGAGGAGCCAGGAACTTGTGACCCGTTACTGATGTCTGTAATGATGTCACCGTAGCCCCAAACCATTGGCACCTTGGCCTGATCTCCAGTAGGGACATTCCTCCTCCTCCTCCTGCTGTTGAGTTTTATGCTGGAACTTTGGGAACTACTGTCTCTCTGTCAACTCGGAAGGGAATTATGGGTCAGTTTTTAATTTCACATTTGTTAAAGGAGAAGGAAAGGCTAAAAGTAAGTAAGGTTTATATAAATACACCAGTAACCCCTCAAAGTAATGCTGCTCTGAGTCCTCAGCACATTTCTTTCCTTCTATTGTGTATTCATGGGCTTCTGTATCAGACTAACTGTTTTCAGCTTAAACCTCCAGGGCTAGGGCTTGAGCATGCTCAGTTTGTTCCTCTCTCCTCCCTGCTGTAATCTGAGCCCAGAGCTATGAGCGAGACTCGGCAGGAAGTGATGTCTCACCAAGCTAATATGGCAGCTGCTATCCTAAGCAAACATAGAGTTCTAGAGCTTTTTACTCAGGTATGGTAAAGCTTTCTGCAGAATAAATCTAGTCTTATAGTTGCACTATTGTGGCTAATCTATTGGCAATAAACTGCTTTCCTTCTCCTTTAAGTGGCACAAATTTTACTGTTTTGTGTGTGGCCGACAAAGTCTCTTGAACCCATCTCTGCCATTAATACACTTTGGGTCTAGAAGATACCGACCCATAAACAAGTCACTGCCATTAATACACCATTATTGATGGGTTCAGATGATGGAGGCTCCTCACTCAATTGGATCAGACACTACTCCCAATGCTGCTGTAAGAGTTTTCAGGCTAAACAGAGCCAGTACCAGTCGTGTCACTCAAGTAAATGGCATTTTTAGGCGGTTCTGTGCCCGGGGTGCCAGAACCCATGTTTATAGGTTGGATATTTAGTGGCCCTGGAAGGAATACTGGTAGTCATTGCTGGACTTCCAATACCGACTGATGGCACTGAGCCCGTTCAATATCAAGGCAAATTCTCATTAAAGCGTCTTCTGTTCAAACCTGAACCCCACCTTTGTGTGGCCATTATATTGAACATTGGGGAGTGAGACCTGGTGGTCCTGTGCTGGGTACAAAACCTACCCCCGTGGCCAATAACCTCGACCCAACATGGAGCTCCCAGAACTTCCTGGCGCAGTGATCCAGTCGACTCCCATCATATCAGTGAGTTGCTATTGGGAGGTGCAGTGGGACAGACAGGGGTGGGCGGGTGCTTTTGTCTCCCTGGCAGTCATCGCTTCTCCTGATTGGTGCCTTATTGTGGCCAACGTGCATGAGAATGGACAAGGAATTGGACTTTGGTTCTCCTCTAGAACCAGGGGCAGCTGGGCAGATCTTTTCTAGGGTCTCTGAGCTGATGGCTCTTCTCTCTTTTTGGAGAGAGGAATTTGGGTCTCTGTCCCATGGGACCCCCAAAGCTGTAACTAGTGACATTTGTACAACTAAAGAACTTTATTTTGTGGTTCACAAACAATAAATTTACTTTACATTTATCAGTGGTTTTCTTTCTCTGTTACTGCCCCTAATGCTCTGAACTCAACTGCACCCAAATTCACCTTTTGTAGGGCATCAAATTGTAGCCCAAAATGGCACTTGGGCTAGAAGGTAAAATTTGACTGGAGCTGCACTATGGTACCCCATTCTTCTAATCCTGAGCCCTGAAATGAGATCTACCACCCGCTTCACTCATAACAAGGTTACAGATATATAGAAACATTGGGGTGTCACCCTGCTATAGTTCCAGGGGTACCCAGGGTACAAATAAACACCCCAAATCTCCCCCTAACTGACCTTCAGACTGGGCCCCCTTAGCTCATAACAAGGTTACAGATATATAGAAACATTGGGGTAACAGTCACCCTGCTATAGTTCCAGGGGTACCCAGGGTACAAATAAACACTCACCCCAAATCTCCCCCTAACTGACCTTCAGACTGGGCCCCCTTAGCTCATAACAAGGTTACAGATATATAGAAACATTGGGGTGTCACCCTGCTATAGTTCCAGGGGTACCCAGGGTACAAATAAGTACTCACCCCAAATCTCCCCCTAACTGGCCTTCAGACTGGGCCACTTAGCTCATAACAAGGTTACAGATATATAGAAACATTGGGGTGTCACCCTGCTATAGTCCCAGGGGTACCCAGGGTACAAATAAACACTCACCCCAAATCTTCCCCTAACTGACCTTCAGACTGGGCCCCCTTAGCTCATAACAAGGTTACAGATATATAGAAACATTGGGGTGTCACCCTGCTATAGTTCCAGGGGTACCCACGGTACAAATAAACACTCACACCAAATCTCCCCCTAACTGACCTTCAGACTGGGCCCCCTTAGCTCATAATAAGGAGGATCAAGCAGATTTGTTAAGGGAAAGGACTAGGCAACACTTGAATTGGTGCAGGTAAATGTATAGGAGCAGGTAAGATTGAGAAGTAGCTGAACAGGAGCTGATGAATGTAGATGCAGGAGTAGGTGAATGTGTAGATGTAGATCAGGGGTCCCCAATCTTTTTTAGCTATGAGCCACATTCAAAAATAAAAAGAGTTAGAGAGCAACACAGCCATGCAAAAAGTTCCTGGAGTGCCAAATAAGGGCTGTGATTGGCCATTGGTAATCCCTATGTGGACTGTCAACCTACATTGAGAGACTGTTTGGCAGTAAAGCTGCTTTTTATACAACCAAAACTTGCCTCCTGCTTTGAGGCCACTGAGATTGGGGAGAAACATTTTACTCACGAGCTACTGGTTGGGGATCACTGATGTAGGTGCAGGAGCAGGTAAGATTCAGAAGTAGGTGAATATTTAGGTTCAGGAGCAGGTGAATGTTTTGCAACGAGGGGCAGATTTGGTGAGGTGAAAATGTGTGGGGGCCGACCATTCAGCCCGACATTCTTTGACCATTAACATTATTTAACTCATTTAAACAAGGAATCGAGTAGCCGTAATATTTGGGCACATTAGTGAAATGATGGGCCACTTGGTCTATACTGCTGTCTGTGTGCTGAAGTGTTAGTAATAGCCACATAGTGACGCGCCATTTACGTATACGTCTTTACTTTACTGTACTGACACATAGTGACGCGCCATTTACGTATACGTCTTTACTTTACTGTACTGACACATAGTGACGCGCCATTTACGTATACGTCTTTACTGTACTGACACATAGTGACGCGCCATTTACGTATACGTCTTTACTTTACTGTACTGACACATAGTGACGCGCCATTTACGTATACGTCTTTACTTTACTGTACTGACACATAGTGACGCGCCATTTACGTATACGTCTTTACTTTACTGTACTGACACATAGTGACGCGCCATTTACGTATACGTCTTTACTGTACTGACACATAGTGATGCGCCATTTACGTATGCGTCTTTACTTTACTGTACTGACACATAGTGACGCGTCATTTACGTATGCGTCTTTACTTTACTGTACTGACACATAGTGACGCGCCATTTACGTATACGTCTTTACTGTACTGACACATAGTGACGCGCCATTTACGTATACGTCTTTACTTTACTGTACTGACACATAGTGACGCGCCATTTACGTATACGTCTTTACTGTACTGACACATAGTGACGCGCCATTTACGTATACGTCTTTACTGTACTGACACATAGTGACGCGCCATTTACGTATACGTCTTTACTTTACTGTACTGACACATAGTGACGCGCCATTTACGTATACGTCTTTACTTTACTGTACTGACACATAGTGACGCGCCATTTACGTATACGTCTTTACTTTACTGTACTGACACATAGTGACGCGCCATTTACGTATACGTCTTTACTTTACTGTACTGACACATAGTGACGCGCCATTTACGTATACGTCTTTACTTTACTGTACTGACACATAGTGACGCGCCATTTACGTATACGTCTTTACTTTACTGTACTGACACATAGTGACGCGCCATTTACGTATACGTCTTTACTTTACTGTACTGACACATAGTGACGCGCCATTTACGTATACGTCTTTACTGTACTGACACATAGTGACGCGCCATTTACGTATACGTCTTTACTGTACTGACACATAGTGACGCGCCATTTACGTATACGTCTTTACTTTACTGTACTGACACATAGTGACGCGCCATTTACGTATACGTCTTTACTGTACTGACACATAGTGACGCGCCATTTACGTATACGTCTTTACTTTACTGTACTGACACATAGTGACGCGCCATTTACGTATACGTCTTTACTTTACTGTACTGACACATAGTGACGCGCCATTTACGTATACGTCTTTACTGTACTGACACATAGTGACGCGCCATTTACGTATACGTCTTTACTGTACTGACACATAGTGACGCGCCATTTACGTATACGTCTTTACTGTACTGACACATAGTGACGCGCCATTTACGTATACGTCTTTACTTTACTGTACTGACACATAGTGACGCGCCATTTACGTATACGTCTTTACTGTACTGACACATAGTGACGCGCCATTTACGTATACGTCTTTACTTTACTGTACTGACACATAGTGACGCGCCATTTACGTATACGTCTTTACTGTACTGACACATAGTGACGCGCCATTTACGTATACGTCTTTACTTTACTGTACTGACACATAGTGACGCACCATTTACGTATACGTCTTTACTTTACTGTACTGACACATAGTGACGCACCATTTACGTATACGTCTTTACTTTACTGTACTGACACGTCACTGCGTCTATTGTACCTTCAGCCCTAAAGAAGTTTGTGAGACGTCACTATGTGTCAGATCATTTCATTAATGTGCCTTAATATTACTGATATGGGATTCCTGATCACACTGTACTGGGGGGCCTCATTATTATTCATTTCATGATGGAGGCTGAGGGCCAGTGTCAATTGGAAAACGGGCGGCAATTGGCCCCCGGGCTGCACTTTGGACATGTCTGGTGTCGATGTAGGTTCAGGAGCAGGTGAAAGTGTAGATGTAGGTGTAGGTGCAGGATCAGTACGATTCAGAAGGAGGTGAATGTGTCGGTGCAGGAGGAGGTTAGAGTCATGATTAGATCCCCTAATCCAGGCTCCCTGGTCTTTCACTTCAGGAGGAGCCCTCAGCTAATTGGTTTTAATAAGAGAGGAGCCAAGTAAGAGTTCTGGACGAGCAAAGGGTCATGGTCATTTTTGGAATAGACAAAGTGTAGTCAGGCAGCCTGGGGTCGGTGAGGGCAGAGTTGAAGCAAGGTCAGACAGGCAAGGTCAATACAGGGAGGCTGGAGTCAGGATTAGCAGAGTTCAGAATAGTCAGGCAGGCAAGGGTCAAAATTGGCTTCAGAATAAAAATTTAATTCAGAATAATCAGACTGGCTGGAATCAAACGAGAAAATCACACCCAGGATACTAGCGAGTAGAACCTACAACGGCCAATGAGTTTGAACCAGAAGTGTGTTGAAATATATAAAATTTCACTCCATTCATTGTGATGACGTCACGCGGTCGACACGTAAACCTGGAAGTGCGCGGCCGTGCGTGACAGTGACCCTGGCGCAAGAGGAGAGAGGAGTAGGGTTGTGGGCGTCCCCGCCGGGCCCCAGTCCCCACTAGACCATCAGGGTAAGTCCTTACATTACCCCCCCCCTCGAGCAGAGGCCCACCGTGAATCATGTACCCCAGACCAAATCTATAGAAGTATTAACAGAAGGTACAGAGGACAAACAACCACAGTAGAAAAAGCCTTCAGATGCAAATCATTAACAATATAAAATGGAGATTGATCAGAAGATACATGAGATGAATTATGATTGGCCAATTCTGCCCAAGCCAATAACTCCGCCCATGAGGATCGATTATCCGCAACGTCTCATCTTATGAATTCTTCAAGGGACTGATTAACTCTCTCCGTTTCACCATTGGTTTGAGAACGTTATGCAGTGGAAAATGATAAATTGATCCCAACTAGAGAGCTGAACTTAGAAACAAATTGTTCTCCCCTGTTAGACACAATATTGATCAGAAAACCATGCAGTCTAAAAATGTTACAAATAAACAATTCAGCCAACGTTTTTAGGAGAAGGGAGGTGTGGAAGATGAATAAAATGACTCATTTTGCTAAATCTATCCACTTCCCAAATCACTGGTTTCCCCTGAGAGGGAGGAAGGTCAACTATAAAATCCATTGACATATGGGACCAGGATCAATCAGGAATAGGCAATGACCTTACCAATCCCTGTGACCTGTGAGGATTCTGACCTCTGACAGAATGGACACGAATTGAAAAATCTTTGCACATCTTGTTTAAATGAAGGTAGGACTGCGTTACTCTCTGTTTATATGGAAACATTATGGTAGGACTGTGTTACTCTCCCAGTTTATATGGAAACATTAGGGTAGGACTGCGTTACTCTCCCAGTTTATATGGAAACATTAGGGTAGGACTGTGTTACTCTCCCAGTTTATATGGAAACATTAGGGTAGGACTGCGTTACTCTCCCAGTTTATATGGAAACATTAGGGTAGGACTGCGTTACTCTCTCAGTTAATATGGAAACATTATGACAGGACTGCGTTGCTCTCTGTTTATATGGAAATATTATGGTAGGACTGTGTTACTTTCTCAGTTAATATGGAAATATTATGACAGGACTGCGTTACTCTCAGTTAATATGGAAACATTATGGTAGGACCGTGTTACTTTCTCAGTTAATATGGAAATATTATGACAGGACTGTGTTACTCTCAGTTAATATGGAAACATTAGGGTAGGACTGCGTTACTCTCAGTTTATATGGAAACATTATGGTAGGACTGCGTTACTCTCCCAGTTTATATGGAAACATTAGGGTAGGACTGCGTTACTCTCCTAGTTTATATGGAAACATTATGGTAGGACTGTGTTACTCTCCCAGTTTATATGGAAACGTTATGGTAGGACTGCGTTACTCTCCCAGTTTATATGGAAACATTAGGGTAGGACTGCGTTACTCTCCCAGTTTATATGAAAACATTATGGTAGGACTGCGTTACTCTCCCAGTTTATATGAAAACATTATGGTAGGACTGCATTACTCTCCCAGTTTATATGGAAACATTAGGGTAGGACTGCGTTACTCTCAGTTAATATGGAAACATTATGGTAGGACTGCGTTACTTTCAGTTAATATGGAAACATTATGGTAGGACTGCGTTACTCTCTGTTAATATGGAAACATTCTGATAGTACTGCGTTACTCTCCCAGTTTATATGGAAACATTATGGTAGGACTGCGTTATGCTCAGTTAATATGGAAACATTATGGTAGGACTGTGTTACTCTCTGTTAATAGGGAAACATTATGGTAGGACTGCGTTACTCTCCAGTTTATATGGAAACATTATGGTAGGACTGCGTTACTCTCAGTTAATATGGAAACATTACGGTAGGACTGCATTAAGCTCAGTTAATATGGAAACATTATGACAGGACTGCGTTACTCTCCAAGTTTATATGGAAACATTAGGGTAGGACTGCGTTACGCTCAGTTAATATGGAAACATTAGGGTAGGACTGTGTTACTCTCCCAGTTTATATGGAAACATTATGGTAGGACTTTGTTACTCTCAGTTATTATGGAAACATTATGGTAGGACTGCGTTTCTCTCCTAGTTTATATGGAAACATTATGGTAGGACTATGTTACTCTCCCAGTTTATATGGAAACGTTATGGTAGGACTGCGTTACTCTCCCAGTTTATATGGAAACATTAAGGTAGGACTGCATTACTTTCAGTTTATATGGAAACATTATGGTTGGACTGCGTTACTCTCCCAGTTTATATGAAAACATTATGGTAGGACTGCGTTACTCTCCCAGTTTATATGGAAACATTAGGGTAGAACTGCGTTACTCTCTGTTAATAGGGAAACATTTTGGTAGGACTGCGTTACTCTCCAGTTTATATGGAAACATTATGGTAGGACTGCGTTACTATCCCAGTTTATATGGAAACATTAGGGTAGAACTGCGTTACTCTCTGTTAATATGGAAACATTATGGTAGGACTGCGTTACGCTCAGTTAATATGGAATCATTATGGTAGGACTGCGTTACTCTCTGTTAATAGGGAAACATTATGGTAGGACTGCGTTAACTCTCCAAGTTTATATGGAAACAGGGTAGGACTGCGTTACGCTCAGTTAATATGGAAACATTAGGGTAGGACTGTGTTACTCTCCCAGTTTATATGGAAACATTATGGTAGGACTTTGTTACTCTCAGTTAATATGGAAACATTATGGTAGGACTGCGTTTCTCTCCTAGTTTATATGGAAACATTATGGTAGGACTGTGTTACTCTCCCAGTTTATATGGAAACGTTATGGTAGGACTGCGTTACTCTCCCAGTTTATATGGAAACATTAGGGTAGGACTGCGTTACTCTCAGTTAATATGGAAACATTATGGTAGGACTGCGTTACTTTCAGTTAATATGGAAACATTATAGTAGGACTGCGTTACTCTCTGTTAATATGGAAACATTCTGATAGTACTGCGTTACTCTCCCAGTTTATATGGAAACATTATGGTAGGACTGCGTTATGCTCAGTTAATATGGAAACATTATGGTAGGACTGTGTTACTCTCTGTTAATAGGGAAACATTATGGTAGGACTGCGTTACTCTCCAGTTTATATGGAAACATTATGGTAGGACTGCGTTACTCTCAGTTAATATGGAAACATTACGGTAGGACTGCATTAAGCTCAGTTAATATGGAAACATTATGACAGGACTGCGTTACTCTCCAAGTTTATATGGAAACATTAGGGTAGGACTGCGTTACGCTCAGTTAATATGGAAACATTAGGGTAGGACTGTGTTACTCTCCCAGTTTATATGGAAACATTATGGTAGGACTTTGTTACTCTCAGTTATTATGGAAACATTATGGTAGGACTGCGTTTCTCTCCTAGTTTATATGGAAACATTATGGTAGGACTATGTTACTCTCCCAGTTTATATGGAAACGTTATGGTAGGACTGCGTTACTCTCCCAGTTTATATGGAAACATTAAGGTAGGACTGCGTTACTTTCAGTTTATATGGAAACATTATGGTTGGACTGCGTTACTCTCCCAGTTTATATGAAAACATTATGGTAGGACTGCGTTACTCTCCCAGTTTATATGGAAACATTAGGGTAGAACTGCGTTACTCTCTGTTAATATGGAAACATTATGGTAGGACTGCGTTACGCTCAGTTAATATGGAATCATTATGGTAGGACTGCGTTACTCTCTGTTAATAGGGAAACATTTTGGTAGGACTGCGTTACTCTCCAGTTTATATGGAAACATTATGGTAGGACTGCGTTACTATCCCAGTTTATATGGAAACATTAGGGTAGAACTGCGTTACTCTCTGTTAATATGGAAACATTATGGT
Organism: Xenopus petersii; assembly: GCA_038501925.1. Lineage (NCBI taxonomy): Eukaryota > Metazoa > Chordata > Amphibia > Anura > Pipidae > Xenopus > Xenopus petersii. The sequence continues at coordinate 143,644,046 of CM076683.1, read as the reverse complement.
AGGACTGCGTTACGCTCAGTTAATATGGAATCATTATGGTAGGACTGCGTTACTCTCTGTTAATAGGGAAACATTATGGTAGGACTGCGTTACTCTCCAAGTTTATATGGAAACATTAGGGTAGGACTGCGTTACGCTCAGTTAATATGGAAACATTAGGGTAGGACTGTGTTACTCTCCCAGTTTATATGGAAACATTATGGTAGGACTTTGTTACTCTCAGTTAATATGGAAACATTATGGTAGGACTGCGTTTCTCTCCTAGTTTATATGGAAACATTATGGTAGGACTGTGTTACTCTCCCAGTTTATATGGAAACGTTATGGTAGGACTGCGTTACTCTCCCAGTTTATATGGAAACATTAAGGTAGGACTGCGTTACTTTCAGTTTATATGGAAACATTATGGTAGGACTGTGTTACTCTCCCAGTTTATATGGAAACATTAGGGTAGGACTGCGTTACGCTCAGTTAATATGGAAATATTATGACAGGGCTGTGTTACTCTGTTAATATGGAAACATTATGGTAGGACTGTATTACTGGAGTCAAACCCTTCCCCCTATGTATTTAGCAGCTGTCTGTGTGTGTTTGCAGTTCTTGCCCTGTGCCGGTGACACCCACCTGTCTGGCTGTTACACAGTGACAATAATTAACCTTTCCCCTCCCCCTGATTTAATTGTGTCCCTCCCCCACCCCCAACTCAGCAATGTGAGGGGCAAGAAGAGTTGCCCCACCAATTGTGCTGCCCCTCTGCCCCTGTTCCCAGGTACAAGAAGACACAGAAGCCCCGCCCTGCACCAAAGTCTCTCCTGCTGACTGGGGATTAATCATTGGGTGCTGGAGCTGCCATGCTGCATAATCTCCATTCAAGCACCTGTAGTTTCATCAGTAAAGAAACCCCAGGAACTGCTCTTATAAATGTACGAAATATTGTGTTTTGTACAGTTGCACACACTTTACAGCAATTCCCAGTTGGCCAATTCTGATTGGGTTAATATTAACCAGTTGGGAAGGTGCTAAACTGGTGCAAACTCTGTTATTGTAATTTTCTGATGGTGCAAATAATCTGAGCTGGAAATTGTCTGCCATCAACTGTATGATTTCCCCCTCGCACTGCACAGCCTGGTCGCTAGGATCAGATACCCTGGTAACCAGTCAGTATAGTTTATTTGTATATCACTAACACATAAAGACAAAAGGAAAGTGCATGGGGTGGGGCCAGATGTTCCCTGGCTTTAACCCTATGTGCCTGGATTATAAAAGTGACCAACTGCACAGAACGATGTATTGGGTCTCACCTAGGGATGCCGCTTAGTTTTCATTGGAGGAAATGGAATGAAGCTTAGTTTTCATTGGAGGAAGTGGGATACCACTTTGATTTAATTGGAGGAAGTGGAATGCAGCATTGTTTTCATTGGAGGAAGTGGGATGCTGCTTTGATTTAATTGGACGAAGTTGGATGCCGCTTAGTTTTCATTGGAGGAAGTGGGATGCCGCTTCCAAGGTCCCTATCACATTCCCATCAGTCCCTGACTCAGTGAGCTTACAATCTAAGGTCCCTATCACATACCCATCAGTCCCTGCCCATTGAGTTTACAATCTAAGGTCCCTATCACATTTCCATCAGTCCCTGCCTCAGTGAGCTTACATTCCAAGGTCCCTATCACATTCCCATCAGTCCCTGACTCAATGAGCTTACAATCTAAGGTCCCTATCACATTCCCATCAGTCCCTGACTCAGTGAGCTTACAATCTAAGGTCCCTATCACATACCCATCAGTCCCTGCCCATTGAGTTTACAATCTAAGGTCCCTATCACATTTCCATCAGTCCCTGTCCCAGTGAGCTTACATTCCAAGGTCCCTATCACATTCCCATCAGTCCCTGACTCAATGAGCTTACAATCTAAGGTCCCTATCACATTCCCATCAGTCCCTGCCCCAGTGAGTTTACAATCTAAGGTCCCTATCACATTCCCATCGGTCCCTGACTCAGTGAGCTTACAATCTAAGGTCCCTATCACATTCCCATCAGTCCCTGCCCCAGTGAGCTTACAATCTAAGATCCCTATCACATTCCCATCAGTCCCTGTCCCAGTGAGCTTACAATCTAAGGTCCCTATCACATTCCCATCAGTCCCTGCCCCAGTGAGCTTACAATCTAAGAACCCTATCACATTTCCATCAGTCCCTGTCCCAGTGAGCTTACAATCTAAGGTCCCTATCACATTCCCATCAGTCCCTGCCCATTGAGTTTACAATCTAAGGTCCCTATCACATTTCCATCAGTCCCTGCCCCAGTGAGCTTACATTCCAAGGTCCCTATCACATTCCCATCAGTCCCTGACTCAATGAGCTTACAATCTAAGGTCCCTATCACATTCCCATCAGTCCCTGCCCCAGTGAGTTTACAATCTAAGGTCCCTATCACATTCCCATCGGTCCCTGACTCAGTGAGCTTACAATCTAAGGTCCCTATCACATTCCCATCAGTCCCTGCTCCAGTGAGCTTACAATCTAAGATCCCTATCACATTCCCATCAGTCCCTGTCCCAGTGAGCTTACAATCTAAGGTCCCTATCACATTCCCATCAGTCCCTGCCCCAGTGAGCTTACAATCTAAGATCCCTATCACATTCCCATCAGTCCCTGTCCCAGTGAGCTTACAATCTAAGGTCCCTATCACATTCCCATCAGTCCCTGCCCCAGTGAGCTTACAATCTAAGAACCCTATCACATTTCCATCAGTCCCTGTCCCAGTGAGCTTACAATCTAAGGTCCCTATCACATTCCCATCAGTCCCTGCCCCAGTGAGCTTACAATCTAAGATCCCTATCACATTCCCATCAGTCCCTGTCCCAGTGAGCTTACAATCTAAGGTCCCTATCACATTCCCATCAGTCCCTGACTCAGTGAGTTTACAATCTAAGGTCCCTATCACATTCCCATCAGTCCCTGTCCCAGTGAGCTTACAATCTAAGGTCCCTATCACATTCCCATCAGTCCCTGATTCAGTGAGCTTACAATCTAAGATCCCTATCACATTCCCATCAGTACCTGTCCCAGTGAGCTTACAATCTAATATCCCTATCTTAGACTGCTTGAGTCTAACTTTCTTGGCTACAGCCACACAGGCTTCTACCCACATTCAGTTAAACTACAACTCCCAGCACCCCATGGCAACATTCCAAATGCACTTGCAGGGTGTCCCTGTAACCGCACTCAGCGGCCGAGACTAAAGCAGAGAGTGAGACTGTCAGGACTTTAACACTTTGGGGAAGAGCTGAGCAGCCCCAGGGGGGTTAATGCTGGGGAAATGGGAAGCCAATAGGTGTGGGGCGGGGGAGGAGGCTGAGGAATTCGTCACTTATCTGTGCAGGGTGAGTAAATATCCTCACACATATATATATACTGTATATACTCACTCTGTGACACACAGGGGGCGGGGCTAGAGACACAGGGAGGAGGAGACTGTGAGTGAGTCAGGAATCCAATGGGAGGGAAGAGACTGAGGAAGAGACAGAAAAAGACACACAGAGACTCCCCACCTGCCCAGGTAAGTGTCACTCACTCTCTGTACTGGGACTGCTGGATATAGGCCCCCCCCATGTATTTAACTCTGTTCCCTCATATAAACTCACCCCCCCCCCACAGTAACTGCCGGAGAGGGAGGGGGACAAGGAGATTCTGGGAGTTGTGTGGGGGGGGGTACTTTGTTGTTACATTTCCCACTTGTTGATAGAAAGTTGCCAATAATGAGCTGCCCCCCCCCCAACCTACTGGGGTCCTGCCCTGCTCCCCCCACTGTTCTCATTTATCAGCCCCCCAATAACTAGAGCCCCATTATTAACGGCCGAGTCTCTTCTGCCAAAATCCACTGACACTTTATTGCTGACTCCCCCCCTCCCCGTCTGCTCTCTGTCTCCTTCATATTCACCTCTCTAATGGCCTGGGTGGGGCCCCCTGTACCTAATGAATGGGACCCCCTCCCCCAATGCACATTATCAGTCTCAGCCTTCTTACAGGATATACTGTACCCCCTACTGTAAATGATAAGGATATTAGAAGTCACTGGGGGGTTGTTCTGTGACCATATAAAGGCACAAGGCTGCAGGCTGAGTTATACAGGGAACTCTGAGTATCACTCATGTATTATAAGGGATAATATACCCCCTACTGTAAATGATAAGGATATTAGAAGTCACTGAGGGGTTGTTCTGTGACCATATAAAGGCACAAGGCTGCAGGCTGAGTTATACAGGGAACTCTGAGTATCACTCATGTATTATAAGGGATAATGTACCCCCTACTGTAAATGATAAGGATATTAGAAGTCACTGAGGGGTTGTTCTGTGACCATATAAAGACACAAGGCTGCAGGCTGAGTTATACAGGGAACTCTGAGTATCACTCATGTATTATAAGGGATAATGTACCCCCTACTGTAAATGATAAGGATATTAGAAGTCACTGAGGGGTTGTTCTGTGACCATATAAAGACACAAGGCTGCAGGCTGAGTTATACAGGGAACTCTGAGTATCACTCATGTATTATAAGGGATAATGTACCCCCTACTGTAAATGATAAGGATATTAGAAGTCACTGAGGGGTTGATCCTGGGTAATTAAGTGGGTTAAGTAAATCACTGCCAGGCCTTGTAAACTTTCACAGATTGTAGATAATTCTCTGGAGAACCAATAGTTACTTAATTTGAAAAGCCCGACATGTTTCGGATCAGGTGACCCTACGAGTGCTCCATCCATCTGGGTAACAAACCTCTCATTTTATATGATGAGGAGTTTGATTGGTCCTGCAGAGCAATGAATGTCATGTGACCCTTCTCTTGTGCCTGTGTAAGAGCCAACCCATTGTATTCTACATCTCTGCTGTCTGATTGGTAATTGCCCATTAAGCACCAGCAACACTTCATGTGCTGCGGAGAAGACAAGGACCCCAGGCTGCTGAATGTTTGGGAAAAGGGGAGCACAAGCCCAGGAGCTATAGATATAAGTGGGGAAACTAACAACCTGCCCCACTGTGGATTTACCCCCCTTACTCTATACAATTAAACAGAACCTTGTACTTGTTACGAATTGGACTGGACAAGCCCATTATAGGGGCAAAGCAGCTGTGATGGACTGTTCCATGGGGAACTTCAAAATTTAAATACCCATTAATTCCTGATTTTGTAGGTCTGACTCCTGAAATAATGTAGCAGAAGTCACGTCTTATCTGAGTCTGTTAATCAGCTGGTTCTGCTATATTTTGTCTGGATTCAGAACCAACAGTGCAAAAAACTATAAACAGACAGAAACTGCTGTCACATAAACCCAGTATTTATCCTGCTGTGTGTTCTGGGGTATTATACATGGAATTGGTCCTGTATTTATCCTACTGTGTGTTCTGGGGTATTATACATGGAATTGGCCCTGTATTTATCTGCCGTGTGTTCTGGGGTATTATACATGGAATTGGCCCTGTATTTATCCTACTGTGTGTTCTGGGGTATTATACATGGAATTGGCCCTGTATTTATCTGCTGTGTGTTCTGGGGTATTATATATGGAATTGGCCCTGTATTTATCTGCTGTGTGTTCTGGGGTATTATACATGGAATTGGCCCTGTATTTATCCTACTGTGTGTTCTGGGGTATTATACATGGAATTGGCCCTGTATTTATCCTACTGTGTGTTCTGGGGTATTATACATGGAATTGGTCCTGTATTTATCCTACTGTGTGTTCTGGGGTATTATACATGGAATTGGTCCTGTATTTATCCTACTGTGTGTTCTGGGGTATTATACATGGAATTGGCCCTGTATTTATCTGCTGTGTGTTCTGGGGTATTATACATGGAATTGGCCCTGTATTTATCTGCTGTGTGTTCTGGGGTATTATACATGGAATTGGCCCTGTATTTATCTGCTGTGTGTTCTGGGGTATTATACATGGAATTGGCACTGTATTTATCCTGCTGTGTGTTCTGGGGTATTATACATGGAATTGGTCCTGTATTTATCTGCTGTGGGTTCTGGGGTATTATACATGGAATTGGTCCTGTATTTATCCTACTGTGTGTTCTGGGGTATTATACATGGAATTGGCCCTGTATTTATCCTGCTGTGTGTTCTGGGGTATTATACATGGAATTGGTCCTGTATTTATCTGCTGTGGGTTCTGGGGTATTATACATGGAATTGGTCCTGTATTTATCCTACTGTGTGTTCTGGGGTATTATACATGGAATTGGTCCTGTATTTATCCTACTGTGTGTTCTGGGGTATTATACATGGAATTGGCCCTGTATTTATCCTACTGTGTGTTCTGGGGTATTATACATGGAATTGGTCCTGTATTTATCTGCTGTGGGTTCTGGGGTATTATACATGGAATTGGCCCTGTATTTATCCTGCTGTGTGTTCTGGGGTATTATACATGGAATTGGTCCTGTATTTATCTGCTGTGGGTTCTGGGGTATTATACATGGAATTGGTCCTGTATTTATCCTACTGTGTGTTCTGGGGTATTATACATGGAATTGGCCCTGTATTTATCCTGCTGTGTGTTCTGGGGTATTATACATGGAATTGGTCCTGTATTTATCTGCTGTGGGTTCTGGGGTATTATACATGGAATTGGTCCTGTATTTATCCTACTGTGTGTTCTGGGGTATTATACATGGAATTGGTCCTGTATTTATCCTACTGTGTGTTCTGGGGTATTATACATGGAATTGGCCCTGTATTTATCCTACTGTGTGTTCTGGGGTATTATACATGGAATTGGCACTGTATTTATCTGCTGTGGGTTCTGGGGTATTATATATGGAATTGGCCCTGTATTTATCTGCTGTGTGTTCTGGGGTATTATACATGGAATTGGCCCTGTATTTATCTGCTGTGTGTTCTGGGGTATTATACATGGAATTGGCCCTGTATTTATCCTACTGTGTGTTCGGGGTATTATACATGGAATTGGCCCTGTATTTATCCTACTGTGGGTTCTGGGGTATTATACATGGAATTGGTCCTGTATTTATCCTACTGTGTGTTCTGGGGTATTATACATGGAATTGGCCCTGTATTTATCTGCTGTGGGTTCTGGGGTATTATACATGGAATTGGCACTGTATTTATCTGCTGTGGGTTCTGGGGTATTATATATGGAATTGGCCCTGTATTTATCTGCTGTGTGTTCTGGGGTATTATACATGGAATTGGCCCTGTATTTATCCTACTGTGTGTTCGGGGTATTATACATGGAATTGGCCCTGTATTTATCCTACTGTGGGTTCCGGGGTATTATACATGGAATTGGTCCTGTATTTATCCTACTGTGTGTTCTGGGGTATTATACATGGAATTGGCCCTGTATTTATCTGCTGTGGGTTCTGGGGTATTATACATGGAATTGGCCCTGTATTTATCTGCTGTGTGTTCTGGGGTATTATATATGGAATTGGCACTGTATTTATCTGCTGTGGGTTCTGGGGTATTATACATGGAATTGGCCCTGTATTTATCTGCTGTGTGTTCTGGGGTATTATACATGGAATTGGCCCTGTATTTATCTGCTGTGTGTTCTGGGGTATTATACATGGAATTGGTCCTGTATTTATCTGCTGTGTGTTCTGGGGTATTATACATGGAATTGGTCCTGTATTTATCCTGCTGTGTGTTCTGGGGTATTATACATGGAATTGGTCCTGTATTTATCCTACTGTGTGTTCTGGGGTATTATACATGGAATTGGTCCTGTATTTATCCTACTGTGTGTTCTGGGGTATTATACATGGAATTGACACTGTATTTATCCTGCTGTGTGTTCTGGGGTATTATACATGGAATTGGCCCTGTATTTATCCTACTGTGTGTTCTGGGGTATTATATATGGAATTGGCCCTGTATTTATCCTACTGTGGGTTCTGGGGTATTATACATGGAATTGGCCCTGTATTTATCTGCCGTGTGTTCTGGGGTATTATACATGGAATTGGCCCTGTATTTATCTGCTGTGTGTTCTGGGGTATTATACATGGAATTGGCCCTGTATTTATCTGCTGTGGGTTCTGGGGTATTATACATGGAATTGGCCCTGTATTTATCTGCTGTGTGTTCTGGGGTATTATATATGGAATTGGCACTGTATTTATCTGCTGTGGGTTCTGGGGTATTATACATGGAATTGGCCCTGTATTTATCTGCTGTGTGTTCTGGGGTATTATACATGGAATTGGCCCTGTATTTATCTGCTGTGTGTTCTGGGGTATTATACATGGAATTGGTCCTGTATTTATCTGCTGTGTGTTCTGGGGTATTATACATGGAATTGGTCCTGTATTTATCCTGCTGTGTGTTCTGGGGTATTATACATGGAATTGGTCCTGTATTTATCCTACTGTGTGTTCTGGGGTATTATACATGGAATTGGTCCTGTATTTATCCTACTGTGTGTTCTGGGGTATTATACATGGAATTGGCCCTGTATTTATCTGCTGTGAGTTCTGGGGTATTATACATGGAATTGGCCCTGTATTTATCTGCTGTGTGTTCTGGGGTATTATACATGGAATTGACACTGTATTTATCCTGCTGTGTGTTCTGGGGTATTATACATGGAATTGGCCCTGTATTTATCCTACTGTGTGTTCTGGGGTATTATATATGGAATTGGCCCTGTATTTATCCTACTGTGGGTTCTGGGGTATTATACATGGAATTGGCCCTGTATTTATCTGCCGTGTGTTCTGGGGTATTATACATGGAATTGGCCCTGTATTTATCTGCTGTGTGTTCTGGGGTATTATACATGGAATTGGCCCTGTATTTATCTGCTGTGTGTTCTGGGGTATTATACATGGAATTGACCCTGTATTTATCTGCTGTGTGTTCTGGGGTATTATACATGGAATTGGCCCTGTATTTATCTGCTGTGTGTTCTGGGGTATTATACATGGAATTGGTCCTGTATTTATCTGCTGTGGGTTCTGGGGTATTATACATGGAATTGGCCCTGTATTTATCTGCTGTGTGTTCTGGGGTATTATATATGGAATTGGCACTGTATTTATCTGCTGTGTGTTCTGGGGTATTATACATGGAATTGGTCCTGTATTTATCCTACTGTGTGTTCTGGGGTATTATACATGGAATTGGCCCTGTATTTATCTGCTGTGTGTTCTGGGGTATTATATATGGAATTGGCACTGTATTTATCTGCTGTGTGTTCTGGGGTATTATACATGGAATTGGCACTGTATTTATCCTACTGTGTGTTCTGGGGTATTATACATGGAATTGGTCCTGTATTTATCTGCTGTGGGTTCTGGGGTATTATACATGGAATTGGCACTGTATTTATCTGCTGTGTGTTCTGGGGTATTATACATGGAATTGGCACTGTATTTATCTGCTGTGTGTTCTGGGGTATTATATATGGAATTGATTGAAACACTGGGAGGAATGGATTCCCCATACAGGGGGCAAGTAGGACAAGACCATGGGCAAGTAGCATGTGACCCATTATACCTGCACTCAGTGTATTGGTCTCAGGGCTGTTCATACTTTAGATTTAGCAGACACTTGTCTGACGCCCAGTTACCCATGATGCTGTGGGGCAGATGTGGAACATGCCCAGACTCCCAGCCGAGGTGGATAAAGTTATTATTATTACTGGGAGTCTGTACTTTGTGCTTCTGGGAAGGTGATGAGTCAGAGCTTGTCCTGTAACATAAGGGTGAGATGCGCCACCTCCCACTTCCCTCCCCCCTCCCAGTCACCCCACTATTTCTTCCCCCAGACTGAATCTCTTTTACTCTCATTACTTCCCCTTTATTCATTTCTGCTGGTTTTGTGCCCCATTAGATTTGTTATATATTTATTTAGATATTAGTCGTAACTCAGGCAGCACTGCTGGAAAGTGACACTGCCCTGAGTGTGAATCGCATAATGGCGAATGGCCATAAAGCAAGGCAGGACTGCTGTGATTTTGGCAGAAAGTAAACAGAGACATAAATATTTCTGCACTCATTAAACATTCAGAACAGGTGTGGCCCCTGAACCTCTCTATTCCATTGACACCCAATGTTCCTTCCCTGACTCACTGATTTATCACCGAGTGACACTCACATCACTCACTCACATTATTCATGAGCTGCTGAGTGTGGGCTGAGAAGGATCTGCCCGAGATCTGAGCTGCCCCTTCAGTACAATGGTTCCTCCCAGTGCTGCCCCCCATTATATTCTTCTTATGCCTCGTTCTTCTGCAGGTTCATTTCATATGCGCAAGGCTCGTCCAATCACAATATTTTCTGTTGTTGGTTCAGTTTTTTTTTTTTGTTCTCAATCCCTAGAATTGGCCTCAGCTCCTGCTGCTTGGGGGGTGCTTGGGGGTGCATGGGGTGTTGCGCTGCCCCCAGTGTCCAGGCACAAAACCAATTGGATTGTTTCCCTGTGGTCAGCTCTGGCTGTTGGAGAATGCTGGGAGTTGTAGTTGCACAAGACAGGTTCAGGTTGAACATTGTTGTCCCTGTGCTGCTGCTTGAAGCAAAGAGTGACCCCCCCCACACACACTTCTGCTAATTAGTTAAATCAATTAAAAGCTGTTTAGTGGGAGCTGCCATACTGTGTGTTGGGCCAGTTTCTCTGTGGGGCCCCTGATGAGATCAGAACTGGTTTGTCTGGGGTTTGTGGCACCTGGGCTAGTGAGGTAGCTGTAGAGAAAATCGCACACCCACGACACCCGTCCAAAATTTGTAGTACCTGGTGCCCAGTGATGGAGGAATCGGCAAACCTCTCAAGTAGATACGAAAAAGCACACCGGCACACAGGATTTGAAGCTGCAGGGCAAGCCCTTGCAATTTTTTAATGCAGTGCAGGTGCAACGTTTCGGGGTCACGCCCTTCGGGGTCACCTGGGCTAGTGAACCAGCGGATCTGGCTCAGCCACATGGAATTAAGACTCATTTGCATTTCAATTCTTTCAGTCAGATCCTCACTTTTTGGGGGGTTAGAGAGGATTTTGCTGCATTTTGTGTCCTGTGCCCACTGTGTGTGGCCCCCCGGCTGCTATTGTGACAGATATTGGGGTGCAATTAATCTCGGAGCCCTGTGAGATCCCCCCCAGATGCTGCAGGAGGCGGGGCAATACCTGGGACAATTGGCTGAGCTCACAGGGTTAAATCCAGGTTTCTTCTCGGTTACAAACCCTCCCAAAATGTTGGTTTTATTGTTGCGCCAGCCCCGCAGCACATTGGCCCCGCTCACTGGGCACAGAGGCTTATGGGTAATATTTGTACCAGGTCTAGTAACCCCCGGTAACCAGGCAGATACTTCCCTTTGGACAGTGCTGCCTGCTAACTGGTTGCTATGGGTTACTAGACTAACAGGAAAAGAAATACGGCTGCAGCGCCTCTTTGTTGTAAAAAGTGATAACTTGAATTTATTGGGTGAAACAAGCAGGCAACGTTTCAGGCTTATAAGGGCAAGAGTTGGGCCAAAACGTTACCTGGTTGATCTAATAAATTCAAGTTTTCACTTTTTACAACAAAGAGGCGCTGCAGCCGTATTTCTTTTCCTGTGAGTCTAGTAACCCATAGCAACCAGTTAGCAGGCAGCACTGATTGTCTGAAGGGAAGTATCTGCCTGGTTACCGGGGGTTACTAGAGGCTCTGCAGCCATATTTCTTTTCCTCTATGTCTATATTAACCCTGGTAAGGCTTCCAGACTGCTTTGCACACAACCTACACAGTAAAACCAGGTGCTTGAGACCCACACAATATTATCTATTGTCTCTTTGCTGGGAGCTGCCATGCTGAATGAATCATGATGGGAATGACAGGATCAGACAATAATGAGACTGGCGTGGGGTTAATTGGCCAATGAGTTGCCGCTGGATTGCGGATCCCGAGGCGGAGCGAGATGATTGGCATTTATGAACAGAAAGATCATCGGAAGTGACTCAACTCCTCTCATTCCTGAGATGCCGCATGTAACTCCCTGCACTGCTCCGGGCGACTGCTGCACCTACTGCACTGGCGTCTCCCCCACTCACTCGTACCATGTGACTTAGAGAATGATGGGTAATTGGGTGGGTATATATGGGTGCGGGGCAAGGCTGTCCTTGTCCTTAGTGGATAAAATGGCACTAACCCCCCAATATCTTAGCCAATAGGATAGGGCTCTTTCATTCTGACATTGTGACATCATCACCTGACTGACGTCCCAATGGGGCAACTGGTTACTAATGGCTAATGCTTTGCTATAAGTAACCAAGTGACGTTCAGCTTGGCACAATGCCCATGGCACCCACAGGCCAGATAGGGGCGCAATGAGATGTTTCTGGTGCAGAATTATTTTGGCCCCTACACTATAAGGTCCATATAACTCAGACTTTGAACTCCCCGCATATAAGTAATGTAAGAGTGGCCCCTGGGTTCCAGCTCCCCCCCAACAGCAGCACCAAATGGCCATGTTTCTTTGACCTGTGTAACTGGAGGGCCCCGACTTTCTTTTTTCCTGCCCTGTGCCTTTAAGAGCTTTGCTCGTTACTGGAAGGCGGAGTCACAAGCTATTTGCACAATCAGGTTGTGTCACATTCCATTCATAAACTCACACCCTGCTCACCTTCCCTGTGTCCCCTGAGGGCCCCAACCGCCCATTCACTGATCCACTGGAGACTGCGGCGCTGGTCCCACTAAGGAAGCCTCGGCCCAGGAGCTTCACTTCATTGGCAGGTGCTGGATCTTTCCTTATGGACCTGGGAGATTCCCTGGGGATCCGAGTGCTGGTGGGAAGGAACCGGCCCCGGGATGATCTCTCTGCTTTTTGGGACATTTTGCCTGAAAAGGAAATTTGATGCTTCTGAGAATTTGGGTTTTTCTGGTTCATGACCTGGACATACAGGGAAGGAGTCATGGGATCTCTTATCCAGAATCCTGGGGCCCCGAGATTGTGTTGCACTATGAGTATCTCTGGGGCTTTTGGGTCTCTGCGGACTGGAAATTGCTGGGAGTTGTTGTTCCACATCGGGGTTAATTTCAGGCACAGATTTTACATCCCGTATAATCCCAATTGCCCCGGCCTCTATGTTGTCTCTGTGATGGGCCAGGGCATTCCTGATATACCCACCCCATGTGCCGACCCACCTCTATCTACCTACCTACCTGCCCAATATACCTTCCTACCTACCCCATGTACCTACCCATCCCATTTACCTACTTACCTCTACCTCTATCTACCTACCTCCCCATGTACCTACCCACCTTTATCTACCCACCTACCCCATGTACCTACCTGCCCAATATACCTTCCTACCTACTCCATGTACTGGGATTATACACAATAACATTTGCTTTCTACTTTTATCTGCTGTTGTCTGTTTAGGGGCCCCTCTAAAATTCCCTTTAAGGGCCCTTATGAGCACCAGGATGAATGTAGATTCTTTGGAAGGGGGAGCAGATAGGAGCCTCGGGGGGGGGGGGTGTAGACTTAGTCAGGTTAAAGTCAGGCCTGTAGATATTCAGGAGAAGGCGGCACCTGTCAGAATAAAGGAACCCCCCAGGCACGGGGCATGTGAGTGGCTGCTGAGTTCATTAAGGGGGTGTTTATCTTTAAATTAACTCTTACTATAACCCAGACATTTACATGAATTTATTGATTTCTGGTGCTTGAGATTTTAACTAATGGTGAAATTAAATATCTGGTTGCTAAGGCTGGTGATCCTAGCAACAAGTTCCAGGATGGCAGACGGATAGGAACAGGACCATGCAGTGGGAAAGCAATACATTATAATAATAATATGATACTCTGGCATCACCATCCTTTAGATTTATGGTTGCTGTGGGCACTTTCCTTAGCAACCAGGGAGCATTTAATGTTTCCTATTGGAGAGACACTTGTTATATATATATGATGTTCCCATGACATGAGATTGTTGCTGTTATGTTCCCATGTTGCAGTTGTGTGTATTTGGAATGTTTGGGCCCAAAGGCTAACTCTCCTCTCGTCTCCTGGCAGGTCCCCTGTGTGGTGCAGCCTGATGGCCCATCGCTCGCAGAGCTCCTCGCAGGGGGATAATCCCCTGGACCCCAATTACCTGCCCCCGCACTATAAGGAGTATTACCGGATCGCTATCGATGTTCTGGCGGAGAGGGGCCCCGAGGCCTATGAGGAATTCCTTACGAATGAGGGGGCCCCGGACTTTCTGTGCCCCTCTGAGGTTGAACATATCACCAAGTGTTTGCAGAGACCCCCCGAGTGCAGTCAGGAGAACCAGCACCCCGACAATGTGTACAGCACTCAGGAGGAGGCCGACGGCTCCTCAGGGACTTACTGGCCAATGGAGTCGGACACTGTGACCCCAGAGCTGAATCTCGGCTGGCCCACCATCTATGGCTTCCAGGGCACAGAAGTGACCACCTTAGTACACCCCCCGTCCACCGACAACCCAACTATCAAAGAGGAAATACGAAGGATGATCAGATCTGCCCAGCAGGTAAGGGGTTAAAATCACACTCACAATGTTTTGTGCCATGACCAGTACCTGTTACACGCCTGTATGTACTGCCTGACCTGTTATACACCTGTATGTACTGCCTGACCTGTTACACACCTGTATGTACTGTCTGACCTGTTACACGCCTGTATGTACTGCCTGACCTGTTACACACCTGTATGTACTGTCTGACCTGTTACACACCTGTATGTACTGTCTGACCTGTTACACGCCTGTATGTACTGCCTGACCTGTTACACACCTGTATGTACTGTATGACCTGTTACACGCCTGTATGTGCTGTCTGACCTGTTACACACCTGTATGTGCTGCTTGACCTGTTACACGCCTGTATGTGCTGTCTGACCTGTTACACGCCTGTATGTACTGTATGACCTGTTACACGCCTGTATCTACTGCCTGACCTGTTACACGCCTGTATGTACTGCCTGACCTGTTATACACCTGTATGTACTGTCTGACCTGTTACCCACCTGTATGTACTGTATGACCTGTTACACGCCTGTATGTACTGCCTGACCTGTTATACACCTGTATGTACTGTCTGACCTGTTACCCACCTGTATGTACTGTCTGACCTGTTACCCACCTGTATGTACTGCCTGACCTGTTACACACCTGTATGTACTGTATGACCTGTTACACACCTGTATGTGCTGTCTGACCTTTTACACACCTGTATGTACTGTCTGACCTGTTACCCACCTGTATGTGCTGCTTGACCTGTTACACGCCTGTATGTGCTGTCTGACCTGTTACACGCCTGTATGTACTGTATGACCTGTTACACGCCTGTATCTACTGCCTGACCTGTTACACGCCTGTATCTACTGCCTGACCTGTTACACACCTGTATGTACTGTATGACCTGTTACACGCCTGTATGTGCTGTCTGACCTGTTACACACCTGTATGTGCTGCTTGACCTGTTACACGCCTGTATGTGCTGTCTGACCTGTTACACGCCTGTATGTACTGTATGACCTGTTACACGCCTGTATCTACTGCCTGACCTGTTACACGCCTGTATGTACTGCCTGACCTGTTATACACCTGTATGTACTGTCTGACCTGTTACCCACCTGTATGTACTGTATGACCTGTTACACGCCTGTATGTACTGCCTGACCTGTTATACACCTGTATGTACTGTCTGACCTGTTACCCACCTGTATGTACTGTCTGACCTGTTACCCACCTGTATGTACTGCCTGACCTGTTACACACCTGTATGTACTGTATGACCTGTTACACACCTGTATGTGCTGTCTGACCTTTTACACACCTGTATGTACTGTCTGACCTGTTACCCACCTGTATGTGCTGCTTGACCTGTTACACGCCTGTATGTGCTGTCTGACCTGTTACACGCCTGTATGTACTGTATGACCTGTTACACGCCTGTATCTACTGCCTGACCTGTTACACGCCTGTATCTACTGCCTGACCTGTTACACACCTGTATGTACTGTATGACCTGTTACACACCTGTATGTGCTGTCTGACCTTTTACACACCTGTATGTACTGTCTGACCTGTTACCCACCTGTATGTGCTGCTTGACCTGTTACACGCCTGTATGTGCTGTCTGACCTGTTACACGCCTGTATGTACTGTATGACCTGTTACACGCCTGTATCTACTGCCTGACCTGTTACACGCCTGTATGTACTGCCTGACCTGTTACACACCTGTATGTATGGCCTGACCTGTTACACGCCTGTATCTACTGCCTGACCTGTTACACACCTGTATGTACTGCCTGACCTGTTACCCACCTGTATGTACTGTCTGACCTGTTACACGCCTGTATCTACTGCCTGACCTGTTACCCACCTGTATGTACTGCCTGACCTGTTACCCACCTGTATGTACTGTCTGACCTGTTACACGCCTGTATCTACTGCCTGACCTGTTACCCACCTGTATGTACTGCCTGACCTGTTACCCACCTGTATGTGCTGTCTGACCTGTTACGCACCTGTCTGTGCTCCCTGACCTGTTACATGCCTGTATGTACTGTATGACCTGTTACAGGGCTGTATGTACTGTATGACCTTTTACACACCTGTATGTGCTGTCTGACCTGTTACCCACCTGTATGTGCTGCTTGACCTGTTACACACCTGTATGTGCTGTCTGACTTGTTACACGCCTGTATGTACTGTATGACCTGTTACACGCCTGTATCTACTGCCTGACCTGTTACACGCCTGTATGTATGGCCTGACCTGTTACACGCCTGTATGTATGGCCTGACCTGTTACACGCCTGTATGTACTGTATGACCTGTTACACGCCTGTATCTACTGCCTGACCTGTTACACGCCTGTATGTGCTGTCTGACCTGTTACACACCTGTATGTACTGTATGACCTGTTACACGCCTGAATGTACTGTATGTCCTGTTACACGCCTGTATCTACTGCCTGACCTGTTACACGCCTGTATGTACTGTATGACCTGTTACACGCCTGTATGTACTGTCTGACCTTTTACACACCTGTATGTGCTGTCTGACCTGTTACCCACCTGTATGTGCTGCTTGACCTGTTACACGCCTGTATGTACTGTATGACCTGTTACACGCCTGTATCTACTGCCTGACCTGTTACACGCCTGTATGTATGGCCTGACCTGTTACACGCCTGTATGTACTGTATGACCTGTTACACGCCTGTATCTACTGCCTGACCTGTTACACGCCTGTATGTGCTGTCTGACCTGTTACACACCTGTATGTACTGTATGACCTGTTACATGCCTGTATGTACTGTATGACCTGTTACACGCCTGAATGTACTGTATGTCCTGTTACACGCCTGTATGTGCTGTCTGACCTGTTACACACCTGTATGTACTGTATGACCTGTTACATGCCTGTATGTACTGTATGACCTGTTACACGCCTGAATGTACTGTATGTTCTGTTACACGCCTGTATGTGCTGTCTGACCTGTTACATGCCTGTATGTACTGTATGACCTGTTACACGGCTGTATGTACTTTCTGACCTGTTACACACCTGTATGTATGGCCTGTTACCTGTATGTACTGCTATATACAGGTGTATGGCAGCTATAACTCTCACCTCTATATACAGTTGTGTTCAGAATAATAGCAGCGTCACATGACTAACTTGATCAATAACTGTTTTTGTTAGAAATTCTATTTCCACATGACAAATAATAGAAACCAACAGACCCAACTCTCATGTCATGTTGTTGATTGTTGGTTTAGAAATGAGGGACTGTGAATAATATTCCCGTCAGTCTCTCTAAAGGAATAACACACATTTCATTTCTCCCTGGTTTGGAGTAGAATGTGCAGTTCCCAGTGTATTTGGCTGGGTGGGAATAAAAGTTATTATAAGGATTTGGAGCTTTATTGGAAGACACTGCTATTATTCTGGTCAAAACTGTTTATCATCAGTGAGTTCATACAGGTGTATAATCCGTCAGGCTGTACATACAGGTGTATTATCTGTCAGGCTGTACATACAGGTGTATTATCTGTCAGGCTGTACATACAGGTGTATTATCTGTCAGGCTGTACATACAGGTGTATTATCTGTCAGGCTGTACATACAGGTGTATTATCTGTCAGGCTGTACATACAGGTGTATTATCTGTCAGGCTGTACATACAGGTGTATTATCTGTCAGGCTGTACATACAGGTGTATTATCTGTCAGGCTGTACATACAGGTGTATTATCTGTCAGGCTGTACATACAGGTGTATTATCTGTCAGGCTGTACATACAGGTGTATTATCTGTCAGGCTGTACATACAGGTGTATTATCCGTCAGGCTGTACATACAGGTGTATTATCTGTCAGGCTGTACATACAGGTGTATTATCTGTCAGGCTGTACATACAGGTGTAAATAACCCATGAGAACCTGCCAACTCCAACTGCATTGGTAGTACTGGCCCTTTGGTACCAATACAGAAAATAAAGCCCGGCCTGTTCCCCCAACCAGATACCCCTTATGTCTGCTCTGTGGCCTTTGTGACAAACAAGATCTATCAGGGAAATTCTTCCCAGTGGAACTGTCACTAATATTTCATCTTTTGTTGCCAGGTAATTGGGATTGTCATGGACATATTCACAGATGCAGATATTCTGAGTGAACTGCTCGACGCTGCCAACCGCCGCATCCCCGTCTACATCATTCTCGATCAGATGAACTGCCAGCTTTTCCTAGATATGACTGCCAAGTGCCGGGTCAATCTCAACTACGTGGAAGTAAGTGGACTCAAATCTGGCTAATATTGCACCTATACGCTCATACTGTACTGTCAATCGGAATCAAATGGCACCTCTCCCTTGGGGGAGTGTATTTCCTGGTGCTCTTGTGACTGTCTCTACTTCCTTTGCATAGGGGAGTGTATTTCCTGGTACTCGTGTGACTGTCTCTACTTCCTTTGCACGGGGGAGTATATTTCCTGGTACTCGTGTGACTGTCTCTACTTCCTTTGCACGGGGGAGTGTATTTCCTGGTACTCGTGTGACTGTCTCTACTTCCTTTGCACGGGGGAGTGTATTTCCTGGTACTCGTGTGACTGTCTCTACTTCCTTTGCACGGGGGAGTGTATTTCCTGGTACTCGTGTGACTGTCTCTACTTCCTTTGCACGGGGGAGTGTATTTCCTGGTACTCGTGTGACTGTCTCTACTTCCTTTGCACGGGGGAGTGTATTTCCTGGTACTCGTGTGACTGTCTCTACTTCCTTTGCACGGGGGAGTGTATTTCCTGGTACTCGTGTGACTGTCTCTACTTCCTTTGCACGGGGGAGTGTATTTCCTGGTACTCGTGTGACTGTCTCTACTTCCTTTGCACGGGGGAGTGTATTTCCTGGTACTCGTGTGACTGTCTCTACTTCCTTTGCACGGGGGAGTGTATTTCCTGGTACTCGTGTGACTGTCTCTACTTCCTTTGCACGGGGGAGTGTATTTCCTGGTACTCGTGTGACTGTCTCTACTTCCTTTGCACGGGGGAGTGTATTTCCTGGTACTCGTGTGACTGTCTCTACTTCCTTTGCACGGGGGAGTGTATTTCCTGGTACTCGTGTGACTGTCTCTACTTCCTTTGCACGGGGGAGTGTATTTCCTGGTACTCGTGTGACTGTCTCTACTTCCTTTGCACGGGGGAGTGTATTTCCTGGTACTCGTGTGACTGTCTCTACTTCCTTTGCACGGGGGAGTGTATTTCCTGGTACTCGTGTGACTGTCTCTACTTCCTTTGCACGGGGGAGTGTATTTCCTGGTACTCGTGTGACTGTCTCTACTTCCTTTGCACGGGGGAGTGTATTTCCTGGTACTCGTGTGACTGTCTCTACTTCCTTTGCACGGGGGAGTGTATTTCCTGGTACTCGTGTGACTGTCTCTACTTCCTTTGCACGGGGGAGTGTATTTCCTGGTACTCGTGTGACTGTCTCTACTTCCTTTGCACGGGGGAGTGTATTTCCTGGTACTCGTGTGACTGTCTCTACTTCCTTTGCACGGGGGAGTGTATTTCCTGGTACTCGTGTGACTGTCTCTACTTCCTTTGCACGGGGGAGTGTATTTCCTGGTACTCGTGTGACTGTCTCTACTTCCTTTGCACGGGGGAGTGTATTTCCTGGTACTCGTGTGACTGTCTCTACTTCCTTTGCACGGGGGAGTGTATTTCCTGGTACTCGTGTGACTGTCTCTACTTCCTTTGCACGGGGGAATGTATTTCCTGGTACTCATGTGACTGTCTCTACTTCCTTTGCACGGGGGAGTGTATTTCCTGGTACTCGTGTGACTGTCTCTACTTCCTTTGCACAGGGGAGTGTATTTCCTGGTACTCCTGTGACTGTCTCTACTTCCTTTGCACGGGGGAGTGTATTTCCTGGTACTCGTGTGACTGTCTCTACTTCCTTTGCACGGGGGAGTGTATTTCCTGGTACTCGTATGACTGTCTCTACTTCTTCAGCACATGAGGGTGCCTTATAAAGCTCAGGGTGAGAGTTGCAGTTGCACAAGGTATTAGGCAGGATACAGTGTGAGTTACAGCACTGCTGCCTATTGGTGTAGAGGGGTAAGAGTGATTATTTTGCATTACTATAGGAGAGATTACAGTAAAAGGACAGTATATTGATAAACACTTGAGTTTGGAAGCAGAAAAGTTGTTGATGCTTTGAAATGGAAAAGTTCAGTGTTAAAAATTAAAAACTGTAAATAAATAGGCTGTGCAAAATAAAACATGTATCTAATATAGTGAGTTAGGCAAAAATGTAATGTATAAAGGCTGGAGTGAGTGGATGTGTAACATAATAGCCAGAACACTACTTCCTGCTTTTCAGCTCTCTTGCTTTCCACTGATTGGTTACCAGGCAGTAACCAATCAGAGACTTGAGGGGGGGCCACATGGGACATAACTGTTGCTTTTGAATCTGAGCTGAATGCTGAGGATCAATTACAAACTCACTGAACAGTTATGTCCCATGTGGCCCCCCTTATAGTCACTGACTAACTCAGAGTTATAGAGCTGAAAAGCAGGAAGTAGAGTTCTGGCTATTATGTTACACATCCACTCACTCCAGCCTTTATACATTACATTTTTGCCTAACTATATTAGATACATGTTTTATTTTGCACAGTCTATCTATCTATTTTTATTTTTATACTCAACTGTTCCTTTAACAAGGGAAAGACTAAATGTTTTTGCCAGGAGACAAGTTTCCCTTTATATCCTCTTACTGTACAGAGCAATTCCTTCAGAATCTGACCTCTCTGGGCTCCCGTCCAAAGGACGCACTGCTGGTTGTGTTGTTGGGACATGAAGGGGAGCCAAGAGCCTCTGTAAATTTCTCTGCAGCACGGGAGGAGCCATGATAATTCTGCTGAGCACATCCCAATGCATCCCAGTGAATCCCAGTACATCTCAGTGGATCCCAGTACATCCCAGTGGATCCCAATACATCCTTGTGGATCCCAGTGGATCCCAGTACATCCCCATGCATCCCAGTGGAGCCCAATACACCCCAGTGGATCCCAGTACATCCCAGTGGAGCCCAATACACCCCAGTGGATCCCAGTACACCCCAGTGGATCCCAGTGCACCACAGTGGATCCCAGTACATCCCCATGCATCCCAGTGGAGCCCAATACACCCCAGTGGATCCCAGTACATCCCAGTGGAGCCCAATACACCCCAGTGGATCCCAGTACACCCCAGTGGATCCCAGTGCACCACAGTGGATCCCAGTACATCCCAGTACCAGGGGCTGAGTGGTGAAGGGGCACCTGGGTCTCACTGCCTCTGAGGGACTCTAACCCAGAGCCTGGCACAAACAGTGCCGTATAAATAACAATCACAATATAACAGGAACACTCAGCCCTTATTGGGGCAAAAGTAACCGGGCAGCTTGTCTCTTACCCCTCTGGGGGTTTTTCAATACCACCTTCCTCCCCAGAAAGCTGCAACTGTCACATCACAGAATAGATTTTATGCTGCTCACAACCACTAAACAGTCTCTGCCGTCTCATTCAGTTCCTCAGGGTACGGACAGTCCCAGGCCCCACCTACTTCTGCAAGAATGGATCCACCTTCAAGGGGAATCTTCAGGAGAAGTTTCTGCTGGTGGACTGTACCGTGGTGCTGAGTGGCACTTACAGGTAGGGATATAAAATGGATCAAGAGGGAAATAAATATGGGGTGGGACTTTGTATTATTATGGGCCAATGGGCTTAGTGCTATTTACTATTTATGCTAATCTGTTTCTAATGCACATAAACAGGGTGCTCGTGGTCTTGCACTGTAATGATTGGCCTTAGTTGGGAGATTCTCCGTAAATAATTGGATGGCATTTTGTTGCATACAATAGTCAAGAGGCCCATTCATTGTGATCTCAAACCAGACTTGGAGATGTTTTAAGAGGAACCCAGAGAGCAGCAACTGACCAATGGGCTTTCACTTTGTGGGGCCCCGCAGAGAAGCAATAGGTGGATGAAGGTGCCTCTAGCTGGGCAGGGTGGTGACAGCAGGGCAAGATGGAGACTCTGACCCACCTCTGTTGGGGATTGATGAGAGTTGCACTTGGAAAGCTGCAGGGCCATAGGTCATACTGTTCCTTTTTTTTGTCATCCATGGGGTTCCTTAAGATCTTGCCCAAGGCCCCCCTGCAATACAAACCCCCAGAATTGCCACAGGGACTTTGGGATATGGGCTACATGTGAGACTTTCTGATATGTTAATTTGGGTCCAGCCTAAAAGTTGTCTCTGGTTCTACCTACAGCTTCATGTGGTCCTTTGAAAAGATACATCGCAGCATCGCCCACATCTTCCAAGGGGAACTGGTCTCTAGTTTTGATGAGGAATTTCGGATACTGTTTGCCCAGTCTGACCCACTCATTCCTTCTGAGAGTGCCCTGGCAATGATGGACAAGTCATACATGGGAATGGTGCCATTTGCAGGACACCGGCCAATGTTTGACAGGAAGCTTCACTTCATGTATCCCAGAGAAGAGAATCCTTCACAGCCATTCCCTACTTTTGGCGTAGATCCAGATCGACATTACTTCCAGCCTTCGAGAAGGGAAGACATGATGAGGCAGAACATGGACCCTGCAGGCATGCGGATGTATGCCAAGAACTTTGGTGATCCAATGGAGAAAATGCAGATGTCGTTTATACAGAACAAGCAGCTGGAGGCACTGGAGGCCTATAAGAGACACAGCTTTGCAGAAGGAACATTTGAGAATTATACCTCCTCCAGGCAGTATAGTAGTAGGCAAATGCACATGAACAACAATAATGATGAGTACAGATTCCAGTCAAGCCAAGTCCAGAAGAGCCAATTCATGCAGTTCCAGAGTCCACTTGGCACCACACGGCCTCAGGGACTGTTTGAGAAGATCAGAGGTGGCCGGCAGGGTTTGCAAGAGATGGATGAGTTTGACTCTCGATATCCAAACAAGGGTTTGCCAGGGGAAAGTCATTTTGCACTTGAAGGACCTCCCATGAGGCCCGGTTATAACCCTTCCAATTCATCTCGAGAAGTGAAGCATGGATCAGACCAGGCCGTGATTGGCGGAGAGGGAAGGTTTGGCCAAAGATCTCTGGGACGACAGAAATTCATGTGCCAAATATCTCCCACCCAAAAACAGGGAATGGAGCAGAAGTACCTTTTCCACGACCAAGATGCAGATAAAAAACCTCCGGAGAACAAGCAAGGTTTACGGAGCTGGAGGGTTTCCTCGTATCTCAGTGGGATTCAGTCAGACCAAGATGAAGAGGGCCTGCCAATTCCTTTAGAACCAGAACTATACGATGATGCCCTGGTGCCAGTGGAAAGGGCAGTGCCAGCTAGTGAAACCCTTTTGAAATACTCCATGGACCCAATGCAACCATACAAGTCCAGTTTAGTGCCACACGATGTGCCTTTTGACAGATCCAATGAGAATTTCATGAAGTACTCTGTCGATCCAATACCACCTTTCAAGCCCAGCAATGATGTGCCTGAGCGAAAAGTTCCTGCAAAAGAGAATCTATCAAAATATTCTCTTGACCCAATTCCGCCATATAAGACTTTTGGATCCACAGGAGAGCTGTCAGTGGAAAAAGCCAAGGAAACCCCCCCTGCAGAGAAAGAGAAGGAAGAAGCCTTGTTATCTAGACACGATTCATTTAGAACCAGGACAAACCCACTTATCCAGAGGGGCTCTCGTCTGAGATCCTCTCTCATCTTTAGTAGTTCCAAGTTAGAGCAGCACACTTCCACTGCAGAGTCTGTCCAGGAGTTGCAGAAAGCCCAAAGTACCAGCGAAGTGGTCAGCGAAAATGAAACTGGAAAGACCACGTCTAGAGTGGCAGAGATCCTTCAGAAATACAGAGGGGTCAGCAAGGACTCTAACAGCACCACAATGACTCAAGCCAAGGCTGCTAGCAGAACCATCCATGAGGAGACTGAGGATGGACAGTGCACTAGCACAGAAGCGGTGGCCTATAAGGCAGTAGAATCCACTGTCGATAAAAATGGTTCTGTGAGCCGCATGCAGCAAGAGTCTCAGTATAAATCTGTAGCCACTTCTCATTTGGAAGGCCTCCTAAGCAAAGACAGGCAGAGCATCTCCATGAGTAAAGTTGAACAGATGACTTCCACTTTCCAAACAATAGGGAGCCACTCAGCTGCTCCTCCTGAAAGAAATGAGAGTGGACCTATGGTAACAGAACCCACAGAGGCACAGAAACAAGGCTCCATTAGCCACAAGC
Source organism: Xenopus petersii (assembly GCA_038501925.1). Taxonomy (NCBI): domain Eukaryota; kingdom Metazoa; phylum Chordata; class Amphibia; order Anura; family Pipidae; genus Xenopus; species Xenopus petersii. The sequence goes on along the minus strand of CM076683.1, from coordinate 143,619,287 downwards.
AAGAAGAGTCTCACTACAAGTCTGTAGTCACCTCTCAACTGGAAGGCCTATTAAACAGAGAACAGCAGGTCATCTCCATGAGTAAAGTTGAACAGAAGACTTCCTCTATCCAAACCGTAGGGAACATCTCATCTGCTCCTCCTGAAAATAAGGAAAGCGGACCTTCTATAACAGAACTCACAGAGGTGCCACAGTCTCCAGAAAATGCACCAATCAGACCCAATTCTTCTTTCCATTTTGGGAGTGCTCTAGAAAGTATGTCCCAGAACCCAACTCCTTCCAGCTCCCTAAATAAATCAGAGGAGGACCTGGCCAAAGCAGACCAGAATTTCTTCCGCAAAGGTTCAATAAGGTTGAAACAATTTTTACAATTGAAGGCAGAGAAAAAGGCAGAAGAAGACCTCGCTTCAGATAACGCCAAGGTGGAGAAGCAGCAAAGCACCCTCAGGCGCCTTTCCAAATCTGATAATCAGGAGCTGGCACCCACCACCGACCCAGAGGAAAAGTCAACAAAATCCTTATCCGTGTCTCCTCCAAAGTCCTCCTCAACTTCTCAGAGCCGACTGTCATCTTCAACATCCAATGTTATCTTCAGCAGCAATCTCCGAGATGACACCAAGGTTATTCTAGAGCAGATTTCTGCCAACAGCCAGAAGAACCGGGCCGAGATGGTGAAACAGGCGCAACAGATCCAGGCCACCAGTGATCCAGACACCACAACGACCAGTCCTACCGCTGAAAGCAAAAACGAGGGAACCTCCAGTGTTGACACCTCGGCCTTAAACAGGACTGGCAGCTTCCTCAGCCGCTTCTCCAAGCCGACAACGAGCTCGCCCGATGACAGAGACAACCTGCTGAAGCGCATGGAGAGCTTTCGCAAGGAGAAACGCGTCTACAGTCGGTTTGAGGTTTTCTGCAAGAAGGACGAGCCGAGCGCAGCCGAGGAGAATGGTGATGCAGACTCCAAAGATAAGAAAGTTGGCAAAATTTTTCCAAAACTCCTGGGAAACTTGATTAAGAAATAACCTCCGGCACAGAAATTGCCGTGTTTGCCCAAGTACCACCTTGTTTAAACGTTCCCTGTGGGACAGCCCACATTTTAACTCTTACCCACCTTTCAGAGACACTACGTTGTATATACCAGCGGCAGGTCATGTGATAAACATGTAGAGAGAGACTCTTGCCCCAAAGGAGGGCAGTTTCACACACATTGTACATAAAGGGCCTTAATTCTCTTGCCTACAGAATGGGCAGAAAGTGTTAAATATTCACCCCAGTGAATCTATTTACCCCAGAGGGTGTTTTAAAGGGAAAGTTAACTTGTACATTTAGCCACTCATCTGCTGTAACAATGGTAAACGGTAAAAAAGACCGGATTGGTTGCTATGGGTAACTGCACCTTTGCCCCTCGCTAATATGAAAATAATCCCGGCAACATTGTTTTATTTATTTCTTGTGGTTTTGTGTTCTGACCTTGCAGAAACGTGTGGTTGCTAGGGTTAGTTACTGTGGCAACCAGCAGGAGGATGAATCAGGCGAGTGGATGCTTCTTGCTAATTGGCTCCTGTTTGTGTCCAGTCTCTCGTATTCATCTTCCATCTTGGCTTCCAGTCTCAATAGCAGCTTGTTGGGGTCCAGAGCAAACGAAGCAACTGGATAGAGGTGTAAATGCCAGACTGGGGCTGCAGAACAGAAACTCAGAAACAACTGGAAATACAAATGAATACACTCAATTAACATCACAACAGAAGCTGATGAGCTGGGGGGCCGCAGCAGCCTGAGTTTCTGGTCTATAATTGCAGTTGGCACAGATACACTCTTGCTATTGGTCAGTTACAACTGCCAGCATTCTCCTGGATCAGTCATACATACAGAAAATACAATGAGAAGTTGCCACATTCCTTTTGCTTAAGGGTTAAGTCCTCTTGGAGTGAAGACTATTGAACTCTCAGGCCCTGTACTTTGGGTGCTGCTCTCTTTCCCATGGTCAGTAAAGGGGGTGTGGCTTGTTCATGACTAAGAAGTCAGTTGGGCATCCCCCACATTTTATGAATTTCTAAAGGCACAATAAACCAACTTAATGTATTCTGTGCAATCAAACTGCCCTTCCAGAATCAGCCACTTCAGCGGCCCCAAGCACCGCCCCCTGACCATGGGAAAGAGAGCAGCCACGCTTAGAAAATCTGAGCTCTGCAACTGGTTCAATACTGGGGAGGGTTGGATTCTTTTATCCGGGGAGCAGGGAGTAACGGGGTACATGCCGATGTGCCACCCTAAGTGTTTGTACCATTTATAGAACCCGTCAGTGCTGAGATGAGCAGCTGTGCTGCATAATAACTGACTACCCCCCCCCCCCCAAAGTGGAATGTTCCGTCTGACACTGGATTAGTGCAAAGCTGGAACGTCTCACTGTTCCTCAGAAGAGGGGAGGGTTCCAGAAATATGAGGGCGGGGCATTGAATGAATTCATTTCTGCCTTTAACCAATTGTGCACCCAAGTGTTCTGCTCTGTCTCACTATAATTAGCAATTTATTATTAATTTATTGTCCTCCCTCTGTCAATCAAAGATGGACAATAATTTCTATTGCTTTTATTTTAATAAAAGCCCAGGGGGGGGGTGCAAAATCTCATTTTATTGTTTGTCCTTCACTGGTCACATGACAGCGGCATTTGCTGCAATCTCAGCAGACAAGCAATGAATGGGTTAAATATTTAAAGGGAAAGTAGGTACCTGTGTGTTGGCTGAAGATTTTCTACTTTATCATAACTGAGACAGTCCTATTGGTCTGTGTATTTGGGTTTCAGGAGTCAGAGGCAGCAGTGCAGAGAAAGGGACAGACACAATGACAGTTACACAGAACTATAAACCCAGTGAGAATGAGGAATGAATGGATATTGGGAAGTTGTATCAGGAGTCAGAAGCAGCAGTGCAGAGAAGAGAAAGGGACAGACACAATGACAGTTACACAGAACTATAAACCCAGTGAGAATGAGGAATGAATGGATATTGGGAAGTTGTATCAGGAGTCAGAAGCAGCAGTGCAGAGAAAGGGACAGACACAATGACAGTTACACAGAACTATAAACCCAGTGAGAATGAGGAATGAATGGATATTGGGAAGTTGTATCAGGAGTCAGAAGCAGCAGTGCAGAGAAGAGAAAGGGACAGACACAATGACAGTTACACAGAACTATAAACCCAGTGAGAATGAGGAATGAATGGATATTGGGAAGTTGTATCAGGAGTCAGAAGCAGCAGTGCAGAGAAAGGGACAGACACAATGACAGTTACACAGAACTATAAACCCAGTGAGAATGAGGAATGAATGGATATTGGGAAGTTGTATCAGGAGTCAGAAGCAGCAGTGCAGAGAAAGGGACAGACACAATGACAGTTACACAGAACTATAAACACAGTGAGAATGAGGAATGAATGGATATTGGGAAGTTGTATCAGGAGTCAGAAGCAGCAGTGCAGAGAAGAGAAAGGGACAGACACAATGACAGTTACACAGAACTATAAACCCAGTGAGAATGAGGAATGAATGGATATTGGGAAGTTGTATCAGGAGTCAGAGGCAGCAGTGCAGAGAAGAGAAAGGGACAGACACAATGACAATTACACAGAACTATAAACCCAGTGAGAATGAGGAATGAATGGATATTGGGAAGTTGTATCAGGAGTCAGAGGCAGCAGTGCAGAGAAAGGGACAGACACAATGACAGTTACACAGAACTATAAACCCAGTGAGAATGAGGAATGAATGGATATTGGGAAGTTGCTTGTCTTTCATTAGGCAGAAATTGGGGTGAGTTACCCTTTGAATGGCTGGGGCTTGAGCTGTATGGCAGCACCGACATATAAAGCTGAGAAGCTTCACTCCCCATTTAACACTTTCCCTTGTTGGATAAAATAAATGGGGGAGGCCTTAGTCAGAGCAAAGTCCAAGGCTGAGACAACTCCCTGCCATGCTAGCTACTGCTGGCCCCCCCGAGGATGCTGGGAGTTGGAGTGCAGCTGGGGATCCCATGCAATAGATACACTACTAGTCACTGTACTGAGCTTATTAGTCCGAAGCCACTGACATGGGCCTGGGGAAAATCTATTTTTATGGTGAAAGAGCAAAATGTTGACATTATTAAAAATGTTTTTTAAAAATAAAACCAACAATTTTAAGTGAAATGTCCTTGTTTTGTCACTTTCTTCCCCTTTAAAGCACCAGTAAGAACGGGGGATCCTCAGTGGGGGCCACTGGTTCTTCTTTGGAAAACGTACCTGCCCTTCCTCTCCCTGTTACCCCCAAGTATCACTGCTTCCCCCAACTTTACTCCCCACTACTCCCTGAGGGCCCCATTACAGGCTGAGCTGGATCAGTGCAGGAGGGCCCCACACCCGGTGCAGGGAGTCTCTGCTGAGGTGGATCAGTGCAGTTTATTCATAACAGGAGGACCCCAGTGGGTGAGGTCTGTACCCCTGTGAGAGCTGTAGGGCCCCTGCCTGTGATACAACAACTACAAGATTTGGGGTAACGTCTCCCCACACATATAATGCAGTTGGGGGGCCCAGGTTAGAGAAGAGGGACCTTGTACAGCTGCAACTCCCTGCACCCTCAGACAACTTGCAGTTGGTCAGTCCTGAGTGACACAGAAATTAATTCATTCCATGGGCACTGCTGTTGTGCGACTCAATAACAAAGTCACTCACAATTTGCCCCAGGGGCAGTTCAGGGACCCCGACCCCATGGACTTACCTCCAACCTCAGGGCGGGGCCAGGGGGTGGCAGAGAAAACTGGAATCCAGTGATTGGTAAAGAAGAAAGCCCTCGGCCAATCAATTCACTGTTGGTTCTGACTGTGAATACAATGTAGCACAAGCCAAACATCCACTTCCTACAGCTCCTTGTTTCTCTGCAGGTCTGACAATCATCTGGCTTCTGCTAAATCGTTTCAATAGTCAGAACCCGCAGTGAGTGCAAAGTAACAAGGGAAAGACAGACACCTCCGCTCCTCATTACAGGCAGCAGCGTTAGGAGAAATGTCAGTCACCATTGCTGTGCAGCGTTACATTCAAACTGCTGGTTGCTAGGGTGGCTCACAATAGTAACCAAAAGCTACTTTTTAGGTTGGGCCAGGGAGTGGGTAGGAGGGGAGTACAGATAAAATACAGAATTAAAACAAAAATCTAATCTCACATGAAGTCTGGTTTTGGTTGCCAGGGTGACTGGCCATTAGCAACCATTGAAAGAAAAGGCGACTGATACCAGAAGGAGATTATTGGGGTATCACCCCCACACTGGGGTACAGTCAGTTCAGGAGGAGCCCCCCTGATTTATATGCACCAGGGTCCCCCCAGCAGGGCATAGACTTTAATATGAGACAATGCCCCCCATTAGCATCTCAACGAGCGACTCCCAGTCACAATGGCAGAGAAAGTTTGTGCCCGGGGGGGGGTAGAATCACTGGACGAGGGCTGATTAATAGGAATGTTCATTTGAGTAAAGCAAAACAAGCTGTAGTGGGGGGAGCTGCCCTGAAGAGCTTGCAATCAGCTCTTGTGTTGCTGCCCCATCTTCAGTAATACTGGACTTCCATAGAGCCCCCACATATTCAATTCCCTCTCTGTCTCTGATTGGGGCAAATTTCCCACAATCCCAACTAATGCCCAACTAATACACAACTAATGCCCAACTAATGTGCATCTGATGTGCAACTAACGCCCAACTAATATGCAACTAATGCAAAACGAATGTGCAACTAATGCCCAACTAATGTGCATCTAATGTCCAACTGATGAGCAACTACTGCCCAACTAATTTTCAACGAATGCAAAATGATTGCGCAACTAATGCCAAACTAATGTGCAACTAATGCCCAACTAATGCGCAACTAATGTGCAACTAATGCCCAACTAATGTGCAACTAATGCCCAACTAATGTGCAATTAATGCCCAACTAACGCCCAACTAATGTGCAACTAATGCCCAACTAATGTGCAACTAATATGAAACTAATGCCCAACTAATGCCAAATTAATGTGCACCTAATGCGCAACTAACGCCCAACTAATATGCAACTAATGCACAACTAATGTGCAACTGATGCCGAACTAATGCCCAACTGATGAGCAACTAATGCCCAACTGATGCAAAAAAAATGTGCAACTAATGCCCAACTAATGTGCATCTAATGCCCAACTGATGAGCAACTACTGCCCAACTAATTTGCAAGGAATGCCCAACTAATGTGCAACTAATGTGCAACTAATGCCCAACTAATGTGCAACTAATGCCCAACTAATGTGCAACTTTTGCCCAACTAATGCACATCTAATGCGCAACTAATGCCCAAATAATGTGCAATTAATGCCCAACTAATGTGCAACTTTTGCCCAACTAATGTACAACTTTTGCCCAACTAATGCGCATCTAATGCGCAACTAATGCCCAACTAATGTGCAACTAATGCCCAACTAACGCCCAACTAATGTGCACCTAATGCCCAACTAATGTGCATCTAATGCGCAACTAACGCCCAACTAATATGCAACTAATGCGCAACTGATGCCGAACTAATGCACAACTAATGCCCAACTAATGTGCAACTAATGCCCAACTGATGAGCAACTAATGCCCAACTAATGCAAAACGAATGCGCAACTAATGCCCAACTAATGTGCATCTAATGCCCAACTGATGAGCAACTAATGCCCAACTAATGCAAAACGAATGCGCAACTAATGCCCAACTAATGTGCATCTAATGCCCAACTGATGAGCAACTACTGCCCAACTAATTTGCAACTAATACGCAACTAATGCCAAATGAATGCGCGACTAATGCCCAACTAATGTGCAACTAATGTGCAACTAATGTGCAACTCTCTGCCCCAGATTCTGCCCTCTGGGTCTGTTCATCACACACTGGGGCACTTAGGGAGGGGCTGTTTAGTGATCAGTAAAAAGCAGGTTAGGGGGACATGGGGTAAGTATGTACCCCACTATTGTACAGCGCTATATAAAGAATAATAGCCCCCACCCATTAATTGATTGGCCCCATGTAACCCCTTCCTCCTGTGAAACAGAACTGAGGGGCCACGGTGTATTTACAGTCTGTCGGGCCCCTCAGTCACCCCCCTCATATATTGCCCCACCCCCTCCAGGGCTCTTACACTGTGGGAGAGGAGCTCATTTGCATAATAAAGCAGGGGTGGGGGCTCTATAAAAGAGTCAGTAGGGAGCCCAACTCTACGATGGACTGTAGGAAGAAGATGAAGAAGAAGAAGGAGAAGAACTACCACCAGAGATACGCCAAGCCCCCCTACTCCTGGCCATGATCTCCCTCGTCATCCAGAACTCAACGAGAGGCTCAAGCTCTCCCAGGTAATAATGTCACTTATCATCCTATTCCCAAAGTTTAGGGGCCCTAAATGCCTTTGCTGTGGGGCCCAGTAATGCCTGGCTGTGTGATACATTGTGGATGCTATTGGGTTATAGCAATTCATATATTGGGGTTCCTCTCAGAGGATATTGGTAACACATCCAGAGGCTTGGGTACATTCTGGGGGGAGATTCTGGCACTGGCCTGGGCTGATACAGACCATTATGGGCTGCCCCCAGCAATATAACAGGGCACAATGTGCAGATCTTGATCATTTCTTGTTCCAGATCCTGCAGGGCATCAGCTCCCTCTTTCGGTTCTTTAAGGGCAACTACCAGGGCTGGAAGCATTCAATTCGGCACAATTTGTCCTCCAACAACTTTTTCAGAAAGGTGAGTTGGGCATTGTGGGTTTATGAGGATGGTTTAATGCCTGGTTCTTTGTGGACTCCAAACATATCCTGCCCTATGTGCATTTATCCAATGGGAAAGTGATCTGTAACAAAAGTACAACGGTCTCCATCGTGTCCTAGTGTCTCCATCTTGTCCTACTGTCTCCATCTTGTCTTAATGTCTCCATCTTGTTCTACTGTCTCCATCTTGTCCTAGTGTCTCCATCTTGTTCTACTGTCTCCATCTTGTCCTACTGTCTCCATCTTGTACTACTGTCTCCATCTTGTCTTACTGTCTCCATCTTGTTCTACTGTCTCCCTCTTGTCCTAGTGTCTCCATCTTGTTCTACTGTCTCCATCTTGTTCTACTGTCTCCCTCTTGTCCTAGTGTCTCCATCTTGTTCTACTGTCTCCATCTTGCCCTACTGTCTCCATCTTGTCCTACTGTCTCCATCTTGTCCTACTGTCTCCATCTTGTCTTACTGTCTCCATCTTGTTCTACTGTCTCCATCTTGTCCTAGTGTCTCCATCTTGTTCTACTGTCTCCATCTTGCCCTACTGTCTCCATCTTGTCCTACTGTCTCCATCTTGTCAGACTGTCTCCATTTTGCCCTACTGTCTCCATCTTGTCCTACTGTCTTCATCTTGTCCTACTGTCTCCATCTTGTCCTACTGTCTTCATCTTGCCCTACTGTCTCCATCTTGTCCTACCGTCTCCATCTTGTCCTACCGTCTCCATCTTGTCCTACTGTTTCCATCTTGTCCTACTGTCTCCATCTTGTCCTACTGTTTCCATCTTGTCCTCTGTCTCTATCTTGCCCTAATGGAGAAAATGGCAGCAGCACACTGAGAATTTGAAAAAGTGTGAGGTTTATTAAACCCAAAACATACAGAAGAAAAGCAACGTTTTGGGCCACCCGTGACCTTTATCAAACCTCACACTCTTTCAAATTCTTAGTGTGCTGCAGCCATTTTCACCATTGGATTGTTTGACCCTTGATGCAGGTGTGGGTCCTCCAGCATAGCACCTGGCCAATGGCAGGGAGTGTACTGCAGCCAACATGCCCCCTCCCCAATCATCTGAAACATGGGTCAGCACTGGTACTGGTGGGTTTCAGCCCAAAGATGGTGGAGTGAGTGCAGCCCGTGCTGTAGCCCTTATGCCCAGTGGCATTGTGGCAGGGGCTAATAACCTGTGAGACAACATGTGTGTGGTTGCCCCTCTCTCTCCTGATTCTACTCAGGTTCTGAAGGATCCACTCAAGCCACAGGCCAAAGGCAATTATTGGACAGTAGATGTGACCCAGATCCCCCCAGATGCTTTGAAGCTCCAGAACACGGCAGTGACCCGGCAGGACTTGTTCCCCCTGGCCCCCTATATCCTACATGGGCAGCCGTACAGGAGTCTGGAGAGGCCAGCGGACCCCTGCTCCAGAACCTGCCTGCAACGATCGCAGTCCAACATCAGCTCCCGCTCCTTCTCCAAGTTCCAATCGTTCTTCCAGTACTGCCGGCTGGAGCCGAGGTGGTGGAGGAGCTGGGCAGCAACAGGTTCAGCCTGGGCCGGGAGGAGAGGCTGTTGGCTTAGACCCCCAGTGTCAGTGTGGCCACGTGTGAGAGCGACATGGAGGAGCGAGGGAGGGACAAGCGAGGGAGGGACGAGCCAGGGAGGAGAAATCAAGCACCGCTGGATGGATGGTCACACTTTGTCCTTTTCTGAAGAGGATCGGAAGTGCAGTTTCTGTAAGTTATTTCTTAATAAAGACTTTGCTATTTTAAAGTTTAATTTGAGTTGGTGTTTTTTTTTTGTTGTATAAAAACGAATTTTTTAAAAAAAAAATTTTGATGTAACTGAACTGGTCCTTTAAACATATTGGGTCTCTTTACTTTGAGTCATGTGTTTCTAATACTACAGACCAAATTTCTAGGTTTCTTCAAATCTAATTAGGATGATAATTGTACATTGTGATTTTGCTGAAACAATTGGATTTTCTTTTCTTTTTATTTGTCTTTAAATCCACTGGTTTAGTTACATTTTTCTTTTTCTGTATTGATCAATTTATGGTATTAATGTTGGAAAAAGACTTTATTGCAGCTCATTCTCTAAGTCTGCTTGATATATGCTGCCATATTGATTGTTCTTGTGTATGTGAAAATCAAATAAATATTTTACATATTAAATGAATATACAGTTTATATCTCTCCTGCTGTATATATTTCCTCTGCTCAACTGGATCTTATTTTTGTACAAATCTCTATAAATTCTCCCTATTTTTGCATAAACTCCTTGTGTTTTGCTCTTATTCTCCTGCCCTAGTCAAAGCAGATCAGCCAATAGGATTGCAGACAATTACCTCATCCAACCAATCACTTGTATTCTTGCTGGACAAACAATCCCTGTTTTGGTCATGATGGGGTCAACGTAAAGTAACAGTAACACCAACGAATGAAAGTTGTTTAAAGTAATGACAATATAATGTAGTGTTGCCCTGCAACTATAGTAGTACTTATCTATTATCTACTGTGTATCCTGTGCTTGAATGGCTGCCCCATGGCTACACAGCAGCTTGTTTATATAAACTATAGTAGTACTTATCTGTTATCTACTGTGTATCCTGTGCTTGAATGGCTGCCCCCATGGCTACACCGCAGCTTGTTTATATAAACTATAGTAGTACTTATCTGTTATCTACTGTGTATCCTGTGCTTGAATGGCTGCCCCCATGGCTACACAGCAGCTTGTTTATATAAACTATAGTAGTACTTATCTGTTATCTACTGTGTATCCTGTGCTTGAATGGCTGCCCCCATGGCTACACAGCAGCTTGTTTATATAAACTATAGTAGTACTTATCTGTTATCTACTGTGTATCCTGTGCTTGAATGGCTGCCCCCATGGCTACACAGCAGCTTGTTTATATAAACTATAGTAGTACTTATCTGTTATCTACTGTGTATCCTGTGCTTGAATGGCTGCCCCCATGGCTACACAGCAGCTTGTTTATATAAACTATAGTAGTACTTATCTGTTATCTACTGTGTATCCTGTGCTTGAATGGCTGCCCCCATGACTACACAGCAGCTTGTTTATATAAACTATAGTAGTGTTTCTGAAGAAAACACACCAGTTGTACCAGTGCAGAGCAACACTAAATTATATTATTATTCTTTTAAAACATATTCATTTGATGGTGTTACTGTTCCTTTAATGCACAGAATGTGTCCTTAATGGATTGATACTGAATTGAAAACAGAGGACTCCTTGTCTTTGTCTGTATGAATTTTGGGACCACAGTCTCATTGTGCCCCCAACTAATGGTTTAATATTTAGGGGTGAGCACGAAGTTCCCTTTTTGCTGTAGGAAAGATCAGTCAGAAGGTAAAGTTGGTGTTTGGGAGGGGAGACAATTTAGGCAGAAGTTACTGGGAGGAGATGGGACTGGGCCTTTGGGTGGGACGGAGGATTGACTGGAATTAGAATGGAGCCGGGACTGGTCTGGGGGTGTTACGTTTGATCTCCCAAACCCAGAGTAGACCCCAAGGTCCCGGCTCACTCTTCTGCCTTTAAGAGCCCCCTTTCACTTTGGGAGGAGCCGTCCGCTAATCGGATGTCCCAGGTGTTAATGTGAGAGGAGCGAGGGAAGGACTCGGGGCGACCGCGGGAACCGTACGTAGAACTGGAACAGAGAATAGGAGCGAAGTGACAGGACAGGCCGAGTCAATAACAAGATGGCGACACAATGGTGAGACAGGAGACTAGTCAAGGTCATGGGCAGAGTCAATAATCGTAAGCAGCAGAACAAAATGAACATTCAGGAGAGAAGTCAGAACGTAGCAGTGATCAGGAATAAAGTCAGGGGTAGACTAGAAAAACCCACCCAGGAACTACTAAATACGATCTACGTTGGTGAACATTAGTGTGTGAGCTCTTTAAATATTTGAATCTTCGCGCCAGTGCGTGATGACATCACACGCAGGGACGTTAAACCCAGAAGTGGCGCATCACCTGCTCCTCGTGTGCAATGGGCGACCCCTCCTCGTGTGCAATGGGCGTCCCCTCCTCGTGTGCAATGGGCGTCCCCTCCTCGTGTGCAATGGGCGACCCCTCCTCGTGTGCAATGGGCGTCCCCTCCTTGTGTGCAATGGGTGACCCCTCCTTGTGTGCAATGGGCGTCCCCTACTCGTGTGCAATGGGCGACCCCTCCTCGTGTGCAATGGGCGACCCCTCCTTGTGTGCAATGGGCGTCCCCTACTCGTGTGCAATGGGCGACCCCTCCTCGTGTGCAATGGGCGACCCCTCCTTGTGTGCAATGGGCGACCCCTCCTCGTGTGCAATGAGCGTCCCCTCCTTGTGTGCAATGGGCGACCCCCCACTAGACCACCAGGTCGTTTCCTTACAGTGGGGTGGAATAAGGGTTAACCACCCGCCCGGCCTGCCAGTAAAAAGCTTCAATGTTATGAAAAGGGAAAAAGGCAGAAAAATATGGAAGGCTGGTATTTTTTTGAAGAAAAGGTGGCAACCTTAGGTGGGATGGAGGGATAAAAAAACAAGAAGCCTGACACTGATGATAGTGGCTCGGCCGACATAACAGTGGGGGATGTGCAACATTTGTGGCCATTATTTCTCATTTAAATGCTCAGAACTGGAATCATTCCCCTGGGCAGAAGTGTCAGGCTGCTCACAATGTGGACTGACAAATATTTATACAATTATCATGGTGGCAATGGACTCAGTGGGTGACTAATATGTACATGGCCTCAATGGCCTCCCCCCAGGATCCTCTTCTGCAGATCTGGGCAAACGAATATGTTCCTCCCGGGCCAATCATCCTCTGGGATCTCATTGGCTTCTCTGTGTCCCAGTTGACATTTACATGAGCAGTTCAATTCCCTTGTTCTCCCGCATCCCAGAATTCCAAGCTCCTAAACATGGCGCCCATTCCTGGAATTTGCCATTAGAGGGAATTTTATTTAAAATATGCAAATTGCAGAAAGCAAATCAACAGAGACCTGTCACAATCAGTTACATGTGAAATATTGCGATTCAGAAGAAACAATGATGTGTCTCAGAAAATCCCGACTCTCTTGTGTTAATGAAAGTACAATCCCGAGAGATTCCTCTGTCACAGACTCTACAGACTGGATCCGTCTGGTGGTCTCCCTGCACCTCGTGTGCCACAGACAGTAACGTATTAGTCCAACAATAACGTCAGGGGGCTGTTACTCCCTCCAGCTTCAGTGACTCTTGAGGACTCCAGTTTTCTCAAATTCAACCGACTTTTTCCCTCAAAGAGAACAAAACTGGGGAGTCTAACAAAGTGCTCCTAAAACTCCACCACTTTATATCCCCACAGACACTCTCTGTCCACAATATTAAGATATTTTAAATTGCCCCTCACAAACAACTTGTCCTGTAGTGAAAAACGCGCTGTGTCCCAAATCTTGAGGAAATGAATGGTCTCCTTTGGGGAATCTTTGCCTCCAACTGGGGATATAAAGTGGAGATGAAGAAATGTCCAATATAACACTTTCCTGTGCAAAGAATTTAAATCTTCTGAGCTGACACTTTTTAAGAGGAGTAAGTAAGAAGTCAACACAATCCTGCAGTCTCCTCAAAAAGGGATCCAATGAGAAAACAAACAAGAGTAGACTCAAAGGGCATCGTTGTCTTCACCGAAAAGTCCAGTGGGAAGCTCTTTGCCCTGTGATACAAAACTCTAATTCAATTTCCATTTTTTCAGGAATCCCGTATCTAAGCAAAGCAGCCCATAGATACTCATGATTGACTTTATCAAAGGCCTTTGCCTGGTCTAAGGACAGAATGTATTTACCCCATTGCCAAGCCTTGCGCCTCTCCAGTGCTTCAGTGAAAGAACTGCACCAAATATACTTCTCCCTTCCACCGAGCAGAACTGAGAATCAGAGAGAAGAGAACCCACCACCGCACCCAAAGTCTGTGAATTATTCTTGCCAGAATCTCCCAATCACAATTGAGAAGGACAATCAGCCTCCAATTCCCAATGTGCCTTGATTCTTTCCCCTTTGAAGTAGAACTAGAGAAGAGGACGACATACATAGATGGTGAGAGATTTCTTTCTATCAGAGTTTGGGTTCCTGTAGGGGGTTCTATCATTAGATCCCATATAGAGGGAAGCTTAGAAAGTGATAAAGTCCCAAAAATACCTGCCCTTTCACATTTATTTGAATCACCACATGCAAAACACTATATCTTGCTATTGCAGGTAATCCCTGGTAATCCCTGATAATCCCATGATATGTGACATAATCCCCAGTAATCCAACATAATCACAGGTAATCTCTGGTCATCTGGCATAATCCCAGGTAAAATGACATAATCCCTGGTAAAATGACATAATCCCTGGTAATCTGACATAATCCCTGGTAATCTGATATAATCCTTAGTAATGTTTGTAATTTGTGCTCAATAACTCAGGATTACCATAGAGTGTTTTGCATGTGGTGATTGAATGTGAGTAAAGGGAGAAGCATTTTGGGGAGATGAGTTGGCCAGGGTTGTGCAGATTGATTACGTTCACCAAACCTCCTTGTGTGCCGGGGCCCTTATGGCTACTGAATCTGGGGCATGGTAACTGATTAATTGCTGGTCAGGCGGAGTTAGGGGTGCGCGGCACAGCTTGAATCTGGGAGGTGATTATAAAGTGAACCTTGGTGGGTCTGGGGGATCTGGTGCTCAGCCGTTGGCCAGAGACGGAGCAGAAGGTGAATTTCTGGAGCAGAGCCGAGAAGAAGAGGAAAATCTCCATCCGAGCCAAATTCACCCCCAGGCACTCGCGCTTCCCTGCAAAGATCAGAACAAAATATATCAGCGACTGGATTGGCCTTGTCTCATGTAGGTCTGTCTGTACCAGGAAGTGCATCTCTCTGGTAACCATGTGACTGCCTCTATTTCCTCTCTGGCCAAAAACAGCAGTCCAGTCTTGCTTTATGGCAGGGACACTCAATATATGATCCATTGACAGCACTGCTGCCCAGAGGGAATCTGATACTCTAACCACAGGGAATCTGATGCTTTAACCAGGCAGAGAATAGCACAGCAGGGTTGGAGGCAGGGCAAGGAATATTAGGTGGGCTCAAGTTTTTGTGCATCTATCTGACATCTAATGACCCTGATGATAATGTCACTGAAAAGGTGGGTACAGGGGAGATGTCACAGAATGGGTCACATTTGGACAAGTTTTTCTATATGAACTCCCCAACCCATAAGCTTGGGACCAAGTTGCACATCACTAGCTGGTATGACTGTGTAGCAATTGTATCAGAAGCAGCAGTGCACATCAGCATCTTGGCACAAAGACCAACTGCCATTTTCATTTCACTCTTTTATTCTTAGGTCCTTAACCTTGAGTCTGTGAGTGTGAGTGTGAGTGTGAGTGGAGTGAGGCCCTTGTGCTGCTGGAGAATATTGTTCCCTAACAGAACCCACAGATTTTGACCCCCACTGGTTAATACTCACCTGCAGAAAATGCCATGAAAGCCGGCTTTGCCCGGAACTGCCCATTCTCATCCAGAAAATGTCCCGGGTTGAACTCATCTGGGGTCTCCCACTGGGTTGGGTCGAACAGAACCGACGAGAGGTACGGGATGACTCGGGTGCCCTGTCATAGACCAACACATCAGTGTCACATGGTGGGGGTCAGTGTAATAGTAACTGTGAGGGTCTTGCCAACTGTCAGCTGCTGATAGATATGGGGTACCTATGGCTTGGGGGGGGTGGAGGAACCCATTGATTTATTTTCCACTGAAAGTCCAATGGGCCTGTGAGTATTGTTTGTACATTTACATCATGGCTCTTAGAGACCCTTAACCTTCAGTCTGTGAGTGTGAGTGGGGCCCTAGGGGGTCCAGTGTTTCCAGCGCATTGGTAGGAATTCAGTTGCATCTACAGACTGTGACTCCTCAGACAGGAAGGGGACACTTTGCCTTTAAATAGGGGTTTTCATCTGATCCCTATTGGAATGACATAGAGAAAAGGAGCTGAATGGCACTTCTGGCCACACTCATCTGCACCGCACTCTCTGTACCTTCTGAAGGGTAAATCCTTGGAATTCCGTGTCTTTACTGAGGGCATGATAGAAAGCCGTAGATGACAGATCCAAGTGCCTCTGCAGCTCATGAATCACAGCGTTGGTGTAAGGCAAGTGGGGCCGGTCACTCAACTCTGGGGGGCGCCGGGACCCCGTCACATCATCGATCTCTTGCTGCACCTTCACTGGAAAAGAGTGAGACACATACAGGAGGGGGTCAGCACACGATTGGCTGCTAGGGATCCCCAAAACTTCTAATTCAGGGAGGTCAGCGAGTGGGGGCTCAGAGTTATAGTTCAGATGATGTGATACATAAATATGTTGAGGATATGAGCAAACTTCCCAAAGTCATTGGGTAATAACAGGGTCAGACTGGGCCAGCGGGATATCTTTGGGAGGCAGCCATTCAAGTGCAGGATACATAGTAGATAACAGATAAGTACTACTATAGTTTATATAAACTGTGTAGCCATGGGGGCAGCCATTCAAGCACAGGATACACAGTAGATAACAGATAAGTACTACTATAGTTTATATTGCTTCTTTATATAAACTATAGTAGTACTTATCTGTTATCTACTGTGTATCCACTTGTATTTCATGGAGATGAGTAATAGATGGGGATCCATAACGACCACAAACACACGCCATTGCCTCCTTTACCCTGAATGTCTGGGAACTGGGCAATCCGTGCCAGGCAGTACTTCAGGGTGGAGGTGGTGGTGTCGGTTCCTGCAGCCAATAGGCCGGTGATAAACATGTGCAGGCTGGTGTCACAGAAAATGGAGTCCCCCTCCTCCTGCAGAGACAAAATGGAACAAAGTCCCCTCTCAGTCACATGTTTTCATTTAGCACAATCATTTCAGGTTATTGGTCACTGATAACCTTTTATGGCAGGAATGAGACACTCTAGAGATATCCTTCAGCATGTTAGTAGTTAAAGGGGCATGTGTACAAGGCAGCAATTGCCCACACCCTTGGGTTTAGATGGAACATCTAAGGATTCTTGGCCTCATTTCCAATGCACTGACCAAACTGTTGACATGTCCATCCCTTTCATCTCAGTCAACAGTCTGGTGGCCACTCCTTCCACTTCTCATTGCTCTTAGATGGAAGGGAACTTTGGTTTTGGCCCTGAGGTCAGTAACATAGTTCAGATCACCCCATGGGGTGTACCAAAAAGGAAGGATGGAGTAAACAGGTCCCATTGTTGGTTCTCACCTCTTTTATCTTCAGGAGGAAGAAGTCAATAAAATCCTTGGGGTTGTTGATGTCCAGTGTCTGCTTGTGGGAATGAATCTGCTGCCGGACAAATGACTGGAGGCTCAAGGTGTCTTTGCAGTGAATCTTCCAGAAAATCGGAAGCTTCAGGATTATTGGAAACATATTGATGATCTGCAAAGGGGTACACAATACAAACATTCTGGGGGGCTTGGTAGAAAAAAATGTTGCTATCAAGATGCCCTCCTGAATTCACCCAAGGAAACCCCACTCATTTCCCTTTGTGGTAGTTCTCTGGGACACAGAGGGGCTCAAGATTGACTACCTCATATTGGCATCATGTGTAATATACGTTATCCTGAATTCATTTAACGAGGCCAACAAAGAACATTGGGCCTTCCTTCTCACTGTACCTGAGAGGTTCTGGATAGTAAATTATTTATATGATTCCTTGTGTTTAAGATCAAATCATGAAGTTTCTTGTCCTCGTACTCGAAACGTCGTCCAAATAAAACAAAGCTCATCATGTTGAAGACTGCACATCCCAGCAGGATGATTGGGTTGAAAGGCTTTCCTGGAAAACAGAAAGGAAAAGCTCATCATAGGACTTTAAGAAAAGGGTTCATGTAGGATGTTATGTTGAGACACAGGACCTGTGGGTTTGTATGAGGAATACATTACAGCTAAATATCACTAGTAAACTCCATAACCTATGGGACAAAAGAGTTCCATTAACATTTAGAACAATAGTTGTCTAACATATTTATTCCAAGACCACTTGAACGTCCAACCTTTGGTCAGGGTTCCACTCAGCCATAATTCCCACATATCTAATTGAATAAATACATTTACACCTAGATCTCACCTTAAGTAATCCTCAAGCTGGTTTTCATGTAAAGCTAAGAGATCAAATGGTCATGCTAAGCAATTCTTATGTTAACAAACCTTCAGGCTTTAGGCTGAGCCTCCTGGCAATGCTCTAAGCCGGAGATGGGCAGCCCCACAGTTTTGGGTTAGTGCTTTAAAGAGCAGAAGTCTCATCTCATGAATTTCTCTAGAACAGTGCTCTATGAGTTATTCCCTCCATCTACACCTAGAGACCTCACCACCATCAGCTTCTAGCAGACATATAACTACATATGCATCTAGACTAGCATGGAAACTGAAAACCCATGCCAGTGTAATTGAACAACTTGTGCCCCCAGACTGGTGTAATTGAACAACTTGTGCCCCCAGACTGGTGTAATGGAACAACTTTTGCCCCAGACTGGTGTAATGAACAACTCGTACTATCAGACTGCTGTAATGAACAACTAGTGCCATCAGACTGGTGTAATGGAACAACTAGTGCTATCAGACTGGTGTAATGGAACAACTAGTGCTATCAGACTGGTGTAATGGAACAACTAGTGCTATCAGACTGGTGTAATGAACAACTCGTACTATCAGACTGGTGTAATGAACAACTAGTGCCATCAGACTGGTGTAATGGAACAACTAGTGCTATCAGACTGGTGTAATGGAACAACTAGTGCTATCAGACTGGTGTAATGGAACAACTAGTGCCATCAGACTGGTGTAATGGAACAACTAGTGCTATCAGACTGGTGTAATGAACAACTACTGCTATCAGACTGGTGTAATGAACAACTAGTGCCATCAGACTGGTGTAATGGAACAACTCGTGCTATCAGACTGGTGTAATGGAAAAACTAGTGCCATCAGACTGGTGTAATGAACAACTAGTGCTATCAGACTGGTGTAATGAACAACTCGTGCTATCAGACTGGTGTAATGGAACAACTAGTGCTATCAGACTGGTGTAATGAACAACTAGTGCCATCAGACTGGTGTAATGGAACAACTAGTGCTATCAGACTGGTGTAATGGAACAACTCGTGCTATCAGACTGGTGTAATGGAACAACTAGTGCTATCAGACTGGTGTAATGGAAAAACTAGTGCTATCAGACTGGTGTAATGAACAACTAGTGCCATCAGACTGGTGTAATGGAACAACTAGTGCTATCAGACTGGTGTAATGAACAACTAGTGCTATCAGACTGGTGTAATGAACAACTAGTGCCATCAGACTGGTGTAATGGAACAACTAGTGCTATCAGACTGGTGTAATGGAACAACTCGTGCTATCAGACTGGTGTAATGGAACAACTAGTGCTATCAGACTGGTGTAATGGAAAAACTAGTGCTATCAGACTGGTGTAATGAACAACCAGTGCCATCAGACTGGTGTAATGGAACAACTAGTGCTATCAGACTGGTGTAATGAACAACTAGTGCCATCAGACTGGTGTAATGGAAAAACTAGTGCTATCAGACTGGTGTAATGAACAACTAGTGCCATCAGACTGGTGTAATGGAACAACTAGTGCTATCAGACTGGTGTAATGGAAAAACTAGTGCCATCAGACTGGTGTAATGAACAACTAGTGCCATCAGACTGGTGTAATGGAACAACTAGTGCTATCAGACTGGTGTAATGGAACAACTAGTGCTATCAGACTGGTGTAATGGAAAAACTAGTGCTATCAGACTGGTGTAATGAACAACTAGTGCCATCAGACTGGTGTAATGGAACAACTAGTGCTATCAGACTGGTGTAATGAACAACTAGTGCTATCAGACTGGTGTAATGAACAACTAGTGCCATCAGACTGGTGTAATGGAACAACTAGTGCTATCAGACTGGTGTAATGAACAACTAGTGCTATCAGACTGGTGTAATGGAACAACTAGTGCTATCAGACTGGTGTAATGGAAAAACTAGTGCTATCAGACTGGTGTAATGAACAACTAGTGCCATCAGACTGGTGTAATGGAACAACTAGTGCTATCAGACTGGTGTAATGAACAACTAGTGCCATCAGACTGGTGTAATGGAACAACTAGTGCTATCAGACTGGTGTAATGAACAACTAGTGCCATCAGACTGGTGTAATGGAACAACTCGTGCCATCAGACTGGTGTAATGGAACAACTAGTGCTATCAGACTGGTGTAATGGAGCAACTCGTGCTATCAGACTGGTGTAATGAACAACTAGTGCCATCAGACTGGTGTAATGAACAACTAGTGCCATCAGACTGGTGTAATGGAACAACTAGTGCTATCAGACTGGTGTAATGGAACAACTAGTGCTATCAGACTGGTGTAATGGAAAAACTAGTGCTATCAGACTGGTGTAATGAACAACTAGTGCCATCAGACTGGTGTAATGGAACAACTAGTGCTATCAGACTGGTGTAATGAACAACTAGTGCCATCAGACTGGTGTAATGAACAACTAGTGCCATCAGACTGGTGTAATGGAACAACTAGTGCTATCAGACTGGTGTAATGGAAAAACTAGTGCTATCAGACTGGTGTAATGAACAACTAGTGCCATCAGACTGGTGTAATGGAACAACTAGTGCTATCAGACTGGTGTAATGGAAAAACTCGTGCTATCAGACTGGTGTAATGGAACAACTAGTGCCCCAGACTGGTGTAATGAACAACTTGTGCCACCAGACTGGTGTAATGGAACAACTCGTGCCCCAGACTGGTGTAATGAACAACTAGTGCCCCAGACTGGTGTAATGGAACAACTCGTGTCCCAGACTGGTGTAATGGAACAACTCGTGCCCCAGACTGGTGTAATGAACAACTAGTGCCCCAGACTGGTGTAATGGAACAACTCGTGTCCCAGACTGGTGTAATGGAACAACTCGTGTCCCAGACTGGTGTAATGAACAACTAGTGCCCCAGACTGGTGTAATGAACAACTCGTACTGGTGTAATGGAACAACTCGTGCCCCAGACTGGTGTAATGGAACAACTAGTGCTATCAGACTGGTGTAATGGAACAACTAGTGCCCCAGACTGGTGTAATGAACAACTTGTGCTCCCAGACTGGTGTAATGCAAGAACTCGTGCCCCAGACTGGTGTAATGAACAACTAGTGCCCCAGACTGGTGTAATGGAACAACTCGTGTCCCAGACTGGTGTAATGAACAACTAGTGCCCCAGACTGGTGTAATGAACAACTAGTGCCCCCAGACTGGTGTAATGAAAAACTTGTGCCCCCAGACTGGTGTAATGAAAAACTTGTGCCCCCATACTGGTGTAATGGAACAACTCGTGTCCCAGACTGGTGTAATGAACAACTTGTGCCCCCAGACTGGTGTAATGAAAAACTTGTGCCCCCAGACTGGTGTAATGAACAACTCGTACTGGTGTAATGGAACAACTCGTGCCCCCAGACTGGTGTAATGAACAACTCGTACTGGTGTAATGGAACAACTCGTGCCCCAGACTGGTGTAATGGAACAACTAGTGCTATCAGACTGGTGTAATGAACAACTCGTGCCCCCAGACTGGTGTAATGAAAAACTTGTGCCCCCATACTGGTGTAATGGAACAACTCGTGTCCCAGACTGGTGTAATGAACAACTTGTGCCCCCAGACTGGTGTAATGAAAAACTTGTGCCCCCAGACTGGTGTAATGAACAACTCGTACTGGTGTAATGGAACAACTCGTGCCCCCAGACTGGTGTAATGAACAACTCGTACTGGTGTAATGGAACAACTCGTGCCCCAGACTGGTGTAATGAACAACTAGTGCCCCAGTCTGGTGTAATGGAACAACTAGTGCTATCAGACTGGTGTAATGGAACAACTAGTGCTATCAGACTGGTGTAATGGAACAACTCGTGCCCCCAGACTGGTGTAATGAACAACTCGTACTGGTGTAATGGAACAACTCGTGCCCCAGACTGGTGTAATGAACAACTAGTGCCCCAGTCTGGTGTAATGGAACAACTCGTACTGGTGTAACACATTTGCCAAGACTGTTAAAGTAAAACTCATACAGCTACAAAAGTCTGCTGGTAAAAACTGTCAGAACCATTAATGAGTGTAATCACCTGGCCACACTCTGTTGGCATCACACTATGGCCCTGTCAACTTGGCTATGGCCCTGGTGGCTTTTGTTAGGGGAGTATAACAAAAAGGAGGGCATCAGAACCTGATAATGCCTAATGCAACTCTGCCCCAGTTATATCAGTAGGAACAAAACATAATTAAAAAGAAATAAAGGTACATTGGTCCCCACCTTCCATTTGATTTATAGCCTCAATAAGCTTCTCAGCCTCCATGAAGTTTCTTTCCTCTAGGGGCTTCTTCCCCAGACCAATGTTCCTCAGTGTCATCAATATGAATCGACGGAAGTGGCGCCAGTGGGTGCCAGAACTCTGAAAATCTGCAGAGAACAAGTGATGTGACTTGACTGCTTTGCTCATGCGATGTCCAACTATTTGTCCCATATCAATGGACTGGCTCTATCCTACTCATTTTAAAGGACCATTCAGACTCTACAGTCTGTCTGAGGGAAAGGGGGGTTTATTCACCCCAGACCTGTTACTCATTGAAACATTGTGTGCATTATGAAGGCATTATAAAAGGAAAAATACAAAGAAGATCCAGAACTGTTGAGCAGCTGAAATCCAATATCAGGCAAGAATGGGCCAGAACCCCAGCAATTGGGCTCCTTACTTCCCTAATGCTTACAGGGTGTTGTTAGAAGAAAAGTGGGGTGCAACACAGTGGCAAACATGCCTCTTGCCCCCAACTATTTGGAAATGTGTTGCCTGCATAAAATTCAAAATGAGCAGATATTTATTAGAAACAAATAGAATTTCTCAGTTTCGGCATCTGATCTATTGCCTCTCTACTATTTGTCATTAAATATCACTGACCTGCAAATCATCCCATTCTCTTCTTATTCACATTTATTTCCATCTTGTCCTACTGTCTCCATCTTGCCCCACTGTTCCCATCTTGCCTTACTGTCTCCAACTTGTCCTACTGTCTCCAACTTGTCCTACTGTCTCCAACTTGTCCTACTGTCTCCAACTTGCCCTACTGTCTCCATCTTGTCCTACTGTCTCCAACTTGTCCAACTGTCTCCATCATGCCCTAATGTCTCTATATCTTATCAAACTGTCCCATCTCGCCCTACTGTCTCCATCTTATCCTACTGTCCCGTCTTGCCCTAATGTCTCCATCTTGTCCTACTGTCTCCATCTTGCCCCGTCTCTGTCTTGTCCTACTGTCTCCATCTTGCCCTACTGTCTCCATCTTGTCCTACTGTCTCCATCTTGTCCTACTGTCTTCATCTTGTCCTACCATCTCCATCTTGCCCTACCATTTTCACCTTCTCCTACTGGCTTCATCTTGTCCTACTGTCTTCATCTTGTCCTACCATCTCCATCTTGCCCAACCGTTTTCATCTTGTCCTACTGTCTCCATCTTATCCTACTGTCCCATCTTGCCCTACCGTCTCCATCTTATCCTATTGTCCCGGCTTGCCCTAATGTCTCTATCTTGTCCTACTGTCTCCATCTTGCTCCATCTCTGTCTTGTCCTTCTGTCTCCATCTTGCCCCACTGTCTCCAGCTTGTCCTAGTGTCTTCATCTTGTCCTACCATCTCCATCTTGCCCTACCATTTTCATCTTGTCCTACTGGCTTCATCTTGTCCTACCATCTCCATCTTGCCCTACCGTTTTCATCTTGTCCTACTGTCTCCATCTTGTCCTACTGTCTCCATCTTGTCCTACTGTCTCCAACTTGTCCTACTGTCTCCAACTTGTCCTACTGTCTCCAACTTGCCCTACTGTCTCCATCCTGTCCTACTGTCTCCAACTTGTCCAACTGTCTCCATCATGCCCTAATGTCTCTATATCTTATATCTTAAAATGAGCAGATATTTATTAGAAACAAATAGAATTTCTCAGTTTCGGCATCTGATCTATTGCCTCTCTACTATTTGTCATTAAATATCACTGACCTGCAAATCATCCCATTCTCTTCTTATTCACATTTATTTCCATCTTGGCCTACTGTCTCCATCTTGCCCCACTGTTCCCATCTTTCCCTACTGTCTCCAACTTGTCCTACTGTCTCCAACTTGTCCTACTGTCTCCAACTTGCCCTACTGTCTCCATCCTGTCCTACTGTCTCCAACTTGTCCAACTGTCTCCATCATGCCCTAATGTCTCTATATCTTATCAAACTGTCCCATCTCGCCCTACTGTCTCCATCTTATCCTACTGTCCCGTCTTGCCCTAATGTCTCCATCTTGTCCTACTGTCTCCATCTTGCCCCGTCTCTGTCTTGTCCTACTGTCTCCATCTTGCCCTACTGTCTCCATCTTGTCCTACTGTCTTCATCTTGTCCTACCATCTCCATCTTGCCCTACCATTTTCACCTTCTCCTACTGGCTTCATCTTGTCCTACTGTCTTCATCTTGTCCTACCATCTCCATCTTGCCCAACCGTTTTCATCTTGTCCTACTGTCTCCATCTTATCCTACTGTCCCATCTTGCCCTACCGTCTCCATCTTATCCTATTGTCCCGGCTTGCCCTAATGTCTCCATCTTGTCCTACTGTCTCCATCTTGCTCCATCTCTGTCTTGTCCTTCTGTCTCCATCTTGCCCCACTGTCTCCAGCTTGTCCTAGTGTCTTCATCTTGTCCTACCATCTCCATCTTGCCCTACCATTTTCATCTTGTCCTACTGGCTTCATCTTGTCCTACCATCTCCATCTTGCCCTACCGTTTTCATCTTGTCCTACTGTCTCCATCTTGTCCTACTGTCTCCATCTTGTCCTACTGTCTCCATCTTGCCCTACCATTTTCATCTTGTCCTACTGGCTTCATCTTGTCCTACTGTTTCCCCCTTGTCCTACTGTCTTCATCTTGTCCTACCATCTCCATCTTGCCCTACCATTTTCACCTTCTCCTACTGGCTTCATCTTGTCCTACTGTCTTCATCTTGTCCTACCATCTCCATCTTGCCCTACCGTTTTCATCTTGTCCTACTGTCTCCATCTTATCCTACTGTCCCATCTTGCCCTACCGTCTCCATCTTATCCTATTGTCCCGGCTTGCCCTAATGTCTCCATCTTGTCCTACTGTCTCCATCTTGCTCCATCTCTGTCTTGTCCTTCTGTCTCCATCTTGCCCCACTGTCTCCAGCTTGTCCTAGTGTCTTCATCTTGTCCTACCATCTCCATCTTACCCTACCATTTTCATCTTGTCCTACTGGCTTCATCTTGTCCTACCATCTCCATCTTGCCCTACCGTTTTCATCTTGTCCTACTGTCTCCATGTTGTCCTACTGTCTCCATCTTGTCCTACTGTCTCCATCTTGCCCTACCATTTTCATCTTGTCCTACTGGCTTCATCTTGTCCTACTGTTTCCCCCTTGCCCTACTGTCTTCATCTTGTCCTACTGTCTTCATCTTGTCCTACCATCTCCATCTTGCACTACTGTCTTCATCTTGTCCTACTGTCTTCATCTTGTCCTACTGTCTCCATTATGTTCTACTGACTCCATCCTGCCCTATGGTCTCCATTTTGTCCTACGGACTCCATCTTGCCTTACTGTCTCCATCTTGTCCTACTGTCTCCATCTTGTCCTTTCTCCATCTTGTCCTACCATCTCCATCTTGCCCTACTGTCTTCATCTTGTGCTACTGTCTTCATCTTGTCCTACAGTCTACATTTTGTCCTACTGACTCCATCTTGCCCTACTGTCTCCATCTTGTCCTACTGTCTTCATCTTGTCCTACCACCTACATCTTGTGTGTATAATGTTTAATAACATGTAACTTACTGTATCCTTCTGTGAGCTTATCCCCAATTGGAAAAGTGGGGCGATGGCTGAACTCTTCTGCATGGTTGATCAGAGCGTCCTTTACAGTGTTGTACCCACAAAGAATCACAATGGGGTTGTCTAGTTGCCAGATGGTGAACATATTGCCATATTTCTGTTGAAGCTGAAAGCACAATCAGGCAACATAATGACCCTACAGACGAGCCCCTGGTTCCCCTTCCCTATTGTTCCTCCCATTTTCCTCCTTCTTCAACCACAACTCCCCATGCTTGAACCTAATGGTCACCTGGACGTGTTTGTGTGTTTCTCTAGTTCAGTATCTAGAAGTGAATTGTTGCATCTAGAATAAATACTCCATGTAGTCAAGTAGAATCCCCTGCTCAATACATTTGTAACCATAGGGGGCAGCACTGAGAGCAGCTGAAAATAAAGAAATTACTGATCCAGGTACCCTCTGCCCTAATGCATTGACCCTGACACGTACCTTAGGAAAGTTTTTGCACATAGTATCAAATGTTATATAATGGGGGGTGCCCAGCAGAGGAATTGGGGTTGGTCCTGGGGGTAGGAGGAGAGATCTCTTCTGTTGTTTCCACAGTGAGGAGAGGAAGAGGAGGGTGAGCAGGAAGATGAAGAACAGGATAAGGCCAGAAAGGATTTCCATGGTTCTGCAATAGACAATTCATGGGAGTCAATCGCTGCCCTCGTATTTAGGTACATTGAGTGTGACTAATATCTGTGATACCCAGCATACAGCATGTGAATATGCCCTATTTATACCCACTGTGTCACTTGGCCAGGGTTCTACACAAGCCCCGCCCAGCTTCATTGTGATACATTGTGTCCTGTAGCCCCACTCACAGAGAGAGAACAGGGAGCAGTAGGCGGGGCATACAACAAACATGTCGCCTCCTCTTTCCTAATGAGGGTGAGGGAGGCTGTGAATTACACTAAAGGACATGTCACTAATGCCCCCCATAGGGTCACTGCTGTGTGTGAAGTGAATGTCACAATGAAAGTAACAGACTGGCCTCCAGCCCAAAGCTCTTCCCTGGCAGATCTGGTCTAAAGTCCAGCTGGACTACGGGTGGCACTTTATCTCTCTTTCTTTTCCAATTATGTCTATTGGTATTTCAAAAGTAAACAGTAAGAGCAAAATCAACAAAATAATGCCCATCAGTTTACATAATAAAAGAAAAGAATTATTATTACATTTCATTTAAATCCGGTGTAAATAAAGCAACAAATGCCAACTTAAACCAAAATTCATCAAGGTAAAAATAAATGAATACAGAATAAAAACAAATCAAATCTTCCTCTCTACTAACCAAGCAAATAAAACATTTGCTACATTAATGGACCAAATTATCAAATTATCTATTTATCTTTGAACATCAATTGATGAGTGAAAAGAGTTTTCATCAGAATTGTAAATAAAATTTTCAATAATCATCAGACTCCAGAATGTCAAAGTAGTGAGACCAAACTTTCAAGATTTTTTCCCTAAAACCAGTATTATCATATCTAAAACTAATTGCTTCATCTAAACACAGAAACTTAAGATAAGATAAAACAACTTTGAGATCTGGGGAGTTTTCCTGAATCCAATACAAAAAAATAGATTTACGGGTATCTATCTGCATTGACCAGATGTATAAAATATTTATATTTATTCCAATATTTCATTTTAGGAGTAAAATTAGCAGAAGGATTCACCTGATAATCAAATAATCCAAATTTAGGCGATAACTCAATATCAATGTTCAGTTTTGTATTAATAAAATTCCCAATTTTACCCCATAACTCCGAAATGGACCGGCATTCTCACATATAGGGGCAGATTTATCAAAGGTCGAGGTGAATTTTCGAATTGAAAATTTTGAACTATTTTTGTGTACTTCGACTAGGGAATAGTCCAAATTCGATTTGAATTTGTAAAAAATTCAAAAATTATAATATCATTTTTTTTTTTACAAAAAAGCAGGTATTTGATAGTTACTGCCATGTTATTTATTAATTAGCTTCCAAGGCACAAAAGTATCACAGCAGAGAATGTTTCTCTTAATATCAGTAGGAAGGCTACTCCATTTCCTAGGAAGAAAAGCAGAAATTTGGTCTCCCTCTTCCAAATATGCTTCAATGGATTAGTATTGACCTCCCCACCCGATTTCAACTCAACAATATATCTACATAAAGAAGCTACATTGAAAAACCTAAGGAAAATTAATTCACATAAGGATTCAGTAAGTTTGATCAAGGGAGACAAATTTAGAGAATAAAGCCTAGAAAGGTCAGAATGAATATTTAATCCTAAATGTTTAATTGAACACCCCGGAGGTTTTAATTTTAGATCAAAAAAGGGTTTGTTTTGGGATATTACTATTAATATTTAGTAATCCAGTTTTACTTGTATTGATTACATATCCAGAAAAGGAACTATAAGAATGGAAAAAAGTAAAGATTTTTTTAATTGCATTGTGAGGACCCTGAACTATGGAGTAGATCAAAAGGCAAAGTCTTTAGTTACCTACCATTGACCTTTATACCCTGAAACAATTTAAAAATCTAATCAAAGGGTCAATCATTATATTGAAGAGTAGGGGAGACAAAGGACAGCCTTGTCTTGTTCCTCTATACAGGGTAAAAGAATTCGATTGTCCTCCAGCTATTATAATCCTAGCGTTGGGGGAAGAATAAACTTCCCCTTAAAGCCAAAGAAATTACAACAATCAAAGAGGTAGTTCCAATTACCGTTATCAAATGCTTTCTCAGCATCTAAGCTGACTAAGAAATTACTTAATATTTTTAATACCTGACCTTTTCCTAATAAACCCATTTTGAAAATGAGAAATAATGTCATGAAGGATGTCAGCTAATCTATCAGCTATAATTTTAGTAAAAATTTAAAAATTCTGGTTAATTAAAGAGATAGGAGAGTTCAATGTTTCCAATTTGTCATAAGAAGCTTGGGGCACATGAATTTTAGATTAAAAAAAACTAAGCTCTTACCTTTATCATAAAAATGATGGGAAAAAATATTCCTTAAATATATTCAAAATAACCTTAGGGGGGTTAATAATGTTATTTTTTCTATCTTTAATCAGATAAAAGATGGGGGGGACAGACTTGGGTGGAGCATTTATGGGAATGAGTATTTCCAGGTAGAGCAGCGGGAGTAACAGGGTGTGGCTTGGGTCTGGGGCCGTTACATTAACAGCACTGCTGTCTACGGACTCCTGAACTGACTGGTGCAGCTAATGCAACACAATATGTTGGTCCTGAAGGGCAACTGAGATTAGAATCAGTCATTCTGTAACACAATCAAGGTAAGCCACCCCTTTACACCTATTAGCTCCCAGTATAACACCCAGTATAACAACAGTATAACACCCAATATAACACCCAGTATAACACCCAGTAAAAGTGGCTAAATAGCAATCATTGCATTGTGATGAGAGGAGGCTGCTGCTCATACATTATAATAACATATAACATATAACGTATAACATATAGGGGCAGATTTATCAAAGGTCGAAGTTCGAAGTTAAAAAAACTTCGAACTTCGAATTCAAAAAGACCGAATCGAATGGAGGTCGAAGTTTTCTGGGGTCGAAGTGGGACGAATTCGACCTACTTCGAATCATACGATCGTACTTCGATCTAAGTTTTTTTTAACTTCGACCTTCGATCTCCCAAACTCCCCCAATTGCCTCCATACAGGTTCTAGGAAGTGCAGGATTGTCTGTGAAATAAAAATGAAAACCTTTTAAAACATAAAGGTGTGCTCTCCGGCTATTTTTGATTTACTGTTCTAGGAAGTCCCCCATAGGCTGAAACAGCACTTCGGCAGCTTTTAGGTGGCGAATGGTCAAAGTCGAAGTTTTAAAGAGACAGTACCTTCGAATTTTGACGTTTTTTTTCAACTTAGAATCGAAGTTGGACTATTCGATGGTAGAAGTATCCTAAAATTACTTCGGAATTCAACGTTTTTTACTTCGAAAATTCACTTCAACCTTTGACAAATCTGCCCCATAATGTATAACATATAACAGATAACATATAACGTATAACAAATACCATATAACAAATAACATATAACATATAACATATGGTAAATAACATATACGATATACCGTATAACGTATAACATATGATAAATAACATATACCATATACCATATAGCGTATAAAATATGACATATAACATATAGCATATAACAAATTACATATAACAAATAATGTATAACATATAAGAAATAACATATAAGAAATAACATATAAGAAATAACATATAAGAAATAACATATAACATATAATAACATATAATATTACACAACTTATACAGAACAGCGACGGAGCCACTTACCTCTCCCATAGAGCCCAGTGCAGTGGGGAGGGAGCAGACCATTTCGCAGCATTCACTGGGGGGGGGGGTAAGGAGTTGGATAAATATTCTCTACTCTATGACATTAAACAAAGGAGTTTAACTTATTCTGCCAGAAATCATTTACAGGCTGGTTTGGTTCTGATAAAAAATAACATTTAACCAATTACACCCCCTGGGGAGGACTTGGCACAGCCCAAAGCTTTTTCTTCTTATGATTCATTTAACCTCTTGCAACCCAGAAACATCCGGTGAAAATTCATCATATGTACAAATTCATCCTTCCCTTGGCCGGGGGCTCTATTGCACCATCTTGTTCAATATGTTTAGTGGGAACTGCCCCCAACTCTGTGTCCTGCAGGTTCTCACAGCACTTTTTATTTCATGAATTGCACTTTCCTTAGGGAATTCCATTTCCCCTTTATTTGTCTGAAGATCAATTACTCCAACTTACGTACTAAATGGTGAGTGGACACTCCTGTCTGCAGAAACTGTTGTGTACTCTCCCTTCACCTCTCTAGGGGATCCCATGAGGTACCAGACCCTATAGGGTAGGAGAACCTATGGTGTAGGAGAACCTATGGGGTAGGAGACCTTATGGGGTAGGAGAACCTATGGGGTAGGAGAACCTATGGGGTAGGAGAAGCTATGGGGTAGGAGAACTTATGGGGTAGGAGACCTTATGGGGTAGGAGAACCTATGGGGTCGGAGACCTTATGGGGTAGGAGAACCTATGGTGTAGGAGACCCTATGGGGTAGGAGAAGCTATGGGGTAGGAGACCCTATGGGGTAGGAGAAGCTATGGGGTAGGAAACCCTATGAGGTAGGAGAAGCTATGGGGTAGGAGACCTTATGGGATAGGAGAACCTATGGTGTAGGAGACCCTATGGGGTAGGAGAAGCTATGGGGTAGGAGACCCTATGGGGTAGGAGAAGCTATGGTGTAGGAGACCCTGTGGGGTAGGAGAAGCTAAGGGGTAGGAGACCCTATGAGGTAGGAGACGCTATGGGGTAGGAGACCCTATGAGGTAGGAGAAGCTATGGGATAGGAGAAGCTATGGGGTAGGAGACCCTATGAGGTAGGAGAAGCTATGGGGTAGGAGACCCTATGAGGTAGGAGAAGCTATGGGGTAGGAGACCATATGAGGTAGGAGAAGCTATGGGGTAGGAGACCCTATGAGGTAGGAGAAGCTATGGGATAGGAGAAGCTATGGGGTAGGAGACCCTATGAGGTAGGAGAAGCTATGGGGTAGGAGACCCTATGAGGTAGGAGAAGCTATGGGATAGGAGAAGCTATGGGGTAGGAGACCCTATGAGGTAGGAGAAGCTATGGGGTAGGAGACCCTATGAGGTAGGAGAAGCTATGGGATAGGAGAAGCTATGGGGTAGGAGATCCTATGGGGTAGGAGAAGCTATGGGTTAGGAGACCCTGTGGGGTAGGAGAAGCTAAGGGGTAGGAGAAGCTATGGGGTAGGAGACCCTATGAGGTAGGAGAAGCTATGGGGTAGGAGACCCTATGAGGTAGGAGCAGCTATGGGATAGGAGAAGCTATGAGGTAAGTTAATTTGCTGCCTTCATGTCTATGGACAAACCTGTTGGGTGCAGCGGGCACTCACGTCTGCAGAAAGAGTTGTGTCCCCTCCCTTCAGTTCTCTAGGGGATCCCAGGAGGTACCAGACCCTATTGAGTAGAAGAACCTATATGGTAGGAGACCCTCAATTTCTGTCCCGCCTCTGTCTGGTCTGTATAGGAGTCTGTTCCGCCTCTGCTTTCTGAATATTCAACCTCAGACAATTTATAATCAGAACATTTTAATGATAGAAAGTGCCAATAGATTGGTCTGCCAATTACCCAGCATTCTTTTCTCAGATCATTGACCTTTTGAGCAGAACATTTTGTACAATGAGTTTATGTTTATATGAGACTGAGTCTGGTGCCAGGGATTTAGGGACCCACCGTGGGCACAGAGATGGCACATGCCAGTCCTTCCCAGGATTCCTGCTGATTTGCTTAGAGATGAGGGTCCATTCGCTTGTATTGTTGGCTACGCGATATGTTGGCGCTATATAAATACATGTTAATAATAATAAAATAATAATAATGGGTAGGACATGGACTTCCACTTTATATACAAAGTACAACATTGATACATTGATCTACTGACCAAACAGCTCATGTCCGGTTGTGCCGCCCTCTGTTCCAATGACCAATAGGATTAGGACTTGTAGAGTCAGACTCACCGGCCGGATCAAGGGAAGGAGCTTTCTATATATTAGTATAATATTCAGTATATTAAAAGGATGGCTTCACATTTAAGTTAAATTCAGTAAGTTACACATTGTCTTATTTAGTTGCAGTTGGTTTTCATTATTTATTTTCCTAGTTATTGATTTACTTGCCTTCCTCTTCTGTCTCTTTTCAGCTTTGAAATGGGGGTCACCGACCCTGGTTGCCAAAATGTATTGCTCTGTGAGGCTACAATTTAATTGTAAATCCTCATTACTTCTATGCACGACTCTCGTATTCATACTTCAGGCTCTGGTTCAAATGACTGCCTGGTTGCTAGGGTAAATATGACACTAGCAACCAGATAGCTGCTGAGATTCCAAACTTGAGAGCTGCTGAACAAAATGCTAAATAATTGAAAACATAAAACATATGTTTAGAGCAGACCTGTCACCCACACATAAATAGCTGTATAATGAAAGTTCTTTCAAAATTAAACATGACCCCCAACATCTTTTTTTCATGTAAACGTCTGAACCTGATATAAAGGTGTTTAAATATCTGCCCTGTCAATCATATATGTCCCGCCTCTATACCTGAGACATTACAATTACTTTCACTTGTCAATAGCAGCAATGATCTCAGTGGGCTCTGATTGGCTGTTGAGAAGCTAAGCTTAGGGCTCGTCACTAATTATCCAGCAGAAAATGACCTTCCCTGGCTGTAATATAAGCTGATGCTACAGGTTTGCTGATTATTACATTCTGATGCTAATTGCACTGGTTTCTGTGCTGCCATGTAGTAATTATGTGTATTAATTACTAATCAGCCTTATATTGTGACATTTCTATTCTATGTGTACTGTATATTGTGAGTGGCTCCCTAAGCTCAGTAAGTGACAGCAGCACAGAGCATGTGAATCAGTGAATCAGCAGAAAAGAAGATGGGGAGCTACTGGGGCATCTTTGGAGACACAGATCTTTACTGCTAGAGGGCTGTGGTTGCCTTGGGCTGGTACAGAAGCACAAAACATCATGTACAACATTTCTACCTACTTCTTTAGTTAGGCTTTAGTTCTCCTTTAAGTTAACTTTTAGAATTCTAAGCAACTTTTCAATTGTTCTTCATTATTTATAGTTTTTTTTAAGTATTTGCCTTCTTCTACTGACTCTTTCCAGCTTTCAAATGGGGGTCCCTGACCCCATGTAAAAAACAAATGCTGTGTAAGGCTACAAATGTATTGTTATTGTTACTTTTTATTTACTCCTCTTTCTATTCAGGCCTCTCCTATTCAGGGGCGATCCTGCTGCCCCCCCCTCCCCTGGAAATTCGCTCTTAAAGTACCAGGAGCAGCATTTTTGCTGCCCCTGGTACCCAGTGGGGCACTGCCGCCTGAGCGACAGCCTCAACTCGCGTCATTGGTGAAGCTCCCCTGCTCCTATTCATATTCCAGTCTCTTATTCGAATCAGGGCATGGTTGCTAGGGGAATTTGGACCCTAGCAACCAGGTTGCTGACACTGCCAACTGGAGAGCTGCTGAATAAAAAGCTAAATAAATAATAAAAAATTAAAACCAAATGCAAATTGTCTCAAAATATCCCTCTGTACATCATACTAAGAGTTAATTTAAAGGGAAAGAAGCCCTTTAATTACTAGTAGAGAAACACATTTCTGGATGATTTCCTTTTTAATGGCCCAAATAAATCACCAGTCGACTGTTTCAATTTGACTGTCTTTGTCTTTCTGACAACGGGAAATGTAAGTAACTGGGGGGGGGGGCTTGTTCTTACTATAAAGGCTGGATATCACCCCCCTCCCCCCAAGGTTTGGGATAACTAAGGTACAAATCTATAAGATCTATCTGTGGCCTTGGTGCCAGCGAGAGTGGGGGTAATATAATAATCAGAACTGGGGGGAGCGAGTTCTTCTCAGTAAATATCTGTAGGGGCTCATTTATCAATAGCAATCAATCAGTGATTAGCTTTTTGAAGCCAGCTGCAAGTAGAACAATGAATGCAGCGATGTGATTGGTTGCCATGGGTTACTGCCCAGTGTTGATAAATGACCCCCACATTAAGTGATAAGGCCCCTGATCAGGAGAACGAATGGTCTTGTGCAAAGATATAACGTTCAGTCCGGCACCTCAAAGTCTGGGGCAAAGGCGGGTGTTGGGTCCATGGGGTGTACAGGAACACACAATGATTAACAGGAAGGAAATGGGAAGGAAACAAGAAGGAAACTGGAAGGAAATGGGAAGGAAACAGGAAGGAAATGGGATGGAAACAGGAAGGAAACAAGAAGGAAACGAGAAGGAAGCAGGAAGGAAATGGGAAGGAAATAGGAAAGAAACAAGAAGGAAACAGGAAGGAAACAAGAAGGAAACAGGAAGGAAATGGGAAGGAAACATGAAGGAAATGGGATGGAAACAGGAAGGAAATGGGAAGGAATCGGGAAGGAAATGGGATGGAAACGGGAAGGAAACGGGATGGAAACAGGAAGGAAATGGGAAGGAAACAGGAAGGAAACGGGAAGGAAACTCTGATACAAGTCAGTAAGATAAAGATTCAATAGGAAGTCCCAAACATTTGACTCCAGTTCCAATATCAGCAGGTTCTACACAAAATATCTGCACATTTAACAAGGGGGTTACACAATAAGGGAGAAGCTTCATTGTGGGGTGATCTGAGTGGCCCCCTGATGGACCCCCATGTGTTTAATGTGTAATGTGTTCAGACATAAACTGCCTTAACGGGGTCTCTTATTTGGAGGCACAAACTAAATAGGGATGACGTGGAAATTTTTCATATTTCACCATATGGCCGCCACCGATGCGGGATAAGTGTCTTAACGACCGACATTTGCACAGTCGCCCGATCATTCCGATTCCCATCCGATTTGTGTTCATCAGGCATGACTGCAGCATGCCGGGTGTGGCGCCGGTTGGGATTGAGGAATACGGACCACTGAACAAAGGTGTACTTTTACAAGATCACTGTGTCTGTGTATATGTATATTACCGGGGGAAGTGCCTTTTGTCCTGGTGTCTTTTGTTTGCCTAGGGCAGTCTACCTTTCCCCCCCCCTCTTCTATGGACATGTGTCTGTGTGCTGGTTCCACCAATTGTTTCATAGTATAACATGCTCATTGATTGGATATATTGTAAGACCACCTTTTGTCTTGGTGTATAATAAACCACTGGCCATTGTAGAGGAAGGCAGAATACTGGACCCCAGCTAAGAACGACTGCTGTGACGTTATTTCCGGGGGATTGCGCAACATCACCACACGATACATCAAGGTTTTCAGATCGATTGTCCATTAAGGCAAAAGATCATTTAATTAGGTTACAACAGATGGCGAGTCAATGGCAGGAGGTTCAATTTTTCCCTTAATTGCAGCAGAATTAAAAGGAGCCATATTTTATTTCGGGCAGCAAAAAGGCCGGCATTGAGGTAAGACATTTTTGTTTTGATACTCTCATATTTGAGAAAGTTTTTGCTGTCTGCAAATTGATTTGTGGTCTCTAGGCTGCTGGAATCAGGTAAAAATCTACCAAAAGAACCTTTTGGGTGTATGTGTGGTGTTTTTCAGTATTAACTGCCCAGGTACTGGTTGGGGCATATCTGCATAACTGCTGTGGGGTTTATTCGTTTATTTTTTAACCACAAGGGACTGTTATTGCCTCTGCTGGAGGATCTGTGAGTGATTCAGACCAGTGGAGGGAGTTTCTGTGTATGTTGGGTGGTTGAAGGATAATCTTGTAGCAGCAGATATGGCCAACAGTATCTAGAGGGGATTTAGAATCATTGTTTTTTTTCATTTGTGTTTGTTTTCTGTCTCTCTACTAAGTGGTGTTTGTTTTAAAATTGCGACTCTACAGGTTTCATCCTTGAGAAAATCTTTTGTTTGGGAGGATTGTATTGCTTTTATTATTATAAGTTTCAATATTGGAGGTTGGGTAACAATCCGACCAATCTGAATTACAAACCAAGTTTCTAGCCCTTGCTGAGCGCTGAACAGGGGGAGCCTACGCCATTTTGAAATAGCACATGTGCCAGTGGCCATTTTGTCTTTGTCTTTAAGCACATGTGCCAGCGGCCATGTTGTCTTAGTTTTTGAAAAGGCATATTGGGCTATTGGTGGGAGGCACATCACCTGCATATAACCCTAACAGTTGTTCTATTGTATATAATAGATTTTCATCTTTACATTTCATAACAGCAAAGTTCTCTTTGAACTTTTTGGAACATTTTTTACATTTTTGTTATACCTCACTGCTGTTCCCTGCAGTCTATTGACTCCTACTTCCTCCAGGATAGGGGGTTTTCCTAAGGAAGAGACCATCACATGGTGTTGTAATTGTAATTGTCCTTTTGTGTGAGTGAAGGAAGAGTGTTGCATGGTTTACAACATAAGGCTATATGTTAACTAGCTGTTTCTCTTTTTATACTCCTTGTTTTCCTGCTCTTTCTCTCTTTATTTTCCTCTTTATCCTTCCTTCCGTCCTTTATTATCCCCATCTCTCTCACTTTTCTCCATTTCTCTCTTTTAAAACACTTCTGCTTACCCTCTCTCTCTCTCTCTCTCTCTGTCTATAACTACCACACTAACTCTTTGCCTTGCTTTTGGCTAGCCCTCTTTTCTGTATTAATCTATTCTCAAACCAACACATTCTCTGTAGGTTTGGTTGGAAGACATCTTTTCTGTCATTGGAAGTCTGGTAGTGTAAGATAGCTGCTGTCTGCTTATGAAAGTTGCTGTTAGGAAGGAAATTCCTGTTAATTACGTCCATAAGGACTGTGCTGCGAAGTCAGACTGTATAGGGTGAAAAAACAGTGAACTGGTTAGCTTTTTGTGAGGAGAAAAAGTGGGCCAAGCCTACTCGGGTTCATCAATTGTCGCGTGAGCTTTGTTCTCTTTTCTCTTCCCCTCGAGGTCCATCTTAAGGGTGGAAGGTGTCCGTGGTTCGTACCAAAGCCCGGGGGTGGAGTTTGTGGGGAAATTATTGAGGACTGTTCCCTTTCTTGTTCGCTTTCTTGACTTTTCGTCACTGAGTGACCAGGTGTCCGCGGTTCGTACCGGAATCCCTAGGAAGGTTCAACTATATCTCCCTTGTTCTCACTTCCTGTCGCTCCCTCTCACTTGCTGTCAACACTCCAGGCATTGGGGACTCTTATCCTGCAGTCAGGGCACTGTTTTGAGCCAATTTAGCACGAGGGATAAGGAAGGTGTCCGTGGTTCGTACCTGTCCGGATCCCTCGGCCGCTGATCCTTCTCTCTGAGTGGGCTACGGTGGATAATGTCCGTGGTTCGTATTTGAAGCCGTAGAGCTGCTCAGAGGACGAACAGGTAAGGATCGACGGCGGTCTGCGCGGTGGACGTAGACACTGTAGGTGGACGCATCTACTTGGAAAAAGCTCGAGACTCGAGTATTGGTGTAGGGAAATCTAGGGAACAGAAGGGTACCACTTCTGAGTTCAGGACGGCTCAGCAGCACATGAAATCCACATATGGAGGAGGGACTCTTAAGCCCCTCAAAGATTGGCACAAATGGTCTTCAGGTTTAGAATGGTCCATCCCTAAGGAGGGGACGTTTGAGGTCTGGATCTGGGAAAAGTTCGTCCGTGAGTTCCACTCCAGACTCCAAACACATGGGTCTTCAGAGAAGGCCAATTTGTGGTTACAGGAATCTACCAAGCCTTAGCAGCAGGGCATTCAAAAGTCTCAGACAGTAAGGTCAAACATAATCATGTACTTCCTTCCAGCCAGAACTGCAGAAAGCAATAATGAAAAGGACGAGACAGAGCTGCAAACAGGTTTAAATTTGCTAGCAACACAGGTCATCTCAACAGCCTCAGCTCATCTGTCTCCATCACCATCCCCACATCCGGAATCCGCAAAAGATGCCTCTGACAAAACGGATTACTGCCGCCTTGGAAAATCCGATTTGGTCACCTTATGTGAAGCCAGAGGTATCTCTATAATAGACAAATCCAAATTAGAATGCATAGAGGCTTTGGAAAGGGATGACTTCCAACAGGGCCCTGAGGGGGATTACAGGCGCTACGGGGGGGGCAAGGAATTCTGTAAGCAACTGACAGACAAAATGCCCACTATGTATAGTGTTGTGTCCCCATTCCAGTTTATGACAGCGATCCAGGGCCCAGATGAGGACGCCTCGTTCTATTGGCAGAGGTTAAAACAAGGGGTAACAGATGCAGGGTTTGAGCCAGGTCCAGATGCCCCAGAGAACACCCAGTCAGTATCGCCCATCCCTCTAATGTTAAAGGCTAAATTTCTGGCTGGATTGGTGCCTAAGCTAAGAGATAGGCTAATGGTTGCACGACCAGAGGCCCATTCTATGAGTTTCCACTCCCTTATGGCAACAATCCAGGCCATAGAACTAGACCTGCATGCCAAGTCGGCCAAAATCATGGCAGCTCTTGAGCTAATATCCCAGGACCACCTTCCCTATACTAGGAAAAAGAAACTCACCAACCGTACTAATATAACTTGTTTTAAATTGCTATCAAAAAGGACATTTAGCGCGCCACTGTCCAGAAAATGAGGACAAGAAAGAACAAAATTCTCCTAGTCCTTATAAAGTTGTTCCTGACCAGCCTCATGCACATAACCCAAACCCGGGGGAAATCTTACTGTAGTATGGAGGGCCCCCCCGGGAACCTACCATTTCATACCAGACCCTGAAACAGTTAAAACCTTCGGAGCTGTTGCACAGTCCCATAGCTTCGCCCACTAGGGGAAAGGCAAACCGGTGTCGGCACATTTCAATCTATTTCTTGAGGAATTGCCATATCCTCTGTCCTGCCTCATCGACACCGGCGCAGCCAGGACTGTTCTAAAAACACAAAATCTAAAAGGCAGGATTCCACTCTCTGGCAACACAACCCCCACCATTGGGCTTACAGGTCATCCAGTGACTCTTAGGGAGACGAAACCATTGTACTGCAGGTTAGGTCAACACACCGAAGCAGTCAGATCTCTATTAGTTTCAGATGATGTCCCTATCAACCTATTGGGAGCAGACATTCTGTCGGAGATTCAGGCCAACATCACCTAACCCCAGAGGGTGTTGTGGTAACTAGTGCACTCACAGACGAGTTGCTGTGTGCAGTGGTGGCAGTCCCGTATACTGGAGAACCTGGTACCCATTTGTCCCTGGATGTACTAGCTGAGATAGACCCTAAGGTTTGGGCGGTTGACAAATATGATGTCAGCTTGCTGCCAGTACCTCCAGCCACTATACGGATTGCCCCCGGCTGCGTGCTACCAAAATTGCCACAGTATCCTCTGAGTATAGCGCAGATGGACAGTCTCAAGATCCAGATTGATAGATATCTCCAAATCGAGGTCTTAACCCCAACACAATCACCCTGTAATACACATTTATTTCCAGTGGAAAAAAAAAATCAGCCAAGGGTCAGGAAGTCACTTACCGACTGGTCCATGATAACAAAATCATAGTCAGTGATGCCTCGTTAGTGCCTAATCCTCACACATTACTTGCGTCCATTCCTCCTAAAGCTTCGTACTTTAGTGTTATCAACTTGTCTAATGCCTTCTTTTCTGTTCCACTAGATCCACAGTGTCAATACATCTTTGCTTTTTCGTTCCAGGGTAGACAGCTGACATGGACCCGGTTACCACAGGGGTCCATGACTAGCCCATCGGAATATAGTTGCAAGCTAAAGGTGGTATTAGACCAGTGGGTGCCAGAGGATCCAGAGGTCGCACTGTTATAATATGTGGGCGATCTATTAGTTTGTTGCCCGGACAAGGATTCATGCTATAGACACACTATCTCGCTACTGAACCATCTGGCA
Source organism: Xenopus petersii (assembly GCA_038501925.1). Classification (NCBI taxonomy): domain Eukaryota; kingdom Metazoa; phylum Chordata; class Amphibia; order Anura; family Pipidae; genus Xenopus; species Xenopus petersii. The sequence goes on along the minus strand of CM076683.1, from coordinate 143,579,105 downwards.
TCCACTGGGAATAAGGCTAGCAAGGAAAAATTGCAGTTTTGTAAGGAGAAGGTTATTTTTCTAGGCCTCTGTATCTCAAAAGGGACCCGACACCTGACAACACAACAGATACAGACTCTCAAAGACTTCACCCGACCTCGTAATGCCCGACAGTTGAGAGCCCTTCTAGGTCTGATCAATTACAGCAGAGATTGGATCCCTAATATTTTATTCAGAATGGGTCCTCTCTATACTTTCTGTGTTATTACAGAAAGTTGGTGACATAGTTTTAGATTCCCCTCTAACCTTTCTCATCCCACACTCTGTCCAAGAGATTCTCAACCAGGTCCAGACCAAACATCTTTCAGCAGCACGTCTGACTAAATCTGAAGTGACTCTCCTTACCCCTACTAACCTCACACTGAGACGATGTACAATCCTCAATCCCGCATCTCTTCTTCCGACCCATTCTGACTCGGAAGAAGAGGGGGGGGACGAAGGGATTGTGACCGACTCTAACCCAACCATGACAGAACCAACAGACAATCACAACTGTTTTGAACTCATGGAACCCGAGACAGAAGCAATACAACATCCACCTCCATGATGGGCGGATCCACGCCAGCCACTGCAAGAAGCTGCTGGACTATCAAGTGCAATGATCAGGTGCATTGTTTCTATATACACTTGTTGTTTAATGTATTTTGGATACTGTTATGAGGAGTCACATCCGAATTTACTGTTCAAGATGCATATACAATTAGCAAAAACAGCAAATAGGTCCAACTGCTGGGTGTGCTCCAAACCCCCTCCGAGCCAGAGCATCCCGGCAATGGCGGCAGTACATGCCCTTTATGACATCAGGGTGGGCATGAGAAAGTTTAATCCTTCAGGTAGATCAGCGGAACGCCATCTGTCCATAGAATTTAATCAGACATTCTTAGATGGTAATGTCACCTATAGTCTTGATGTCAGCCCCTAGGCTTGTACTAGACTTAGCAGACCCGTGTGGGTATCCGGTCAATTAGGCCAGTCCGGGATTTGTTTTAATATCAGCTCTGGTTTTGGAGCCAAGTCCCTGGGGAGGACCGAATGCCCATCTGGGATAACCATCCAGATCGACCATAGAATCCCTGACGGTAACAACCTAACCACCAGACATGATTATGTGTGCTGGGGGGGAGGGTGTGACATTCAGGAGGGTGCAGCAATCCCATTATCCACCCAGTTGTTGCGCAATGCCCGTAACCGTAACCCCAATGACCTTTGTGTCTCATTAACTGGGCCCTATTACTTTTTGTGCGGCCAGGCTGCCTATAGAGTCGTTCCCCCTAATACTAGAGGGTCATGCTCCTTAGTCAGGTTAGTCCCTGCCTCCTACATTGCCGACGGTCACAAGTACCTAATGGTGCAGAGGAGGGTGAGTGTGGGAAGAGAGCTATTCTCCACAGGGGACCGTGCATGGGCATGGTTTCCGGCATGGACCGGATGGGGTATAGAACTTATGAAGCGGCTAAATAATTTTTCCATCATAATGGACGAGATGTTTAATGAGACAGTCGAAGCCATGAGAGAAATTTCTTCTGAACAACGACAGCTGAAGACCCTTATGCTTCAGGAGAAAATGGCTCTCGACTATCTTTTAGCATCAAAGGGGGGTTTCTGTGAGTTCATCGGGGAGGATTGCTGTACCTGGGTGGAAGATACTGGGGACAAGGTTCAGGCCCATCTTGACAAGGTGAAAGAGTTACAGGGACAAGCACGCGCTATTGCAGAGGAGGGTTGGAACCCCTTTAAAGGTTTAGGGGGCTTGGTGATATGTTGTTTTCTATTGGATCATGGCTTAAAGAAGTTGGAGTGTATGTCCTGATGCTGCTCTTTCTTTTCCTCCTCTATGTGACGGCGAGAATGACCTGTTGTTTGGTGAACCAAGTTGCAAGGAGCCGTGCAGAGGACCATGTGATGATTCCATAAAGAGCCATCGCCTGAAGCATCCGGAACCCTTTACCTCAGGAAGATCAGCACAGGAAGAACCGCCACCTTTTTTTATTTTTTTTAACACAAACTATGGACTGTCCCTAAAAGAACCGACTTCTTCCCTTCTTGGAGACTTTTTTTTGGGCTGTTCTTCTCAAAGAAGACATAACCAGAAACCTTGTTTGATGACATCACCTCCTTGAAGGCCAGTCTGGACCTCATGATCAAGAATATTAGGCCGGTTCTTCTTGTTAGTGCATTCGTAGTGTAGCATGTTCCCTTTTCTTTCTGTACCCTTTAGAAGCTTTGGTTGGAGTGATTGTAGTGTTAGGAAGCCGTTGCTGTGACGACATATGGCGAAATAGGAGGGACTGACGTGGAAATTTTTCATATTTCACCATATGGCCGCCACCGATGCGGGATAAGTGTCTTAACGACCGACATTTGCACAGTCGCCCGATCATTCCGATTCCCATCCGATTTGTGTTCATCAGGCATGACTGCAGCATGCCGGGTGTGGCGCCGGTTGGGATTGAGGAATACGGACCACTGAACAAAGGTGTACTTTTACAAGATCAGTGTGTCTGTGTATATGTATATTACCGGGGGAAGTGCCTTTTGTCCTGGTGTCTTTTATTTGCCTAGGGCAGTCTACCTTTCCCCCCCCCTCTTCTATGGACATGTGTCTGTGTGCTGGTTCCACCAATTGTTTCATAGTATAACATGCTCATTGATTGGATATATTGTAAGACCACCTTTTGTCTTGGTGTATAATAAACCACTGGCCATTGTAGAGGAAGGCAGAATACTGGACCCCAGCTAAGAACGACTGCTGTGACGTTATTTCCGGGGGATTGCGCAACATCACCACACGATACATCAAGGTTTTCAGATCGATTGTCCATTAAGGCAAAAGATCATTTAATTAGGTTACAACAGGGATAAGTAATGACACCCAGTGGGGCAGTAAATGCTCAGGGTTGAACTCATCTGGGGTCTCCCACTGGGTGGGGTCAAACAGCCCCGAGGAGACGTTTGGGAAGATTGGGGGGCCCTGTCACAACACAGAGAATATTTCAAGTCATAGTGAAACCGATTCATTCCATGGGGCTAATATAATAATAAAGATACAACTTGGATGAAAGTCACAATATATATATATTTACTTGTGTATATTCAGCACTATTTGTTTGCCAGTCCCACAGTTCCTTCCTGGTGTGGGTGACATGAGGCTGGTGGGGGCAACAGTTTGATAATATAATTTCCCCCAATCAGAGTGTGGAGTCTTTAAGTTCAGCCTTATTGAAAGCCTTAAAGGGGTAGTTTGTGAGGGTAGGAAGGGGTTAACACCGTCACCATGGAAACCCAGCTTGATCCAAGGATTAAAGTCCACACTCTTGAGTATAAAACAAAGTTGAACTGTTTATTTGTTAGACTTTCTTTCACCAGTTGGACTCATTGTCACATCAGGACATACAGTTATTCACTCCACGGCAATAATACACTTCTCCTTTGCTGGCTGAGCTGACACTCTAAATGTACCGAGGTTTTCCCAAAACATTTGGAAGGACATCCCTTTCCAGGGTCACTCACACCTCCTGCTTCAGCCGGACTGACACCCCCCAGTGCAACACTGACCGTTCAGGGTGGGACTTTTCTTGTGACACTTTCCAGTCTGACATACGACCTGTGCTCCTATGAGCTACTCCGGATAGGACTTTTCTTTTCTCTCCTTCAGGATTTCCTTTTCCTATAACTTCCACTCGCACCTTAACTGGCTCAGCCTCGCCACATATACCACTACCTCCTTGTTGGGGTCTTAACTTCCCATACTAAATAGTCCTGACTATCTGAAATACCTAGTATTTCCCACTTGTGCCCTATCTCTAGCTTAATCCAAATGCTTGTGAACATTCCTTTGGGTGTGTCTCCCCTTTAAATACCTTCTTCAATTAAACGCTGACACTTACTGTTCATGAGCTGCTCTTCATTCTGTGCATGAGCTTTACCTCTGTGTCCAGCGTGGAACCCCCTGAACCCATACGTTTGACTCCACTGACACCTTGTGGTGGTCTCTAGTAATTACATTCAGATATTCACAACCATTTCCAAGCACCTCACACTTTGCTCAATTCACAATCACATTTCCATTTAACATTCTGCCAATCACATATTTTACATAACTTCCATTCAGATACATATTCAACACTTGTTCTCCAACGAGATAAGACTTTTGGGAAATTATTCAAGGATCCCCCACGGTTCTGTTACAGGAAGGGAATGAGTATAAGGGACTTGTTATGCCCTTCAGAATTACCTATAGAAAAGAAACAGAGGTTCCTGGGAAGACAGAGGAAGGCTAATTTTCTGTGCTTGAATTGTGTCTGTTGCGCTTCCATAATAAAAGGGTCAAGCATTAATCACCCCATTAATTCATTAATTTGTATGATTATGCCACATGTGAGTGTAAAGGGCTCATATACATGTTGAAGTGCCCGTGTGGCCTGGTCTATGTGGGGCAGATAATGAGAAATGTAAAAATTAGGATTAAAGAACATAAAGGGAACATAAGGAATTATAAACCAGGATCTCAGACTGTAGCCCAACACTTTAATGAGGCAAAACAGCTCCGGGCAATAGAAATGGGTGGTCCTCGAGGAAATACAACCATTAAGTCGAGGTGGTAATTTCAAGCAAAAGATGCTCAAACGTGAAGCCAAATGGATTTCAAAATTGAATTCACAAGTTCCAGTTGGGTTTAATGATTCCTGGAGTTTAAAATGCTTTTTATAAGAATTGTAATGATTTACTCTTATTTATTTCAGATATTAATTGGTGCCTATCCTCTCAGCTGGGGGTAAGGGAGAAGCTTTTGTTTTATTACGGAAATCGTATTGTAAAGTGTAATAGTCTAAAATGAATGTACATCTAGAATAGTTGTGGAAAGCTATAGTTCTGCATGGATTCTTGGATTGTCAGGACAGGTAGATCCAAAAAAAAGGATAATTACACCTTTCTTATGTGAATATTTATATTTAATTGTTTTTAAACAAAGAGCAATTGTCCATTTTTCAGTGGACGAAGGTGATGTGGGTTTTTTGGGTTTCTTGTTTTTATTACAGAGTCAACCTGAGGATCTGGAACTTGGCACTTGGATGTTCACTGGAGATCACTGGCATTTTTAAATGTTTTATACGTTTTACGTTTTCTACCTATTTTACACTTTTTACTATTACCCTGGACTAATGAGGTAATTGGTGGTAATTAAGGTTATAAGAGGTATTTTGATCATGTGATTGTTACGATTGAGAAAGGGTCGGTGTGAATAAAGAAGTAACGCAGCAGCTCTGCAGTCCTATCACTATTCTTCTGTTCATATTCAACACTTCATCACCCTCTCACACGTTCACCTTTAGGGTAACTTTTAATTTGTTATGAAATGGCCAATTTTAAGCAACTTTTCATTTGGTCTTTGTTTTTTCTGTATCCGACAAGAAAATCACTTCCGGAGGGGGGGACGGGGGGGGGGGGCCTGGCTGCAAATCCCACACCCCGGCCCAATGGCACTTACTTTTGTTACTGCACTGATGTAAAAACAAATAGTATTAATTAATTGTTACTTCTACTTTCTGTTACTCAACTTTCTATTCAGGCCCCTCCTATTCACATTCCAGTCTCTTATTCAGATCGGTGCATGGTTGCTAGGGGAATGTGATCTGTAGCAACCAGATGGCTGAAATTAGAAACTGGAGAGCTGCTGAATAAAAAGCTGAACAACCCAAAAACCACAAATAATAAAAATGAAAACAAAAGGGAAATTGACTCTGAATATCCCTCTCTACATTATACTAAGAGTTTGTTTAAAGGTGAACAACCCCTTTAATTCTATAGACGTAAAAGTTGTTGACTGTAACCTGCAAACTTCATTTCGGTACTTTAGGCCAATTCTCCACCGTGGGGCAAACGAATTATCCAAAAAATAGAAGATCACAAGAAAAAGGCACTGCTGCAGTTGAACTGCTCAAACCATCCGTGTTTATTGCCAACACTACGGGGCCCATTTACTTAGTTCGAGTGAAGGAATAGAGGAAAAAAAGTTCGAATTTCGAATGGTCGAATATGGCTACTTTGACCATCGAATGGGCTACTTCGACCATCGACTACGACCTTCGACTTCGAATTGAACGATTCGAACGAAAAATCGTTCGACTATTTGACCATTCGATAGTCGAAGTACTGTCTCTTTAAAAAATTCTTCGACCCCCTAGTTCGCCACCTAAAACCTACCGAGGCCAATGTTAGTCTATAGGGAAGGTCCCCATAAGCTTCCTAACAATTTCCTTCGATCGATGGATTAAAATCGATTTGTTCGATCATTTGTTCGATCATAGGAATAGCGCAAAATCCTTCGACTTCGATATTCGAAGTTGAAGGATTTTACTTTGACGGTTGAATATCGAGGGTTAATTAACCCTCGATATTCGACCCTTGGTAAATGTGCCCCTACATGTTTGTCAAGAGTGGAGACAATTAGGCGATTAACGTAATTAAAGTGCCAGACAGGAAGTGACATAACCAATTGAAAAACCATCCCCCCCTTTGACCAATTGAAACTACATCCAAGAAATAAATAAACGGTGACATTGTCCAATAAGGTCCATTTAACCCATTTTTTCAATGGTGTCTATTTTTTCTTTTTCTTGTGGATCAGAGGAAAACAAGTTCAATACAGACTGTGAGGAGTAAAGACATTAAAAGGGTTGAGCTATAACAGTAGGACCTAAAGTAACCCCTACCTGCTCTTTCTACTCTACGTCTATTACTATTGTGATACAAGTGGCTCACAAGCTCTACATGAGATATATATATATATAGATTTTACTTACATTTTTATCACATGCCCATTCATTACTATTGTTAGTTCTCTCATTGTTCTCTTAAAGCTCAGCTATGGCCACAGAATTCCCACGTATACGGGTTTTATAGCTGCTCCCAATATTCCACAAGTGTCTCCTCCGGGTAGACCAATAGTCTCTGGGTTGGGGTCAGTTCTAGAGCCCTTATTTAAATTCGTGGATCATTTATTGGAACCATTGGTCATGGAGATACCAGTGTGTTTAAAAGATACGACAGAGCTGATAGTGAAAATAAATGCGTTCGAGAAACCAGATCCTGATGTCGCACTTGTAAGTAGAAACGTTTATTTACGTCTGTCCCGCAGGACGAGGACATAAAGGTGGTGGAAGAAGTTCTCCTAGAAACCAATCTCTCTGCACAATTGAGATACTTTATCTTGGGCTGCCTTACAATGGTATTACAAAAAAAACTATTTAAGGTTTTCAGGCGACTACTATTGGCCGCGCCAGGAACATCAATGGGCAACGCAGTCGCACCATCATTTGCCAAACTTTTTGTTTACCATCTTGAAAGAGGACTGTTCCTAGAGAGCACTTTTATGCAGCCCATAGACCAGCACTTTAGATTCATCAATGACATCTTCATACTGTGGAAAGGCCCCTTAGAAACATTTGAAAAAATGGTGGAAGAACCAAGTACATAAAACCATTGAATCCACATGTGAAGTAGGAGGGAATTCACTTAAAGGACAAAGAAAGGCAAAACAATAAAATCCAATTTTAACATTCTTTAATGAAAAAGAAACCTATCTCCAATATACTTTAATTAAAAAATGTATACTGTTTTTATAAGAAACCTGACTGTATGCAGTGACATTCTCCCTTCATTTACTGCTGTGGATAGGAATTGTCAGACGGTCCCTATCTGCTCTGCAGGGAAACAATCATACTTATGAACAGCAGGGGGAGCCCCCGCCTTACTTCCCAGCCATGCAGAACTCAAGCAGCTTTGTTTATGACAATCCCTAAGCAGCCCAGATCACACTGAGCATGTGCACAGTCTTGGTCTTGCAAAGATGTATAACAAAGTTACAAGATGGTGACCCCCCTGTGGCCAACTTTGAAAGCATAAATGATTTGTTTGATTAGGCTTGTGGTGCAGTAAGTTCATGTTTATGTTTAGTATACAAAATACAGCATTTCTAGCCTTATTCTATTTTACACTTTCCTTGTCCTTTAACTTTTTGGATGTAAATCTTGAAATTGTAGAAGGCCAGATACATATTAGTCTTTATGGTAAAGACACAGATAGAAAGAAGGTGTTACAAGCCAACAGTTTTCATTCCCAGAACATAATGAAATTCATCCCTAGAGGACAATTCCCAGGGGCTCATTGGATTTAGTCAGACACAGTGAACAATAGATAAAATATATAGATAATAATAGATAATAGCCCATCAATAAAACCATAGAAGAAACCTGTGAGATGAATAGGAAACATCTAATGACTTATAAAGCCAAAAAAGAGACTAAAATGTTTCCCTTGGTTTCCACATACAATAAACACAGTCAGGCCATAGAGAAAATAAGCCTCAAATATTGGCCAATTATCCAACAAGACAAAACACTACGAAAATGTTGTCCTAACAATCCCCCTATTTAGCTACAAAAGGGGTGAGTGTATACGGGACGTTTTATGTCCTTCTGAAATTCAACCCCCAAAGTGCAGCAAAAACATTTATTGGGAAACCCAAGCAGGGGGCGTTTACATGTTTAAATTGTTGTACATCCATTATTAAGGAAAATCCCCTTGACCTGGTACCCCCCTTATAATTAAATGACATGTAATGTACATTATTAGAATTACCCCCCTTATAATTAAATGACACGTAATGTACATTATTAGAATTACCCCCTTATAATTAAATGACATGTAATGTACATTATTAGAATTACCCCCCTTATAATTAAATGACACGTAATGTACATTATTAGCATTACCCCCCTTATAATTAAATGACACGTAATGTACATTATTAGCATTACCCCCCTTATAATTAAATGACACGTAATGTACATTATTAGAATTACCCCCCTTATAATTAAATGACACGTAATGTACATTATTAGAATTACCCCCTTATAATTAAATGACATGTAATGTACATTATTAGAATTACCCCCCTTATAATTAAATGACACGTAATGTACATTATTAGCATTACCCCCCTTATAATTAAATGACACGTAATGTACATTATTAGCATTACCCCCCTTATAATTAAATGACACGTAATGTACATTATTAGAATTACCCCCTTATAATTAAATGACATGTAATGTACATTATTAGAATTACCCCCCTTATAATTAAATGACACGTAATGTACATTATTAGAATTACCCCCCTTATAATTAAATGACACGTAATGTACATTATTAGAATTACCCCCCTTATAATTAAATGACACGTAATGTACATTATTAGCATTACCCCCCTTATAATTAAATGACACGTAATGTACATTATTAGAATTACCCCCTTATAATTAAATGACATGTAATGTACATTATTAGAATTACCCCCCTTATAATTAAATGACACGTAATGTACATTATTAGAATTACCCCCCTTATAATTAAATGACATGTAATGTACATTATTAGAATTACCCCCCTTATAATTAAATGACACGTAATGTACATTATTAGCATTACCCCCCTTATAATTAAATGACACGTAATGTACATTATTAGAATTACCCCCCTTATAATTAAATGACACGTAATGTACATTATTAGAATTACCCCCCTTATAATTAAATGACACGTAATGTACATTATTAGAATTACCCCCTTATAATTAAATGACACGTAATGTACATTATTAGAATTACCCCCCTTATAATTAAATGACACGTAATGTACATTATTAGCATTACCCCCCTTATAATTAAATGACACGTAATGTACATTATTAGAATTACCCCCCTTATAATTAAATGACATGTAATGTACATTATTAGAATTACCCCCTTATAATTAAATGACATGTAATGTACATTATTAGAATGTCCGTTTATTAAAGAACCTCGTGAATATATTCACCATTTTAAAAAAGATCCCTACGCAGACACAGCGGAATCATCATGAAACATAATGTAAACCAATTAAAGTGACTAGTGTTGGAAGTAGTAATAATAATAATAATATTAATAATAATCCCCCAAGGGGAGGAGATGGAAATTGTAAGTAAAGATGAACTGCAGCTCACCGTTTATATGCTTGATTGGATATCCTGCGGGGTATCCTGTGTTGATGCCCCAATTGAGTCAATCAGTAGAAATCCAGGTGCAGGACAAATCCACAGCAGTATTCTTAGACTGCAAAATCTTTTATTGGGAATGTAACCAGACATGTGTCTGGTTACATTCCCAATAAAAGATTTTGCAGTCTAAGAATACTGCTGTGGATTTGTCCTGCACCTGGATTTCTACTGATTGAGGAGATGTAAATATAAAACTGCTACAAAGCGAGATGTACTCGATTAGAAAACTAAATACGGTGAATCCAAAAGGATTAAATGAGACTTGGAGTGTGAAAAGTTTTCTATAAATCTCTAATAATAATAATAATAATATGATTCTTTTTTCCAGATATTGATCTGTGGCCATAGCTGAGCTTTAAGAGAACAATGAGAGAACTAACAATAGTAATGAATGGGCATGTGATAAAAATGTAACTAATCTATATATATATCTCATGTAGAGCTTGTGAGCCACTTGTATCACAATAGTAATAGACGTAGAGTAGAAAGAGCAGGTAGGGGTTACTTTAGGTCCTACTGTTATAGCTCAACCCTTTTAATGTCTTTACTCCTCACAGTCTGTATTGAATTTGTTTTCCTCTGATCCACAAGAAAAAGAAAAAATAGACACCATTGAAACAATGGGTTAAATGGACCTTATTGGACAATGTCACCGTTTATTTATTTCTTGGATGTAGTTTCAATTGGTCAAAGGGGGGGATGGTTTTTCAATTGGTTATGTCACTTCCTGTCTGGCACTTTAATTACGTTAATCACCTAATTGTCTCCACACTTGACAAAGAGCCTCGTAGGGCACGAAACATGTAGTGTTGCCAATAAACTCGGATTATTTGAGCAGTTCAACTGCAGCAGTGCCTTTAATTCTATGTTACATCAACCCAGCCGGCTTTTACTGTAACATCAATATAACAACATCCCCATGTCTCATTCATAAGATTCCCTACCAAGAGAGGGGGAATGAGTGATTCATTGGTGGGGAGGAAAGGAGATCTCACCATCAGCATAGGAAGGGGTTCTTTACTGTAAGGACAGTCAGGTTATGGGATTCCCTACCAAGAGAGGGGGAATGAGTGATTCATTGGTGGGGAGGAAAGGAGATCTCACCATCAGCATAGGAAGGGGTTCTTTACTGTAAGGACAGTCAGGTTATGGGATTCCCTACCAAGAGAGGAGAATGAGTGATTCATTGGTGGGGAGGAAAGGAGATCTCACCATCAGCATAGGAAGGGGTTCTTTACTGTAAGGACAGTCAGGTTATGGGATTCCCTACCAAGAGAGGGGAATGAGTGATTCATTGGTGGGGAGGAAAGGAGATCTCACCATCAGTATAGGAAGGGGTTCTTTACTGTAAGGACAGTCAGGTTATGGGATTCCCTACCAAGAGAGGAGAATGAGTGATTCATTGGTGGGGAGGAAAGGAGATCTCACCATCAGCATAGGAAGGGGTTCTTTACTGTAAGGACAGTCAGGTTATGGGATTCCCTACCAAGAGAGGGGGAATGAGTGATTCATTGGTGGGGAGGAAAGTAGTGGTTTATTTTACTGCCGCCCTTCTATTCACATCCTATGAGAATGAAGCAGTGGGGGAGAAGGGAGGTTATTGTGTTGCTAAGGAATTGGTTTAGACTGGGGGTCTTTTTGAACTGGGCTGATTTGTGCGATGACAATGGGGTTTCCGCAAGGAGGGACTTTCACATCCTCTTGTTCTGCCACCGCCAAGTTTCCTTCATTGACTTTGTCTGTAATGTGAGTCACGATGAAGAATTAGGACAGGTGGGGAGACCTCAACCAATGTCTGTTGTGCAAAGGAGACTTCTAGCAATGTCTGTAAAGGAGACTTCTAGCAATGTCTGTAAAGGAGACCTCCAGGGAAGATCTGGTCTCATGTCCAATGACCCCCATGAGGAATTCAGCCCTCCCACTCCCCAAGCTACAGATTTCTTGCCCCACCTGCTCCCAATATGCCTTCCTGGGGCAACTACTGGGGTCAGAGCAGACTGACATGACTTACCCAGGGGGTGTCTCCTAGTGGGGCTAATGCAAAAGGACTAATGTTTCTGGATTTGGAACCACCATGTTCTCCTTCCAGTTCACCATATTGATTAAAAGATTGAATAGACACCATCACATACTAGAAATGAAGGGACCGGGATGTAGCCAGCTGTGTATGGAGTAGGAAGCATATCGGAGAGCTCCAGCCATCGTCCTGTAATTATCCTGATTCACACGCAGGAACAGAACAACAACCTGTGCCTTCCCAAGATGGTGGCTCTGCCTCTACTACAACACAAGGAGCCGCAGAAATGTGCAATTCCCAGAACAATAAGGTGAGCGACAACTTGCCACAAACTGGAAGTACATTTGCCAGACATCCGACTTACTCGGCACAAATCACAGTCCTCAGCCGACTGGATGAGCTAAAAGTGGATTTTAATATTATGAAACAGGACATAAGAGATCGCACACATGAAACAGAAAGGTGCATTTCAGTTCTAGAGGACAGAACCCAACCCCTACAAAACACACTAGGGGATCACGCTCGCACCATTGTAGCCTTACAGGCAAAAACAGATGACTTGGGAAATGGCCTAAGGCATAATAATATCAGAGTTGTGGACATCCCTGAACGGGCAGAAGGGAGACAAGTAGAATTCTTCATGGAGAACTGGCTGGTGAAAACATTTGGGAAAGAGACGTTCTCCCAAAGCGCAATAATTGAATGTACACACAGTCCCGTGTGAGGCCCCACCGCTGGGCTCACAACCACGTCCATTAATAGCCCATCTACTTAACTACAGAGATCAGAACAAGATCCTTCAAGAAGCCAGAACCCAAGGCTCTCTACAATTTGAAAATCAATGGGTGTCAATTTTCCCAGATTTCTCCATGGAGGTTCTCAACCAAAGGCTTAAGTTTACAGCGATAGAAGAAAAACTCAGGAAACTACAACTACCATACTCCATGTCCTTTCCAGCAGACCTGAGAATAGTGAAAGATGACAGAGCTCATTTCTTCATCGGAAGAAACACAGAAGGGCTGGAGACAATGGCTTTACCTCCACATCCCTCAAGAGGATCCAGGTCCCCCAACCAGGCAATCGAGGAGAGGGAAAAATGACAAACAATGGATCTACCTCCTTCATCCTACAATGGTCCACAATGATCTTCACTGGATGGCAGGTACTGTACTTTATTGTCCACCGGGACAAGCTTCAAGGCCAAAGCCTTAGAGTCAAGGAACTGAGACCACCACTCTTTGATCCCCCCCCTGGTCATTATATAATAAAACCTGGTCAAGTTGGGTGGACTGGGTTACAAAACATTTAGATGCACTGCTGTTTCTTTCCCTTAACACATTTTATTTACACAACACGCCGGACCATATGTTCTGAATGACAGGAGCACTTTACCGACTCAAACTGTGACATTCTCCATTTTTACCAGCCTATTTGAACATCTTGGCTGAGGTCAAACTGTTATCTTGGAATGTATGAGGTTTGAAAAACTCTATAAAGCGAGGATTGGTATTTACAGTTATTGGAAGGGTCAAAACACATTTGATTCTGCTCCAAGAAACACACCTAGAGGGGAGCAAATTAGGAAACTGCAGAAACCATGGCTTGGAGCAAACTATCACTCAACATACACCAGTGGTGGGTCTATCCCTCAATGATATCAGTTAATTTATACTCCCCCCCCCCTTCACTGGGGCTCAGTTGTCACGAGTTATGGACAAGATTTTAACCCTACCTCTTACCCCAATTATATTTATGGGAGATTTTAATGCAGTGATGTCGGAACTTAATGACAGGTTAAATCCTAATATGTCAATCACTCTACTGCCCTGACTACCTGGGCTTCTACCTTTAACCTTCTTGACCTGTGGAGGGAAAAAAATCCCGGGGAAAATACACGTTTTCCCTCCTCTCATGACACAATGTCACGTACAGACCTAGCCCTGGGTTCCCCAAAAATAATTGCCCAAACCTCACAAGTAAAAATTCCTCCTTGGGGCGTCTCCGTTCAGTCTCCTCTTCTGTTAACAATAGAGATCAGATTCTAGACGGAATCTGGAGACGGAACAGCTTTTGGTTATGACTGGAAATTATAACCAAGGAGGTTGAGGGTGAGCTTAAATGTCATATAGACATAAATCTAAATTCTACCAGTCCTCAAGTCATGTGGGATGCATTAAAAGCATATATCAGGGGCAATTTTATCCAACAAATTAAAATCTTTAACAAAAACACCCAACGGGAAATAATCCAACTTGGAAACCATAGCGGTCCAGGCAGAAATGTGTTTTGCTATAAACCCTGGTCCCAGACCAGACAAGAGTGTCTGGCAGCTCAAAACGCATTATAAGTAGCCCAAGTTAATCGAGTAACAAACTGGTATAAATCACCCTTGTTGTTTTTTCTTTAAGGTTTCTTAAGCCCCTGCTTCCATCCAAAGCTGATAAATAATTCTTTCCCCACCTCATTTACTTTATAAGTAGCCCAAGTCAAGCTGGTCAAGAAAGCACAATTCTATAAAAAAAAGCCAATATTTTTGCAAATATGGCAAATTAATGGCCATACTGTCCAGAGACACTTCCCCCCTAACTAATATCCCAGCAATCCCAGGTTTTTGCCTGCGATTATAAAAAGCTTTATACCTCTTGAATAATACACACTGGAAAACAACCAATTACTTACCTGAAATACATTCCCAAGCCTAGAACTACAGGTCAGCCTCCTATTGGAAGAACCCATTACAGAACTAGAACTAAGTGAGGCAATCTCATCTCAGCTGGGAAAACACCGGGACTTGATGGCCTCCCCACTGATGTGTAACTTATATATCAAAAATTGTACCTTTACTGCTTCCTTTGTTTAATGGGATATTGGAGGGGGCCAACCTGCCAACTTCTATGAGCGAGACTTTAATTACACTGATGCTGAAACCAGAGAAGGATCCCCTTAATTGTTCCTTATATCCACCAATATCATTAATAAATGCAGATGCCAAAATTCTAGCTAAAATTCTTGCCCAGAGACTTAACCTAGTAATCACCAAGCTTATCTCCTCCTGATCAAACAGGCTTTATGATGTATATTAATATCTGCAGACTTTTCACTAATATGACAATACTACATGATAACTCTGGACAATGGGTCATAGCAGCCCATGACAATGAAAAGGCATTTGATTCCGTGGAGTGGAACGATCTCTGGGCCACCGTGTAGAGTATGGGAATAGGCAAACATTTCCTAAAATGGACAGCTATGTTATATAAGAACTCACTGGCTCACATCAAAACAAACCATCTCCCCCTCGCTATTTAAAGGTACAAGGCAGGGATGTCCCCTCTCACCCATATTATTTGCAATTGCAATGGAACCCCTTGCCTCCCTACTAAAAAACACAATAGGTAATGGGGCTGAGATAAGGACCCATTACTGAGAAATTAGGGGGCCGTGGGGGGATCATTTCTTAACATGAGAAAAGTTTTCCACATAGTAACCAATCAGCAATTACCTTTGCTCTTTTAGTGAACACTGGTTCATACTATGGAACCTTAACCAATGGTATCCAGCTTGTGGCCCTCACATATATTTACTCCAATGACAGACATGGCATGATGGGAGTTGTAGTGTAACAACACGTTTAATATGGAGAGTTTATAACAAAAGCAACAGTAATATAAAAAGATAAACATTTTCCAGCCAAAGCACCAATAACAGTTCAGTGGATGAGAAGGTTCAAAGTCTTTTGTTGTGTTTTTTGTAAGAATTTCCACAAGAAGAGCCGATTCTGCTCCTTGGCTCCAGTAACCAATCAGCAGTTAGCATTTACCAGTCTATTGGAGTTAAATAAAAAATGGATATTTGCCGCACCTTCTAACCAAATGTTTTTCCCTAGGGAGGTCCCTTAGCCGAGAGTTATGAGCAACTCGGTATAGATGTGCCGACTACTCCTATATGTAAAGAACTAATTCGATGCTCAAAGAGAGAGACAAAGAGCGGAGTACGTGGCGTCGCACAATCTATTGGTAACCTTATGCGGATAATTGTGTCTTCCAAATTGAAGTGATCAACTATTCATCACGATTGTACAAAATAAATACCGTGATTTTTATGAGCGTCTCCTTTGTAGTCATTGAGTAGAATAAATAAAGTGAAAATCTTGTGAATTTATGGTGAGTTAAAATGATTAAAGTGCATAGTGCTTATTGTGAACATAGAAACTTGCTTGAACCCACGACTTGGACTCCAATTAAAAAAAACGGATAAAATATAACTTTTATTTGCTCCTTAAAATTCATGGACTGTGAGAGGGAATTAATTGATGAAACCACTAAAAACAATTAAAAGAAAGGGTGGAGATTCGATCTAATATGTGAGTGAATAGGGGTAGCAGTGTAATTGATTCATTAAACTGTTCCCATATAGATCTTACATCACCCGTTTCCCTATAATAGCTAAATGGTAATTGGGGGGTACACTGAGGACTTTGTTGGCAATTATGGCAGTGATATCAAGAGAGGGTGGGTGCGGAGTCGGAATATATTGAGAGTTGATCTTGGGTAAACCCCAAAGCTGGCTCAGGAAAGTGGGTTTGGTAGTGGAAGCGGTTCAGTATGATATCCTTAAGCGCATGGAAGATCCAGTAGTATTGTATGTAAAGTCAGGACACGTGGCCCTTGTATTAGAAAAGTGAGCTGGTCAGCCACTGTACAGTGCGGGGTGCACCATGGTTTTAACTAACACTGTGTCCTCTCAGAGGCACCTATAATGTTTGGCCTATTCCCTAGACACTAAAGGCAACACCTTATACTGACAGGTCGGCTGTGCAATGCGCATGAGGAATCTGAAAGGCCTTTGAAAAAGCCTATAATCAGCGAAACGTGCGTCAGGCACTGTAGCTCCACCGCTTGTTTAGCGGCTCTAGACAGGGGAAAAGAGGAATGTAACGGCAGCTTGCAGTGGGACAAAGAAATTATAGGGGGAGAATGGAGGGTATAATTACTACGTGGGGGTTCAGATTCCTCATGCGCATTGCACAGCCGACCTGTCAGTATAAGGTGTTGCCTTTAGTGTCTAGGGAATAGGCCAAACATTATAGGTGCCTCTGAGAGGACACAGTGTTAGTTAAAACCATGGTGCACCCCGCACTGTACAGTGGCTGACCAGCACACTTTTCTAATACAAGGGCCACGTGTCCTGACTTTACATACAATACTACTGGATCTTCCATGCGCTTAAGGATATCATACTGAACCGCTTCCACTACCAAACCCACTTTCAGTGTACCCCCCAATTACCATTTAGCTATTATAGGGAAACGGGTGATGTAAGATCTATATGGGAACAGTCTAATGAATCAATTACACTGCTACCCCTATTCACTCACATATTAGATCGAATCTCCACCCTTTCTTTTAATTGTTTTTAATGGTTTCATCAATTAATTCCCTCTCACAGTCCATGAATTTTAAGGAGCAAATAAAAGTTATATTTTATCCAGTTTTTTAATTGGAGTCCAAGTCGTGGGTTCAAGCAAGTTTCTATGTTCACAATAAGCACTATGCACTTTAATCATTTTAACTCACCATGAATTCACAAGATTTTCACTTTATTTATTCTACTCAATGACTACAAAGGAGACGCTCATAAAAATCACGGTATTTATTTTGTACAATCGTGATGAATAGTTGATCACTTCAATTTGGAAGACACAATTGTCCACATAAGGTTACCAATAGATTGTGCGATGCCACGTACTCCGCTCTTTGTCTCTCTCTTTGAGCATCGAATTAGTTCTATTGGAGTTAAACCAATGAGATCATTTGATTGGTTGATATGGGAATCATACGAGTATTTGTTTCAGCAATAATAGTGGATAAGGGAGGACTCGCTGGGCATCAGACCTACAAGTCCCTTGAATGTTCCTGTTGCCCAAGGACACCCGGTGTCAGAGCTCCTCTGTAGGATCTCATCATACAACTTTTTGGCTAGTAAAGGTGAGGGCTGACTACTGATTTATTGCCTGGTCAGTTAGAGGAGCGAGGCACAGCACGGATCTCAGAAGATAAAATGAAGTCCATCTTGACTGTCTTTGGACATCTCAGCTCCAGTCCCACCCTCGAGACTGCATAGAAAGTGAATTTCTGGATCAGAGCAGAGATGAAGATAAAGATCTCCATACGGGCCAAATTCACCCCAAGGCACTCACGCTTTCCTGCAAAACAGTCTTATGATTAGACTTGTACCTGGGAGTTTGGGTCGGGCAGGGTTAGATTTCAGTTTGGGGAGGCTTGGCCTTCAAAAAATTCACTTATACTCACCTGCGGAAAATACCATGAAAGCGGGCTTCATCCGAAACTGCCCCTTCTCATCCAGAAAATGTGCTGGGTTGAACTTATTTGGGGTCTCCCACTGGGTCGGGTCGAACAGCACGGAGGAGAGGTACGGGATGATCCGAGTGCCCTGTCATAGACCAACACACCAGTGTCATGAGGTAGAAGGGAGAAGTGGGAACCTGGGAGGAGGTTTCAGTTATATGGCTAGAGTAGGATGAGAGTTTTAGCAGTTGGGTGAGACATTTTCTAAATTAAAAATCTGCAGGGTGGGACTGAGGAGGAAGATGAATACCTTCTCATGGGCAATTTGGGTCTTTTGATTATCCTACTCATAGTGTAGAACGGATATTGATACTGATCAATGCAGTTAGGGAAATGCTTGTGAGGAAGAGTCAAGATGCAAAGCTCAGGACATAAGTAGGAGACCTTATAAAGCCTCCACTAGAAACCTGTGGATTACAAAATATACAGCAGTTGTCCTGAGGAATGGGGGGCCCAGTTCCTTCTGGTTCTGTAAGGCTCATTGAATTATCAGTGAAGAAGAATATTTTTTCCTTTTTTACTGATGACAGGTGGAATTATATCAATGCCTTCTGTGTCTCATGTGACCATAACAGCATCAGCATGTTGGGATCCCTAGAAAGCTTCTCCATACCTTGAGTAGAGAATATCCATGGAATATGGTGTCTTTTGTTAGTGCATGATATAAAGCTATTGGCGCAATATCCAAGTGCCTCTGCAGTTCATGAATCACAGCGTTGGTGTAAGGCATGCAGGGTCGGTCACTTATTTGTGGAAGGCGTTGGGACCCCATCACAACATCGATCTCTTGCTGCACCTTCGCTGGAGGAGATTCAGACAAATACAGGAGGAGGTTAGCAGGGTGTAACCTGGGAGGTCAGGGGTAGGGGCACAATATTAAAGATGGAAGAATGAATATGGCTAGTTGATACTTGAATATCATACCTAGAAAATATTTTTTAGGACTTTTTACTTAAATGGAGTGATGCTGCCCCCTAGTGTGGGCACCAGATAATGTGTGCATTGCCTTCACAAAGCCTTGTGCCAAGCATCATAACAGATTGTATTCTACTGGGGCAGTATCGTTATATCACAACACTTGAGTTGGTAACCAAACACAATTCATTCAAAAGCCACTCGCCCTATGTTTTCCTGTGTGGATTTGGATCACAAACCTGATCTGTGCTAGATCATCCAGAGTCTACTAGATCTGCTTCCTAGTCTGTACTAGATCATCCAGAGTCTACTAGATCTGCTTCCTAGTCTGTACTAGATCATCCAGAGTCTACTATAACTGCTTCCTAGTCTGTACTAGATCATCCAGAGTCTACTAGAACTGCTTCCTAGTCTTTACTAGATCATCTAGAATCCACCAAAGCTGCTGCCTTGTCTGTGCTAGATCATTTGGAGTCCATTAGAGCTGCTGCCTGGTCTTTGCTACATCATTTGAAATCCACCAGAGCTGCTGCCTGGTCTGTGCTAGATCATCCAGAGTCTACTAGAACTGCTTCCTAGTCTGTACTAGATCATCCAGAGTCTACTAGAACTGCTTCCTAGTCTGTACTAGATCATCTAGAATCCACCAAAGCTGCTGCCTGGTCTGTGCTAGATCATCTGGAGTCAGTGTTGGACTGGGATACCAGGGGCCCACCCAAAAACCTTAGACCAGGGGCCCACCAAGAAAATTTAGACCAGGGGTCCACTGTCAGTACTATTATTCTTCCTCTCCTAGCGCAACCTCTATTTATAGTTTTACATACTATACTCTATTATTCCATATATTTAGCCTCTTTGTTCTCATAGAAATAGGGAATGGCCTTGAAATAGGCCAAATGTTTAGCAGCACAAGAGCCCACTGACACCTGAGCCCACCTGGAGTTTTCCTGGTCTCCCTGTGGGTCAGTCCGACACTGTCTGGAGTCCATTAGAGCTGCTGCCTAGTCAGTGCTAGATCATTTGGAGTCTATTAGAGCTGCTGCCTGGTCTTTGCTAAATCATCTGGAGTCTATTAGAGCTGCTTTCTGGTCTGTGCTAGGTCTTCGGAGGAGTTTCTTCCTCACCCATTTCCTCCCTTACCCTGAATATCTGGAAATTGGGCGATGACTGACAGGCAGTACTTTAGGGTGCAAGAAGTGCTGTCAGTCGCTGCAGCCAACAGGCCAGTGATGTTCATCAGGAGACTCACGTCACAGAAAATAGAGTCTGGGTTGTCTTCCTCCTGGGGAAATAGAATGGAATCACAATATTGAATTTCATTTCTAAACTGCAACGAAGCAGATTTGAATGAGGTTGGAAAAGAAATACATTTTATTAGGGTGTAACAATTTCCACTGCTATTGCCTTCTCTAGCACCCCATTTTCTCTCGCTATATTTGTCTGTTCCCCACTTCCATCATATCCCAGGTGCTAATATCCCACATACCAGAGGTGTAATTAGATATTAATGGGCTCCACAGAAAATTATTTTCAGGCCTCCGAAATGTTTAGAGGTTGAATTGTTTTACCAATATTTATTGAAACTGTGTATGAATTAGGGCCTCATGGGGCCCCTATACCTCCTGGGCCCTCCTGCAGCCACAGGGTCTTCTTCCTCTATAGTTATACTCCTGCACATACGTCATTTGTCAGCATTATTACCCATTATAATTGGGAAAAGTAAACTGGCACAATTACACAAAGTATTTACCTCACTTGACAAAGGGCTAGAGGAGCCTGAAACGTTGCCTGTAGGCACTTTAAAGTTTAAAGGTAAAGTTTTTCAATTTTTTCAAATAACACCGGAGTGCTGCTGTTTTCATTGATCTTCCCCACATGCACATAACTGATGTGATTATGATGTGAAGTGAATATACAATGTCACCAGAGTTAGATGAAGACAAAATATACAATTTCGTAACGTTGCCCCTTAAAGTAGAAAACCAACAAGGCCAGGGTTCTTGCCCTGTAATGTTGCGCTAATTGGTTTCTCCTGCCCTTTGCTGTGAGTCTAATGGCCTCTATGCTCAAAACAAAGCTCTCAAATATTGCCCTCAGAAGGTGAACAAATGTGGATTAGGATTAGTGTAGAGTTGCATTGGCCGTCTCATTAGTGGAAGGAACCTCTGATCATCTGTAGCAGTTATTAGATACCCTCCATGATCCATAGCACTCATGTTTTCTGTGGGATCACCTCTTTTATCTTCAGGAGGAAGAAGTCAACAAAATCCCTTGGCGAGTTGGCATCCAGGGTCTGCTTGTGAAAATCAATCTGCTCCTTGACAAACAAGTGTAGACGCAAGGTCCCCCTGCAGAGAAACTTCCACAGGAACGGAATCTTCAGGAACACTGGGAACATGGCACAGACCTGGGTAAAAAGTCATTATTGGGTTTTTAGCATGAGCTTTGGGGTTCAATGCTTTTCTGCTCTGTCCTGATTCATTATCACAGTGACTTCTTCATGGGTGAGCATTATACTATGTTGTGTGATTATGTCCACCCCTATTATGTATTATGTTAGTGTGACGATGAAATACATTGGGCATTGATTGATAAGAGGATTTATACTTGAAAGTGCAACTCATTTTATGAAATAAATGTATTAAGCACATTAAAGTAGGGGAGCGTGCCCTTCTTTTCTCTTTGTCTTCTAGATGCCTTTTGGTCTGACCACCCCCTTGAAGTGGTAGTGCCTATTGTAGTCTTGTCATCTTTGGACCAGCTTTTAATTGACCGTTTAATCATCTTCACTAACTTTCCTTCTGTGGTCTTATACACCATTCAACCCAAGAGCAGACCCTATTATTGATATTGTCTATCATAATCTAAGCCCTCATCCCATTGACCAATGTCCTACCCTCCTTACTCTTCTTCCACCTACTTCAAGATCTCTCCATACTCACTGCCACTATCTACACTGACTGGACTTTACTACCATGCAGGTCATCCCACTTTATGTCTTACTCCCCTTCCCTTTTAGATTGTAAGCTTTTGTGAGCAGGATCCTCCCCTGTGCACTTGTAATAATGGCTCTTCTTTGGTGATGTGTTATTGTTTGTTGGTGAAAACCGTTGTGTAACTGTCTGTATATCCCCTTATTCTGGAAGCAATGTAGGAGATGAGGACTTCATAAACATAAAAATGTACAACAGTCCTAAAGTAGGGAGAATAGGGATGGCAAAGAAGGAAAATAGGGTGAAAACCTGGAAAAAAATAGAAATAAAGGAGAGGAAGGGGAGAGGAAAATGGAGTAGAAGAGACAAAAGTCTGAGGAGAAAAGGAAGAAAATAGCACAAGAGACAGATACAGAGAAAGGGGGATTGGAGGGACATGATGATGAATAGAAAAGGACGGAATTTGGGGTACAGAGGTGCAGCAAGAGGATATTACTTTAATTTAAAGAGAATGGGGAGGATAGAAATAATGTCTAGTAAAGAAGGTGAGTAGGAAGTAGTTGGCATGTGTACATGTATATACTGTATATGATTGCAGAGTTCCACACAATAATTAAGTTCTCTATCTACATATACAAAGTCCACAGTACCGCAGCACTCTGACAAAGTGAATCCGTTGTGCTTTGTTAGATTTATTTGGCTCCAATTCAAGTAGACAAAAAATGGCAACGTTTAGGGCCTCACAGGGGCCTTTTTGAATCCTCTTGTGCTGCGGTTCTGTGGACTTTGCATTCTTATATAGAACACCCACAAAACATAGAGGAGAAGTACAGCAGTTCCAACTGTATAATCGCTCTCCACCAAAACAATCATGTGACCAGGAAACAGGATCAAACATTTCTTGGAGTCAATACTTGGCTGCACCAATAGCAATGGGACCCAGTACCTGGGAAGCTTTGTTCAGCACATTGTCTACGTGTTTCCTTGTGTGTAATATACACTCCTGGAGTTTCTTGTCACTGTAATCCAACTGCTGCCCAAATAAAATAGCATTGATGAAGTTGAACACGGCACATGCCAGGAGGTGGATGGGGTTGAAAGGTTTTCCTGTAAAAGCAGAGAGAAGTGTCAGATTTCTAACTCCATGATAATCATCAATGGAATGTCACCGAATACATAAGTGGATGAAACTCAATTAATTTATTGACAGAATTCTCATTAATAGACTGCCTCAGTAAGTGTAAGATCTCTCCACCAGCAACCATTATAGAAACAGAACTGTCTCTGTAGGATTTGTCTGTTCAAAAAGAACAGATGTCTCACCTCCCACTGACTGGGACAACAATCATCTAATGTACAGGAACAATGGACTCTCAAGAACTTCACCACCACTGACTACTGCTGGAACTACAGAGCTCTCCCAGTCATTATCTAATGTACAGGAACAATGGACTCTCAAGAACCTCACATCCACTAACTACTGCTGGAACTATAGAGATCTCCCAGTCATTATATAATGTACAGGAACAATGAACTCTCAAGAACCTCACCACCACTGACTACTGCTGGAACTACAGAGCTCTCCCAGTCATTATCTAATGTACAGGAACAATGGACTCTCAAGAACCTCACCACCACTGACTACTGCTGGAACTACAGAGCTCTCCCAGTCATTATCTAATGTACAGGAACAATGGACTCTCAAGAACCTCACATCCACTAACTACTGCTGGAACTATAGAGATCTCCCAGTCATTATATAATGTACAGGAACAATGAACTCTCAAGAACCTCACATCCACTGACTACTGCTGGAACTACAGAGCTCTCCCAGTCATCATCTAATATACAGGAACAATGGACTCTCAAGAACTTCACCACCACTGACTACTGCTGGAACTACAGAGCTCTCCCAGTCATTATCTAATGTACAGGAACAATGAACTCTCAAGAACCTCACATCCACTGACTACTGCTAGAACTACAGAGCTCTCCCAGTCATCATCTAATGTACAGGAACAATGGACTCTCAAGAACCTCACCACCACTAACTACTGCTGGAACTACAGAGCTCTCCCAGTCATCATCTAATATACAGGAACAATGGACTCTCAAGAACCTCACCACCACTGACTACTGCTGGAACTACAGAGCTCTCCCAGTCATTATCTAATGTACAGGAACAATGGACTCTCAAGAACCTCACATCCACTGACTACTGCTGGAACTACAGAGCTCTCCCAGTCATCATCTAATATACAGGAACAATGGACTCTCAAGAACCTCACCACCACTGACTACTGCTGGAACTACAGAGCTCTCCCAGTCATTATCTAATGTACAGGAACAATGGACTCTCAAGAACCTCACCACCACTGACTACTGCTGGAACTACAGAGCTCTCCCAGTCATTGTGTAATTTACGGAACAATGGAGTCTAGAGATCCTCACCACCAACATGTTTTGCCATCATCAGCTGTGGAACCATTAGCATCATCTTCTAGAAGAACAGAGCTCTTACCGTTATAATCCCGCCCCACGCACACACCTACTGTCACCTGCTTCAATATGAACAAATCATGCAGCGCAGTTTTGGTTTTTTATACCCAAAATAGAGACAGTCGAAAGAAAGATGACTTACAGGTTATGGAAGGTCTCAGTTACAAAGACAGGTTGGCTATGATGGTATTATTTACATTTTCACTAATCCGGTATCTGCTTTTGAGGAGATTTCTGGTAATATTCTACCTTTGGTTTTACTTTTAGCTTGAATAAGCGCAAATAAGGATGTGTACGCTGGGGTTCACTCGTCACATATTGGGGAACATTGTGATTTTGAAAGCCTTAGCAATTGTGTGTATTGCTTCTACTTGGACCAGTGTGCAGATCTGATATAGTTTATGGTGTCCCACTATACAGACCACCAGCCAAAAAAGGGCTCCTAAAGGAACAGTTGCGGCTCCACCCACAATCATACTATAAATGGCAGCAATACAGTTAGGCCACACCCCTGCTGGTTTCTTGTGAGAAGCTTGTAACATAACAGTAGAGACATGGAAGGAGATGAAATGGTTCATGAGACCAGTGAAAATAACGGAGGCTAAGGACTGAACTGCAAGATGAATCAGTAACCCTTTCGGAGAAGATGAGGGGAAACAAAAATCCAATGTTACATATTCTTGTTTTTTTATTAAAGAAAATGTACTAAGTAATCAAAAGGTCAGTATGGCACCCCTACCTTTGACTGAAGATCCTGATGAACTTACCTTCTGTTTCAGACACAGCCTCAATGAGCTGCTTGGCCTCCATTAAACACCTTTCCTCTAGGGGTTTCTTCCCCAACCCAATGTTCCTCAGTGTTGTCAATATGTATCGCCGGAAGTAACGCCAATGGGTGTTGGAACTTTCAAAATCTGAAAGAAGGCGTATTTCAGATTAAATGTACAGCCCAAAAGATTGCCTTGGTTGAAGGTACTATCAATGAGCAAGTCAATGAGCAAGATCAGTCCAACACCATAATATGTGACAATGATGCACCACTGGTCATGTCTGGTCATGTACAAACACAAAGGCCAATATGCACAAAGTACATATACAAATCCAGGTGAGTACAAATCCAGGATTTGGTTCTGGAGTTGGCCAACCCAGTAGAAAGTCCAGAAATTCAAAGTTTTGCTTGATTTGGATTCAGCCATATTCTTGTTCTTGTGTTTGGTTTGAAAGCTTTGGACAACGGACTGTGACAAATTCTTTGGCAATATATAATGCACTTTTTTGATGTATCTCAAATTTCAATATTCATATTAGGGTTTGGCTTTGGTTTAGTATGACACCAAAATTTGTGCAGAATTTGGTGCATGTCTGAAAGGAGAGTGGGACTTGCACTGGACAGACAGAGCCATTCAGAAGCAGTTACAGGTAGGAAGGGGCACAGGGGGGCAAACACTAGGGAAAGATGGTGATACATCGTACCAGTTGCCCAACCTACCACCCTTCACTTGTTGATAGCAACTCCCAACGTATGAAGAGCAAGAAGTTAGACAGCCCTGACCGTCTCAGAAACCTGCAGCATTTGCTTGACCTTCAGGCCCAACAACATCACAGAGAGCAATGGCAACCGTTTGGGGAGGCTTTGTAGCCCAGCGTGATAGTGCAGGCCCCCCAGTTACCACCAGACCTCTACTTAACTCCAAATTCTTAAAAAAAATATCTTGATCTACGAGCCCCCCCCCCAGCAACAGGGAAGGCAGAGTTGAAATAAAAAGCATTTATAGAAACAACATAAACACATGGAAGAAGAATCTCATGGCATCAAGTCCAATATTCCTACTAGCCAAAGGCATTGGGAACAGAAGGGTTGGGTGCCCTAGAGTATAGGGTGGGTTTGCATATAGGGTGGGTTTGCAGGAGTGAAGTACAACAAAATAGCAACTCACTGTATCCTTGCGAGTGCTTATCGGCCAATGGCTGGAGTGGGCGTCCGCTGAACTCCTCCGCGTGGTTGATCAGAGCGTCTTTCACCACTTCGTACCCACATAGAACCACAACAGGGTCACTCAGCAGCCAGATGGTAAATATATCACCATATTTCTTCTGAAGCTGAAAACAGACTCATGGGATATAAAGACTCAACGGAGTATCACCTGCCCTGTAGGTACTGCTTGGGTATTATTGCTCATACCTACAAACTACAGTCTGGACAGTAACACTTGCACTTATGTCTGGATCAGCTACTGACCTCACATAGATATTTAGAAGATGAGGACAAAACTTAATTAGGTTCAATCAGTAGTGCAAATTAATCTGGACTAAATTCTAGTTGATCCAGAAATAGAAGAGAAACCCAATTTAGAGGTGCCTCCTGCCTGTAACATAACATTGTCCCAATAAGTTGAGACTTTTCTTCAGAACATAGTGGAAAAAATACCACAGTGCTTAAAAGACACTACAGATTTCCTAAATGGCCCAGAAACAATAGGTGATATCAATCCAGAATGGATACTCTGTAGTATAGTTGTACAGTCCCTGTATACTTCAATTCCTCATGAGGAGGGAATATATTGTGCTGAACCAATGTTGTTGGCAGAAAAACTTTCCCATCACAAGGTTTACTACCTATTGGAACTAATGTCACTACTATTTCAGGTTTGATGAGACCTACTACAGACTCAGGGCACAGCGATGGGAAGTAACGTAGGCCCGAGTTATACAAAGATATTGATGTGTATATTGTAAAATCGTATGATTTTGGACAACAAGAAATAGAGTGGTCACATTGTGTGTTACTATAGATTTGTGGATGAGGTTTTATTTTAATTTACCGCTGAGTACAACAAGGATAGTATCCATTATGTGGACGTTAAAGGGCACCAATCATGACCAAAATCAAATACACTATGTGAAAGTTCAAGAAATCAGATTTTTAAAACAGAATTGTTTGTATAAAGTAAATGATCAGCTCACTATTCCTTCTGCAAGATCTCCCCTATCTCCACTGCAGTTCTAGCTGAGGCAGCCATCTTGGATTTCACTGGCTCCTCCTACCTATATCTTCCCAGCCAACTGTAGCTCTGAAATCTCGCACATGCTCAGTTGAAATTCCTTGTTGCTTATCAACCCTTCTAAGCTATTTTCAAATCAGCCAAACCTGTGTGTTAGCTGCTGTACAGTAGTGCTGCCCCCTGCTGGAAGTTACTGTGTGCCCTTCATTTGCATAATAACATCACCAGCAGGGGACAAGATAGGGAAATCTCCTAATACTTCTAGTGGAGGAGTTTACATAAACAAGGCATTCTGGGTAGAATACTCAAAGCAGTGTTATTACAATCTGAGCATGCTCCTGAAATTTGCATATTAGAGTCTCTGTTATAGTCACAATATGGCCTCCCTCAGTGAAAGAACCCATTTGACAAAGTAAGGGATTTTTTTAAAACCTACAGTTTTTTCAAAAAACTATATATGTAGTTTGATTAAACGTGTTTAGCTTGTACTGGTCAGATTGTTAATATGTGTTTGATTTTGGCTGTGATAGGTGCCCTTTAATGTCAGCAACAAGCAGGGGAAAATCACGACTGAATTGTACAATAAACCATTGGAAAGGAACAACATACTGAGGTCTGATCGTTTTCACGCCCCCAACACAATAAGAGACATACCCAAAGGGCAGTTTTTACGTGTTTAGGTGAATAACTTCCGATGACCTCAAGTATTTCGAAGCCTCCAATAAACTGATAAATACATTTACTGCTAGAGGTTATGAGCATGGAAGGCTGTGTGTGCAATGAAGTTCTTGCGTTATTTAGGACAGCGCTGCTGCAACATAAAGAACCCAAAGGGGAGAGAAGGGTCCCATTTGTGACAGAATATGGGGCGATAAGCAAATAAATTGAGGGATTGTAAAAAAACATTGGTCCCTCTTGAGTAAAGACCAGAAATTTGGGAGATTGTTCTGAGATAAACCACTTTTTTCCTATAAAAGAGGGAGAAATATTTCCAATCTGGTTAAAGCAGATAATCGAACACAAGGTTCTCGAGTTCCCCAAAAAACTGTACTTTTTCCTGCCTTAATTGTAGTTGCTGTAACTCCATAATAAAGGGGGGACTTCATCACTCACCCACATAATGGCAACAAGATTTCCATAAAACTATATTTTACATGTAATACAGATGGGGTTGGTATGATTTATGTGGGACAAACCTCTGGAAATGTAAAATTATAAATAGTTGACACAAGAGATCCATTAGTTCATTTAATCCAACAGAAAAGAAAACCCCATTGGGAAAACATTATATTTGACAATGCGGCAAATCTTACATATTGAGCCCCACTGAGGGGAAGGGACAGAAAGAAAATACTGTTACAATGTGATGAAAGATTAAATCGTATTCAACCATTCGGGATAAGTGAAACCTGGAGCCTTAAATGTTTTTTGTTAAAATTGTTTTTTGTTAAAATTGTTCTTTGTGAAGACATGTCTTTAAATCCGTGACTGAAACTTTCCCTGTGTATCTTTTACAGTTGATTCAAACAAGATGACACTGAACTAATGGACTTTATTATAACTAAATAACCACGGCGAGGATATAATCTATTGTTAATGAAACATTGTTGAAACTACTGGACGTACTAGTGTTGTAGTGATTTGAATAGATGGCAACGTAGTATTTATTTGTTAAAGATCTGCTGATGCATTTTTGTTTACTGGCCACAAGATGGAGCTGTAGACACATGTGGGGTTTATGGGTAATGAAGTGCTTAAAGGGATCCTGTCATTGGAAAACATGTTTTTTCAAAAACACATCAGTTAATAGTGCTGCTCCAGCAGAATTCTGCACTGAAATCCATTTTTCAAAAGAGCAAACAGATTTTTTTATATTCAATTTTGAAATCTGACATGGGGCTAGACATTTTGTCAGTTTCCCAGCTGCCCCTGGTCATGTAACTTGTGCCTGCACTTTAGGAGAGAAATGCTTTCTGGCAGGCTGCTGTTTTTCCTTCTCAATGTAACTGAATGTGTCTCAGTGGGACCTGGATTTTACTATTGAGTGTTGTTCTTAGATCTACCAGGCAGCTGTTATCTTGTGTTAGGGAGCTGCTATCTGGTTACCTTCCCATTGTTCTGTTGTTTGGCTGCTGGGGGGAAAGGGAGGGGGTGATATCACTCCAACTTGCAGTACAGCAGTAAAGAGTGATTGAAGTTTATCAGAGCACAATTCACATGACTTGCGGCAGCTGGGAAATTGACAATATGTCTAGCCCCATGTCAGATTTCAAAATTTAATATAAAAAAATCTGTTTGCTCTTTTGAGAAATGGATTTCAGTGCAGAATTCTGCTGGAGCAGCACTATTAACTGATTCATTTTGGAAAAAATTTTTTTACCCTTTAAAAGCTGTTTTTTTCTCACGCACCAGTTAGACCAGTTGGGTCAGAAACATGTAGTGCCATAATAAAACAACATACTTTCAAAGACTCTCTAGATTTGCTTTTTATTATTTATATATATATATATATTATATATATTTATATTTATTATATGATACCGTGGTGGAGATGGCTACTCCATGTGTCTGTTGAGTCTGACTAATGAAGTCAATTGGTGGATTACTGAGGAATCATTTCGTGCCTACCACAGAATTCTACCCCAGAGTTTCACCCCAGAGACCATAGAGTTCCACCTCAGAATTAGAAAACTTCCTATTTGGTTCAGAAATAGCAATTGGACCAATCGTTGGCTGAACATTATACAATCGCAGCACAATATCATTTGAGGTTTCTTGAACCCTGATGTCTAGGGCCCAGGGGCCACTCCACTGCTTAAACCTCCAAAGACCCCTCTACTTTATAAAGCCAGGAATATGCTACCCACCCCCCAGTCACATGTGTTGGCTCCTAATTATACTGTATCATTAATGTCCCTTTAATCTTTATCCAGCAGTGCTGCCGTTATCCAGTGTTATCCAGTGTTATCCAGTGTTATCCAGTACAACTCCAGTACAACTCCAGTACAACTCCAGTACAACTCCAGTAGAAATACTAGTACATACCTTGGGGTACTTGGAGGCACTGTCCATGGTTATATAAGTGGGGGTGCCCAGAAGTGGAATTGGGGTTGGTCCTGGCGGCAGGAGGTGGATTGTTCTTTGTTGTTTCCGCACGGAGGAGATGAAGAGGAGGATGAGCAGGAAGATAAGGAACAAGGAGAGGGCAGAGAGGATTTCCATGTTTCTGTAAGAGACAATATGGGAGACTCAATAAAATACCCACATGTAACAGAATGAGGGGCTACAGACGAGCAGCTGGGTGGGATTAACCTCACGTGTCTAATCAGTGACCCTTAAACATCAGGTGGGTCAGTGTCTCTAAACTGAGACAGACACAGAGAGAGGTCGGGGAACCCAACATAGAGGAACCAATGTGCCTGGACACACACAGTCAGCCGAGTACAGGTCTGTATTTCTCTTGCCTTTCACTTGCTGTTCAACTGTTGCTGCTTCTGAAAGTCATTGTTGTTCTTCTGATCTGTTTGTGGAATAAACTGCCTTTGTTTGTCCATCTGTTGCTGCTGACTGAAATAAAAGCCATGTTTCTCTCTCTGTCATATGTGATATAAATGCACTAAGGGCCCTTGGTTAATAAGGGGCCCTTAAGCAGAAATGGAAGTGTTTGTTGTATAATCTGATGCAGCAGCAGAACTGGCAGATCCAGATAATCAGACAGTTGCAGAATCAGCTCTCTCTCTAATTATGAACTGCTGCAACTCCAGGGCACACAATCCAGCCCAGAAACTGCAAACACCACGTCTCGGCCTCTCCTATTGAAAATGAGACAGTCTGATGATCCAGAGACAGTCTGATGATCCAGAGACAGTCTGATGTTCCAGAGACAGTCTGATGTTCCAGAGACGTGTGTCGTGAAAGAGTCGTCTGTGCCCAAAAATGGCCCGAGCACCAGTGGGTGAGTTTACTTTCTCCGCTTCTGACTGTTGAAGCACAGGCACCCCTCTCTGTCCCACTTTAGAAAGAAACAGAGACCCCAAAGTTGTAAAAAAAAAAAAATGGGGTGAAAGTAATGGTACCTGCAAGGGTTAATCTGTTCCCTGACTTTGAATTGCACAAGTATCTGTTATACAAGGTGCACACGAAGACAAAGAGTTTTGAAACAAATGCTGGTTGCTCGGGAGTTAATAAGGGCCGTGTGTGGCTTGTCTCATACAGATCCATGGGGAGGAGATTTGGGCAAATATAAAACCTAAGACTGGACACTCGCATGGTTTTTTAGGCTATGTATTTGCAAAGATGATTTTTTTTTTTTTTTTGTGCTGATGCCCAGATTGCCAGTAAACCAGCCAAATAAATCCAAAACCTGCTGAGAGTTGTCACCTCACCCCTTGAAACCGAATCCACAGCCCGTGTGGCTAATTAGCAATTTATGTAGATGCAGACTGAACTGCTTTATGTGCAGCCATGCACAGTGCTGGAATTGGGGCGGGATGCGGCGGGATGGGATCCCGCTACTTTTTTTTTTTACTAAATAGCATCCCGTCAGGCGGGATGCTACTGTTCAGAATACCGGAGCTTTTTTTTTTGCGACTCCAGAGCAGGCAGAGCGGTGGATGGAGGCACTGTTAAAAAAAAAAGGCTTAATCTTGTCTCAGCATAAATCCGAACTTTATTTGTCTCAGTGCCCCGTGAATAACTTCTTTACAGAGCAGCCGGTAACAGTGCGCACATAGTAGGAGGATTGTCCAACTTGGGCGTCTGTACTTCTTATCTTGCGCATGCGCTGTATTGGGAGACGTATACAGCAATACAGGGCATGCGCAAGATAAGAAGTACAGACGCCCAAGTTGGACGATTGGGAGACGTGTACAGCGCATGCGCAAGATAAGAAGTACAGACGCCGAAGTTGGACGATCCTCCCACTATGTGCGCACTGTTACCGGCTGCTCTGTAAAGAAGTTATTCACGGGGCACTGAGACAGATAAAGTTCGGATTTATGCTGAGACAAGCTTTATGCCTCCCAGGACAAAGTTAAGCCCTTTATTTTATGCTGAGACAAGATTTATGCTGGGAGTGGGAAACGATGTGTATGCCTCTGTTTAAAGAAGTTAAACAAAAGTGGGAGTGCTGTGGTAGAATGGGATCACACTGATGATGGTTATGGGGAAAGATTTATATTTCCAGGGGTAAGATTAGGATAGTAAAGTATGTGTATATTTATTTCATGGCTGTGAAAAGAGGATAAATACAGGAAAGAAAAGTAGCAAAGTATTTTAAGAACATAGTAAAAGAAAACCCCTGTCAGGCAAAAATTTAAAAACAGAAAAGTGGGGTGCCAGGCTGCTAGCAAAAGAACAGCAAGAGGTAGAACAATATGTTAAAAAGTTAAGAAATGGTGGAAGAAAGAAACACAAACAGAGAAATAGTAGAGGAGCAGGATCACAAACTGATGTATAAGAAAATAAAAGAAAGAAAAGCAGAACAGGGGAAAAAAAAAGGTTAGTAGTACAGGTATGGTATCCCTTCTCCAGAAACCCGTTATCCAGAAAGCTCAGAATTACGAAATGGCCATCTCCCATATACTCCATTTTATCCAAATTTTTAAAAAAATATTTCCGTTTTCTGTGTAATAATAAAACAGTCGCTTGTACTTGATCCCAACTAAGATATAATTAATCCTTATTGGAGGCAAACCCAGCCTATTGGGTTTATTTAATGTTTACATGATTTTCTAGTAGACTTAAGGATATGAAGATCCAAATTATAGAAAGATCCGTTATCCAGAAAACCCCAGGTTCCAAGCATTCTGGATAGCAGGTCCCATACTACTTATGTTTATATGCATGTATAATAACTTTGCACTGGGTGACTTCTGGTCATAGCAAATGTGCTTGATTCATTTAGTGTCAGCTGTTTGTGTTGTCTTGTGGTTCCAGTCACAGTATAATACACACTGTATCTCACCTTTATGCACAATTTAATGTATGTGGGGTGTGGCTATTCACTGTTGCTAATTGTATATGATACTGTTCTTGGGGTGCCAGTTTTTTACCTATTAGTGTCTTCTCTGCATCATATATTTCTGTCATGTCAGGGCTTAATGCCTCTATTTGTTATATACTGCAATGAGTTCTGGCATGCCTAGTGATTAATGTGATTATTGGCATTTCTTGGGTTAATTACATCCATTTTCTATTGTGGTTGCTAGCATTTCTGATGTTAAAGCTGATAATTTTCTACAGTGACTACTAGCATAATGGATCACTATTGAGTTGCAAATAGCTGTGGTGATGCTGCACTAGTAAATCTAACACAGTCCAACAGCAATCAACATGTCACATTTAAACCAAAAAGGGATGTATGTAAAAATAAAGGCATTGATTATAAAATGTTTTCCAGGTTAGTGTTAATGTGACCTGTTGCTTGCTGTTGGACTAAGTTGTTGTATTGTTATATAGAATTTATGTGACAGTAGGGAGGGGTGTGTGTATGGGGCTGGGTTTTCATTTGGAGGGGTTGAACTTGATGGACTTTGTCTTTTTTCAACCCAATTTAACTGTGTAACTCTTTAATTGTAAAAAATTAGGGTCATTCTATTTCTTGCAATATTAAAAAAATATTTTTCATAAACATGGAAATAGCAAAATAACTGGTGGGCGAGACTTATTTAAAAGTGGGTGTGACCTACAATTGTGGGTGTGGCCTACAATTGTGGGCGTGGTCTAAGTATTTTTGTCGCCGCGCTACGCGCGGCACATATACCATCCCTCCACCTTTTTCAACCCAATTCAAGCACTGGCCATGCATCTAAATGAATTACTAATTAGCCACACGGGCTGTGGATTTGATATTGTTCAGTTTTAAAGGGGTGAGGTGGCAACTCAGAGGCTGCTCCTATAATCCCTTTGCCTATAATAGATGTTGCCTTAGAGAGAATGGGGTGAATGTTGTTGGTCCATTACAAGTTCATTTCAGTAGCGGTGCCCATTCCCTTTGCCTGCTGAACTGTCTGAGCTGTTCTCCATCATCAGGCTCCATCGTCCGGCTCCATGTGCAGACTCAGGAAGAGGTGAAAGTGCTCTTAAAGGTACAGTCTATAAACACCTCTGTGTATCCCCCATGATTATTCCTCCAGTCCCCGTGTTATAGGTGGGTACAGATATTGGTTTTTCAGTCATTCAGCCACAGATTCTGAATATTTAGCAGAGTCAATACTTATTCTCCCCAGATCTGACCCTAAATAGACTGTAAGCTCCGCTGGAACACTGATTAATACATTTTCAAGAACGGACCTGGAAAGCCCAGCAAATTGACACTGCCGGTTCTGCCTTCTAGCAATGATTTAGCAATCAGCAAAGTTCACACAAGGGGAACTGTGACTCCCCAAGGGAGGAACCCCACGATGCGTTTGGTGACAACTCGTCGCCATGTGATGTAACATATTCAATGCTGCGTTTTCATCCGACAGTTGGATAAATGTAGTTCTTACATGCGATTCTCCTTCACAACATCCGACATGTCACATGGGTTTCCTCGCATGGCGACCTGTCGGCACAAACGCATCGTGGGGTTCCTCCCTTGGGGAGTCACAGTTCCCCTTGTCTGAACTTTGCTGATTGCTAAATCATTGCTAGAAGGCAGAACCGGCAGTGTCAATTTGCTGGGCTTTCCAGGTTCGTTCTTGAAAATGTATTAATGAGTGTTCCAGCGGAGCTTACAGTCTATTTAGTCCGTGTGCCAGCGGAGCTTACAGTCTATTTAGTCCGTGTGCCAGTGGAGCTTACAGGGCAGGTGCCACAGATTTAAGGCTCCACACAATACAATGGGCAGATAAAATCAGCACTGGATAAGAACAACAATCTGCCTGAGAACCAGACCAGCAAGTTTGAGTTAATTCCTTAGAAATTCAGATCTTGTGACACAGGACAGAACCAGCTACAACTGAGTGACTGGGGCAGAACCAACCTGAGGGTCTGTATAGTCTGTACTCAATGGAGTAGAACCAACCTGAGGGTCTGTATAGTCTGTACTCAGTGGAGTAGAACCAACCTAAGGGGTGTAAATGTGACAGTGGGGGCCCTGGTCTATATGCCCCTCCCCTTTAGGGCCACTGCTGTTTTTTGCTGAAAACATGATGTTAAAGCCCCTAAGTCCCCCCCTAAGTCAGCGACATAATTACACTTATTAAAGGGAACCAAGTGAAAGGGGGGCAATGAGGGAAGTCTGGGGGGATATTTGATGTCATGTTATTAGTGAGGCCTGGGACCCCCCAATGTGATGTTGTGTCTTTCCCTGTCACACAACTGTCAGCTGGAGTCATTTCATTCTGTTCCCAAATCTGAGGGACAGGACTGACACTTCTGGGAATATCTTGGCACTTTAATCAGTGTCCGCCCTAATGTTGGTACATCAGATAAATCCATTCCCTGGTGCAAAGTTCAGCGCGGGTGCGGCACTGTGTGTTACTATTGTGTTACTGTGTGTTACGTTGTGTTACTGTGTGTTACGTTGTGTTACTGTGTGTTACTGTTGTGTTACTGTGTGTTATTATTGTGTTACTATTGTGTCTCTGGCACACAGACCTGGATGTGACCCACAAACTTTGCCCCATTCAGACATTGAGCAGTCAGCTGCGGATTGGTTGCTATGGGAAACTAGGCCTGGAGATACTCTTGCAGCAGCCCAAGTGCAGCCCATTGTGTTACCTTGTGCCCAGGCCAATGTGACTGAGATACAGAATTAACAACAACAGACAATACCCAGTCACAAGTCACTCCTGAGTTCAGTGAGTCGCACACAGCAGTGCAGCTGCCCACGAGTAAATGCCTCCCTCTGTTGTGCCCTAAATCTGTATGTGTAATACTACAGACACACACACAGACACAGACACACACACAGACACACACACACATGTACAAACTCACATGGAACATAAATAAGCGAGTGGAATGAATTATTCGGGTGTTACTGATGTCACATGATTACACTGACATCTCTGAGTTTGTAGTTCAGCTGCATCATAATCAGCCAGTGTCACACCCACAATTCTCCTCCCTTATTTCCACCGACACAACAGTCCCTACGAGGAGATATGATTGGCCAGTGGGGCTCATTCATTAACACTGAGCAAAAGTGCTGTAACCAATAGCAACCAGTCACATGCTAACTCCCTGTAATTTGCACCAAACTGCCAGTAATTTCCGCCATTAGAAGCATCAGAATTACTGGAGACTGTCAGTGTTGGGGGTGTGAGGGGGCTAAGACTGATGTCAGTGTTGTTTATAGGGAAGATAAAAAATCTGCATTTTTCCAACATTGTGATGAACCTGACTGACCACCCCAGGGGGCTCCCATTCATGTCCTCATCAGTCAGGGAACCATTTATTGTCAGTTTTCTAACCTGCCCAACGGCATCAGCACCCACAGTACATGGACATTGAGCCCTCTGGGACACCGTACCTGTTCCATGTACAACTACCACTGAGGGACCCACAAGCCCAGGCCAAAGTCATTCCATTGTCTTTACTTTCCTCATAGGCACAAATACAAACGGGGCCCTCCTGTCACTGGTCACTAATAGTAATTCTGTATCTGTACTGCCCAAAGCAGCCCATGTCATTATCCAACATATCCCTAATTCCCTGTCTATATCACCCCATAGTCCTCACCTATATACCCCCCTATACTCATATACTGCCCATTCCTGTCCCCAGTATCTCCCATCACTTGTCCCACTCCCTTCCCTCTATTTCCCCAATTAACTACTGCTCCATGGCCTTTCCCCTATATTCCCTATCACTTACCCTAATGAACCCCTAATCCCTAATGAACCCCTAATCCCCAAATCCCTTACCTTGAGTTGTCTCAGACAAGTAGAACAGCGATGCTGCCAGGCGCTGGCTGATTCTGGATTCCACTGAGAGGAGGAGAAGAAAAAGGCTAATCTTAAGGTTTCATTATATTAATCAAGTTGTGCAACAAGTTTTTAATTCCTGTATATCAGGTTACTGCCCTTTGTATCCATGTTCCCATGTGCACAAATGTGTGACAATCAGCAATCACTTAGTCCCTTTATTTGCCTTCATGGAGAAGTGTATTTCCTGGTACTCCTGTGACTGTCTCTACTTCCTTTGCACGGGGGGGAGTGTATTTCCTGGTACTCCTGTGACTGTCTCTACTTCCTATGCACGGGGGAGTGTATTTCCTGGTACTCCTGTGACTGTCTCTACTTCCTTTGCACGGGGGGGAGTGTATTTCCTGGTACTCCTGTGACTGTCTCTACTTCCTATGCACGGGGGAGTGTATTTCCTGGTACTCCTGTGACTGTCTCTACTTCCTTTGCACGGGGGAGTGTATTTCCTGGTACTCCTGTGACTGTCTCTACTTCCTATGCACGGGGGAGTGTATTTCCTGGTACTCGTGTGACTGTCTCTACTTCCTTTGCACGGGGGAGTGTATTTCCTGGTACTCGTGCGACTGTCTCTACTTCCTTTGCACGGGGGAATGTATTTCCTGGTACTCCTGTGACTGTCTCTACTTCCTTTACACGGGAGAGTGTATTTCCTGGTACTCATGTGACTGTCTCTACTTCCTTTGCATGATGCATACCGCCCATCTGTTCCATTTTTAGTGGGACAGTTTTGACATCTCAACCTGCAGTCCTGGATTTTTACTGAAATGTCCCGACTTTCTCTTTGATCTCCTGCACTGAACAGCCAGAAAAAGATACAATGTTTCTAAACTAAATTGGATTTTGCCAGAGACCAGAATGTGGCAGGTGCACTTAGATACTTTTGTAACAATTTAAGATAAGCAAAGAAACAATTGTAATAATTTAAGATAAGGTCTTATGATTTGCAGCTTAAAGGGCAATTCACCATTAGCAAAACTGTAATAATGTATAAAAAGCACAGAAATGTGTTCAAACTTCCATAACCTCTTCACATTTTGTAACAAGAACATGGTAATTGGAGGGTGTGGCCACAAAATAGGTGTGCCCAAAATTGCAAGTCACATGGTCAGGGTTAGATTTTTATCTTCAATCGGTTCGTCCCGCATAATCAGTCTCAACCCTTGTGCCCAGATATTCTTACTGTTAAGGATCACAAATCTATGTGTTGGCCAGTCACCAAATCTGGGAGCCACTGTGAGTTGCAATTCCATGTGTGATCAGCAAGTGGTTCCCCCAGTGAAGAAAAAGACTCATCACTTCCAGGGCCGAAACCCCTAAATGTCCTTTCCATTCTCACCTCCCTCATCTTCAGAAGGAAATGGTCAATGGAGTCTCTGGGGGAGGTTTCTTGTGGAGGTCAAGCTGCTCCCTCACATAGTCCATCACATACAGTTTTTGATAAGGATCTGGTTGGGCAACTTCAGCAGAACGTTGCAGATCTGAGGGTTTTATGGACATAGAAAATGTAACTGGAATGGGAAATGGTCGGTGGAAATTCTGAATGGAACATCTCCACCATGGGGCCAAAGCTTTGAATGAGCACCCAATGTGAAACTGTCAGTGCCCCGTATCCCAGGGTGATTGTGAAGGCCGCCATGTCTGGAAATGTCACCCTCCAGATCAGCACCTGAACATGGGAGACTGGAGCCCCCCACACTGATTGCACATTATCGTCTTTATTCAAATATTTAAATCAAACGGATGAAAATTCCCCATGAAAATATCTGGGGTGCTTGTCTATTGCACAATGGATTGGGTGGTGGGAGACTTAAAGCGTCTGCAACATCCGCAGCAGAGTTACAAGTGAGTGCAGATACGTTGGTTTAGAAAGTGTTCCACCCACAAGATCAGATCTCTGAAACCCCAGAGATTATGTTGGGCCCAAAACCCATTGAACCCCAGTAAGAGGCATTGATAGGATCTGCCATCACCTGGAAGGTAGTGTTCCCTGTAAGATGTGCCCCTGTGCAAGCTCCCATGTATTTTGAGGCCAAAAAACAAAAATGAATTTAGTGTACAGGACCCATAAACCAAAAACCTGTTATCCAGAAAGCTCAAAGTTATGGAAAGGACATCTCCCATAGACGCCATAGTAATAAAATAATCCAATTTTTTTCTGTATAATAATAAAACAGTTCCTTGTACTTGATTTCAACTAAGATATAATTAATCCTTATTTG
Organism: Xenopus petersii; assembly: GCA_038501925.1. NCBI lineage: Eukaryota > Metazoa > Chordata > Amphibia > Anura > Pipidae > Xenopus > Xenopus petersii. Next base: position 143,539,098 of record CM076683.1, on the reverse strand, counting down.
GAGGAAAAACAGCCTATTGGCTTTATTTAATGCTTACATTAGACTTAAGGTATAAAGATTATGGAAAGATCCATTATCCTGAAAAGCCCAGGTCACTCACATTCTGGATAATAGGTCCAATACCTGTATAACTCACATTCTGTTATTTCTACCAAAGCCCATAACCTGCATTTATCAACATTGAACCTCATTTTCTGTCCGACAACAATCTCAGACCAACGTGCAGTCCACTCACATCTACTTTACACTCCTTCACCCCTGCAACTCTAGATGAAGTTAGCAAACTTCTAACCTGCTCAAAACCCACCACCTTCTCCCTTGACCCCATACCCTCTCGCCTTCTCCACCCAATCTCTGATACACTCTCTCCTGCACTTACCCACCTATTTAATCTTTCACTCTCTACTGGTACCTTTCCATCATTATACAAACAAGCACTAATCACTCCTATCCTCAAAAAACCTTCCCTTGATCCCAGCTCTCCCACTAACTATCGACCGGTCTCCCTTCTTCCATTCGCATCCAAATGACTAGAAAGGCTTGTTTACAAACACCTGATCCAGCATCTCACTCACAACTCCCTCCTCGACCCCTTGAAATCTGGCTTCCGCCCATCACACTCGACTGAAACTGCACTCACCAAAGTAACCAATGATCTTCTATTGGCAAAGTCTAACGGTCATTATTCCATTCTAATCCTTCTAGATCTCTCTGCAGCCTTTGATACAGTTGACCACACACTCCTCCTTGACATTCTACACTCATCTGGCATTCGGGACACTGCTCTTTCATGGTTTACATCTTATCTGTCTGACCGTTCCTTAAAGTTTCCTTCTCTAACTCTACTTCTACTACTTTCCCACTCTCTGTTGGAGTTCCTCAAGGCTCTGTTCTTGGCCCCCTGCTGTTCTCGCTCTATACAACTTCACTAGGAAAACTCATTCAGTCATTTGGACTTCAGTATCACCTTTATGCTGATGACACCCAACTCTACTTGTCTACTCCTGATCTTTCTAATTCTGTCCTTTCCCAAGTCACAGACTGTCTCTCTGCTGTCTCCTCCTGGATGTCACAGCGCCACCTGAAACTGAACCTTTCTAAAACAGAACTCATTATATTTCCTCCAAGATCTTCCCCTGTCCCTCAGATATCACTCACCGTAAACAACACCACCTTTCATTCCACCACACAGGCTGCCTAGGAGTCATCTTAGACTCTCATCTATCTTTTTCACCACACATTCAAACACTTGCAAAATCTTGTCGTATTCAACTGCGCAACATTGCTCGAATACGACCCTATCTCAGTTCAGAATCAACTAAAACACTGATTCAGTCTCTCATCATCTCCCGCCTTGATTACTGCAACTTACTCCTCACAGGTATTCCAACAAGTCACCTTTCACAACTCCAATCTGATCTAAACGCGGCCGCTAGACTCATTCATCTATCTCACCGCTCAACATCAGCTGCTTCCATATGTATGTCCCTTCACTGGCTCCCAATCTCTTCTAGAATCAAATTCAAATTACTTACACTCACATTCAAGGCCCTTAATAATGAAACCCCTCCCTATATTTCATCTCTAATCTCCAAATACTCTCCTTCATACAACCTTCTCTCTGCTTCTGATCTTCCCTCACTTCTCTCTCATCACTTCTGCCCATTCTCACCTACAAGACTTCTCTCAGGCTTCTGCTTTTCTCTGGAACTCTCTGCCTCCAGCCGTTAGACTTTCTCCTTCCTTCCAAACTTTCAAGCGCTCCTTAAAGACCCATCTGTTTAAAGAGGCCTATTCGATGTACCTTAATTAATCATTGCTGTATCAAAAATGACAAATTGTTTATACAATCCTAATGTCTCAATTGTACCCTAACCTTTTAGTTTGTAAACCCTATTGTATCTGTAATCCTTGTCTGTTATCCACCACTGCTGGAAAGTTCATGTAGGAGAGACTCATATCATTCAGTAAATAGATCCCAATAGAAACATGTGAACTGAAAATCGTATGATCGGCAATACACGCAGAGAAATTATCGGCAGCCGACAGAAATCTTTGAACCTGTCCAATCGACCAAATGACCGATCTCCATTGGACGAAAAATGTCGGGACTCCACCCACAGTCCAAAAATCATATAAATCCTCGATTCGTACGATCGACTCTTTGCGTCTCTGTTCAGCTTTCCGCTGCAGCCCCACCCCGGCTCATTCCCATACACTTCAGCCCCACACCTCTGGGGGTGCACCAGTCACTAACAATTCCACCAGGCTACTATATCACTAGGTCATATTAATAAAAAAACCTTCCCAATAAGATCAATGTCGGGTGCCCTCAGATGGGTGAAGCTACATTTTAGGATATTGGGGGGATCTGCAGAACCAGAGAGAATGAAACAATGGCTTCCCTATTTCTGCCCATTGGTACATTCCAATCATATCAGTGTCTCTAACCTGTTCTCTTCCTGAGATAAGTTCCTCTCACCTCCAGCTGCACAGTCTGTTCTGACTTCCCAACACTCCGCTGTAGCCTCACCCCCCAGACAGCAACACAAACCAGTTAATCATTAGATTCCAAATTAACAGAATAAACTGGACTGAATTTATTATATATAAACATTGTCTCAAGCCAAAGTTCAAAATGGCACATTCCTCATCACCTGGCACAGTCCAAAGCATTGGCCCATTGCAACCCACCTAGTGTTCCATTAGTACCCCCATTCTCCTTGGTACACTGGCTAGTAACTGGCTGCTGTCACACAATACATTGACTTACATACAAATCTGCCACTCACTGTGGGTCAAACTGAATGCCCCTCCATAGACCCTCCCACTAGACTAAGAAAAGAGTGCCCAAATCATAACCCCCCCCCATAGGTCCACTCCAGGTAACTACAACCAGAGAGACAAGGAAAGGCCAAGGCAGCAGAGATGTAGACACGTATGTTAAAGGGGCAGTGAAGTAAGAAGTGGTCCATTGTTTCCACCAGAACATTCCTCCCGTGGGCAATCAAGTTCATCAGTCCGTCTGTACTTCAGATTGTCATTAACATAGAGGTTCCTGTGGAAGGAGAGCCAGACGACGTCCCTAAACTTCGGGGGGACCCTTGGGGAGTTGATTAAAGAGAGCCCTCATCTCAACACTTCAAGACTTCACAAGATTAATGGCAGAAATTAGCAAGTTCTTCTTACAAAGAAAAGCCGAGAGATTCCATCAGATACCCTTGGGCTAGTGATATTCCAAGGCCTTACCAGGAACCATCCTTATTGTTTTGGGGATGGGGCAAGTGTTTTTTGGGCATCCCTGAGCTTATTGCACCTGACAGAACATAAACAAATTCATTTGCTCTTTTGAGAAATAGATATCAGAGCAGAATTGTGCGGGAGCAGCAATATTAACTGATGTGTTAACATGTTTTCCTATGACATTATCCCTTTAATAATATTTCTGTGAGATTGTTCTCAGACGGGACCTTCTTCTGCTTTAATACAATGGAAAGTGGCAGCGATTTGCTTCTGGGCCAAATAACAAAGGTCCCATTGGTGCAGCAACAGTTCAGGGTTTGTGTCGCTCTCCAGCAAAACCAATCATTTTGTTGTGCAAATTCATTTAGTGATGCCCAGGGCCTTCATTAGAAATCTTTCATTCCCTTTATCAACTTAGTCGCTCTTCTCTGTACTTTCTCTTTCATTATTGTCCCTTATATATTTATATATAGTGATCATATCCCTCTTATATATTTATATATAGTGATCATATCCCCTTATATATTTATATAGTGATCATATCCCCTTATATATTTATATATAGTGATCATATCCCCTTATATATTTATATATAGTGATCATATCCCCTTATATATTTATATAGTGATCATATCCCCTTATATATTTATATAGTGATCATATCCCCTTATATATTTATATATAGTGATCATATCCCCTTATATATTTATATATAGTGATCATATCCCCCTTATATATTTATATATAGTGATCATATCCCCTTATATATTTATATATAGTGATCATATCCCCCTTATATATTTATATATAGTGATCATATCCCCTTATATATTTATATATAGTGATCATATAGCCCTTATATATTTATATATAGTGATCATATCCCCCTTATATATTTATATATAGTGATCATATCCCCTTATATATTTATATATAGTGATCATATCCCCTTATATATTTATATATAGTGATCATATCCCCCTTATATATTTATATATAGTGATCATATCCCCCTTATATATTTATATATAGTGATCATATCCCTCTTATATATTTATATATAGTGATCATATCCCCTTATATATTTATATAGTGATCATATCCCCTTATATATTTATATATATAGTGATCATATCCCCTTATATATTTATATATAGTGATCATATCCCCTTATATATTTATATATAGTGATCATATCCCCTTATATATTTATATAGTGATCATATCCCCTTATATATTTATATAGTGATCATATCCCCTTATATATTTATATATAGTGATCATATCCCCTTATATATTTATATATAGTGATCATATCCCCCTTATATATTTATATATAGTGATCATATCCCCTTATATATTTATATATAGTGATCATATCCCCCTTATATATTTATATATAGTGATCATATCCCCCTTATATATTTATATATAGTGATCATATCCCCTTATATATTTATATATAGTGATCATATCCCCCTTATATATTTATATATAGTGATCATATCCCCTTATATATTTATATATAGTGATCATATAGCCCTTATATATTTATATATAGTGATCATATCCCCCTTATATATTTATATATAGTGATCATATCCCCTTATATATTTATATATAGTGATCATATCCCCTTATATATTTATATATAGTGATCATATCCCCCTTATATATTTATATATAGTGATCATATCCCCTTATATATTTATATATAGTGATCATATCCCCCTTATATATTTATATATAGTGATCATATCCCCCTTATATATTTATATATAGTGATCATATCCCCTTATATATTTATATATAGTGATCATATCCCCTTATATATTTATATATAGTGATCATATCCCCTTATATATTTATATATAGTGATCATATCCCCCTTATATATTTATATATAGTGATCATATCCCCCTTATATATTTATATATAGTGATCATATCCCCTTATATATTTATATATAGTGATCATATCCCTTTATATATAGTGATCATATAGCCCTTATATATTTATATATAGTGATCATATCCCCCTTATATATTTATATATAGTGATCATATCCCCCTTATATATTTATATATAGTGATCATATCCCCTTATATATTTATATATAGTGATCATATCCCCCTTATATATTTATATATAGTGATCATATCCCCTTATATATTTATATATAGTGATCATATCCCCCTTATATATTTATATATAGTGATCATATCCCCCTTATATATTTATATATAGTGATCATATCCCCCTTATATATTTATATATAGTGATCATATCCCCTTATATATTTATATATAGTGATCATATCCTCTTATATATTTATATATAGTGATCATATCCCCTTATATATTTATATATAGTGATCATATCCCCCTTATATATTTATATATAGTGATCATATCCCCTTATATATTTATATATAGTGATCATATCCCCCTTATATATTTATATATAGTGATCATATCCCCTTATATATTTATATATAGTGATCATATCCCCCTTATATATTTATATATAGTGATCATATCCCCTTATATATTTATATATAGTGATCATATCCCCTTATATATTTATATATAGTGATCATATCCCCTTATATATTTATATATAGTGATCATATCCCCCTTATATATTTATATATAGTGATCATATCCCCCTTATATATTTATATATAGTGATCATATCCCCTTATATATTTATATATAGTGATCATATCCCTTTATATATAGTGATCATATAGCCCTTATATATTTATATATAGTGATCATATCCCCCTTATATATTTATATATAGTGATCATATCCCCCTTATATATTTATATATAGTGATCATATCCCCTTATATATTTATATATAGTGATCATATCCCCCTTATATATTTATATATAGTGATCATATCCCCTTATATATTTATATATAGTGATCATATCCCCCTTATATATTTATATATAGTGATCATATCCCCCTTATATATTTATATATAGTGATCATATCCCCTTATATATTTATATATAGTGATCATATCCTCTTATATATTTATATATAGTGATCATATCCCCTTATATATTTATATATAGTGATCATATCCCCCTTATATATTTATATATAGTGATCATATCCCCTTATATATTTATATATAGTGATCATATCCCCCTTATATATTTATATATAGTGATCATATCCCCTTATATATTTATATATAGTGATCATATCCCCCTTATATATTTATATATAGTGATCATATATAGTGATCTCTGCAATTAGATTTTTTTTGCGTATACACAATGGATGTACATGATGGTTATTGTCCATATAAGGAGATGCTGGTTCCTTGATGCTTTTATTAATAATATATTTATTTCTTGCTCTGTTTTTCCCCTAGATTTTCATATTTGAATTGATTAGTGGAAATGATCTAAAGCAGCTGCTGATCTAAGGGATTAAGCGCAGTATAAAAAGCAGAAATATAATGGTTCTTCAACATTCAATTCATATTCTTCTTCTTTTCAGCACATTAAACAATCTTGAAAAGTGTTTTGAAGGGTTACATAAGAAAAAAGCCTTCAAGAAAATGAAAAGCATGAGACGTGATTTCGAGGTTTAAATTACTGGAATGAGTGACACCTCTTCAATTCAATATCATTTTATAATTTCTTTATTACCATGTGTCAATATTGGCTTTCTTTATGGTACTTGAAACATATGCATAGAAAATAAAGCAACATTATAGATACTTTGGCTTCCGACTATCACAGGGAAACCAGCAAAGTCGCACTGCTCTGTTCCAGGAATGAAAATCATAGAGGAGACTGCCCCCTGCTGGTCACAATATCAAAGTGCAAAAGCCTACGACACCTGGTATTCCCAGGCGGTCTCCCATCCAAGTACTAACCAGGCCCGACCCTGCTTGGCTTCCGAGATCAGACGAGATCAGGCACTTTCAGGGTGGTGTGGCCGTAGGCAAACACAAGGCTGACTTTTCCTCCTCTTGTGCTGTCTTCTTGGGGCCCAGCTCCTCCCCATGCAAGGCTCTTTTCCCCAAGCTAAACAAGCCCAGCCTGGACAGCCGGCCCGCCTACCTCAGCTCCTCCATCCCTTTCACCCCTTTACTTACACCCCTCTGCCCTCTCTCCAGCTCACTCATAACCTTCTTAAGGACTGGATACTGGAGGCCAAAACCCAGCTGCCTACTACAGCTCGGCCCTCACCGGGCAACCGCAGAAAAGGCTCAAACTGCCCTTTCCCCACCCCCCACCACTTCATGCCCTTTTCTATACAAGACGGGACCTTATTTGCTACGGCCTCCACCGAATGACACTGCCTACAATTGGACAGCTTGTTCTCTTCAAAGCCCCCGCCCCCTCCCAAGGCCCTTGTCGGCTCAGGATAGCCCTTGCATCAAAGTCTCCAGCAAAATCCAAGGGGCAGATCACTTCCAGCGCCATCCCAGAGTCCAGCTTGCTGCTCACCTCCTGAGAAAAGGCCCTTTCCTTTTGTGTCTGAGCCAGACACAAAAAAGCCTTTTTTCCAGTTGACATTTTGCTGAGAGGCCCTTGTCCTGGCCAAGGCCCGCAGGTGTACAGTTCAGCGTATGGAGTGGCTCCCTTACAGGGGGTGGGGGTCTCTATCAGGTAAATGTCAGGCAGCTAGCTGTCTGGCTGTTGCGGGAAGGAAAAAGCAGGGAGGAGACTGCCCCCTGCTGCTCAGAAGGGCAAAGTGCAAAAGCCTACAACACCTGGTATTCCCAGGCGGTCTCCCATCCAAGTACTAACCAGGCCCGACCCTGCTTGGCTTCCGAGATCAGACGAGATCGGGCACTTTCAGGGTGGTGTGGCTGTAGGCGAGTGGCCCAGTTACTCCCACCTCTAACTGTGCAGCAGCCCCTGTCTCACACTCCTGTAACCTCTGTGCAACTCATGGCAGCACCAACATTCCCATGTGCCATAATCCTACTCACAATCTCTTTTCCATTGGTCCATTTGCTGCGTGGAACAACAGTGGCTGCTCAGGGCTCATCATATGTCGGACGTGGAACACTTGGGACTCAGATTGGCTCATGTTTGTTATTCGTACAGATCCACAGCTCTCTGGCTAAGCAAGTGTCTCCCACAGTCACCTTTAAATGAATGGTTAATATGATGCACAAAGTGCCATTCTCAGACAGTTTGTAACTGGACTTCATCTTTTTATTATTTCCATTTTTTTTTTATTTGGCAGTTTGGAATTTTGGCAGCGAGCTGGTTGCTAGTGTCCAATGCCACCTAGCAACCAGCCAGTAGTTTTAAAGAGGGACAGGAATATAAATAGAGGAGGAGGGGCTAAATAGAACGATAAGTAATAAAAAGTAACACTAAGAATAAAAATGTAGCCTTACAGAGCAGAGCAATAATTTGTAGCTGCTGGGGTCAGTGACCCAAATTTGAAAGGTGGAAAGAGTCAGAATAGGAAGAGGCAAACAATTCAAAATCTGTATAAAAAAACTAAAGAGTAACTAAAATGTTGGTAAGAATAGTACATTCCATAAAATACTAAAAAATGTCCCCCTTAATTGATAACAGGGAGGGGCAATAGACATTGCTGGACAACAGGTGCAACTCTCAGTGTGTTACAGAACTACAAATCCCAGCAGCAGGTGGTGCAATTGTACAACATTGGGAGGAGCATTGGCAGCCCATCCCTGATTTCCATGTACCTGCAGACTGCACCGGATTCTATGTGGCTGCACATCTGAACTAATGGCTGATTTGCTACTCAGGGTGGGGAGTCATTCTGTGTCTGCTGACAAATCAGGTGATACTTTGGGGTGTTGCTACAGGAAGGGCATGGGGTGAATCCGGGGTTGGACTGGGGGGTCTGGGGTAACCCACCTTCTGACCACCTCTCCCTCCATCACCAGTGTGTGCGACTGTATTTTTCCTGTGGCCACTGGGGCCCAAGTTTTTTCCAGGTGTCACGGCCCAGTCTGACCCCGAGTGTTTGTCAAACAGCTTACGATCTGGGGGATGATGCAGAACGTGCACAAAGAACTTCCTGGTTTGTGTCGTCACCACATGACATCACAGAAGTTACATCATACGCAAAACCTCTGCCAAAACGGCTCTGCGCTGGCCACTGGGACCCACTGACGTCACACAAATGTTCTGCTGCACCAGATTTATCTCTAAATTGTTGGACATGATCAGCGGTTGCCAGAAATGGGGGGAGGCTTAGGAATGGGGGGAAACTGGGGGACAGAGCTGATTATCTGGTGACTAAATTGGGAGACCTCAGTGGTACCATGAAGGGCCCATTTCAAAGACACACAGGGCCCATGGGCCAGATTAAAGGATTTCCAGGGCCTCTCAGGGGCCAGTCCAGGGTTGTCAGGTTGACGGGTTTCCAGACAAATTGGGCAACTAATTTAAAGCCCAGGCGGGTTTTGAAAGTACAAACTAAGGAATGGATTTGGGCTACATTTTGGGCCTTTGGCTGGTTTGTACTTTTGAAACCAGCCAAAGTTTTATTCTTGCCCTAATGTGCCAAGTCTGTGTCTCCCAGTGCATGTTGGGTAATGTAGTTTTTGTGGAACAATTTGCCAAGTGGAATGTAAGACTACAATACCCAGCATGCAATGGGACTGACTTGTGTAGAAGTCGGGAGTTCCCAGATTTTGGCCTCTGTACCCCAGTCTCCCATTTTCCAGTGAGTTTCCTCAATTTCAGACAGTTTTGGGACAAAAATTTGCTGACCACCAAAATATCTAGAGGTTGAGGTGTTTAATGAAATTGTATTTATATTAGGGACCCCTATACCTCCTGGGCCCCCTCTGTACTTACCCCCCGGGTGGTGGGTGAATCTGTCCCATTTTACTTCATGGAAAAATTGCAGATCAGTAAAAATTTGAAATAGTATTTTCACATAAATTAACAAATTTTTTTAGATTTTTTTTCTCTTCACATTGGGCTATTTTCAGGCTACTTTTGAAGTGACTCTTGTCTAGTTTTGGGCTGATTTTGAAAATTCCACCTGCCAATGTTGCGCTGAAATCCTGTTATTGGCCTATAGCCCCCCACTCACACAAGGGCCCTATTTATACTTGGGGTTCTCACCTGCCCCTGATCATCTGGTGTCCCTTGCACTGCTGCTGACAGGAGGGGCAGAGGATGATGGGAAATGTAGTTCTACACAGCTGGGACCGCACAGTCATTTCCCCCCTGGTGAGAATGAAAGAACCAATGAGAATATTGTGCCCCGGGGGGAGGCGACGATTAAAGGGAGACAATAGAAATGTATTGTGTATAAAGCCCAGTGGTGATGTATGAGGTGCGATTGGCCCTCTTGTTTACGGTTGCCCCCTGGCCGCCATTTCACCGGTCTAGCCAGTAAAATACCAGCCAAGGCCGGGGCCAGTATCATACCTCCCGACATTTTGGAAGTAAAAAGAGGGACAAATTTTTTTTTCCCGCACGTGGCGCAGCAATTTTTTGACCACACCCCCCTAATTACCATGTTCGTTTTACAAAATTTGGCAGGTTATGAAAGTTTGAAAATATTTCTCCTTATCTAAACTGTGTTTTTGTGTCTCAAAATTGTTACAAAGTATCTTATTTGCACCTGTTAGCTGTTCTGGGCTCTCTGCTAAAAGCCAATTAAGTGACAAAGTTTGTTTCTTTTTCTGGCTGTTCAGTGCAGAGAAAAGAGGGACTTTCTAGTACAAATGAGGGACTGCGGGTTGAGCTGTCAAAAGAGGGACTGTCCCTCTTAAAAAGGGACAGTTGGGAGTTATGCTGCCAGTACTACAAATTTACCGCCAATGTAATTTTGTAATCCCTATTGCTCCGCCCCTGGCCTGCCTCAGATCTGCTACTCTCACCTAATCGAAGGGCGCAGGCCTTCCTAGCGAAACTCCGTGACCCCGCCCTCAGGCTGGCACAACCCGCCCCTCTCTGGCCCGCCCCCACCCTTATGTCACCGGCCGGTAGGGCTAGATCAAAGAGGTGGCAACCCTAGTTTTGACCAGAACAGTTCAGTTTTTCTAAGGCCTCAACTTTCTGTTTGGTTTTTGGCCTTGTGAAACCTGAACAATCACCTGGCGGATAAATAAAACATTCAAATACTAAGACTTGGCGTAGTTATTATCAAGTGCCATTAATTTCTTATTATAGAAACAAAAAAAGCCAATGTAATAATAAAAAAAGAATTTTTCTAAATCAGCACTGATGTATTTCAGAGCTTTCTGGATTACTGATCTGTGTATAACAGGTCCCATACCAGTAATTAAAGAATTGGGCTTAGTCATCAGGCAGAATATAGATAGAAATAGGATTGCTATCCATGTGGTTTTCAATTGAACATCTCAGTTTTTCAAAGGGCTTTCTGTTTGGTTCAAACATTGAGAAAACTGGACATAACTCCATGACATCACTGTAGCAGCCTCTGATGTCATCATACCCACCCAACATACTGCCCCACCCCCAATGCTATCTTCCCCACCCCCTTTGTTTGGGTTTAGCCGCCGGCAAGGATGGCAACCCTAGTGACTGGGCTTTGTTTCTGCCTTTGGCTGTTTGGGCCCATGGGTTGCAGCTCTTGACTCACTTTGGGCCATTTATCTGCTGAGGTGTCACGTTTGTGTTTTTTCCTCTCTCCCGAAGTGTAGTAATAGTAGTCACAGGGCTACAGGTCAGTCCCTCCTTGGCCCAATATGTATAAATGGCAACAACAAGTTTATAGGTTGGATCATCCCAGGCCCAAAGTGTATTAATGCCAATGACATATTTATGGGTCAGCCTCCCTATATCCCTTTCAGAATGTGAGGAACAGATAGGCTAGTAGATTGTGCTCCACCAAGGAGCTTAGGAAGAGATATTACCTTTGCTGGTTACTACTCCAGTTAAGAAATCAGACTGAAGGCCTCAGGCAGCATATGAGCCCTTATAAACCACTTACAACTGGGGCCTCTGAGCTTTTGCTCAATCCCCCAATTGAGATCATTCCACTAGCCATTCCACTAGCCACCATTAGAGGGAACCTGTTTGCCACACATTTCAGAGAGGATAGAAAAAGCTTTATTATACAGATGAGCCTATATACAAAGAATCTTTACAGTATGGCATTCTACATTCAGCTCAGCTTAGTTATGGAGTGCCTGTATTGGAAATATTGCCCCCCAACCATTCATCCATGCCCACACATACCATGCAATAGAATGACCAGCCTAGATAGAACATAAATCCTCTGGTTATGGCATGTGCTCTGATATTCCCCAAGGAAAAGACGAACAAAGATAGAGGAAATGGTCAGTATTGCTCTTCAGCAGAGGTTTCAGTAGGAAGCAAAGACCTCCTGGGGACCTGGAAATCCTTGGCTGTGAGATGGAGCATTCCTATAGGGAAGCCAGGCCATGGGAGTCAATTATTGAAGAAGTCACTGAGGAAGGCTGGGATAGGGGGCATGTCTGTGGAGAAGTCAAGCCTTGAGAGTCTTTGCTAGAGAAGTCACTGAGGAAGGCTGGAAGATGGATCATTCCCCTGGTGGAGCTAATCCACAGGAGTCTTATATCGAAAAAGTCACCAATATTGGTTAGGACTCCACAAGCGTTTTTGTCGCGATCCGACGCGCTGCGAAACGCATGCAACTTGTCGCATGTGACAAAAATAAGGTAAGTAATATAATTGTCGCATGGTGTTGCATTGTTGATCCGACGCAACACGACTGTCGGATGCAGCAGCGACAAAAACGCTTGTGGAGTCCTACCCATAGTCTTGGAGATGGAGTATTCCCATGGAGGAGCCAAGCCACTGGAGTCTTTTATTGAAGAAGTGACTGAGAAAGGCTTGGAAATGACCATTAACATGGAGGAGCCAATTTATTGGAGAAGTGCCTGAGAAAAGGCTTGGAAATGAGCTTTCCCATGGAGCAGCCAAGCATTTGGTACCCTGTGCTCAACTCATATCCGCTTTGAGTAATTATATAACTTGGAATTCCCTCATATCTACTCCCAGTAATTATATCACTCGGAATTCCCTCATATCTACTCCCAGTATTTATCATTTGGAATTCCCTCATATCTACTCCCAGTAATTATATCACTCGGAATTCCCTCATATCTACTCCCAGTATTTATCATTTGGAATTCCCTCATATCTACTCCCAGTAATTATATCACTCGGAATTCCCTCATATCCGCTTTGAGTAATTATATCACTCGGAATTCCCTTGTATCTACTTCCAGTAATTATATCACTCTGAATTTCCTCGTATCCACTTCCAGTTTTTATATCACTCAGAATTCCCTCGTATTCCTTTGTATCTACTCCCAGTATTTATATCACTTGGAATTCCCTCATAGCCGCTTTGAGTAATTATATAACTCGGAATTCCCTCGTCTCTACTCCCAGTAATTATATCACTCGGAATTCCCACGTATCTACTCCCAGTAATTATATCACTCGGAATTCCCTCATATCTACTCCCAGTATTTATCATTTGGAATTCCCTCATATCTACTCCCAGTAATTATATAACTCGGAATTCCCTCATATCTACTCCCAGTAATTATATCACTCGGAATTCCCTCATATCTACTCCCAGTATTTATCATTTGGAATTCCCTCATATCTACTCCCAGTAATTATATAACTCGGAATTCCCTCATATCTACTCCCAGTAATTATATCACTCGGAATTCCCACGTATCTACTCCCAGTAATTATATCACTCGGAATTCCCTCGTATCTACTCCCAGTATTTATCACTCGGAATTCCCTTGTATTCACTCCCAGTAATTATATCACTCGGAATTCCCTTGTATTCACTCCCAGTATTTATATCAATCGGAATTCCCTCATATCCACTCCCAGTATTTATATCACTCGGAATCAACCCCATGTGTTTATATAACTTGGAATTCTCTCGTATCAACTCCCAGTGTTAATATAATCCGGAACTCCCTCGTATCCACTACAAGTAATTATATCACTCAGAATCCCTTGCATCCACTCCCAGTATTTATATCACTCGGAATTTCCTCATATCCACTCCCAGTTTTTAAATCTCTTGGAATTCACTCATCTTCACTCCCCGTGTTTAGATCACTTGGAATTTCCTTGTATCTACTCCCAGTATTTATATAACTCGGAATTCTCTTGTATACACTCTCAGTGTTTAAATCTCTCAGAATTCCCTCTTATCAACTCCCAGTTTTTATATCACTCGGAATTCCCTCATGTCCACTTCTTGTATTTAGATCTGTCAGAATTCAAAACAACTTCCTATTCCATTGATTAGTGGATTTCCTTTATGTATGATGCAGATATTTCTATTTTAACAAACATTCCCTGTGCTCTAGATCTGTTTCATGGCTGAACGAGCTGCCCCCCTCCCTGTCCTACATCTCATTCAAAAAACAAATTGTATTTTCTGCTAGAACTGCCCCTGCTCTTCTGGGAAGGTTCCCACTAGATGTTGCTGCCATTCAGTTATAAGAGCATTAGTGAGGTTGGGCACTAATATTGGGGTTCAGGCTCACAATTCTAATTTATCCCATGGGGGGTCAGTTGGGTTGAGTTCAGGCTTCTGTGCAGTCAGGTTCTTCCTATTTCAGCAGCCGACACATTCTGTACTGAGCTGGTTCTGGGCGTTGGACATTATTGTGCTGAAATAGAAAAAGCCCCCCCAAACTGTTCCACAAAGTGGGAAGCACAGAATAGTCATTGTCGGCAGTGTAGGGTAATTACATGGGATAAATCACAGGAGGAGACATGGCTACAAATACCTGTGTGTTGGTGCAAGTTACAAATTGAGATTTACCTCTTTTGAACACCCCAATTCCCATCAGCACAAAAGGAAAGGTGTTTTGGGGTGTTTTTTCCTCTATGCACGAGGCAAGTTCATGGGAGTGACAAAGCACCGTCGTTATATGACATTACCCCAAAAGTTTGAGCTTTAATTAAATGAGGGTCTCTAGCCCAAAACAATAAGCTTCTCCTCCACCAAAGTTCACCGTGGGCATTAGATCTATATACAAATAAAAAAAAAAAAAATATATATATATATATATATATATATATACATACATACACACACGGCTACATTTTGGGGAGCACACTGTAGGCATTTTAGAGATTCATTAGGTTGGGGCCCATATAGACCCCCATATTGTCAAGGACTATTATTACAGCCAAGCTGTACAGACACGGCCAGATGCCCCAGGGGTTACACTGGATCTGGTGTCTCGCTGCACTCTAATGCCAGGGTAGGGTCTCTCCTCTGATCCGATACATTGGGATATGGAATTGTCTCCCTAGCACTTATTGCACTGGGTTTAATTATGAATCAGTCAATTCTTTATGCAAATGATCTTGGAGTGAGTGGGTGTCTCTTTTGTACAAGCCAAGCACAAGGTTCCATTGACACTGACTGAGAATGGCAGGAGGAGGGAGGGAGAAAAAAGAACCAGGTGAGGAGGCTCCATTCCGGCTGCAAATATCCCCCATCTTTGGATCAGCGGAATGGGACGAGGAGAGTCCAGAGCTCAGGAGCTTGTGTCTCTTATCTCTATACCCGACATTGTGAGAGGCAGAGGCATCTGATCCCAGAGAATGGATCTGGTTCTGTTCAGCCCCTGTTGTACCAGAGACATGTTCCCCACCCCAAGTTCTTACAGACAGACAGACAGACATGTTTTTATAAGATTTCAGTTTACTGGTTTTGTACTGAGAGAGTCACTCGGCGCCATGTCTCATTATGTACAAATTAATCTTAGTGTTTAATTTAGGAAGGATCAGCCCTTTGAGCCGGGGGGCAAGTCAGAGACAACTACCCGGCACTGGAAGGGTTACTCTTAGAAGTCAGAATACAAAGTGGATCCCCTTCACCCCCCAAATAAAAAAAGAAGTGGGGAGCACCAGTAACAATAGTGGTATAAGGAGCAATGTTCCAGTGTGACAGTACTGGGAATTATATACACGATCAGCCCAATGTATAGACTATTGGTACAGAACTTTCTCTTCCAGAATAAAAACCCAAATATTCCTCACTGAGCTCGACGGACACTTCTACTCAGCACTGGAATTATAGAAGGGGGTTTATAGAGGGTGAAGGGGAAACATCTAATACACAAGGCCACATATTATCTTGATCATTGCCACATGAGCTGACCCTCTAGCATTATGGGTAAGAGCAGAGGATTCTGGGAGTCTGGAGGAAAATGCAGTTCAGATATAAATGTCCAAGAGATGATCACAATGAGGAGTATGGAAATCTGGATGATGAAGGCTCCGCTGACTGGGCAGAGAGAAGGACCTGCTGTTGAGCTGTTGAGCGTTACACAGAGAATCAGAAAGGGGTAAAAGCTTCAGAGAAAGGGAGTAACAGTCATTTTATCAGGTAAATACCCCATGTGACAGGGTTAGGAAGCAACACAATTTAGTGGAAGAGACAAAGGGGCTCATACTGCAGCACTAACTCCAGAAGCGACTGGGGAATGGTGGTCTTATCCCACAGGTTGAAATACCCAGTGTTGATGGACAAACAGAAAACATGGCGGCTGCCACGTCCTATCTCAATGTCCAGGTGATTATCCTTTAATTCTGAAAAATGAGAGGGGGTCACCTCCCCTCCCACCTCCAGCTTGACAGATGGTCTATCCGGAAACACTAAAAAAGGAACAAAAAGTGACGTGGGATGAGAATGAAACCCAACAATGGAGACATGACAATGGTGGTCCTACAGCCATCCCTGAACAACAGAGAAGGGGTCCACCTCTCTAATCTACCTCAACCCCCCCCCCCCCCAGAACATCAGCTCAGGGCATGTTTACATAGAGCCCCCTCCCCCAATCCCAGAATGGTTACCTGAGTTTGGGGGTGCAGCACTGAATCTGCTGTGTTCAGGGATCTGGTCCAGGAGACTGAAGAATCACAGGGGCTTCCATGTTCCTCTGGGTGTTCACTAACTGGAGAGAGTGCCTGCTAATTGCACAAGCAAGACAGCCATGATTTACCCACAATGCAAAGCACCAACACCGGGGCCACACATACATAATATAAAGGAGATGCAATGAACAGCACTGAGATTGAGTGGCATGCAAGTAGAACAGGACATGGTACATGAGAAGGACACGCCAGCCACACAGAACCAAGTCCACTGCAACACATGCCAGTACATGTCATATATAGTTGATATAAAGGGAAAGAAATACACAGATAATGAGTGGCAGGCACAGCTGAGAGCAAACACACAGAGACAGGAATAAAAGAGATTTAGCCTAAACCTGCCCAGTCTACGAATATGGTACCAACTTGGAACAGCTCAGCAACAGCACCAGAAATCTCTACTAAATGCCAAAGAACATTCAGATCCTTATAGTAAGAACAATGGGGCCACATGCAATAAACAAGACATCTACACTCGGCAACACACAGGTCCCCCCTATCCCTACACTAAGCAGAACACCCCACCCATAAATAGGAAAACAAAGGAAATGAAGGGATCCCTGGGCAGCAATGCAAGTTACAGAGTCCAGCATTTTAGGATTTGGCCAAAACCAAATCTGAACCCTAATTTATGTGCAATTTAGTGACAAACTTTTTTCTTTAAAAAAAAAAAAAAAAAAAAAAGCATGTGAAAAATATGGTCATGTTCAGTTGTTACACGGTCTAAGTAATATTTATGGTTCAGATTGGTTCCTCCAAATCCCAGTTTTGAGAATCCCTATTTCAGGCAAGTGCATGCAGATTCCCAGGAGGAATAAATGCTAAATATATGTGACTTTAAAAAAACAAGAACCAATAATACATTAAGTTTTACAAGAGGAAATATCAATGACCCAGTGAGTGATATAGTATCAATATGGACCCCTCAAAGCTTCAGACCCAAGAAGCCACAGACAAGTCTGATGGGTAGAAATGAAGGGAAAAAGGGGGAATGAGTGGGGATAAAAGTTAGTTGCAATAGGGGGTGCAGAGAGGAGACTGGCTCCTTGCAAGGAACACACTCTGACTATTGACTTACAGTGGGAGCACTTTGGAGAACAGAGATGAATCCAGGAAGATGGAGTGTTGAGCACGAAGGGAGTAGAGGAAGACAATCATTGACGAAGGGGTTTAAGATACAAGTCTCGCTGTCACAATCTCAACAGTGTTGGAAAGCAAGGTGCTTCTGAACTCTGTAGCAATTAGGGTATTGCTATTTGGCCATGGGGTATAAAGAAGAGCCTGGCAGAAGTTCCATTATATAGACATTGAAGAGCTGGTGGCTATGCAAGGATGAAAATAGGCAGCATGGAGAGGGGACAATGGAAGTCTTGGTACAGAGTAATGTGGACATATAATGTTGCAGATGGAAGGAGTGATGGACTGGAGAGTGTTTGGCTTTATTCCTGTGGTTGCTGGTAGCTATGGAGTTGCTCTGCAGGGCCCCCGTCATTAATCAAAAATGAACCAAAAATGCGGAGATCCTCCATTTCCAGAGTGTTGGAACAAAGTGTGTGTAAGTTCTGGTGCTGGATAATAGTGTTCTCTTAGTCATCTCTCAATATACAAATTGCATCTGAAGAATATTAATACATTCGGCCTCTTGGCTAAAATGCTTTCTTCCAGGCTTTTTTGGTTAAAATTTTAGGCACTGCTTTGAAATACAGTTAGGTTATATTATATATATATTTATAAAATAAAAGTTCAAGTAAAGCGTCACCACATGCAGAGCAGGAAAGGGTATTCAAGTCCATTGTTTGGGGAGGGGATTTGCTGTGCTAAGCATTATACTAGGCCAGGAAGAGGGGATGGCCACATGTTGATCCCCAGCTTTGCTTCCTGGCTACAGTTTTGACTTAATTTTAACAGTGCATTGGCAAGTTCAGTTGAATCCATGGGACTAGCTTGCGCTCCAGTTGTGTATCTGCGACCATAGTTGCTAGAGGAATATGAAGAAGAGGAAAAGGTCATGGAGAAGCCAGAACCAGAGCCAGAGCCAGTGGCATCAAAGCTTCCTCGTCTTGAACCAGATCTGGAACCAGTTCGCGAACCGGATCGGGAACCGGAGGCTGAACCAGAACCACCGACATTGTATGGGCTGTAGTAGCCCTTGCTGGATTGTGAAGAAGCTTCCAGGAGTCTTAGCCCTGTGCCATCTTCAACCATGCTCTTCTCCATAGCTTCTTTGTAAGAAATCTTGAGCTTGGTTTTAGGACATGTTAGATATTTGGAGTAAGTGTTAACATCTCGCAATTTTTGGGCTGTCCTTGTATCAATTGTGCCTTTGTGAAGGGCATCCTCCAGGCCAACACGTCCTTCTATCTCTGGCTCAATGAGGCCACCAGTGAGGTATTGCACCTCTAGGAATCGCTGACCTGCTTCATAGTATAACCAACCCTTCTTCAAGGCTTGGGCAGCAGACATTTTTGTCTTTGTTCTTGGATCCTCAAAGCCATTGTAAGCTTTCTGAGCAAGGTTAATTCTATCGACCATTATTTTATCTACTAGGCCTTTATTAACTGCATCAGCAACAGTATACTTCTCCCCAGTGACAGGGTCAATAATGCCTCCTGTACAAGCTTGAGCTTCTAGCAACCTCTGCCCAGTGATGTTATCTACAAGGTTGCGATGCATGGCTTCGGTCACTGATACTTTTTCTAATGTGTCGGTGTCAACAATTCCTGCAATTGGGCCTGTCTCCTCACTTGGGTCACTCCAGGAGACCTGACTGCGGCCAGCTGGGCTTGCTGTATATGAAGAAGAAGAGCCAACAGAAGAAGATCTAGAACGGAATCCGCCCATGTTGCCTGAAAGCATGTCAGCAAATTCTGTTATGGACAATGAGCCTGAGCGATATTGATCCAGTGATGACTGGTCTATAAGGCCTTTAGAAAGGGCATCATCAATGTCATATTGCCTTCCTGATCTTCTGTCAGTGATTATGGACTTTACAACTCCATCAGATGAAGAGATAGTGACTTCTTCCCACTCACATTCTTGCTCAGAGAGTTCCATGTAGGTCTGATGGTCAATGAGTCCTTTACGATAAGCCTCATATACAGACATCTCTTTGCCAGTTTCTGGGTCAACAATAACTACTCTGCGTTTACGAACAGAGGACTTTGATGAGGTCTTTCTTTCACGCTTCTTTTCTTTAAGGGGCAAAAGACAAAGGCCAGTTTCAGGATCAGTGATACACCTTTCCATCAGCTGAAGGTAGGTTAGGTTCTCTTCTGTGTTAGGGTCAAAGAATCCTTTGGTGTCATCACTTGGATCAGTAAGGATCTCATTCATTTCCTCATCAAAAAGACCTCTTTTGTAGGCAACTTCCACTGGCAAGCGATGACTTTCTTCTGGGTCAATAATTCCTCCTGTTGCAATCTGGGCTTCCAATAAGCGAATTCCATGATCTTTAAGTATAAGGCCTTTCTTCATGGCTTGGAAAAGAGAAATTATTTTTCCAGAATAAGGATCTTTATAACCAGTTACTGCTCTCTCTGCTGACAAAAGCTTATCTTTGAATTCTGGTCCTACTATTCCCATGTGAACAGCATCTTCAACAGCCAACTTCAGGCACTTGATTGGGTCAATAACATATCCCGTTGCGGCTTGAGCTTCAAGTAACTCAAATGCAGTACCTGGTCGAATCATGCCCTTTTTCATTGCTTGGTAGATTGAAAATCTCTCCTTGGAAGATTCCACATAGACACCAGCAATGCAGCTTGTCCCCTCCAGGAATTTTTTTAAGGCTATTGAAACCTCCTCAATAGAAGTTAATCCATCTTGAAGGCGCTGAGCTGTAACTGCATCCATAATTTGGGATCTCACCAGTTCTTCCATGCTGATCTCTTTTCTCAGACCCTTGAATGTTAACCTTCTCTTGTCTACAAGTGGCAGGAGGAAAAGATTGCTCTTCTCATGTTTATGGCACCTTTTAAGGAGCTGGGAATAGCTAAGCTTCTCGTCTGTTGATGGGTCAATATAACTACGGACTTCACTGGGTTCGGACATCATTTCTAAAGTGTCTTTGTTGAGATATCCACGAGAAATTGCAGTTTCATTAGGGATGTGGAATCCAAATCTGGGATCTATGATGCCACCTGTTGCTAACTGGGCATCTAGCAGTCTCAGTGCCTGATCTGATAGAATCAAATCTTTTTTCATTGCTTGGAAGATAGAGATCATCTGCTCGGTGTAGGGATCTCTGTACCCTGTGACTGCTCTTTCAGCAGAGAGAAGTCGGTCATGAATTTCAGGTCCCACGACTCCTTTTCGCACAGCCTCATCAACAGTTAGCATTTCATTCTTTACAGGATCAATAATGAAGCCAGTTGCAGCCTGTGCCTCAAGCAGAACGTGGGCTACATCTGGAGTGATAAACCCTTTCTTCATTGCTTGGTAAATGCTGATGGTTTCCTTTGATGCTGGTGTTTGTAACCCTGCAACACAGCCTGTGCCATACAAGTATCTCCAGACGGACTCTATCTGAATGATATCTTGAATGGTCTTGGAGCCCTGCTTGAGCATGTTGTAAATTTCCACTGTGATGAGCTTCGACTCATATAACTCTTCAGCTGTGATGCGGCGTCTCACAAAGTCATAGGAATATATCTCCTGCTGCCTGACAATCTCTGTTTTCTCAATAATCTCAATGATGATAATAATCATTCGCTCTTTTGTTAGTCTGCCGGCACGGAATTCTTCCATCAGCCTGTCTCTTTCCTCTTGAGGAAGAAGATCTGAGTGCATGAGCTCCCATATGGTCATTGATGAGCCAGCCATGCTACCAGAGGGAATGTCTACTGAAGTCTCCTCAAACACCTTCCTTGTTTCTGTTTCAGTTAAACCTCTAGGACTCTCAGGAGCCTTCTCCAGTTTCTTTAAGGGAAGGAGATTTAGACCAGTGTCAGGATCTTTAATGCATCTCTCTTTCAGCTGGAGGTATGTAAGATTCTCGTGTGTATTGGGGTCAAAGAAGCCTTTGGTGTCATCAGTGGGATCAGACAAGATCTTGCTCATGGCCTCATCAAAATAGCCACGCTGGTAGGCAACTTCAACAGGGACACGGTGACTATGAACAGGGTCTATTATACCCCCAGTGGCAATCTGTGCTTCCAACAGGCGAATTCCATGCTCCTTCAGGATAAGACCTTTTTGCAAAGCTTCAAAGACAGAGATAGTATTCCCTGAGTATGGATCTTTGTATCCAGTCACAGCCTTCTCTGCTGAGAGAAGTTTCTCATGTAGTTCAGGACCAACAACCCCAGCTTTTACTGCCTCATTGACATAGAGCTTTTGGTTCTTGATGGGATCTATTATGAATCCAGTGGCAGCCTGAGCCTCCAGGAGAACCAGGGCAGTTCCCGGCCTCAGGAAATTCCTTTTCATGGCTTGGTATATAGGCATCTTAACCTTTGTTTCTTCCACATAGACACCAGCAATGCAGTCACTGCCTTGCAAATACTTTCTAACAGAATCTGTTTCTGAGATTTCCTTTACAGAGATTGTGCCATCTTTTAGCTTCTCAAATTGAGTATTGTCTATAATCTTGGACTCTAGAAGCTCAGTGGCTGGAACAGGGGCCCTAAGACCTGTAAATGTGAGACGCTGTTGCTTCTTTGTCTCAGTCTCCTCCACAATTGTGATCATTATTTTAATTATTTTTTCAATGGTAACTTTCCCGGTCTTGTATTGCCTGATCAGTTCACACCTTTGTTCCTCGGTGAAATATTCCGAATTTATTAATTCCCAGATTGTTATGGTCTTGCCTTTAAAGCTGCCACTTGGCACCTCAATTGTGGTCTTATCAAATGCTTCTTTGGCTTGTAAATCAGTGTAAATTTCTTCTTGTTGTGCTTGTATGGCTTGGTTGGAGAGAGGTAGCAAGTAGTGACCAGTTTTCTTGTCTACCTTGCATTTCTTCTGTAACTGGGAATAAGAAAGAATTTCTTGGCTGTTTGGGTCATAGAAACCAGTGCTATCATCAGTGGGCACTGAAAGAAGTTTTGTGGTTTCCTCATCTAAATGGCCACGTTTATAGGCAACATCAAGTGGAAGGCGATGGCTTTTAACAGGATCTATTATACCACCAGTGGCCAGCTGTGCATCCAACAGGCGGATTCCACTATCTTTAGGGATAAGTCCTTTCTTGAGGGCCTGGAAGAGTGATAATGTCTGTCCAGTGTAAGGATCTTTATAGCCAGTGACGGCTTTCTCTGCAGAGAGCAGCTTTTCATGGTATTCTGGTCCGACAATGCCAGCTTTAACTGCCTCATCTACTGGCATAAGCTCATTTTGAACTGGGTCGATGATGTATCCAGTACCTGCTTGCGCTTCCAGAAGATTAAGAGCGGTGGCAGGTTTCAGTAGATTTTTCAGAATGGCATCATAGAAGGTGAGCTTCTGACCTGTTTTTTCTACTTGGACTCCAGCAATGGCTGTGCTTCCAGTTAAATACTTTCTAACTGCATCAAGGTCAGACACCTCCTTGATAGACTTCTTGCCTTGATGCAGATGGTTGAAGAGATCTTTATCAATAATTTTACACTCCACTAGTTCTGCAGCAGGGACAGGACCTCGGAGGCCATCAAAGCCCAGTTCTTTCTTCTTCTCGTTTTCTTCCACCACTGTGATTACAATTTTAATGATCTTTTCCACTGTGATCTTCCCAGTTTTATACTGACGAAGCAGGTCCCGTCTCTGTTCTTCAGTAAAGTATTCAGAGTTGATTATTTCCCAGATGGTAACAGTCTTGCCTTGGAATCTGCCAAATGGAACAGAGACTGTGGCCTTTTTGAACACGTCCTTGGCTTCTGAATCAGTGTAGACCAGCTCTCCTTTCCCAGCTTTGTCAGTTAGAGGCAACAAACAGAGCTTTGTTTCTGGGTCTACGACACACCTTTCCATTAGTTGCAAGTATGTGAGGTTTTCTTGAGTATTGGGGTCAAAGAAGCCTTTGGTATCATCTGTAGGGTCTGACAATATCTTATTCATTTCCTCATCGAAGTAGCCCCGTTTGTAAGCCACCTCAGTGGGCACACGATGACTGTTCACTGGATCTATAATGCCACCTGTGGCAATCTGGGCTTCCAGAAGGCGTATGCCATGGTCCTTTACAATTAAGTCTTTGTTCATGGCTTGGAAGAGAGAGATTTTTTCTCCTGTGTATGGATCTTTGTAGCCAGTAACAGCCCTTTCAGCAGAAAGCATTTTATGGTGTACTTCAGGGCCGATAACATTTTCTTTTACTGCTTCACTAACCGTCAATCTCTTGTTCCTCACTGGGTCGACTATGTAGCCAGAAGCAGCCTGAGCCTCCAATAAAATCAGTGCCGTGCCAGGTGGTAGAAGTTTCTTCTTCATGGCATTGTAAATACTTATCTTTTCATTGCTTGGTTTAAGGAGCAGGCCGGAGATGCTGCTCTTGCCCTGAAGGTATTTCATGATATCGTCCCACTTGGAAACTTCTTGCACAGACACCAACTTCTTTTTCAGTTTGTCGTACATTTCTTTGGTCAAGATGCCAGCCTCTAGGAGCTTTTCTGGAGAGACTTTCTGTCTGAGGCCATCAAAAGCATTCTCTTGTTCTCCATCTGGAGCTGTGCCATCGACAGTGTCTCTACCATTAGGCATGACTGATGTTTGTGTTATGATAGTCTCTTTGTGGATGGTGATTTCCTTAGTTTTTTCCAAAGCCAGTTTATGTTCCTTTTCCAGTTGCTCCAGTTTCTCTCTGAGTTTTCGGTTTTCCTCCTCCAACAATTTTTCTTGATCCTGCCTCTTCTTATCCAGCTGCTGCAGCTCCTCTTGTTTTTGACGGACTTTGTCTTCAGCCTCCTTTTGCTTTTTAATGGCATCGTCCATGGAGGTCTGCAGACGTTGTTTCTCCTCCTCCAATTGATTGAGCTGCCATTCCTTCTCCCCTTGCAGATTCTGAGCTTTGTTGACTTCTGTTTCAAACAGCTTCTCTAGTTTGGCCTTCTCCTCTTCAATGTACTTCTCTTTCTGGATCAGGATCTGTTTCTCAGAGAGGAAAGTTGACTGGAGGGTTTCGGTTTCTTGACGCATTTGCTCTATTTGGGCCTTCTCCATCTGGAAAACAGAAAACCAAAACAACCCAAACTCAATAATCATGTGGACTTAGGAATGGTCTAGCTATTTATTGGTTTTGATAGGGGATTGCCTCAGATACAGATAGATCAGGCTTTAAAGGGAAAACTCCACCTGTTTAAAAACAAATGTAATGCCAAATAGCCAATATTGAGCAAGTATAAATGTTTACTATCTCTCTAGCCCTTGCACTACTTGTCCTGGAAACCTACACTATTTTACAATATAATACTATTATAATTTAGGAATAGCAGCTGCCAGTTCTCAAGGCAATATAGGAATGAAATTCCTGACTAGAGTAGAGCTCATAATGCTACATCGTTTCAGTGATATATGGAGTCAGGACCTGCAGTGCATTTATACTTCAAGTGGCAGATACAGCTTTCAACATTATTAACATTAGGGCATAACTTTAAAATAACAAGCTATTTAATTAAAACATATTGGAAAGGTTTTTGTTTTTTATTCACATTGTTTCCATGGGTGCAAACCACCCTGTTACCATTGTTGTAAATGGTGAATGAAGCCATAACCTGCCAATAAAGCCTCCTCTGTCCGTAGGTGAAAATCTGGCAACAGTAGGCACCACAAAAATAATGACTTTTTAGGTCTAGTTCTTATTTGTGCCACAATTAACTCTTTATGTGCTTTATAGTTTGAAAATACCTCTAGTACTTTGGATGGATATAAATCAAGTGACTGAGCATGCATTAAAGGTAATGACAACCAGTGGTGCTGGACGCATGAGTAAGCGCCAAGGATGTTGCTGCACTTGCAAATGGAATTTGTAGGCCAAACATATAAAAACGTAGTTTTCAATGAATGATGGAAAGGGCACTTGGTTCTCTAAAAGTAAAATGAACGGCAATGGGCCAATGTAAGGCTTGGAGTGCTGAGATGATTCTAATTAGACAGAGAAAGCTAAACTAGGACTATTAATACTATAAAGTAGGTACCTCTTCAGACTTTTTCTGTAGCAGTTCTGCTTCTCTTTTCAGTTTCTCTTTCTCCTTCTCCAGTTCAGCAATGGCTTTTCTTAGGTCTTCAGCCTCCTTGTCGCTCTGTTGCCTCTGGATTTCAAGAGTATGAACCACAGTCATCTTCTCTTTGGTTGAAAGTTCTGTCTTGTGCAGCTTTTCACTGATCTCTTCTGCCTGTTTCCTGAATTTCTTGGCTTCTTCTTCAGCTCTGGACTGCGCTTTGCTCAGATCAGCCACTTGCAGTTTGAGATGTTCTGCCTCGGTGCTGATGTCCAGCTGACGCCGGCGCTCCTCTTCTAGGATCTTTTGGAAACCCTCAGTTTCCTCGGCGAGCTGCTGTTTCATTAGTTCTTTATCTTCTTGAAGCTTCTTGGCCTGCTCCACCGCCAGTTCTTTCTGCTTTTGGAGAAGTTCAGCCTCAGCCTTCAAACGAGTGGCCTCTTGGACAGCTTGCATCTTTTCCTTCAACATCTTCTCTGCCAATGCCCGCTGCTCAGAAAGTTCATCTTCAGCAATCTTCCTGAGACGAGCTGCCTCCTGAGCTTCAATGCTAAGACGGGCAGCTTCTTCAGCAACTTGTTTCATCTTATCTGCCTCTTCAGCTAAGAATTTTTGGGTGTTGTCTTTGTCCTTTGTGATAAGCATCTTGTTCTCCTCTTCTATGCGAATCTTTAGCTTTATTAGTTCTTCCATTTGTATTTTTACTTTAAAGAGTTCCTCTTCCACAAGCTTCTTCTGTCTAAGGGAGTCTGTCACCTCCTCCTTCAGACGCCCAAGCTCCTCATCCAAGATGACCTTTTGATGGTCGGTTTGCTCTAACTGCAGTCTAACTTTGGTCAGTTCACCCTCAACTTGCTCCTTTTGCTTCAGCGTTTTCTCTGCATATTTCTTATGTTTTTCCATTTCAGCATCAGCCAACTGCTTTTGTTTTAGAGCAGCTTGCTCTGCCTGGGTTCTCATGGCTGCTTCTAGTTCTGCTTCTTTCCTCATCTTTTCTGCATCTTCTTGAGCTTGAGCTTTAGCCTGTGCCTCCTCCTCTGCTTTCTGTTTCAAGCGCTCAGCCTCCTCTGCTTGCTGGCGTGATAAGGCAGCTTCATGTTCTGCTCTTGTACGGGCTCTTTCTGCATCCTCAGCCATGCGCTTAGCGCGCTCAGCTTCTTCCTTTAGTTTATCGAGAGTACTTTGCTCTTGGATCCTTGTTTGCAGTAATTCTTGCTCTTTTTGCTGAACAGCGGCATAGTAAGCTTTTTCCTCAGCTTCAATTTTCTTGTTTGCAGCTTCCTGGGCCAATTGAATTTGTTTCTCAGCTTCCTTTTCTGCCAGTTGTTTTTGCTTTTTAGCCTCTTCTGCTTTGGCCTTGAGCCTCTCCACTTCTTCCAATGCTGCTTTGCGCTGTCGGGCAGCTTCCTGCTCTGCAGCGATGATCTTTTTCACCTTCTCCTCTGCTTCCCTTCTCCTGTTCTCCTCCTCGAGTGCAAGCTGACGCTGTTTTTCTGCCTCTTGCTCAGCTTTCTCCTTGCTCTTCTGTGTTTCATCTGCTATGTTTTTCAGTTTGTTCAGCTCTAGTTCCAAGTCAGACTTTCCCACAGATGCCTTCTCAAAGCTAATTTTGAGGATTCTGATCTCTTCTTCAATGACCCTTCGCTGTTTCATTGTTTCATCCACAATATTTCTCTGTCTCTGTAGCTCACTTTCAGAAGACTGTTTGAGCTGGACGATCTTTTCTTCAATGTCTTGCTTGTGTTGGGCTGCTTGTTCCTCCAGAAGCTTCCTTTGGTATGCCTCATCTTCTGCTAGTCTCCTAAGACGCTCATTTTCTGCCTCTTTCTCCTTCAATGCAATTTCAGCCTCTGTTTTCAGTCTTGTGGCATCATTGATGGCTGCCAATTTCTCCTTTAGAATTCTTTCAGCTTCAGCTCTCTGTCGAGTGGCCTCCTCTTCAGCTAACTGACGTTGCCTCTTGGCTTCTTCAGAGATGGCACGCAACTTTGCAGCCTCTTCAGCAAGCTCACGTAGCTTGTCAGCCTCAGCTTCTAGCATCTGCTTGGATTTTTCACTGGCTGAGCGGGACTCTTCTTCTGCCTTGGCTTTGGCAAGAAGGAGAACTTCCATTTCTGCTCGCACCTTGGCCAACTCTTCTTCCAGACCTTTTCTCTTCTGAATGGCCTCATTCACCTCATTCTTAAGTCGGTAAAGATCCTCCTCCAGAACTATGTGTTGCTGCTCGCGGTTCTCCATCTCGGCTTTCAGACGAATAAGCTCCTGCTCAGCAGAAAACTTGTGTTGGGAGGTTTCTTCTGCTAACTTTCGCTGTTTTTCCAACTCCACCTCGGCTAGTTCCTTCTGACGCAGAGCAAACTCTTCAGCCTTTGTTCTTTTGCGGGTTTCTCTCTCTGCGTCGTCTTTTTGTTTTTCAGCCTCTTCTTGTGCTATTGTTTTCTTGTGAGCAACTTCTTCTGCCTGGAGCCTTAGACGCAAGGCCTCATTGGCTTTCTGTCTCCACTTCTCCAGCTCTTTCTCTGCTTCCTCCCTAGCATTTTGAGCCTCCATCTGTTGTTGTTTAAGACGCTCAGCTTCCTCTTGTAGGTGGGTGACAGTAATATGCTCTTGCTTCAGGGACATCTCCAGTTGGGTGGTTTTTTCTAGGAATGACATGCGCTTGTTCTGCAGCTCTGCATCGGCACTCTTTTGGGCCACATCTTGAGCCTGTTTGATCTGCCGTTCTTTCTCAAACTCGGCCTGCTTCATCCTTCTTTCTGTTTCTTCAGCTAAAAGCCGGAACTTTTCCAGGTCATCCAAGGCCTTTTGCTTTTCCCGTGCTGCATCCTTCTCAGCCTGCACCTTACGCTGAAGCTCCTCCTCAGCTTCTCGTTTCTTCAGGGTTTCATCTTTCACCTGTTTGCGCAAGCGTTCGGCCTCCTCTTGAGCAAGCTTCTTCTGCCTCTCTGCCTCTTCTGCCCGAGCTCGCAGATCATTTAACTCATTTTCTGCACCAGATTTTTGTTTCTGGCTTGTTTCCAGTTGTATGCGAATTATTCTGATCTCTTCTTCAACTTTTTTACGGCTGATTTCAGCTTCTTCGATCAGCTTGGCTTTGGACTTGATCTGCATTTCTGAATTTTGCTTCAGCTGCTGCAGCTCTTGTTGGATTGTCTGTTTCTGTTGTTCGGCATCAACTGCGACTACCTGCCTTTTGGAGACTTCTTCCTGCATATTTAGCCTCAGTTCTCTGGCCTCTTTCTCTGCCTGAGCTTTGGCTTTTTCATGGGCCTCTGCAAGTTGCTTTTGCTTCTCCAATTGGGACTCTACTTCTGCCAGCCTCCTCCTCTCCTCTTCTTTTAGTTTCTCTGCTGCTCTCTGAAGGAGTATAGGGTGGGTATAGAAGGGAAAGGGCCAAGGAGAGGTAAGAAGGGAAGTAAAGATGGAGACAAAAAGGGGAAAATAAAAATAAAACAGATGGAAAAAATAATTCTATGCTCTATGATCAAATGAAACTCCTAAAAACAATGGGCAAACACAAAAGGGATGAGAAAATGTTGTGCAAATGGATATCTGGGCCTTTCTTATTCTAGGCGGATTGAGGAAAAAAAGCCACATACAATGCAGTTCCACAAAGGGAATTACAAACTAAAGGAAGGAAAGCGCAGACAGAGGTTCTACAACATTCAGGACCAATAAACTTATCGCCTTCAGCACAATCAGCAAAACCGCCACAAGGGCTTTTAGTTTGTCTTAAACTGTAAACACACTAAATATGTCCTCCCCTACATATGCACCTGGAGCTCAACACTCTCCAGGATTGCTAACATTACCAGCATTACTAACACTAGTAACATTACCAGCATTACTAACACTAGTAACATTACCAGCCTTACTAACACTAGTAACATTACCAGCCTTACTAACACTAGTAACATTACCAGCCTTACTAACACTAGTAACATTACCAGCCTTACTAACACTAGTAACATTACCAGCCTTACTAACACTAGTAACATTACCAGCCTTACTAACACTAGTAACATTACCAGCCTTACTAACACTAGTAACATTACCAGCCTTACTAACACTAGTAACATTACCAGCCTTACTAACACTAGTAACATTACCAGCCTTACTAACACTAGTAACATTACCAGCCTTACTAACACTAGTAACATTACCAGCATTACTAACACTAGTAACATAACCAGCATTACTAACACTAGTAACATAGCCAGCATTACTAACACTAGTAACAAAGCCAGCATTACTAACACTAGTAACATTACCAGCATTACTAACACTAGTAACATAGCCAGCATTACTAACACTAGTAACATAACCAGCATTACTAACACTAGTAACATTACCAGCATTACTAACACTAATAACTTTACTAGCATTACTAACACTAGTAACATAGCCAGCATTACTAACACTAGTAACAAAGCCAGCATTACTAACACTAGTAACATTACCAGCATTACTAACACTAGTAACATAGCCAGCATTACTAACACTAGTAACAAAGCCAGCATTACTAACACTAGTAACATTACCAGCATTACTAACACTAGTAACATTACCAGCATTACTAACACTAGTAACATAGCCAGCATTACTAACACTAGTAACATAGCCAGCATTACTAACACTAGTAACATTACCAGCAATACCAACACTAGTAACATAACCAGCATTACTAACAGCAGAACTGTGGCAAGCTAAACACATTATAATGCTGCACCAACACAACGCAAACATTGTAACTGGGACCAATCACTACCCCATTGTCTCATTGAGTTTAGTATCTGATGGTTTAGACACATCCACAATTCCCCATGGGATAATATCCAGCAAGTAGTTACTACCTTGTTGCACCCACAGAATGGCACATGTTCTACACTGATGCCCCTATAGAATTCTATGTGCCCACTTCCCTGTAACCTCTGCAATCTGACAAAACACAAATCTGGATTCAACGTGTTACTAACTCTGACTGGCATACGGCAAGTAACTCAGGCCAAACAAAGTCTGCCCCTCCCAATGCAATAAAATTGTTGGACCCAATATTCAATTCACAGATCTTGTAACCCTTATTTGGTTTGATTTGATTTTTTTTTTGGTTCCCTTCTTGCTAAAGCCAATCAGCAGCCTTCTTCCAGCATGCCAGCCAGCGCGAGAACCTTTGAGGACCAGCTCAAATATTCAGTCTTCAGCCCCTTCCAGTGAAAGAGACAAGTACTTACCTCCTCCACCTCTAGGCGCTTGAGGGTCTCTGTGATGAATTTAATGTACTGACTGGTGAGAGTTGTGAGCTCACTGTACTTGGTGCGGAGCTCCACATACTGTTAAGAGAAAGCAAAGATCAGTTAGGCTTCAACCTGTGGCCGAACTGCACATCATGACATGAATATAAAACAACCATGTTACTACAGTAAGTACAGTGGTTAGAAGATAAAACACAAAAGGACAGCAAAGCTTACATGGAAAGGAGTGGAGACCAACTACAGGAATCTTGGCCTTGGATAGATGGGAGCTGAACTGTTCTGCTGCTTCAATAATCCACTCTATAGCTTTCCCCTACCATCCCCCACTCTATAGTCTTTCCAGCCATCGCCACTCTATGGTCTCTCCAGCCATCACCACTCTATGGTCTCTCCAGCCATCGTCCACTCTATGGCCATTGCCCACTCAACTTTCGCTGCCATTGCCCACTCTATGGCCATCTCCCACACTATGGCCTTCCCTTAGCCATCGCTCACTCTATGGTCTTTCCAGCCATCACCCACTCTATGGTCTCTCCAGCCATCGCCCACTTTATGGCTTTCCCTACCATCGCCACTCTGTGGTCTCTCCAGGTATCGTTCACTCTATGGCCATTGCCCACTATATGGCCTTCCCTTATCATCACCCACTCTATGGCCTTTCCAGCCGTCACCCAATCTATAGCCCACTCTATGGCCATCCCTTACCATTGCCCACTCTTTGGCCTTCCCTTACCATCGCCCACTCTATGGCCTTCCCTTACCATCGCCCACTCTATGGCCTTCCCTTACCATCGCCCACTCTATGGCCTTTCCCTAACCATCGCTCACTCTATGGCCTTCCCTTACCATCGCCCACTCTATGGCCTTCCCTTACCATCGCCCACTCTATGGCCTTCCTTTACCATCGCCCACTCTATGGCCTTTCCCTAACCATTGCCCATTCTATGGCCTTTCCCTGTAATTGCTGAATGTTTGGTCTTTCCTTGCCATAGCCCATTATATGGCCTTCTCCATTTATACCACCCTGCGTCTACATGTATCTGCTTCCAGGTGTCCATTGTACAGCTCTGCCTTGGTAGGAACTGTTTGGTGATCACTTGGACTGAGCCCACTGTACAAATGTCAAGTAAATCTAAACTGGAATTCTACCTCTTGAATAATGTTGTCCGATGCTGACTGGACTTTTGGCTTTTTGACAGGAGATGCAGCCGGTTCCAGTTGGGCTTTGAAGGTCACAAGATGAAGCTCAAAATCCTATTGAAATTGGAGACAGCGGAAAAGGGATCAAAATGGGGTGGACACTGTTTGCCTAATAAGAAGCAAAGTATGAAGCAACTTGCTCACCTTGATGGCATCAATGTATTGCTTGGCATATTTCTGGCATTCGTCAACCTTCTCCCGGTTCTTCTCACTTTCTTCCAGGAGTTTCTGAGGGACATTTAGGTCAATGTAAATATCTACACAATAAACTTCCAATATTAAAAGAATAGTTACCCCTCTGCAGGAGAATTATATACATTTTTTGGGGCAAAATGCTATAGTTCGTAGCGAGTTGTGACATTCCCGAGCCATTAGGGGGAGCTACTGCTTCATCACACAGATCACTTAATGATATGCTGATAACACCAGGCATTAAAAATGTGAAAACACCATATTTCTCCTTGATCAAACAAAGAATGAGATGGTCCAAGAATGAAAAAGAAGTATCCAAAAGCGCATCAACTTGTTAAGGGTTAATAAAATTAGGCTCAGCAAAATGATCTCAGAATAGATGAGTATCATACTCTAATTGTTTTGCCCCTCAGCTTGAACATTATGCCCATTGGACAAACTTTATTTACAAAGCCCAGACAGTAAATTTCCCGGGATAAAGACCACCCCATACCTTCTCCTGCAGAAGTTGTTCCCTGACTGTCTTGCTGTCTGTGATGGGCACTGACTGGATCTTCTCCTGACGCTTCTTTGCTTCTGTTATCCATTGAATGAGCCACTCGTAGCTCTCCCGGTAGTAACGGAGCTGCTTACCCAGCTGGTCCAGCTCTCTCTGCCTGATGTCAATTTGAAGGACAATGGCTTGCCAACGCTCCAGAAGCTGCTGAACTCGCTCCCGGTACCTATCTATGTCCACATCCCGTTCACTGTGAGACCTCAGCATCCTCTCACTGACCTCTTTGGCTTTGCTCAGGTCATTTTCCAGATTGCTGAATAGAGGTTGGTGGCCTTCAACTTGACCACGCATTCTCTAAAAGGCATAAATTAAGATCACTGAGAGACCAGAGGACAATAAGAACCATAAGGCGTTTACCTTAGAGATTAAGCCTGGCTTACAAAGATATGAAACTTTACTGGTGGTTGTACTGACAACATGAGGTTTAACCAATAGTAATTATGTTCCCCCAGTCCCTAATGGCCAATGTGGAGCAATACCTTTAGTTCAGACTTATTACTCTCTAGCTCTTTCAGATCAGAGGGCACAGATTGGACCTCTTTGAGCTGATCCTCATAAGTCTTGACCACCTCTTCCGCACCCTGAGTGTTCCTGATAACCAGGTTGACCGTCTTCAGTCTAAGGTTGCAAAAGAAGAGGTTAGAAAAGAGATGCACAACAGTCATTACTCCAACTAAATAACCCTAGTCTATTAATAATACTGAGCTGATAAACTGTAGCCCACACTCACTTGTCCAGATAGATGGTGGACAGGCTGTAGACCTGGGTCATTTTCTGCAGGGTGACATCAAGCTCTGAGCGCAGCATTGGGGAAGAACTGCCAAGATCAGGCTGGGCAAGGATCTTCTCGGTCTTCTCATTCACCTGATACAGGTTCTTCTGGATGCTCTCCAGCTCAAAGTGAATTTGCTAAGAAAATACACACATGTTGGGAAGAGTAATTTGAAACCAGAGAGCAACAAGTATGGGAAGTCTGTACAGACGGGGCAATGGGACCTGGTAATGAGGACAGTGGGAGGAGAAATGTAAGATATAGGAAGGGATTATAAGCACCTGCTGTTCTCCAATTCGCTGAGAACATTCCTTGATGGGATCCTTGTCCAGAGGAGAGCGGATCTTGCTGACCGTACGAGACTCACAGCCATCAAGTTGTAGCTGAATGTTTTTCAGTCGAGAGATGTAATTCTTACATGCGCTCTCATCTTGTTCTCCTGCACAGGGAGCAGTCACATTATATATATGGAGAGAGAGCTACACATACTGAACCAGCACTAAAACAAAATTCCAAGAGATTGTGGTCTTCTCTCACTTCCTGATGGACCATCTATCTCCGACTCAGCGTACTTACTGTGGAACCTTCTCCACCTACTCCAATCATATCTCAGAGCCATGAGACCAGCAACCTCTTATGCTACTGTCTAATGGCTCCTGCAGTCTCATGGCATATGCATTTTCTGCTTCCAAACCATGCTGCCTACCCTAGGAACCTCCTCTCTATGACCCCAAGGACCTCCTCTTTCTGACCCAAGGGACCCTTTCTATGAGACTCGAGGGGCCCCTTGCCATGTCAGTTATTACCATGCGTATAGAGCAGAAAACTCCCTATGCTTTTACCTTTCTCCAGGCTGCGTAGGAGCATCTCGTATTTCTGGGTGCAGGAGTTGTACTCTCTCTCGATGTTCATACGGTCATCGGGGTGAAAGTTCTGGGAGTCCTGGCTGTCCCTCATGAAGTCCTGGTAGTGAATCTCAAGATTTCTAAGAGTGGTTTTATACTCCTCCGATGTCATACTGCGGAACTGAAGGTAAAAAAAATAGTAAATGACTGGGGAATGTACAGACGGAGCTACAGAAGCTAAAGGGCTGCTGGTGTTGGACTGTGCCTGGACACAACGATATATATACACACACGACATTCAACCAAGATTTAGAGGTGCCTAGTGCCAACAGTGGGTAAGATTATGGTCCAGTGGAGAGATTGGTAAAGAGGGCAGTGTAGTGACTTACTGAGATAAGAGACCAAGACTGGATGAGTTGGATGTCACGGAGCAGGTACTGATAGGAGAGTAAGCTCTTCAGGTCTATGTTCAGTGTGTGCCACAGTGTATTCAGGGACTGGTGGGTGCCCTCAAGTCTGGGGGACACAGAGACAGAAAGATATTCCAATTAGAGAATGGGTCGGGTGACTGACAAGGTGGTTGCACAGTAACCGCAGTTGGTAAGTTCTGGGACCCCAAGGTCTCACCTGCTGACAGCATCCCGTGCCTCCTTGTTGGGTGGTGGAACCAGAAAACAAACCGAGGGAACAAGGGCATCACTTCCCGAAGCGTTCAGCACCTTCCACTTGTAGGGCTGCGAATTGTCCACCAGCAAACACTCATCCCCTTTATTTATTGTGATCTGTGGACATAAATGTGTTAGACACTCATCCCTTTTACACAACCTGCTCACACACTTACACTATTCTAAGAGGAGGCACTAGGAGGTGGTATTACCTCTAGTTGCTTGTAGTCACACACTGCTTGAACTGGCTGACGGCCTTTTGGGGGGTTTGAGGGGCTTCGTGGCTTCAGCTGAATGATGGAAGAGGCCCGCTTAGCCAGACTGGAAAGTTGCCCTTTGTACTCAGACAGTTGCTCCTTCTCGTCCTATGGAAACCGGAAAGAGAAGATTTCACCAAGGTCGGGGTCACATGGAGGGACACAGAACAAGTGGGGACCCATTCAGAGCGGTTATGGGGGAGTTTTGTTTATAGGAGGATTTACAGGAGGAGTTTAGAGCGGGTGTACTCACCATGCTGTCCTGGAGAAGGTCCTCAAGCCGTGTGACTGTTATGGAGCGGTCACATATGTACTTTCTACGCATGGTGTCCTGGATCTTCTTCAGGTGTTCTTCAGCCTCCTTCACATCTGCAAAGAACTGTAAGGAAGGGACATGGGGAGGCCTGTAACTTTCAGGGTCAAATGTAATTATGAAACCGCAAGAGTAAGTTATGAATCACCTATGGGCCCCCATCAACACGTATATTTCAGTATAGATTTATCACATCAATAATTAGGGCTGGTGCCAGTTTTTCAGGGCCGGTACATAATTGGGCCCTTAAAATGCAGTCAGTCAGTGGCACGTAGTTCAGTACAGTGATTAGTTGTGCTATTTGGTGATACCTTGATGGCTCATTTACTTTGGGGTTACCTGGAAGTAGGCAGTGTTCTCCTTCAGGTGGGCCTCGATACAGCAACACATCTGTAACATCCAACTCCACTGGGTCTGCAGAGCCGCCTGGAACGCCTGAGAAGTCAATGGGGGGGAGATCAAGTCATTATTTATAGGGTGCCATAAATTTTCATCTGATGCCTGGGCACCACCAGGATCAAAATCTACATGTGAAAGCACTTCGGTCTACTGACTACCACCGTGCCATTGGTCTGCTTGGGATCAGAACTAGGCAAGTTCTCCATCCCATCATTTATATTGGTTGCCACTGCCAGATCTTTCTATTCCCTGTTGTATATGGGTGGCCTTACTAAAAGTTATATAATGCCCAGTGTCTGCCTAATGAATATCCATCTAAACTGTAAGTCTGACCCAAGAATTGCTGGGCTTTACCAACGGTAATAGAGATGTCTACTGCCCTTAAATATCTGCATTAAGCGGCTACCTACCTCCACTGTGGACTTGGCCGGGTGGTCCTCACGAAGTAGCCCGTCTCCTCTATTCTGGATCTCCTTGATCTTCTTCTCCTTCAGCTCAAGCTCACGCATTAAGCCCTGGGGAGCAGAGGAGGAAAGATGTTTACCATCAGGTCCCAAAATCGCACATCCATTGATCAACCACAAGTCGTTCTTAAATGATTAAATGTTTTTGAGCCACTAGCACCAGTAGAACTATCCCAGTGCTAGAAGAAGAGAAGCCCCTGAAACCAACCCAGCTTCCCTCACTCATTTATGCCCTGCCGGTGTATAAAGTCCCTCTGCTACTCACGGAGTAGTTGTCCTTCTTGCTGGTCATGTTAGTGTTGCGCTCACTCCAGTCATAGTTGACCTCCTCCTCTTCTTTATCGTTCAGCCACATCAGCTCTTTGGTGGCAGCAGAGACAAAGGCGTGAAGGTTCTCTAGATGCCGTAGACGGGACTTGGAGGAGTTCTAGAAGAAGCCAATGATCAGCAATGTTATAGAATAGCAGGTTCCTCAGAGAGGCTCTGCTCAAGTAGTTTATCAACAGGAAGATCTGGCCATGCCAACCCCATCAGTGAAGGAATAGGGACAGAACTGCCCCAGTGCTGAGCCACATGGGCTGGAGCCTCAATGGAGAACATGAATGATGGGGTGTATAAAACCAGTCTATCCCAGTCCTTACCAGTAGTTTGGCATATTGTAGATCCAGTTTTCCTAAATATTCCTGGGAGGATCCACGACTTCCTGAGAACTGGCCCTGCAAAATATTAAATCACGGGATTAGGGGGACACAGAAGTACCGATCGGTCTCCAGAGACACGATAATTAAACCCTCCCCCCAAACATCCCAGTGCATTGCTGAAGTATTAATGAGGCTGAAGGTTGATGGACAATATGGATTCTCACCTCTTCAGCACGTGCCCGTTCAACCTTGGCTCGGAAGTCGCTGATGGACTGATGAAGGCCACGGTGACTACCTAGGTGGGATTCGACACTGGGGAGGTCTGACCCCCATTCTGCTGTATTTATTCGCTTCTGGTTTTCTTCCACCCAGCTGAGCAGGTCCTGCAGGTACCGTAGGGTGGCATCATCCATTTGTGGCCGGGAAGCCTGCTGGGTGACCTGAGTGACTTGGGTGATGACCTGGGTGGCACCTGATTTTATCCGCAGGTTGTACTCTGTGCGCATAGCAACGAGACGGTCGTGAAGGCGATATACCCTGGAGGCCGAGAGAGGCACAGTGAATATGGTCATGGTACAGGTCTCTGATTTGGGGGAAATGCTTATGGGCTCCCCTACATAGCCCTGGAAGCCTTAAAGGTTAATTTGGCCACTGATTGGCCGACTTACCTCCTGTACATCTGTTCCCCCTGGGGGTGGCGGCCATCTTTAAGAGCCTGCACGTCGTTAAACAGTACGCGAATCATGGCGTCCGCCTGGTCCAGGTCACGCTCAATCTCCCCCGCTCTCTGTGGCTGTTTCCCAGCATTCAGCAGGCGGATGTTCTACAGGAGGAAGAGGAAGAGGAAGGGTAACCCCCAAGCAAGTGGTTTATCCCACCCTATCAACAAGGGAACCCCAAAGTCCTGGTGGAGATATTCTATACGTCACCATTGAGGAGACAAAAAACACTAGGAAACTCTAGGTTTGGTCCTAAAGTCAGGAGGCCACGCCCCCTGGAGAGCTCCTCCTACGCACCATCTGTAGTAAGGCATCCGCTTGGTTGAGTTGCTCCTCACAAAGCCCCGACTCCATCTGTAACTTACTGACGATGCGCTGCAGCCGCTCCAACCTGCACACAGAGACCAGGGGTGAGACCAGCGACCCCCATAGACTCTCCCAGGCATTTAATAATATACATAGAGAGGGAGTCCACCTACATACACTCTGCCCAATCAGCTTTCTGCCCAGAGACTCCTCCCACCCTCTGCACAATACATGAGCTACCACCTGCCCTGGGATGCTACTCCATGTATCAATGACCCTATTTATGTAAGGCTGCATTTCCTAATTGCTTCAAGCCTTCCTTCACTTGCCTTTTATTCCTGTGACTGCGGGAGCTGCCATACACATTCTACCTCCAGTGGCTCAGCCTCTCATCATCGCTTGATGCTTATTAATCCCATATCTATAGGCAGTGCCCTGCAATCTCACAATCATGTAGCTGAAGAAGAAAGCAGGGGTAACTAGCTGCCCACTCCCACAATGAGTAAGAGACTGCCAATTCTACAACAAGTAAGAGACGGCCGGTTCCACAGTGAGTAAGAGACGGCAGGTTCCACAGTGAGTAAGAGACGGCAGGTTCCACAGTGAGTAAGAGACGGCAGGTTCCACAGTGAGTAAGAGACGGCAGGTTCCACAGTGAGTAAGAGACGGCAGGTTCCACAGTGAGTAAGAGACGGCAGGTTCCACAGTGAGTAAGAGACGGCCGGTTCCACAGTGAGTAAGAGACGGCTGGTTCCACAGTGAGTAAGAGACGGCAGGTTCCACAGTGAGTAAGAGACAGCTGGTTCCACAGTGAGTAAGAGACAGCTGGTTCCACAGTGAGTAAGAGACAGCTGGTTCCACAGTGATTAAGAGACTGCTGGTTCCACAGTGATTAAGAGACTGCTGGTTCCACAGTGAGTAAGAGACTGCCGGTTCCACAGCGAGTAAGAGACGGCAGGTTCCACAGCGAGTAAGAGACGGCCGGTTCCACAGTGAGTAAGAGACGGCAGGTTCCACAGTGAGTAAGAGACGGCAGGTTCCACAGTGAGTAAGAGACGGCAGGTTCCACAGTGAGTAAGAGACAGCTGGTTCCACAGTGAGTAAGAGACAGCTGGTTCCACAGTGAGTAAGAGACAGCTGGTTCCACAGTGAGTAAGAGACTGCTGGTTCCACAGTGATTAAGAGACTGCTGGTTCCACAGTGAGTAAGAGACTGCCGGTTCCAAAGCGAGCAAGAGAGCGTAAGAGACTGTCAGGCCTGTAGTTCATAAGAGAGTGAGTAAGAGACTGCAGGTTCCACAGTGAGTAAGAGACTGCCGGTTCCAAAGCGAGTAAGAGAGCGTAAGAGACTGTCAGGCCTGTAGTGCATAAGAGAGTGAGTAAGAGACTGCTGGTTCCACCTCTCCCGGGGTTGGTAATTGGCAGAAATGTGACTCATCAGCTGAGACTTTTGGTGGGGGGGGGGGTCTTGGTGTAACAACAGGACAGAAGGGGCCCCTAAGGCAGTTGGGAAGGGGCCCGGGGGCTACAGGCCGACACTGATTTAATCCAGAACTTCTGGGAATTTGGCCCAAATCTCGGAACATTTATTCCAAAGTAAAAAACAAAACAGGCGGCGACTTTCCATTAAACCCGAGAGCTGGTGGGGGGAGGGGGCGTGTGGCAATTAATAGGGGGGGCAATTAAACAGAGGGGTAACCCTGAGCTGCAGCCTCGGTGCTGTATTAACCCTTCATGTGCTGGACCCCTGGGGGCTGTAAGGACGACGCACATTGAGTTGGGCAGAGAGTGAGTCACAGGAAACCTCTAACTGGCGGTTTGTGACAGATGCAAACGGGCTCTGCCCCCCCCCCCCGATTCCAAAACACGGCGTCTCTAACACAAACAGCACCAACGGCACATGCAAATCTGCACTACTGGTTCCCATGGTAACAAAACACCACGTGTGACTCACAGCTGGGGGGGCTCATATTTGGATTATAAAGCCCCCTCCCCAACCACAGACACCGGCAGCTCTACTATTACCCAACCCCCCTGACTGGACCCCTTTCCTTTGCTGATGGTGGAACCTCCTTGTCCCTAACATTAGTGGGGGTCTCTGTGAATATACTCAGCACTGATCTGGATACAACAGTGAGTCAGTTAGAAGCATTAAATGCCGTGTTAGAAGCCAAGGCAACAGTGTCATTTGCATTTAAACCACACGTTATACAGTTTGGCATTAGACAACCCAGTCTGTCCATTCACCCCAAATGTTCTGGTGTTTAGGGGAACTGCCTCTAGTCTTATAGATAAGGGATTCCGGGGGACAGACATCTCTAATTGTGAGGTAGGAGATCTTTTTACTTCTTCCTGATCATCTTCCCGGCAGAGAATAATCACTCGCTGACCAATAAACATTGATGAAATATAATCAAGTCTTTCAATCCCACTCCAAATAGACAGACCTTTATGGCTGTAGGTACTTGTAAGGTTTCATCTGTCCATTCCCATAGCCCATGTACCACGAGACTTGCCCCACGAGGCATCTAATTCAGAGGAGGGAAATATTCACTGCAGGATAATAATAAACTCGGTGTATAAGATCCAGGTGGATAAGTCTATCCCTGTAGTTCAAGGAGACTGAGCGGAGGAGCTTATAATTCATCCCACTCCTCTAGTTGGCCCATGTGGCCTTCCCATTTGGCTTTATGTGTAACCCGTTGGGTCTCGTGTACCTTAGTGTGGAGGTACAGGTATAATTCAGAGATGAGGCCTTTGGATGTACCTTGTGAGACTTGTTCTATCAGACCAATCCGAATAGGATGTTTACTTAGTATATATAAGTATCTATTAACTTGAGCATATTGTACTGATGAGCAGCTAGTTGGAATGTTTTCCTTAAAGGGATCCTGTCATCAGAAAACATGTTTTTTTTTTTTCAAAGGCATCAGTTAATAGTGCTACTCCAGCAGAATTCTGCACTGAAATCCATTTCTCAAAAGAGCAAACAGGTTTTATTATATTCAATTTTGAAATCTGACATGGGGCTAGACATATTGTCAATTTCCCAGCTGCCCCTGGTCATGTGACTTGTGCCTGCACTTTAGGAGAGAAATGCTTTCTGGCAGGCTGCTGTTTTTCCTTCTCAATGTAACTGAATGTGTCTCAGTGGGACCTGGATTTTACTATTGAGTGTTGTTCTTAGATCTACCAGGCAGTTGTTATCTTGTGTTAGGCTAAGGCCACACTAGGCGATATCGCCGCGATTTGACTCGCGGCGACTTTTCGCCGCGACTTTTAAGCCGCAATCGCTGGTGTGGCCTTAGCCTTAGGGAGCTGTTATCTGGTTACCTTCCCATTGTTCTTTTGTTTGGCTGCTGGGGGGGAAAAGGGAGGGGGGTGATATCAGTCCAACTTGCAGTACAGCAGTAAAGAGTGATTGAAGTTTATCAGAGCACAAGTCACATGACTGGGGGCAGCTGGGAAATTGACAATATGTCTAGCCCCATGTCAGATTTCAAAATTGAATATAAAAAAATCAGTTTGCTCTTTTGAGAAATGGATTTCAGTGCAGAATTCTGCTGGAGCAGCACTATTAACTGATTCATTTTGAAAATAATTTTTTTTTCCCATGACAGTATGGGGAACCATTCCATCCTCCCAACATACATCAAGTATCTCAGCCACATTTCTCCCACAGCAACTTCTGGTCCAGTTTGGCCACGGCTGGGAAGTAGTGATGTCTCCACAGTGGGGTTGGCTGAGCTGTAAAGTCAATAACCTGCGTTGTTTTCCACCAGATAAAGGTCAAGACAGGATTTTCATAAGCCACTAGATTTTGTCTTTATTGAGCAGCTATTGGAGAGGGGAGTGACCCTGACCCAAGAGAATGTCATGTTGTGAGTAGAAGGTTTGATGGTTTGTCTCCTCTACTCTGGATACTAAATGGCCGAGTTGTGTAGAAAGAAAATGCAGAAATATACTGGGGAAGGTCTCCCCCGAGTCAGGGTTGTCAGGCTCAGTCGGGAATGAGCCCAAATCAGTTGCCCAAAATTTGTATCCAATTTATCATAAGAAAGTCTGTTGCAACACGTTCTCTTAGGGAGCAGCATCATCTTTCCCCCCACATAATTTTCATACTCAGTATCTTATACATTGACCCACTGAACCCCCAAAAGAGGAAACTCCTGAATATGGGGGGTTAATAAAGACCTTAAAGGGCCAGTAACGTAACAAGAGACAAATGACTGGGGGGTTTATGGGCTACACCCCTAGGGCAAGTAATGGAAGACTCCAGACAAACTCATTGAATCACCCCCCCCTCACCTCTCCAGCTCAATGCGCAGTAACTTCTCCCTCTCCAGGATGGACACGTGCAGTTTGCCCCATTCCTTCTCCACATCCAGCGGGTGGTAGCCAGGGGGCACCTTCAACTGGCCCGACTTCACTGCACCCTGAGCAACAACACATGGGACAAATCAAACAAAAGTGGGGGGGGGGGGGAATGGGAGGCCCCCAATGGGCAGAGAATAATGGGGGACCAGGTCTCTCTTTAGTTTCCATGGGGTTCGTACAATTGAGGGACTAAAGGGTCAGAGAAAGAGGAGATGGGCGGGATCAGAAAAAGATGGGCAGGGCCAAAGAAATGTAGAAAGATGGGGCCCCAGGACTCACCTCTAAGTTCTGGTACTGGAGTTTGGACTGGTTCTTGTCGGCCTCTTTACTGGGGAGATCCGTCTCCTTAAACTTCAGGAACTGGCGCCACAAGACCTGGGGAAATGCGCAAGTGTTGGTGCAGATAATGCGCTGGTGCAACACATGATATTCCCTCCTAGTGCCCCCTACTGGCAGCCAGTTCTACCCACAATCCTCTGTAATGCACTAGCCACCCGGCTCAGCAGCAGGTCACCGTATAGAGGTCTGAGCTGCTTCTTATTGGCTAAACCCCAAACCCCCACTATGCTGAGAACATTCCCACCCACTGGGTGCACAAGACTCATGACTTTATAATCACATGTCCCAGACATGCCGTGTAACTAACTACAGCCTCCCAACATCTCTAATCAGCCCCACGACTACAGTTCTACCCACGGTGCCAACTGGCAATGCCCATCATCATCATCATCATGCCACGTGTAATGTCAGGGACAGTACCTCAATCTCCTCATAACTCGCTGGGAATCTCCTTTCCTCAAAGACCACAGTGTAATGGCGGATCCATTGGAGCAGAACCGTCACCCTCTCATAATACTCCTGCCACCTCAGCTCCAGCTCCTGAGTGGGACAATTACACATAAAGGGAAGATAGAGATAAAGGACAGATAGAGATAGAGATAAAGGACACATAGAGATAAAGGGCAGATACAGTGGATAAAAGACAAACCAGCCCATCACACCCCCAGGCTGAAGAGTAAGGAGATAAAGTCTGTGTGTGGAAAGAAGAAGATTTTCTGCACATTGACTGGAGCCTGGAGACATGGATCTGTTATACGAGGATCCCATAATCCATAACCCTTTGTTACAGTAATGGATGTGCAGGAGAAATGGCTGTGTGTGCCCCCCCGCGTTGCCCGGGAGTAACTTACATTTGCCCGCACTCCATCTGGCACGTCGGGCACCCTGGGCATGGCGTCGTACAAAGAGGACACGTAGGTGATGATGGATTTCTCATCAGGTTGAGGGACGTCCACATCTGTGGGAGACAAGTGGGGGCTGCTGAGTGGCCGGTACAAAGGCAAGTGAACAGGTAACGAGACATTGGGAGATCCCATGCCAGGCTGTGGGCACACGATACATTGGCTATGCCCAAGAATTTTCAGTCTGCTTAGTAAGGAACTGCAACTCCCAACATTCCCTGAAAGACACAGTCTGTGCCTTGTAGTTCAAGTTACAGAGTCAGGTGGGAGGTTCCCAATATTACTGGAAGATTCCACGAGTGCCCAGATTCCTCCATGTTACCCGGGTATCAGCAGTGCCACGTGCAGTTCTACCTCAAAGGTCTCTTACTACTGAGTTACTATGGGCCTCTCTCTCCCTGCAACCTGCACCCATCACTTGCAATTGTCTACTGGAGTAGACTC
Organism: Xenopus petersii; assembly: GCA_038501925.1. NCBI lineage: Eukaryota > Metazoa > Chordata > Amphibia > Anura > Pipidae > Xenopus > Xenopus petersii. The sequence continues at coordinate 143,494,158 of CM076683.1, read as the reverse complement.
TCCCCCACTCACCCTCAGGGTCCAACAGTCTGGTGACACCCAAGTCCCGCTCGGCCACACCGAATGCCTGTTCCAAGTTCTCCAGGTTGGTCTGTCGGTAAACGCGGTTCATATCGATGAGCATCGGCCTGTAGGGGGCATCATAGTGAGTAACCGTGCAGCTTATTCGCTCTACTACACCTCACACTCACATATGCACTCACTCACATATGCACTCACTCATACACACTCACATGATTAACCCCTTCAAGGGGGGGGGGGGAGTCCAACATTTGGGGGTTGGTTACAGAGAGGTGAGATCAGAGTAGAAAGAAGGGGAATGTTGGGAGAGGACAGAGTTGGGGGGCATGAGGGTAGAAGGGGGGAGTATTAGCAGACAGGGGGCACAGAAGTTGAGTTGTCAGCGGTGGGTAAAGAGTGGGGGGCACTCATGTGAGACAGAAGGAACAATAAATTGGGGGGGGGCACGTACAGTTCTTTAAGCTGCAGCTCAGAGCGAATGGAGTAGACGGAGCCCAGGTAGGTGCTCCCCCGCTGCTTTGAGGTGAGATGCAGCTGAGTGTTGTAGTTGTGCGAGGAGATGCCATTGTCAGTAGGTACATCCTCACACATCATCACTACAGTGTCGGAGGGCACCGTAACGGGGCATGTGTTATACCGGGGGGTTCCCTTCCCCCTCCTCTTCTTCTTCCTCTTCGGCCCATTACTGTTCATCATCCCCCCAAATCCTTCCTCTCCTGTATGTTCCGCTCGTTCCTTCTCCTCTTCCTCGTGCCACTCGGATCCACTACATCTCCAGCTCTCCGACCCCCTGTAGGATTATTGTGCCAGAGACGGGCTACAGGGGCCACTAAACTTGCTCCGATGGCACCGCTCTCAGCTCTGGGCTCCACTGTCAGAGATCGGGGTGTGTCTGGGACCCACATCAGGTTTGGGTGTGACCCCTCTACATGTTACAATGTGTTCCAATGTGGAATGGAGGGAGGGAGACGCACACTTTGTTGCCTCCGGCTACTGGAATGCTGGCTGGGTGTCTACTAACTCTTCCCATGCTGGAGGCCACAAAACCAACACCATTCTCCTGGGATTTCCTACAGCTCCCAGAATCCTCAGCAGCTATGTGGCTCCCAGAATCCTCCCTGATTGTCCATAGGTGGGAACCCAGTTTAGGTTTCCCTTTAAATTGAAAAGCAACTGATTTTCCCGGGTTTGGTGCAGTCACAATAGAAGTGGGTCGGTACTGAATGGACTGGGTGCCGTGTGTCCCACAGGTGGGAGTGGTTTATTTTGTATAAATCTTGCCTGGTGGGTGCTCATTGGCCGGTGCAGGAGGGGGCAGTTAAATCCGGCAGCCAATCTTGGCTCTTTAATCAGGACATAAGTGGGGCCGATTCAGACAGACACAGTTGTACGAAGGTTGGACTCCACACGGAGACCGGGGACTGGCAGGGAAAGGGTTAGATGAGGGGGGGCCCCGGTGCCAGTGGTGGGGGGACAGACACTCCATTGTTCTGGCGGGAGGAAAAGATTGTATATATATTGTATATATAGACTATTTGTCTGCTCAGTCTTGTTCTGTTACTGGAGCGGCTGCTGCCTGTCTGGGGGGGCAATTATCTGTGGGTGGGGCTACAATGTGGGTGTCCTGGACTCAATCATCTGTACGGGGCAATTATACAGAGGGGGGTATGTCATTAGGTGCCAGTGCCCTGCTGTGGGCAAGGGAAGCAGCTCAGGGGCAAGAGTGGGGCCGGGGGCTCTATACAGAGAGAAGGGCACAGGGGTAGGGGGGTAGGTGGTCACATACCCAGGGCTCGTGGTCCCAGCAAGTCTCCAGCAGAAAAGAAATTCTTTAAATTTGCGTCTCCCCCCGAGCACCAAACTCCACATCAAGGGGAGGCTCTTCCCAAATCCAATGACACAAACCTCAGTCAGGGGCACAAACTCCCCACAAATCAGCACACGCAAGTGTCCCCCAGGCCGGGGAGCAAGATCCTCACCCCCCATCTGACAATGGGCATCATACACCATACATATCATACATCATACATATCATACATCATACATATCATACATCATCATACCCATCATACATATCATACATCATCATACCCATCATACATCATCATACCCATCATACATATCATGCATCATACATATCATACATCATCATACCCATCATACATATCATGCATCATACCCATCATACATCATACATATCATGCATCATACCCATCATGCATATCATACCCATCATACATATCATACCCATCATACATATCATACCCATCATACATATCATACCCATCATACATATCATACCCATCATACATATCATACCCATCATACATATCATACCCATCATACATATCATACCCATCATACATATCATACCCATCATACATATCATACCCATCATACATATCATACCCATCATACATATCATACCCATCATACATATCATACCCATCATACCCATCATACATACATATCATACATATCATACATATCATACATATCATACATATCATACATATCATACATATCATACATATCATACATATCATACATATCATACATATCATACATATCATACATATCATACATATCATACATATCATACATATCATACATATCATACATATCATACATATCATACATATCATACATATCATACATATCATACATCATACATCATCATACCCATCATGCATCATACCCATCATGCATCATACCCATCATGCATCATACCCATCATGCATCATACCCATCATACCCATCATGCATCATACCCATCATGCATCATACCCATCATGCATCATACCCATCATGCATCATACCCATCATGCATCATACCCATCATGCATCATACCCATCATGCATCATACCCATCATACATCATACCCATCATACATCATACCCATCATACCCATCATACCCATCATGCATCATACCCATCATACCCATCATGCATCATACCCATCATGCATCATACCCATCATACATCATACCCATCATGCATCATACCCATCATGCATCATACCCATCATACATCATACCCATCATACATCATACCCATCATACCCATCATGCATCATACCCATCATACATCATACATCATACCCATCATACCCAGGCACCCAGCATTGCCACACGCACCCCATGGAGCATTTGCACAGGATTATAGGCGGAGTCATGGCATGGGGGCGGGGCATCGGTGCAATTACACAGACTCACTATAGAACTGGGGCAGAACACAGACCCCGGGGCACTTACTTGTGTCGGTGGATGACGGCATTGAAGAGTCGCCCGTCTCGCCAGTTGCTGGTGAAGTTGTCGCAGCGCAGACCCGGGTAACTTTCCACCGTGCGCTGAGACCACAGGAGCAGCTTCTCCTTGGCAGTCATGTCCTCCGACTGACCACTCACCTGAATATCCGAAATCTGCGGGGGAGGGGGAACGGCAGCCATGACACCCTGATCAACATGGGCAGTGCCCAGAGCTCCTGTGTGACCAGTGAAACCCTCACTAACCGGGAAGCTGCCCTCCTGCACCCACACTCACAGGCTGGCTGAGCATGCTGGGAGTTAGAGGCAAATGAAGATCAGTACTGGGCGTGGCCTGAAATCAGATGCCAGTCATGTGCCACCTTGTTTGCTCCCCAGAGACTCACCTGTGGGGCCCCAAACATAAGAACCAGGGGAGCCTGGCAGAGCCCCCCCAATATCACATTCCCCAGGGGATGCGACACTGGCACAATCTCCCCCCCCCCCCCGCCTGTGGAACAGACGTCCCTTTATTCAGCCTAATCCTCTTCTCTGTTGCCCCAGGGCACCCTGTTGTGCGGCTACTGACTGTGCCAGTGTGTAAGTGCCAGACACTAACGGGTGCCATTTCAGACTGTCAGTTCTGTTCAACTGTGCCCCCTGGGTTTCCCCACAAACATCTCAGGAAACGATAAATCCCTCGCTCACAGGAACCGCAATAAAATCAGAATGGGGGGGGGGGTGAGTCACAAGGGGCCACACCCTGCGGTAAAATGCCAGTTGCATCGCCAACACGTGACAGTCAGATCAACAGTCCAAAGTCTCTCACTGGCCGACATTTTGTCCCTCTATTCAGTCTCCTTCTCTCAGTTCCACCAACTGCAGTAGAACAAATCAACATGGCAGCTCCCACATCTTTACCCAGTTCTACAGATCTGATCTCCAGGGGGCACAGTGACACCCCTAGTTTATAGATCTCTGGTCTCACCTAGAGCTCAGGGTTCAGTGCAGATGTACAAGCAGACACCCCCTTACCTGGAAGTGAAGGATTATGGTCCATATCAGCCCCAGGGTGAGTTTGGGGTTCCCATCTGCAATGTCATCATTTCGGATATTCACCAACTTCACCTACAGGATAAGGATGTGAGGTTAGGGGTGTTCAGATGAGGGGGAGAGGAAGGTGCAGGGGAGTTGGGTGGGTTGGAGAGAGGAAGGTGCAGGGAGTTGGGTGGGGGGAGAGGAAGGTGCAGGGAGTTGTGTGGGTTGGAGAGAGGAAGGTGCAGGGAGTTGGGTGGGGGGAGAGGAAGGTGCAGGGGAGTTGGGTGGGTTGGAGAGAGGAAGGAGCAGGGAGTTGGGGGAGAGAAGGTGGTGCAGGGAAGTTGGATGGGGGAGAGGAAGGAGCAGGGAGTTGGGGTGGCGGGGAGAGGAAGGAGCAGGGAGTTAGGGAGAGAAGAAGGTGCAGGGAAGTTGGATGGGGAAGAGGAAGTTGCAGGGAGTTGAGGAAGAGATGGGGGGCTTAACATTACAGATATAATATACAGAGAGTAGAAGAAAGACCGATATTAGGGTGCACCATGGATGAGGGGGGGCAGGCTGATTTTGGGCCAGTACTTACCTGTCTTCGCTTGAGGAAATCCAGGGCAATCTGTACATTCTGCAGCTTGTGGAATCTCATCCGACCCTTCTCCCGGGGCTGAAAGGAAACAGAGGGGTAAGAGGGGTCCGAGGCTCTAACCCAACACCCCCATTCAGCCCCACTCACCCCATGTTACAGGCAGTGCCAGACAATATGTGGGGGCCATGGTTGGTGCCACCGTATAGAGCAGCACGGAGTATCCCTGAACAGCAAGATCAGAGCAGTTACTGGGGAATCAGCTGGGGCACAGGGGTGAAGCTGCCATACACATTATCAGTCCGGTAATCCAAGAAACTCCCCAAACCCTGTGATAATAGCAGGAAAGCTGAATGTGTTGTGGGGGAAACTGTCTGTGCCCTATACCCGCTGTCTGTGCCCTGTACCCGCTGTCTGTGCCCTGTACCCCCTGTCTGTGCCCTGTACCCCCTGTCTGTGCCCTGTACCCGCTGTCTGTGCCCTATACCCGCTGTCTGTGCCCTGTACCCGCTGTCTGTGCCCTGTACCCGCTGTCTGTGCCCTGTACCCGCTGTCTGTGCCCTGTACCCCCTGTCTGTGCCCTGTACCCCCTGTCTGTGCCCTGTACCCGCTGTCTGTGCCCTATACCCGCTGTCTGTGCCCTATACCCACTGTCTGTGCCCTATACCCGCTGTCTGTGCCCTGTACCCGCTGTCTGTGCCCTGTACCCGCTGTGTGTGCCCTGTACCCGCTGTCTGTGCCCTATACCCACTGTCTGTGCCCTATACCCACTGTCTGTGCCCTGTACCCGCTGTCTGTGCCCTATACCCACTGTCTGTGCCCTATACCCGCTGTCTGTGCCCTATACCCACTGTCTGTGCCCTATACCCGCTGTCTGTGCCCTGTACCCGCTGTCTGTGCCCTGTACCCAATGTATGTGCCCAGTAGAAGGACAGACACTGCGGCATTAACGTGGGCATTTTATATCATCCATTTATTAATTGACGGAGATTCTCAGATTATAATTAATTAGTGATGTGGGTGATTTTCTGTCCCTCGCTGCCAGCAGGTGGCACTGCCTCCCACACAGACAAAGCCCGAGTGCTGGGGAGTCTGTTCTGGGCAGTCGCTGGTAAAAGGCCAGACTGACGTTTGTTTGTTTAAAAACATAAGGTTATTCTATTAATTTATTTCTAATAAACATTAGAAAATGGTAAAGTAGCAGAAGTCAATTCTCCAGGTCTGTTACTACATTGTTTCAGCAGTCGCAATATGAGGAGGGAAGTGACAATTGCAGGACATTTGTGTGTTATTAGCGACCCTACAACTCCCAGCAACCCCATCACACAGCTCCCCTGTCTGCACTACTCTGGGGGCAAATAACTCCTCCCCTCACGGGGTCAGTATTAATGGAACTCAAACACTCACAGTCTGACCCCCCATCTTTTCCCCGGGGGACAGGTTAGTGTGATCCCCACATTCACTGCACAGGGGGGTAAATATAAATCTCAGCCCCACAGTCACAATGTACAGGAGTAAATATTAAAGGGAAACTAATATAAGCCAAATGCGCCACTTGGGCAGTGCTAGAACCTCCCCCGAGGAGCACATTCCTTTTTGCATTGGTCACATTATTGGGCAAACTTACCTCTAGGTGCCATAAGGGGGCGGGGCATGCGCCTCTCCCACCAACCCACGATCACTACACTCCAGTACAAGCCAGTTGTTAGCAAGGGTTTAAGAGCAACACTCTGATTGGCTGGTTTTGGCAAGATGTCACTGCTGCTCCCAGACTAAGGCTGTTACAGGTTACAGACAGGGGCCATGTTTAGTCATGTGGCTCCAGGTTAAAGCACATTTTCTGCACTTTATTTAGCACATTTTATTTAATGTTTTAGTCCCACCTAGAGGAGCTACCATAGTGCACTGTGTGCCACCAAGTCATCAGATCAATATCGTTTGCTAATAAACCCCCCAATGGCTTAACATGACCAGTGTATATGTACTGTGATACTGTAATGGTTTCTACATCTCACGTCTCCATCTTGTCCTGCTGTCTCCATCGTGGCCCTGCTGTCTCCATCGTGCCCTGCTGTCTCCATCGTGCCCTACTGTCTCCATCGTGCCCTGCTGTCTCCATCGTGCCCTACTGTCTCCATCGTGCCCTGCTGTCTCCATCGTGCCCTGCTGTCTCCATCTTGCCCTACTGTCTCCATCGTGCCCTACTGTCTCCATCGTGCCCTGTCTCCAACATGCCATACTGTCTCCATCTTCTCTGGTTGGTATGGATTAGTGGGCGGTGCCTGTTGCTACAGAATCCCTGAGGTGCCACATACAGAGCAAGGCCTCCTTAGTCAGAACTGGCAGTGCACACTACTGGCAGACTAAGCAAGAGGACTGTACCACTGGCACAGAGTGACAACATCCCATTTCCCGGCCAATGGCAGAGCAGCATGCAATAGTAAGGTCGTGCTATTGGCCACTCACCAACCGCAAGTTCCTGATAACGTCCCGTTCCCGAGGCTACGCAGCATGAGCAGAGCAAGACGAGGGGCAAAGGGCAGAGGTCAGGGCAGAGTCCAGAAAACAGGAATGAAAATAAATAAGGGAAAGAAAGAGGCGAAACAGTTTGATCGAAGCAGAGTTGTTAATTGGTTAAACAGACAGTGATAATGAGAGAGGGGTGGGGCACATGGGTGGGAGGAGCCTAAATTGCAAGTAGCAGCCCTGGCCTGTGTATATACGTTTATTATATATATATATATATATATAGAGACCCTGTAGCAGCAATAGCTCCATCTAGTGGCGGCAATGGAAGTAGATACAGACTGGAAACCTGGAAACAATCAAAGAGCAAAGGAAATTTCCCTGCAGTTGGTCCCAGTCCCGGTTTATTCCTGGATACGAGAAGCAGCCGAGTTGTGATTCACAGGGACTCACTATCAATGGCCTCAGTCCTAAGCCCCTCCCCCCGGGATAGAACCAACGCTCTGTCTAACCGAGGCCTCTGGGAGTTGTGGCCACACTGGTACAGCCAATAGAAATGCCGGATTCAATACAATCTTTATGTGTGGCATCCAACCCCCACCCCACCCCCGGGCTAACGGATCACTTATTGTTCTGCAGGATCCAAACAGATCAGGGCACTTCCTGGTTTTGCTGAGGATTATGGGGGTTGTAGTTGCCTCAGCAGGAATAGGCTGGATGCCTTTTGTCAGTATCTAGGAAGCCCCCCATAATGTCTCTCCCTCCTCAAAACAAAGCTGAGCAGTTCTGACCCCGCAATGAGCTCCAGGTGATTTGGGGAGGGGGGAAGAGCATGAGGGGGGAGTAAAAAGAAAGCATTTTTTGGGGGGTACAAGGGGAGGGGTATTAGTGGGAGTCACAGAGAGGGGTGGAAAGGGTTAAAGAGCAGAAATCCAGCGCTGCACAAGCTCCGGCCCAACTGTCACTTACCAGGGTCTCCCCCGAAAGCACCTCCAGCAGTGACAGGAGGTTGTGTCCATCCCGGAGGTCTTCGTACAGATCATTCACGTGACGCTGGGCCTGAGGGGGGAAACAAGGGACACGCTGAGACTTTGGCTCTGGCACCCCCAAACTACCGTCCCCCCCACTCCTTATGTGCACCCCCAAACTACCATCCCCCCACTCCTTATCTGCACCCCCAAACTACCGTCCCCCCACTCCGTATCTGCACCCCAAAACTACCGTCCCCCCACTCCTAAGCTGCACCCCAAATTAACGTCCCCCCACTCCTTAGCTGCACCCCCAAACTACCGTCCCCCTCCTTATCTGCACCCCCAAACTACTGTCCCCCCCACTCCTTATCTGCACCCCCAAACTACTGTCCCCCCACTCCTTATCTGCACCCCCAAACTAACGTCCCCCACTCCGTATCTGCACCCCAAAACTACCATCCCCCCACTCCTTAGCTGCACCCCCAAACTACCGTCCCCCCACTCCTTAGCTGCACCCCAAATTACTGTCCCCCCACTCCTTAGCTGCACCCCCAAACTACTGTCCCCCCACTCCTTAGCTGCACCCCCAAACTACTGTCCCCTCTCCTTATCTGCACCCCCAAACTACCGTCCCCCCACTCCTTATCTGCACCCCCAAACTACCATCCCCCCACTCCGTATATGCACCCCCGAACTACCGTCCCCCCACTCCTTAGCTGCACCCCCAAACTACCGTCCCCCCACTCCTTAGCTGCACCCCAAATTACTGTCCCCCACTCCTTAGCTGCACCCCCAAACTACTGTCCCCCCTCCTTATCTGCACCCCCAAACTACCGTCCCCCACTCATTATCTGCACCCCCAAACTACTGTTTCCCCCACTCCTTATCCGCACACCAAACTACCATCCCGCCACTACCTATCTGCACCCCCAAACTACCATCCCCCTCCTTATCTGCACCCCCAAACTACGGTCTCCTGGAGACCCTCCCACTCCTTATCTGCACCCTAATATCACTAGACACACAATCAGCCAATCACTACGCAATATGTTGGCACTATATAAATACATGTTAATAATCACTGAATCAGCATTTCATCTGCAATCACACATCAGGGCTCTGCTGAGACCGGTGTAGCCTGCATCCCAATTAAAGGCATACTCAGATTGAGGTATTAATGGCAGTTGAGCAGTGTGTTGTCTTTCTTATCCTGCACGCCCATCTTAATCAGCCGCAGGTTGCCTCTTTGCAGCAGTGCTGTAGATGAGTCTGATAAAGGGTAACTGAACCTTCCTTGTGCAACTGTTCCTCTAATTTCTGACATTATGTCTCAAATCCCTGCCATAAAGTGAGGCAAGAGTGGCTGTATTTTGTCATGCAGAAAGTACAGTCCCAAGGAAAGAGACAGTCCCATGCAAGGACATACACGCACATTATATATATATATATATATATATATATATATATATATATATATATATATAGGGTGTGATGTTATAGCAGAGTGTGTGTGTATATATATATATATATATATATATGAGCCACACACCCATGCACCAGACTGATTTTAATTGCAACACATGGATGAGCTGCATTTTTTGTTTTTGTATATTATATTGGGGAAAGTGGCTTTCCCTTTAATGCTTGCTCTCCCAACCCCCGCCCCCCTAAACACAGTCCTACAGATTACTTAAAAGCCCATAATGCTGACTATTTCTTTGGAAGAGGTCATACCAAATGAAGAGAGAAGCAGGTATACCTTTCTCCTCCCAAAGAAAATACCCTTTTTTCACTCAGGTAAGAAAAATACCCTTTTTTCACTTAGGTAGGACTGGTGCATGGACACTGCCTTGGCGGGGCGCATCAGCTTATGCATACTTTGTACAAATCATGTAACCAAAAGTGTCTCTTTTTGCCAAATTCAGATAAATTCTCTTTAATCCAATTGTTCCTTAAAGTTGTATAATGATAGTGCTGGGTTAATTTGTTTAGTTCAGTATATGATATGAGCCACACACCCATGCACCAGACTGATTTTAATTGCAACACATGGATGAGCTGCATTTTTTGTTTTTGTTTTTGTATATATATATATATATATATATATATATATATATATATATGTGTACGTATGTATCTTACCCTTTAAACAAAACAGGGATTGTTTGTCCATATATTGTAATATATGGACAAACAATCCCGGTTTTGTTTAAAGGGTAAAGTATTTTTCAGTAGCACAAAATGTCTCTGTCTTAAATATATTGATAATGGGTTGAGTGCAGAGGAATCTTGAATTTGTATATATATATATATATATATATATATATATATATATATACTCTGCTATAACATCACACCCCTAATCCCAACAAGTAACTGTCCCTTAGACTGGGGGCCCCATAGGGACACAGTTAATCTCTAAGTGTTTTCAGGTGACACAAGGTGAAGGCCAAAGGTTTGCAGATGTTTTGGGACTGCTCCAATATTAATGCCCTTTTGTATCTGAAAGGGAATTTAACCTTTAATCTGGAATGTGGGTGTGACCCCGCCCAGCCCCGCCCTCCCTGGTGCAGGAGGATCAGTAATTGGGATCCATTCCCTGGGAGATAGTGCTGAGCGCTGCTTAGTAGATATGGCCAGTCAGAAGCAGCTGCAGAGAGAATATTGACTCTTTTGGGCACCGAGTGGTTAAAGGGCAGAATGTTATTGCCCCTAGGGCTCCATTACTGCCCCACTTCCCACAATCCTCAGCTGCCTTCCCTCATATCCACACAATCTGATCAGCACAGTGTGGGCCAAGCAGAACCCCAGCTGTGTCCAGGGCCCAGTCTGTCCCCCAATATTCTGCAGTCGTAGGGTGAAAAGGGCCCATTTATTCCCAATGAGTGGCAGGGATTGGCCCCTCAACTCTCTCCTCATATATGGACCCCCGGTCACATGATACAGAGATCTTCCACATAACAGCGACACACAGCAACACAATGCTAAATACAGCAACACAATGCTAAATACAGCAACACAATGCTAAATACAGCAACACAATGCTAAATACAGCAACACAATGCTAAATACAGCAACACAATGCTAAATACAGCAACACAATGCTAAATACAGCAACACAATGCTAAATACACACAATGCTAAATACAGCAACACAATGCTAAATACAGCAACACAATGCAACACATAGCAAAACATCACAACGCGACAATGCAACACATGGCGACACACAGCAAGAGCGCACAATGTGACACAGGGCTGAACACTATAAACAGATGAAGGAGCAGAAGCAGCTACTTCTCAGCCCACCAAGTCTTATTCAGAAGAAATGATAATTACAATTGAGTACAATGTACTACAGGGCGTAAGGATACTATCAGCTGTACTACAGGGAGTAAGGATACTATCAGCTGTACTACAGGGAGTAAGGATACTATCAGCTGTACTACAGGGCGTAAGGATACTATCAGCTGTACTACAGGGAGTAAGGATACTATCAGCTGTACTACAGGGCGTAAGGATCCTATCAGCTGTACTACAGGGTGTAAGGATACCATCAGCTGTACTACAGGGCGTAAGGATACCATCAGCTGTACTACAGGGTGTAAGGATACCATCAGCTGTACTACAGGGCGTAAGGATACCATCAGCTGTACTACAGGGTGTAAGGATACTATCAGCTGTACTACAGGGCGTAAGGATAGCGGCACAGGCAACAGTGACAGCCGCTGGAGACATTACAGGTTTCTGACTTGTAGTAGGAAGAGAAAACCAATGAGGAGGAGACAGACACACTCCAGTCGGAAGGAAGAATCGTTCTTGGCCGGGCGCCCGTTTCCTCGCACTGTGAGACGTGAAACACGAGGCTGCGCCAGGAATGTGTCTGTTTCGCACTACTGGGTCTCATTTAAGTGTCAGCTGATGGGCCACTGAGGAAGTCACTGTGCTGGGGAGCAAGAGAGCCGGGTACCCCAATTTCTAGCTTTGTTCTGAAATGCGTCTCTGTACTGTACAACTATAGAGTGCAATGTGTATGTGCAAATCACTTCCTACAGACGTTATTCAAATGTGATGCTGGATGTCAGAAAGTGCTGGCCTGAAGAGCTAACAATCAAAGCAGCTGCAGGTTTACATTACACTGGGCTGTAGTGATGGTGGACCCCTGGCTCCAAGGGCAACACTGATATATTGTGTTAATTCTGGTACACACACTGCTGCTACTCAAGAGCTTGCAATCAAAGAATAATACACAGCATCTAAAGATACGGCCATACAAGTGACAGTCATTGCTCTCCAGCTGCTGTGATACAGGGAATGCTGGGAGCTGTAATTTGCAGATTACAAATGTACCAGCACTGCAATTGGTCATCTGAACCAGTGCATGCTGGGAATCTGTAGAGACTACACCGTTGTTTTCTTATATAGGAATCAATGCCACGTGGTTGCTAATGTCAGAGCCCTCGGTAACCAGATGGACTTTTGAATAGAGGCAGAACAGAAAGTCAAACATTCAGCAAAAACACAAAGCCTCCCATGTGCACCCCAGCTTTGTATATGCAGGATATGACAGCCCCATTAATGCCCCACGGCTTGACTGGCGCAGATCAGTCCCAAACTTTGCCCATCGGAAATATTTATCCCACCAGTAATGGAAATAACAGTATGGAGGGGGGATGGGTGAGGGTGAATGGGGAGATGGGATTAGGACAAGAATAGATTAGTGGGTGAATAATGACTGGTCAGAGGGACTGGCACAGGCGAGACAGAGGGACTGGCACAGGCGAGAGAGGGACTGGCACAGGCGAGAGAGGGACTGGCACAGGCGAGAGAGGGACTGGCACAGGCGAGAGAGGGACTGGCACAGGCGAGAGAGGGACTGGCACAGGCGAGAGAGGGACTGGCACAGGCGAGAGAGGGACTGGCACAGGCGAGAGAGGGACTGGCACAGGCGAGAGAGGGACTGGCACAGGCGAGAGAGGGACTGGCACAGGCGAGAGAGGGACTGGCACAGGCGAGAGAGGGACTGGCACAGGCGAGAGAGGGACTGGCACAGGCGAGAGAGGGACTGGCACAGGCGAGAGAGGGACTGGCACAGGCGAGAGAGGGACTGGCACAGGCGAGAGAGGGACTGGCACAGGCGAGAGAGGGACTGGCACAGGCGAGAGAGGGACTGGCACAGGCGAGAGAGGGACTGGCACAGGCGAGACAGACGGACTGGCACAGGCGAGACAGACGGACTGGCACAGGCGAGACAGACGGACTGGCACAGGCGAGACAGACGGACTGGCACAGGCGAGACAGACGGACTGGCACAGGCGAGACAGACGGACTGGCACAGGCGAGACAGAGGGACTGGCACAGGCGAGACAGAGGGACTGGCACAGGCGAGACAGAGGGACTGGCACAGGCGAGAGAGAGGGACTGGCACAGGCGAGAGAGGGACTGGCACAGGCGAGAGAGGGACTGGCACAGGCGAGAGAGGGACTGGCACAGGCGAGAGAGGGACTGGCACAGGCGAGAGAGGGACTGGCACAGGCGAGAGAGGGACTGGCACAGGCGAGAGAGGGACTGGCACAGGCGAGAGAGGGACTGGCACAGGCGAGAGAGGGACTGGCACAGGCGAGAGAGGGACTGGCACAGGCGAGAGAGGGACTGGCACAGGCGAGAGAGGGACTGGCACAGGCGAGACAGGGACTGGCACAGGCGAGACAGGGACTGGCACAGGCGAGACAGACGGACTGGCACAGGCGAGACAGACGGACTGGCACAGGCGAGACAGACGGACTGGCACAGGCGAGACAGACGGACTGGCACAGGCGAGACAGACGGACTGGCACAGGCGAGACAGAGGGACTGGCACAGGCGGGACAGACGGACTGGCACAGGTGAGACCGAGGGACTGGCACAGGCGAGACAGGGGGTAAAGGGACAGTCAGGAACTTACCTCCGATCTCCAGTGCTGTAGAGAGAGGGGGGAGAGACAGGTGGGGGAGGAGTAGGAGAATCACAGGGAGAAGGAAAAAAAGAGAGAAGAAGAAAGTGAGAGAAAAGGAATCAGTGCCCCCCCCCAGAAAAAAAGAGGAATATGACATTTCCCATGTGGGGCCCCAGGGATCAGAGTACGAGGGACACAGGAGGGAGCGGCCCCTGGATCTGGTTAATTGGGAGCCCAGTGATAAACAGGTGAGTAATCCCCCCCCCGCAGCACAATAAAGCCATAAAGTGACAATTAACATTCCTCCCCAATCACTGGCCCCTGACGAGTGTCACTGTGTGTAGTGTGCGGGGGGGTGACAGTTAAATGAATCGCAAGCTCTTTAGGGCACTAACTGCTCAGCACCCACAGTCCAACTGCACCTCCACATTATAATATATATATATATATATCTCACATTATACAGACAGTATATATATATATATATATATATATATATATATATATATATATATATATATATATATATATATATATATATATATATATATATATATATATTGAGGTGCAGTGAATTCTGGGAGGAGCCTATACTAGAGGAGGAGCAGGTGAGGAGGGTGGGGAACAACATTGAAGCAGATTAGTGCCCCCCCCCCCGTTCTGTGCAACGAGCCCTCCCCCCAGCACCCCCTATCCCTGGTCACAAGCCTCTGGTCTGGGGGTGGATTGCCCCGGCCCAGTGTAGGGGAACACGGGGGGTACAGTATAGAGAGCACCCCAATAGTATCTGTACCCAGAGCACAGACAACGGGGGGGGCAGATGTGGTTCGACCCCCCCAGGCACATTCCCCAATACAAAGACGTCACATGGGTTTCCAGGCCGGGTGCCCGGCAGCTGGGGGGGGGGGGGGGGGGAGTTGCAAGAAGTAAAACACTGACTAATTCTAATGGGAAAGGTCACAGACTTAACCATTTCACTGACCCACAAAATACATTTACACTTGGAACTTATACTGCTGCCCCCCCATCCAGATCAACTTGGTCTCCCCCAGTAACTACAGGGAACACTGGAGACTAATCCAAGTGACTGGGAACTGGGGGTGTCTGACTGGGGCTGTTCCCTGCCGGAGACTCCCTCGGCCCCTCTATAGACAGAGCGGCAGTTACTATGGGGGGGTAGTACAGGGTGGGCGGCCATGTTTATGGGGGTCAGAGAGGCATAAAATAATTTCTCCCGTTTCCTCTCAGTGACTCAGCAACGAGCAGTTTCCTCTGTGGTCAGGCAGTAACTATATAATGTTGCCGTGACAACTGTGGGCACAGGCGCCAGTGTTGTTGTTGGGAGATGTGGGCAGGGGGGGGTTTCTGTCCCAGATAAGGATCTAAGTCTGAGCTTTCCCTCGGCTACAACTGAACGAATGTGTCGCTGCAGGGGGAGACTCTTACCTTGATCAGGTGTTTGTTCACCCATTTGGTGAAGGTTTTCTTCTGCACTCGGTCTCTTTCATCTGAAACACAGAGACAAGCGCCACATCAGTACCCACTATATATATGTACCCTCCACATCAGTACCCACTATATATATGTACCCTCCACATCAGTACCCACTATATATATGTACCCTCCACATCAATACCCCCATATATATGTACCCACCACATTAATACCCCCATATATATGTACCCTCCACATTAATACCCCCATATATATGTACCCACCACATTAATACCCCCATATATATGTACCACCCGTTTAGACTAGAGGAAAAGAAGTTTCATTTAAAGGAACAGAGTAGGGGGTTCATCACAGTGAGGACAGTGAGGTTGGGGAATGCACTGCCGGGTGATGATTCAGTTAATGACTATAAGAGGGACTTGGATGATTTCTTGGACAGACATAATACAAAGGCTATTGTGATACTAAACTCTATAGTTAGTATAGATATGGGTATATATCATTTATGTGACAGTAGGGAGGGGTGTGTGTATGGGGCTGGGTTTTCATTTGGAGGGGTTGGACTTGATGGACTTAGTCTTTACTCAACCCAATTTAACTATGTAACTATGTACCTGCCGCATCAGTACCCACAATATATATGTACCCACCACATCAACAGATGCCACATCAATACTCACTACTCATGACCCGCCAGATCCCCAATGTAGCAGGCGCCCCCCATACACAAGAGCAGGTAGAACGGTCTATAAGACAATGACTTGTGACACAGGAGTTTGTGCAGCAGTTACAGTCGTGTCTTTCACTGGATCCCAGAAGGTTTATAATGAATATTAATAATAATAATAATAATCATAATAATAACTAGTGTGAGACACAACCCAGCAGCTGCTGCTCCAGCCAGTACAATGGAGTCCTACTCTCCCAGCACTTGACTTTCTCAGATTAAAACTATTTGTTTGTACAAAAGGGCGAGTGACCCTGCAATGGAGCCGATTGCCCCCCAGACTGCCTTACGCCCCTCACATCTTGTACCCCAATATGAAGAAGCCCCCAGGCCCGGGTACACTGGGCCACTATTTGGCACCAACTGGAATTGGACACTGAAGGGAATTTTTGAAGGAATGCATCGGTTACTATGGTTACTGCCCCAGCAACACAAATGTGGGCTGTAAATCAAGCTGATGTTTAGTTGCCGGACCCCCATTAACCACTCACAGCAGAACGGGGGTGTCACTGTTCTTTTCAGAGAGGAACCGTGAGAAACAAACCGCCCCCGCACTCTTATTTATAGGGTGTATTTACTTTAGCTTTGTGTTTACTGTCAATATTCTTAGGGGGGGGTTAGAGGAGACTCATTGTATTCACTGGTTTCTTCCCATTGTGGGACAACTGCCCCCCCCCCCCAAGTGTTACAACTGGGGCAATTCATTTCTATAATGACATTAAACTCCCCCCCCCCCCACATACGGGGCAACATGGTACAGCCCAGAGAATCAGATACAAGTCAGGAGGGCACAGCTCATTTACTCACTCACAGACACTTACACACTCACTCACACACAGACACTCACTCACAGACACTCACTCACCGACACTCACTCACAGACACACTCACTCACAGACACACTCACTCACAGACACACTCACTCACTCACACACTGTTACAGGCCACGGAGGAGGGGTCTCCAGTAAGTGACAGACACAGGGGGTGTATCACTGTCCCTTGTTACAGGCGCAGGAGGCGGAGCATCAGAGTGTCCATGACGGACCACAAAGGGTTATGGGACGGGGGGGGGGGTCTCGGGAAACCCACTTAGCGCAGGGAATGTCTAACTGGCCGTTAGGTGGGGGACCCTGAATTTAATTTTAGCACCTGTAGCTCCCCGTGACTCCCCAGCTTTTCTGACCTGTTTTACCTGCAACTGCCAGAGGTGCAACTGCCCAGCAACCAGGTGCAACACAAAGAGGAGCCTCACTCAGCTGGGGGCGGGGATACTAAACAAACACAACTCCTGCCAGGGGTTAACACACTATATGGCAGCCCAGCAAGGTCACTTTAGGGTTAATACACAGTACAATATATTGACACTAAACAAATCCATTGGAGGAGCCAAGGTCCCGGCCCTCAGACAGACAAGTGTCCTTATGTACTCACTCCTCTGACACACCCAGGGCACTTGTGCTGTAACTCTCACACTACTACACACCTGACCTGTAACATACAACATACACCCAACATACACCCAGCCTTCCCCATGTTTAGCTGGAGCACCTGCGAGTTAGAGGATGCTGGGAGTTGTAGTTCAGTTACAGCCCTACAGGATGACAAGGATCAGCTACTGCCTGGAGTAGAGCAGATATGTCCCCAGTTCCCCTTCCCTGACCCTCCCCCCAGTAGCCCGGGGTCGGTACCTTTCTTGCCCTCAGTGGCCCTCAGCACAGCCAGGTACAGGTTGTCCTCAGAGGAGGTTCTGTTGCGGAGCGAGGCTTCCTGGTTGGATGGAAGAGCCGCATTAATGCGATACTTTTGCTGTTCCATGGAGCTTACACTCCCAACTGCCCCTTGCGTTTCTATTGCCCGAGTTTCAGCTGCAGGAAAGGGCAAGTCTGGCTTCTGGTTCTGATCCACTGTCTCCAGTCTGGGCTGAGAGTCTCACTGTCCTTCCTCACACGCGTCTCTCTCTGTCTGTCTCTGTCTGTCTCTTCCCTCCTGCTCTCTGCCCCTCCCTCTCTTTCATTCTCCCCCTGCTGCCCCCGGGCTAAGCAATTCCAAGCCTGCCCCGTCTGGTTCCTGCCCTGCCCCCTCAGGCCCCGCCCCTTTGTGAGGTGAGTGACAAGGTGTGAGCTCCTCGGCCTTCTGCCCACCCGTAGGCTCCTCTCCCCCCTCACCCCCTGGCACCCACAGAGCAGGAAACCTCAGGCTTCACCAACTGCTGCTCTCAACACTGGCACTAACATGGCAGCTCCTGTGCCGCTGCCCATCCACTACTGGTGCCAATGCCTGTGCCACTAGTCCTACACCCGGTGCCCAGTCTGTGCCAAGCAGTGCTGTGTTAGTGCCCAGTATGAGCCTGGTGCCACTATCCATGTGCCCCCCATGCAGTATTGGCTACAGAATAGGCGGGAATGGGGGCTCAGACGGTCCAGAGCCAAAACCAGTAAGTACGGAGAGATGTTGCCATTGTGCTGCGCTACAGACAATGTCAGTGCTTTATAATCAGACAGAACCAGTACCTGGAGCCACAGATAGATTTGATTGGCCCTTTCCTTTGGGCCCAACAGGAAGTGCACCAAAAACAACTTCCCCCTTGTTTCCCTTGCACCAGGGAACTGTATGAGTGCAAAGGGCTAAACGTGAGGCACGTGGGTATTTTTCCAGTGCCAGTAACTGCGCTTCTTGCCGGGAGTTTTATGGGAGTGATCAGAAGCGCTGGGCAGTATGGCAGCTCCCACTGAAGAGAAACACAAGCAGTTGTATAAGGGTGCCAATGGGGTATTAATAACGCTCAGTGGGGCAATAATCTGGTGGCCCCCCAAATCCCCCCCACACAGTCCCCTCCAATCACTGGCTGGGGCAAGTGACCCCCAATATAACGGATTTCCCATGCTGCCCCTGTGCCAAGTCTCGCATTCCTGTAACAACTCCCAGCGACACATTCCTGCGAGTCTTCATTAACCCCTGCCTGCCCAGTCTAAACCAGGGAACCCCAGGGCTTCATAACCCTTCCATGGCCACGGGACTGGGGCCCTCCCTCTGGCACGAATAGGGGCGAGGCAAGCAAGGGGCCGGTCACACAAAAAGAAAAGGAAAATCCCGTCCTCCCCAAAATCTCCCCATTCACTAAAATCCCACCCCCTGTGCCCAGGGCTCGTGTGTCCGAAGAGTTTCACATGAAGTGGTTTTGTTTCCTCTCCCTCAGCCTCCTGATTCCCCTCCAGGCAGCAGTGCTGCAAATGGAACGGAGCTTCTGGGAGTTGCACTGAAGAAATGGGGTACAGGCGGCAGTGAATAAATGGGGTACAGGCGGCAGTGAATAAATGGGGTACAGGCGGCAGTGAATAAATGGGGTACAGGCGGCAGTGAATAAATGGGGTACAAGCGGCAGTGAATAAATGGGGTACAGGCGGCAGTGAATAAATGGGGTACAGGCGGCAGTGAATAAATGGGGTACAGGCGGCAGTGAATAAATGGGGTACAGGCGGCAGTGAATAAATGGGGTACAGGCGGCAGTGAATAAATGGGGTACAGGCGGCAGTGAATAAATGGGGTACATGCGGCAGTGAATAAATGGGGTACATGCAGCAGTGAATAAATGGGGTACATACTAGTGTGTCACTTGTTTCTCACAAAGGGCCCAAGGCTCATTCAGGATCACAGAACTTGCCCCACCCGTGTGTCACTTTCCAACTGCTGCAACTTCCACCCTCTCCGCCCTGGGACAATTATCTGCTTGTGACTAATTTGTACTAATTGTTCAGCTAATGACCTGCACTAATCCCATCACTCCCTGCTCCACCAGCCATCATCGTGGGCAACACAGAGTCAACTCCGAGGCTTTACTTCCCCTTTAATGTTATCCCCACTTTATGGCCAGGGAGTCAAATGTAGAGCCTCCAGGTACAACAGCGACTGCCGAGGAACTGAGGGTTCTGGGAGTTGTAGTTCAGAGTCAACTGCTCCTCACCCTACAATCCTGTACCCCAATACTCCCATATATATAGGAGGGTACCCCAGTAAAAGCAGAAGAGGGAGGGGCAGTGAGTGAATTACAAAGAGAAGGGTGGGGAGGGGGTAGGACAGTGTCACCCTTGGGTGCTGCTCCCTATATCACTACAAAGGAATTCCAGCCTCAGTGATTAGTCACCAGCCGGGCGCACCCAACACACACTAAGCACTGGGTGGGGCTCTACAGACTGTCAGCTCATGGGGCCACACGACACAAACTGGCGCCTACTCAGCTCTGAAAGACTTTCAATTCATTGGCCCAATGGGCACAGGGGAGACACCAGCAACAAACCATGAAGCCAGAGGTAAGTGGCCCAGGTACTAATTAGCTTATGTATCAACATTCATGCTGCCCCTCCCCCAAGGGACCCATCAGTGGGTGGGACTCCCAGAATCCTTCCGGGTCCCCTATACACTCCTGTACTGTGAACTGCACTTAGTGACTGTCACTTGTGCAAGAACAGGGAGTCATAGGGGAGTTACAGGGAGTCACGGGGAGTTACAGGGAGTCACAGGACAGGTTGGCAGGTGCCACTTGTACAAGGACAGTACAGGGTTGTGTTTGTTCAGTAGGAGTCAATGAGGAGAGGCCGGATGAGACCTTTGGAAGGAACAATGAGACACACCTTGTACCCCAGGGGGCAATAATCTGAGAACAACCTCTCCCCCCCACCCAAACCACTTGTTCCATTCTCATTTACCCACCTGTACCCCCCCCCGCTGGGTGATACCAACTCCCCACTCACTCCAGGGACATTGGCACATGGGACACCCGCACCCTCTATAAACCCCCGGCTACTGTGAGCGACATAAGTCCCTTGTTTCCTTCCACCAGATTAAAGGAAGAGTCAAATCAAAAAATTCAAGTGTTTTAAAATAATAAAAATATAATGTAGTTTTGTGCTGCACTTGTACAACTGCTGTGTTTGCTCCAGGAACACTACTATAGTTTTCATAACACAACATTCAAGCACAGGATACACAGTAGATAACAGATAAGTACTACTATAGTTTATAGAAACAAGCTGCTGTGTAGCCATGGGGGCAGCCATTCAAGCACAGGATACACAGTAGATAACAGATAAGTACTACTATAGTTTATATAAACAAACTGCTGTGTAGCCATGGTGGAAATTGTACAAAAGTCTACATGGCACAGGATAAATAGTGGATAACACCATGTTCTACATGGGCTGCCCCCATGGCTACACAGCAGCTTGTTTATATAAACTATAGTAGTACTTATCTGTTATCTACTGTGTATCCTGTGCTTGAATGGCTGCCCCCATGGCAACACAGCAGCTTCTTTATATAAACTATAGTAGTACTTATCTGTTATCTACTGTGTATCCTGTGCTTGAATGGCTGCCCCCATGGCTACACAGCAGCTTGTTTATATAAACTATAGTAGTACTTATCTGTTATCTACTGTGTATCCTGTGCTTGAATGGCTGCCCCCATGGCTACACAGCAGCTTGTTTCTATAAACTATAGTAGTACTTATCTGTTATCTACTGTGTATCCTGTGCTTGAATGGCTGCCCCCATGGCTACACAGCAGCTTGTTTCTATAAACTATAGTAGTACTTATCTGTTATCTACTGTGTATCCTGTGCTTGAATGGCTGCCCCCATGGCTACACAGCAGCTTGTTTCTATAAACTATAGTAGTACTTATCTGTTATCTACTGTGTATCCTGTGCTTGAATGGCTGCCCCCATGGCTACACAACAGCTTGTTTATATAAACTATAGTAGTAATTCTGAAGCAAACACACCAGTTGTACCAGTACAGGGCAACAGTACCTTATATTTTCTTTACTTTAAAAGACTAGTTTTTTGGTGTTACTGTTCCTTTAATTTGCTAGTGGGGGGGTACTTTACAAAAACATTTCTTCAGCAGAATCTTCAGCCCACCAATCAATGTGTAGCTTTTCCCACCTGTCATTTACCCTCCAGCCAGTGGGGAGGAACAAGAGACACCGGCAGTTAAAGGGACAGTCAGTTATATAATAAAGTCGTATTCGGCACAGAAGCAACAAGTAAAGAGATTTTATTCCCTCTGTAAATCAGGAAACAATCAAATCCAGGAGTGTGAAACCAGTGGTGAAATGCTGCTGGCAGGGAATTCTGGGACTTGTAGTTCAGCAGCAGTGAGGCTCAAAGTTTAGGGCCAATATAGTTATAGAATTAACTGGAAGCACTACCCTTCCCTGCAGCTCCTGAAGAGGAGGATGATGACTACACAAAGGGTTAAACTGCTGGGTAAAAGTGGGTCCCGGCTCAGCCAATCACAGACATTTGCCAACACAGAGGCAGAGGGAGGAGTCTGAGGCCACACCCTGGGACCCCTAGTGTTCATTAGTCCCACATACCCGCACACATCACTAATAATGATTGTAAGCTCTTGGGAGCAGCCTCTGCTTGTGATGATGATGATACAATGGAACGTCACACATAAATGGTAAACACCTTAAACCCCTTCACTGCCAACCCAAAGACAAATGACAGTGAGAGGCAAAACACACAGAGACATTTAGGCAACAGCTCCCTCCAGTGGAGAACAGGGGAAGTATCCTGCCCCAAAATACTTATTACTACTATTTACTCACACACAATACCCCGCGGGCCCCACTGGTACAACTCTCCCAAGGCCATGGGCCCCAGCACACACACCCCATATTCAACCCAAATATTAGATCTTGGGAGGCAGAATAGAAACACAAAACTAACAAAGACCAACTGCAAAGTGCTGCAGAATAAGTTGGCACAAAGTATAAAGGCTGATCGTAATAACTGCAAGCTCTTCTGTACACTAAAGTTCCCATTTAATCTGAAACTCTCTCCCTAAGTGACAGGCAGTTCTGCGCCCAGAATCTCCGGCAAAGTCCCTGGCAGCACCAACACAAGGGCCCCAACTGGCACCAACGGGCAAAACATCTAAAGGCCCCTGAGAGAGCCGAGGAGAGAACCGACAGAGCCGAGGAGAGAACTGAAGAGAGAACTGAGAGAGCCGAGGAGAGAACCGACAGAGCCGAGGAGAGAACTGAAGAGAGAACTGAGAGAGCCGAGGAGAGAAGCGAGAGAGCTGTGCAAGTGCACGTGCCGGTAGAACTGCACCACTCAATGTGCCACAATCAGTACAGTAAGTGGCAGGCAGTATGGCAGCTCCTTGTAACAAACACTCAAAGGGGCCCCTAATGACTCAACTCACCCCACTCTGGGGTCAGCTCTGGGGGTGACAGGTTCAGTAACTCCTCCTCCTGCGGGGGGGGGGGTAATAAATACGGTTTGTGTGTGGGGGGGGCAGTAAAACACGACATTCCTGCCCTTTGTTATTCCAGAGACTCCGTCTGACCCCCCGCGACCTCTGACTCCTCCTCGGGCCCTTAGGCTTCTATGGAACTTACAGAACATTTGCCATTTTCTCAGCCCTCCTGCCCCCGCGGCCATATTGGTTGTGAGAGAGGGGGGCCCCTGACCCCTAGTGACACCTGTTTCCCAGGAGCAGCTGGAGCCTCACCTGAGCCAGACAGGCCCCGCCCCCTTAACTCACCAGCACAGAAACTATTCCTGGAATCTCTTGCCCCACGGGGCCACATACAGGGGCCACACAGGTAACAGCTCCAATTACTTCACTGGCTCCTGCTGCAGCAAGTATTTAAAGGGGAACTGCACCAAAACTGCCTCTTACTATTCCCTCCTCTGCTCTCCCCGACTATTACTCATACCATGGGGCAATGTAGCAGCCAGTCCCCCAGCCTGTCCCCCAGCTCCCACAATGCAAAGAGCTGATTGGCTGATTTCACCTTAAATCCCTGTCCCCCAGCAGGTGAGGCCTGTACTGCCCAGAGCCCAATGCATCATGGGAGTTTTGAGCAGGGAAGGCGCATGGCTGCACAGAAACCAGTGTAGTCTGAGCTGTTACTGGAAACGCTGTTCATTTACAGGGACTGAATCTGGCACTGAAAGGGTCTATTGGCAGGAATGCATTAACCCCTTTGCTGCTGCAGGGGGAGTGGCTAGATAAGGCCCTGTGTCTGGATTGAAATGGAACATAATGGGTCATGACCGTAAAGACTTGAGGATATTAAAGGTACAGTAAAGTCATGTACACTCTGTGTATTCTTATAGGCCACACCCCCTTTGTCACCATCTTTTACCCACACCCTCCATAATTACAGTTAAACACTTTTTACTACTCCTTAATTAAACAGAGGACTTTATATTCCTACCCAACTTGTACAGTATGTAAAGGCAAAGTCTGCCATATCATGATTAATGGTTAAAGGGCAACTCCACCCCAAATATATCCATTCATTTGCGAAAGAAATAATTTTACTCTAATATGTAATTACTGCTGCTACCTGGCTGTTTGTAGTAAGCTGGTTGTGACTCCTGAAACAATGTAGCAAACTCTCTCCCTGGTCTGCCTGTCTTCTGCTACATTGTGTCATGAGTCAGAACCAGGAGTGCAGACACAGTGACATAACTATACACCCAGTGAGAATAAATGGATATTGGGAAGTTGTATCAGGAGTCAGAGGCAGCAGTGCAGAGAAGAGAAAGGGACAGACACAATGACAGTTACACAGAACTATAAACCCAGTGAGAATGAGGAATGAATGGATATTGGGAAGTTGTATCAGGAGTCAGAAGCAGCAGTGCAGAGAAGAGAAAGGGACAGACACAATGACAGTTACACAGAACTATAAACCCAGTGAGAATGAGGAATGAATGGATATTGGGAAGTTGTATCAGGAGTCAGAAGCAGCAGTGCAGAGAAGAGAAAGGGACAGACACAATGACAGTTACACAGAACTATAAACCCAGTGAGAATGAGGAATGAATGGATATTGGGAAGTTGTATCAGGAGTCAGAAGCAGCAGTGCAGACAATGAGGAATGAATGGATATTGGGAAGTTGGTTAAAATGATATTTTCGTTCATTAATCAGAACTGTTTTGGGTCAGACGCCAGGAGTTAATAAGTGAAATGTGTGACTGACTCCACACGAAACCCATGAACAACCTGCCCTCTGATTGGCTGACTATGTCCAGGCAGAAAGGGATTAAAGGGCAACAAACTCTACTGGCAGAGCATAGCCAGTCCTTATTATACTTATACACAGGGCAGTCTTTAGAGATAGAGGGGCATCTGCCCCCCGAGAATTAAAGGGAAAATAAAAGTATGAAAGTACAGATCTGTTAGTCAGAGACTATCGGGGGTTGCTGGGAGTCGCGGCTCTAAAGACAAATAGTATACTGGATATTCCGGCTTCATTAATATCCCCCTAGATAGGACACAACATGGTGCATTGCCAGGGGCCCCTCTAACCCCGTTTATTTATAGTGCTACCATTTATATTCCAACCCCCACAAGGATTAAATGAGGCAGCGCAATCAGCAGACCAATGACAGTAAAGGGTTAATCTCAGACAGTGTTACAACTCAGATATAGGCTCTTGATTATCCTCAGAGACCCAGATGTAACAGGACTACAACTCCCAACATTCTGTAACATACCAGGTTGGTTTCTCTGCTAAGCATGCTGGGAGTTGTAGTTTAGCACATTAAACCTTCTAGTTCCTATGGCAACATAATTCTCTCTACTTTTCACATGTGGTGACCAGGCAGTGATGGGGTTAATCAGTCTGCTATTGGATAAAACTACTGCAGATAAAGGGGTAGTTCACCTTTAAGGTAACTTTCAGTATGTTATCTAATTTTTATAGAATTCTAAGCAACTTTTCAATTGTTCTTCATTATTTATTTTTTATATTGCCCTTTTATTCTGACTCTTTCCAGCTTTCAAATGGGGGTTCGCTGACCTCATCTAAAAAACAAATGCTCTGTAAGGCTACAAATGTATTGTTACTTTTTATTCCTCATCTCTCTATGCTGGCCCTTTTCTATTCATATTCCAGTCTTTTATTCAAATCAATGCATGGTTGCTAGGGGAATTGGGACCCTAGCCACCAGATTGCTTAAGATGCAAATTGAAGAGCTGCTGAATAAAAAGCTAAATAAGTCAAAATCTTTAAATAATAAAAAATGAAAACCAATTGCAAATCGTCTCAGAATATCCCTCTGCATCAAACTAACAATTATCTCAAAGGTGAACAACCCCTTTAAAAGGAATAATCCCAAACCACTTGCACTAAACCAGTTATTAAGCTAAAGTCGCTGACAGTTTAAGGGTTAAGAGCAAACACCCTGCAGAGAGGCAGTAATTAACCCTACATAAGCAACCTATGTGCAGTTAAGGGGTTAATTCGAGCTCCTTGGCAGGCGGTACAAAGCCTGCAGCTATAAAGCCCCAGCAGTGAAACGGTTAACCAGTTGCACCCCTGATCCCCCAGTCCCGTGCCAGGGAACATGTAGGCCGCAGAGGGATAGGAGTGGGGTGCGGGGGGCACAGGTAACCCACCTATACAGCAGAGCTTCTTGTACAGGTAACCCTTCCTCTCCTGCTCCGTACTCCCATTCAGCCAATCAGATCGCTCAAGCAGCATCTCCTTCTTAAAGGTGTAGTACCAAGTGGAGGAGGCAGGACGCTTGTGGGAGCCCTCCATGCTTGTCTGTGCGTCACCAGCACAAAGTAATAGGGGGGTTGTACAGCCAATTCCAGGGGGTCCTCAGGCACCAGGGGGGAACAGGAGTGCAGGTGCCATTTGGGGTGAGCGAAGCCGAATTAGGTCTGGGTAAGGGAAACAAACAAACCTCCTGTCCTGCCCCTCCTTCTCTCTAGCAACGGCCACGCCCCATCCACCCTCTGGCCCCACCCACTCATTCCAACTGCACAGACAACCAACTGCCTCTTCTGCCCTCACATACAGCTAGAGTGTAAGCTCACTGGGCATGGATGACTAATACAGACCAACAAAGTCTCCCTGAGGGATACCGTTCAATTGCAAGCTCACAGGGCTAGAGCCAAAAGCTTTTGGGGTGTGGCTACTGGGAGTTCTAGTATAACAACATCAGATTCACTACAGAATGCTGAGCACGCCACACTGAATCTCTGATAGGAGGACGACTCCATCATACACTACAATGAATAACCCTCCATGCACAGAAACCAGCACAGTCTGCGGCATGCACCTACATTTATTGCTAATTAGCCATGCAGCACGGGGGTTACCATGTGTTTGCAATAAAAGGGGTGACTCCGAAAAATTACTTGCTCCCCCTGGATTTTTAGAGCCACCCACAATCTCCACCTGCAGCCAATGAGCTGACACTTTCTTTGGTTTAAATGCACCTTCCCTAAGAACTAAAATAACAAGATTACCCCTAAATTGCAGATTTGGACTAAACCTTCCCCCCATGTGCAAAGGTGAGAGCTCAAAGCAGCTCATTACTCTGTGACCCAAGGGCAACCAAGGGGTTAAATGGCTAGCTGAAAATCATTAGAACCAGGTGCACCCCATGATGTTTGGGGGTTTCACACTGACACAGCAAAGTCACCAAGAGAACTGAGAGCCAAACACTAATTACCCTCCGGAACGAAGTGCAGTTTTTTCTTCCACTTGGCCCCGGGGCCAGAGAGCATTGTGGCTAGTGGGAGTCACTGGGCTGATGGGAAATCACACAGTTCTAGTTCTGCTGCATCACAGGACAGGGAATGAGAAGCATCAGAAATAAACCAATGAGAGTGAAAGAGGCAGAACCAGAAGAGCAGGTAGCACATTAGCATAACGACTCCTAATTAACATAACGATGCACAGGATCCTCACACTTGTAATTAGTTACATTGACATTAAACAAACATTCCTGCTGCACCATATACTGCGGGAGCTGCCACACTGCTCGCTGAGAATCTGAATTACCTTCTGTAGGTTCCCTCCAGGGACATAAAACAAGTACAAGAAATGATGTTTTGCCCAAAATGACACAAAAATGGGGCACATTTATAAACAGTGGGCAAATTTGCACCTGGGCAGTATCCCATAGCAACCAATCAGTGATTAGCTTTTTGTCAGCCAGCTGCAAGTTAGACGCTGAAAGCAATCATCTGATTGGTTGTCATTGGTTGGTGCCCAGGTGCAAATGTGGCCACTGTTTATAAATGAGCCCCAGTGACAGAGCCCCCGTCACATGATACAACATTATAACTCACATTAGTTGTACAATCAGAGTGCTAGCTCTCCAGTCCAGCCATCACACACTGTCCCACCCTCTATTGAGCAAAAGGAATGCACACTCAGTTGCTGCTACGCCCCGAGGGCCTCTGGGAAACAAAGAATTACTGGGCAACTACTGTTTGTATCGGCCGCAGAGTCAACTAGTTGCCATGGCACCGGCACAGGTACAACACCTGAGTGTGGGCTCCGACCAATAGAAACCACAGCACAGGGGCCCTGGCCTAGTTCTGCCTCCTGCACTGGTCACACAATAGCCCAAGGGCTAACAAACTGGGATTCCTACTGATTTCTCCCTGGTAACATTGTATCGACTCATAGAACCAGGTGAAGCACCTATGGGTGGGGGGAAGCACCTATGGGTGGGGGGATGGCCAGTAACCACATTTCATCAGGTTAAAGAAACATGAGTTTAACTGTCAGGGAACGAGACCCATTTCTCAAGTATTTGGCCAGTGGGGCCACATAAATCCCGGTCACCCTGAGCCAAAGCCGCGTCCCCTCCATTCTGTGTAACAGATCATGTGGCCCCTCACCTTTCACCTGTGCCCATATTGAAGCCACACCCTGTTTAGTAATGAATTCAGATGGGTGCTGCACGGTCGCACAGAAACTACTGCAGTCTGCGGCAATAATACCCAAAATAAATGCAGGGTTTGCAGATTTGTTAAGTTTTGAGGGGGTAACGTGGCACCCCAACCTAGTATCACTATTTACCTGCCCTTTACACTTCTACAGGTAAATAAGATACACCTGAGACTGAGCCCTTCCTCTTGTCACATAGGAACAAACAAGCCCAAGGCTGGAGCCAAATCCTCAGTGGAACCTGATACATAACATGCCATGAGCTGCTCAGTGTTGAGTTGTACAGTTCCACTGCATCATATACACTACAGACACAAATACCACTATAATGAAAGCCGTATAAAGGTACAATATGCATAAAACCGTGACATTGGCACTTAAATGTATATGTGAAAGGCCACTTAGATTCCAGCACAGTCTGCAGCAGGTACAGCTTTGATCACCAATGAGTCACGGGGAAAGGGATTTTAATTGGGCCATTTATTAAAGGAGCGTGATGGTGCCACCCCTCAGTGACAGGTAACGTGCCACTCCCAGCACCCTCAGCGCAAATGCAGGGCCATTGTTTGGAAACGTCGTTGCACATCGACTTGGGATGAAGGTGAAAGTTATTTATTCTGCATTTCTTGTGAATAACCTGCAGGAGTCTAGAGAAACCTGGCTTTTGGAGGATGCAGGGAGTTGTAGTTCCCCCACTGGGTGAGTCATATGTAAGGTCTAGTGCATGAAGGATGCAGGGAGTTGTAGTTCTCCCACTGGGTGAGTCATATGTAAGGTCTAGTGCATGAAGGGTGCAGGGAGTTGCAGTCCCCCCACTGGGTGAGTCATGTGTAAGATCTAGTGCATTAAGGGTGCAGGGAGTTGCAGTCCCCCCACTGGGTGAGTCATATGTAATATCTAGTGCATGAAGGGTGCAGGGAGTTGCGTTCCCCCACTGGGTGAGTCATATGTAAGGTCTAGTGCATGAAGGGTGCAGGGAGTTGTAGTTCCCCCACTGGGTGAGTCATATGTAAGGTCTAGTGCATGAAGGGTGCAGGGAGTTGTAGTTCCCCCACTGGGTGAGTCATATGTAAGATCTAGTGCATGAAGGGTGCAGGGAGTTGTAGTTCCCCCACTGGGTGAGTCATATGTAAGATCTAGTGCATGAAGGGTGCAGGGAGTTGCAGTCCCCCCACTGGGTGAGTCATACGTAAGATCTAGTGCATGAAGGGTGCAGGGAGTTGCAGTCCCCCCACTGGGTGAGTCATACGTAAGATCTAGTGCATGAAGGGTGCAGGGAGTTGCAGCCTAGGAACGTCTTGTTATTACTGAATTGAGTTGTAGCAGTTTCAGTGGTTCCCCTATAAGAGAGACTAATACACAGTAATAATAAATAGAATTGCCCCTGTGCAATACTGAAGCCCTGCCCCATCCAGGGACCCGCCCAGCTCTTCCCCCCTCCCTATGAAAAGCCCAGATGGAAAGTTCCAAAAATAATATTGTGAAAGAATAAAAAGCTGAAATTCTGAGGTTTCCGATGATTCAGTGTCTGCGGGGGGAGCCACCGGGCCTGAGACTCCTGTTACACAGTTACAACTGCCCAAGACTCACACCACTCCCCCCTATACTCACAATAATGGTACAGTCCCACTCACTCCAGTCACTGGGTCTTAAAGAACAAGGAGCTGCTCCTGGCTCCCTGGTGTGAGGCTTGTGACACTGACTGAGCGGAGCACATACTTGTGATGGGGAGGAGGGAAAGTGGAACAATGAGACAAGGGCAGATAGTGCTGCTGGGAGATGTAGTTCAGCACTGACTGGGGTGCCATTACTTCTGATGGAGGGGGTCCTGGAGCTTCACAGCACTTGTTTTCCAGAGTGAGAGCCAAAGTGGGGGGTCAGAGGCTCCTGGCAGTGCTTGTGCCACGGTGGGTGGGGGAGATTTCCCGTTTGACTCACAAAACTGTCAGTTTAATGGCGACTGTAACATGTGGGCCCAGTACTGCCCAGAGTCTGAGGGAAGGAACAAAAGCTGCAACATCACAACACCATTCTACTCATATTTGGGCCCCTACCCATCAAGCACCTTGTTCCTTCCCTGAGAAACTGACCTGAGTATTTCTGCCTCTCACCAAACTGCCACTTAACTCTGCTCAATGCGGCGCCCCCTATTGGCCAGGGAAATGCCCCTCCCACAATCAACTCTTCCTATTGGGGCAAAACCATTTTAAAGGGGGGTTCAGCTTTCAGTTAACGTATAGTCTGTTATACAATGGCCAATTCTAGACAACGTTTTTAATTGCTCTTCCTTATTTATTTGTTATGGTTTTATTTGCCTTTTTCGTCTGACTCTTTTCAGCTTTCAAATGGGGGTCACCGACCCCATCTAAAAAAACAAATGCTCTGTAAGGCTAGAAATGTATTGTTATTGTTACTTTTTATTCCTCATCTTTCTATTCAGGCCTCTCCTATTCATATTCCATATTCTCATTCAAATCAGTACATGGTTGCTAGGCTGTTTTGGACCATAACAATATGGCTGAAATTACAAACTGGAGAGCTGCTGAATAAAAAGCTAAATAAGTCAAAAACCACAAATAATAAATAATGAAAACCAATTACAAATTGTCTCAGAATATCCCTCTCTACATTTACTAACAGTTAATTTAAAGGGGAACAATCCCTTTTAGGCAAAGTTTGCTTTCTGTATGATTCGATTTCCTTGTTCATTGGCTCTCAGGTTTGACATTTAACCTTCTCTCTCGTTGCTATGTACATTTTCTATACAGGCCCTAGCAACCAGACATTGGTCCATTTGTCAGAATCAAGGATGACAAGGGCTAAATTAACCAACATCTCAGCCCATGTGCCTGGTTTTTGGGGCTCAGGGGACTTGGAAAAAGGGGGGGGGGCTGTTGCTAAGAGACATCTTTCCACAACATACCAAAACTTAACTTCCCCTTTCATCCACACTTTCAGCCTCACGTCAGTCTGTGGCTCCGCCCTACTAATAAATCTGTGCCCCCCACACACCGACCCACAATACAAAGAGAAGACTGTGGTTTCCTGGGGAAGAGCCGACAACTAAATGTAAATAAATACATTTATCTGGCACACAGATGCACAAAGATGCACACAGATGCACAGATGCACACAGATGCACAAAGATGCACACAGATGCAGCACAGATGCACAAAGATGCAGCACAGATCCACAAAGATGCAGCACAGATCCACAAAGATGCACACAGATGCAGCACAGATGTGCAAAGATGCAGCACAGATGCACACAGATGCAGCACAGATGCGCAAAGATGCAGCACAGATGCGCAAAGATGCAGCACCGATAAAAACAGATGCAGCACAGATGCAGCAAAGATGATGCACAGATGCAGCACAGATGCACACCGATGCACACAGATGCAGCACAGATGCGCAAAGATGCAGCACCGATAAAAACAGATGCAGCAAAGATGCACACAGATGCGCAAAGATGCAGCACAGATGCGCAGAGATGCAGCACCGATAAAAACAGATGCACACAGATGCGCAAAGATGCAGCACAGATGCAGCACAAATGCATAAAGATGCAGCACAGATGTGCAGAGATACAGCACAGATGCAGCAAAGATGCACACAGATGCAGCACAGGTGAAACACAGATGCAGCGCATGGAACAATAAGTCACTTGTTACGGGGGAGGGGTGCCCAGAATCCCCTTAGATACTCCAGACCTATGCAAAGTCTATACAAAGCTGCTCCTGGCCTCTTGTTGCAAGGCTACCCTACAGCGCAGCTGTGAAAGCAGCAATTACTACTGTTCCTAGAGGAGCAGCACAGAGACAGATACAACCCCGACTATTTGCAGTTGGTCTTCATTTTAAAAGAATTTCTATTTTTGCAGTATTTTAGTTTAGCATTTCAAATTCTAGCGGGTTGTTAGTCTCCCTGTCTCTAGCAAATAAACAAATATCTTACAATGTGGTTTTTGGTTGCCAGAGTCACTACCCTAGCAACCAGATACCAGTTAAGTTTCAGTTCAAAACAAAAGCCACAATAAAGACACAAAGGTGGAAGACCAACTGCAAAGTGACTTAGGGAACTGGATGTAACAGTCATGCAAGAGTTAAAGTTCAAGGAAAACACAGGGGGTGCACCTTTAGTAAATCCCCTGGCAGCCCCCCCCCCCCGCATCCCTTCCTTGCCACATCCGCTTGGTATTTATGCCGTTGCCATGGATACAGACTAGACACACATGGGGGGCATAGGAATTTACAGACAATTTCAGGTCAGCCCCGCTGGAGTAAAAGATCAGGGGCCCAGGCCTGCCAACCTGAAAGCTCCTTATAGATTGCAAGCCTTGTGGCTCAGTCAATACACAATATTACCCAGCAGCCCCAGCAATATATTGTGCCCTGGGAGGGGGGTAACACAGACCTTTTCGTGCTTTAATCATGGAGAGCGGCCACACAGCAGCAAGCGATAACGTCCCGCAGAGGATTGTGGGATACGGTGGGTGAGCTGAGCAGGAGGGACTCTTACACTTAGAAATAAAAGTCTTATCGCTCAGTGCAGCCGCCACAACTGTGGCTTCCAGTAAACAGGCACTCGGCTTAACCCTTTCCAACCGCTGTGCCCCTCGACACCAACACCCCAATATATCCGCACACCAACTACTCAGACACCCCAGTACCCCCAAAGTACCTATCCACTGAACCCCTGAACAGCAGGGAGAATAGAGGGGTAACAGGGGGCGTCTGGGCCACATAAGGTAACGGCTCCATTACATTTGCCTTAAATGACTCTGCCCAATTAGCTCTCATCCCACAGACGTCTCGTTATCACCACTAATTACATTTCTCGTGACTCACCCACAAGTGTGCAACACCCACCTCACACTCATCTGCACCCGCATTTACTGACCACAGTCTGAGAATGGGCTACTAGTGAGTAATGTGCCAACTGCTTGCCCACACAGTGCTGGAGGGCTCCTGTATAAGGGACAGTGCTGGAGGGCTCCTGTATAAGGGACAGTGCTGGAGGGCTCCTGTATAAGGGACAGTGCTGGAGGGCTCCTGTATAAGGGACAGTGCTGGAGGGCTCCTGTATAAGGGACTGTGCTGGAGGGCTCCTGTATAAGGGAGAATGCTGGAGGGCTCCTGTAGAAGGGACAGTGCTGGAGGGCTCCTGTATAAGGGACAGTGCTGGAGGGCTCCTGTATAAGGGACAGTGCTGGAGGGCTCCTGTATAAGGGACAGTGCTGGAGGGCTCCTGTATAAGGGACAGTGCTGGAGGGCTCCTGTATAAGCGACAGTGCTGGAGGGCTCCTGTATAAGCGACAGTGCTGGAGGGCTCCTGTATAAGGGACAGTGCTGGAGGGCTCCTGTATAAGGGACAGTGCTGGAGGGCTCCTGTATAAGGGACAGTGCTGGAGGGCTCCTGTATAAGGGACAGTGCTGGAGGGCTCCTGTATAAGGGACAGTGCTGGAGGGCTCCTGTATAAGGGACAGTGCTGGGGGGCTCCTGTATAAGCGACAGTGCTGGAGGGCTCCTGTATAAGCGACAGTGCTGGAGGGCTCCTGTATAAGGGACAGTGCTGGAGGGCTCCTGTATAAGGGACAGTGCTGGAGGGCTCCTGTATAAGGGACAGTGCTGGAGGGCTCCTGTATAAGGGACAGTGCTGGAGGGCTCCTGTATAAGGGACAGTGCTGGAGGGCTCCTGTATAAGGGACAGTGCTGGAGGGCTCCTGTATAAAGTACAATGCTGAAGGGCTCCTGTAGAAGGGACAGTGCTGGAGGGCTCCTGTATAAGGGACTGTGCTGTAGGGTTCCTGTATAAGGGAGAATGCTGGAGGGCTCCTGTAGAAGGGACAGTGCTGGAGGGCTCCTGTATAAGGGACTGTGCTGTAGGGTTCCTGTAGAAGGGACAGTGCTGGAGGGTTCCTGTAGAAGGGACAGTGCTGGAGGGCTCCTGTATAAGGGACAGTGCTGGAGGGCTCCTGTATAAGGGACAGTGCTGGAGGGCTCCTGTATAAAGTACAATGCTGAAGGGCTCCTGTAGAAGGGACAGTGCTGGAGGGCTCCTGTATAAGGGACTGTGCTGTAGGGTTCCTGTATAAGGGAGAATGCTGGAGGGCTCCTGTAGAAGGGACAGTGCTGGAGGGCTCCTGTATAAGGGACTGTGCTGTAGGGTTCCTGTAGAAGGGACAGTGCTGGAGGGTTCCTGTAGAAGGGACAGTGCTGGAGGGCTCCTGTATAAGGGACTGTGCTGTAGGGCTCCTGTATAAGGGACAGTGTATAAGGGAGAATGCTGGAGGGCTCCTGTACAGGGGAACATGGGAGCGCCCCAGTGAGTGCCCAGCTGTGAGTACCATTCAGTAGGGATGGGCAACTCTGGAGCATGGGGTGGGTGCCTCTTGGGGAGTGGGGAGCAACTGTCAGAAACTGTCTGGGAGAATTGAGGGCAGTTTATTCCAGGTATTTACTGGTAATATCCCACATGCCCCACCTTTAGTCCCTCTGTACTTAATCATCTCCGTGGCTCTCAGGCCCAGTGCTCCCAGTCCAATGAGACCTGCAGAGTCACTGTGGGAGGGAAATGACAGTTGCTGGGCCCTGTCTGAGCCTCAATCAATTGTGCAGAGTCAGGGGGAGAAGTTCTTGTATGGCAGATACAGTTGTTCTCCAGTACTAACCACACGGTGGCGCTGTTCTACTGCAGTGAATGGAAAGAAGTGGAAATACAGGGCTCTATATGTGTGTCATGAGAAATAAATAGCCTGGGATTTGTCCATATTTCCCCTTTAACTGGGGGTGGGGCAGAGGTACCAGGAACAGGAGCTTTATCATTATTTAAACAAATATTTACTTTACTGAATCCTCCCCCCCCTCATTAGCATTGGTATGTGCCAGACCCCCCTGCCTGAGATGGAACAGGGGCGGGGCCATGTTATAGTAAAGTTATAGGACAGAAAGCACTTTGGCAAATCTGGGGGCCACATTGGGCGCCGTCATTGCTCAGCTCAGTCCATAAGGGGAGTTTCCCAAAACATCACTAATGACCCCCCCCATAATACAGACCAATGGAACAGTCCATAATGCCACAACTTAGCATCTCGTTGCCCAATTACAATCAATACCCCCCTCCCCCATCACCTCCATTGTGTACCAGGACCCCCCAGTGCCACCCTGTGCCCCCAGCATGTGACTAATGACTATGGGGGTGCCCTGTGCCCAGTGGGGCAGTGAGTATTATTAACTCCTTGAGGCTCCCAGTTGCACAAATATCTGTGACCTTGTCGGAGCTAAAAATAATAATTATTCCCTGTTCTACCTGAACCCATTAACCCTACTGTGCCCAAATAATAAATCAAACACATTAACCCTTTGATAGAGACAGGTGAGTGGTTACTCAGGCGGGGGCAATACCCTACTGGGCATGAGTTCTGATTAACCCTGCGTGTCACCCTGCTGTCCCAAATCTTTGCTGTAGCCCATTGGTTTGTTGTGCCACTACAATTAACCCTTTGCAATCCGCACAGCTTCCCTGGGGCACCTATAAGACATCCATGGGGGCTTCCCCAGCACCTAAGCATTTTTACCTTTACATTGTTAGTACCCACATTAACCCCTTCACTGCTAGAGATGATACAGCACAGGTACTAATAAACCAAACACATTAACCCTTAACTGCACCACCAATAATCATTTGCTTTAATTATTTCTATAACAGAAGTGAACACTAATGGTTTGTTAACCCCTCCCTTCCAACCATAAATAATACAATATACTGAGGCTCCTGGGGCAGATGTCAGGCACTTCATTCACTTAAAGCCACAGGCCGGGAGCAGCTCAATCTTACTGGGCACAGGGGCAGTTGCCCATCACAAGCCCCCACCCAGGGTATATGAGTTGAATGCAGATTCCCATATAGATTTATATTAAATGGGCTCTGCCCCCATCTCTCCACTTTGTTACTGCACAGCAGGGGGCAGTGTGGTCAGTTACTATATATACTTTACATATAGTTCTCCTGGCACTCACACTGGCACTCACACTGGCACTCACCCTGGCACTCACACTGGCACTCACACTGGCACTCACACTGGCACTCACACTGGCACATACACTGGCACTCACACTGGCACTCACACTGGCACTTACCCTGGCACTTACCCTGGCAATACACTGGCACTCACCCTGGCACTCACATTGGCACATACACTGGCACTCACACTGGCACTCACACAGGATACACAGAGGTAGAAATCCCAAGGCTGAAATTGATCCTGAAGCGTCGCCTCCTCTAATCCCAAAACATAAACATTCTGCCGAAAACAATGGAGAATTAACCCCTCTGGCAACCCAACTGCCCCAGCTCTGCTTTCTCTATTCTTCCCCCACAATGAGCTGAGTATGAAGAGCCCCGGGGCAGGAGCTGACACCAAACAATGTACTTCAAGTTGTATTTCTGCCCCATGCAGCCCCCACCAGCCCAAATTCCTATGTGAACAGCCCCCCCCCCCCCCCCCCCCGACAAATCTGGACTTGCGACTCCAGAAACACAGACTGGAGACACTGGAATGAAACTCAGCAGATTTGCTATTTAGGGGTTGGTTCCCCTTTAAGTAACACATGGTTGTGTTTAGCTTTTCCTTACACAAAGTCTCCGCCTCCTGGCTCTGTAACCCCTTCCTGCTCAGAGGATAATAGAGAGGGGGGATTCAGCATCTACATCAATGTCAGAAAATCACTAGATACTCTTTACCATTATACACCTGTACTACATTCCCACATACAGACTCAATGGAGAGCTGAAGGGGTTAAGCTATAAGTCATTTATATATAGTTATACATTATGGGGGGGGTGAAATGGCCAAATACAAGAGTCCTCTGCACTCAACCCATTATCAATATATTTAAGACAGAGACATTTTGTGCTACTGCTACTGAAAAATGCCTTACCCTTTAAACAACACAGGGATTGTTTGTCCATATATTACAATATATTTAAGCTGAACAACTACGTCTAAGTCATCCCATATCTGGCCAGTCCTACGCTTAATTTTATCTGATTCATTAAGAATTCTATTGCTTCATTATACATTTTACACAGGGACTAGGTTTTACCTGCAACTTACTTGCTGCTTTCAAAGTAAACCCCCATACTTGGGGGGGGGTGAAATGGCTCAATAGCCAAACAGATGAGTGCGGTGTCTCAGGTTGAACTTGGGGGGCCCTCGCTCAGTCTTTATTGGGGGGAGGCAGAGAGAAACAAGCTAAGGCTAAAGGTTCATGTGGATATAATGGGCACTGAAAGGGTTAACAGATCCTCCAGCCACAGACAGACTCCTGTACCCACCCCAGTGCCCCCCTGCCCCTCTTACCCTCCGTCTCGTTTAGTAGCCGCCGGCGATTCCTCCTCCAGTGCCACACGACTACCAGACTCACTATGTGCCCGGCCACCACCAGGTTGGGGAAGAGGCCGGGGCTGGACTGGTCCATGATGGGGTTAATACGCAGGAGGGGGTTAATATATAAATATGGGGAGTCACTGATCTCTCCCCTCCTCCTTGCTTAGCCCAGAGCGGAGCTGCCAGACAGACGGACAGTGACAGTCACAGCTGCTCCACCTCCTCCAGTCCTGCCTCTGTGCACTGCAGGTCCACCCTCACTGACATATGTATGTGTGTGACTGCTCCGCCTGACACTTTCACACACTATCTGCCATCTGGGAAACAGCTGCCAGCCCTGTGCCAAACCTCAACCCCCCCAACACCAGCACTTTGTCCAACTGCCACTCCCTGCTCCTCTCTATCATGTGCCACAGGTTCCCACTCTCTAGTACTCTGCCCCTACAGTCTCACCAGGATCAGCCCCTCTCTGCAACTCTCTGCTCAGGGGGCTCTCCTCTCTCTTTTATCCCCCCCTGCACCCACCTTTTCCCATAGGGGAGACTGTCAGCTCTCCAGTCTAGCACCCCAATAACAGCCTGCTCCCCATATTCTCCCCATGTTCACAGCTTCTCCCTCCATATGTCCTTCCCCCTCTCCAAACCCCAAACTCACATTCTTCATACCCACCTGCCCCTATATCAGCAATTCTGTGCTGCAGTCTCTATACTGTATATATATATATAGTCTATGTTTATGTGGATATATACAGTATATATATATATATATATATATATATATATATATATATATATATAGTCTTTGTTTATGTGGATATACAGTATATATATATATATATAGTCTATGTTTCTGTGGATATATACAGTATATATATATATATATATATAGTCTTTGTTTATGTGGATATATACAGTATATATATATATATATATAGTCTATGTTTATGTGGATATACAGTATATATATGTAATGCCAGGGCCACCTTGCACTGGCATTTTAAAAGTTAATACTTAATTACTCAGTCTCAGGCTCACACAGAGACCCTTTATTGTATATCTCACCAGGGGGCTGTGGAAAGGTGACATCCATATCTGTCATCTGAGACGGTCTGGAGCCACACCATTTGGGCAAGGAAGCTGGGCCAGTCTGTTCTCTGATCAAAGAACAGAGCTGTGGACCTAGAGCAGCAGGGGGGATAGCTAGTAGAAAATTATGAATTATAGGAAAGTATCCATATCTCCTGTGTCATAGGATTCACAACCTCATAACTTACATATTGGTTATGAGGAGGTCACATGCTTCCTAACAATACCAAACAGGGCTAGCCTATACCCACCTGTTAGGAGGGCTGGTTCCTAGGGGACTGGAAAGTGGGAACCTATTAGTGTTTGGTATTGTTCTTCTTGCCCACATATGGATCACAGCCTGCCCATGTTTTTATTATAGTATTGGGTACTGGCAAGTACCAATATTATATTAAGGTATATTGGGGAATATTGCCTGAGAGTAGCAAACCCCCTGCAGGGGGTCGTAAATGACATGTTCCTGGGCACTCCTACCTCATGCATAAGGTAATGAGGGGAGTGTCCCAGCAGGAAATAAAAAGGTGACATTCCCAATATCACATTGTCATACAAGGAGGCTCCATTTTTTCTGTGGATTGTATGTCCAGCTTCCAACTCGTGCCTCAGAGGAAATACACTGACTACTTCAAAACTTGGTAAAGTAAGGGTTTTCTTTGTGTTTTTACTCCCTTTTATTTTATTTACTGTATTTGCAACTATATGTCATCTTTGTAATATCATTTATATATATACATATGCACTGTTTCTTTTAAATATTAAATATCATTTAATACGTTAGTCCTTGTGCTCTAAACAAACTCATTGCCCATATGAATGCTTGTGCCTACGTGTATGAACTCTTCGTATGTGTGGAAAGGGAAAGTTGCCTATTTGTATGTTGGATAACTAGTACGGCTAGCAGGAAAGTGTGTTTGAATGTAGATTAACCCTTTGGCTGCTGGAGTGCTTGTTAGACTAGTAGGATCTTACCCTGAGTAACTACCATAGGAGAGAGTGTTTGATATATTGTGTAGTGTGAGTTATTAGCTGTTATAGAGGGCAGGGGAATAGTCACATTAGGTTTCTATCGCCTGTTAATGATAGATGGTGGCAGCGAATGAACTTTGTGGGTGTTGGTGTGTTTTTGGGGTGTCTGTTGTTAGTCTAACCTGTGTGTAAGGTGATTGAGAGACTGATTGTAACCCCTTGTAGCCAAACCCAAGAGTTAAGTGTGGTTGAGTGAGGCGTTTTTGTGACAATTGGTTGGCAGCGGTGGCATAATTTAATTTTTTATTAGAGCATTAGTGCTTGGATTAAGTGTTTAACCCTTGCACTAAAGGACTGTACATCCTTGCGAGGAATATACAGTCTTCAAGGACAAACGCAGTGCATAGTCTAGAAAAGACATACTTGCAAACAGTAGTGCCCTTCCCTTCTTTTTTCTTTCCTATCTTTTATTTGGCAATTGTCCTCTGAGATGGCATCCTACAAGAGGCAGAGCAAGGAACAGCTGTCCAGACTCTGTGAGGAGAGAGGGATTGCAGTAGCAAATCAGACCAAGGAATGGCTTATTGCATCCCTGGTTGAAAGTGACCAAGAGTCCAGCACTGGGCAAGTGGGCCAAACCATGGACATTGCTATTGGCCAGTACCACTCTGATGAGAGTGGCAGCAACAGCTCGCAGAGTGGTACAGGATCTTCTCTGCAACTGGTTTTGCAGCAGCTGGGCTCATCGGACCCTAACTTACGGCTACAACTTATACTACAATACCAGCAGGCCGAGGCTGCAGCAGCAGAACGCCAGGCCGCAGCAGAGAGGGAGGCAGCTGAGCGCCAAGCCGAGAGGGAAGCAGCAGCAGCAGCAGCAGAGAGGGAGGCAGCTGAGCGCCAAGCAGAACGACAATTCCAGCTGGAGATGGCACGGCTCCAAAAAGGTACTGCCCCACCTCACAGCAGTGACTCCAGGGAGGCCAATGTCTTCAAACCCCGTCTGGAGAATTTTCCCGTGATGGAGAAGGATGGGGATCTGGACACTTTTCTGAGGGGGTTTGAAAAAACCTGCAGGCAATTTCATTTACCCCGTGAGCAGTGGGCAAGTTTCCTGACCCCAGGGCTTAAGGGCAAAGCTCTGGAAGTTTTTGCGGACCTTCCACCAGAATATGATGGGGACTATGATGAAATAAAAAAAACTTTGATTAGGCACTTTAACCTCACCCCAGAGGTGCACCGCAAGAAATTCAGGAGTCTACAGCGTGTGGCCCACGACAGCTACACTGATGTGGTTGGGAGGCTGAGAATCACCTTCCATCAGTGGGTACAGGGTCGCAGTGTCTCAACATTTACAGAATTGGAGGACCTGATGATACTGGACCAGTTCCTGTGTATCTGTCCAGTGGAAGTCCAGCAGTTTGTCCTTGACCGTGAGCCCAAAACTGCTGATCAGGCAGCACAAATTGCAGATGCATATACTGCAAACCGGATGCCAGCAGCCAGGAAGCCTATTCCAAACCCAGGGTCCCATAGCTGGAAAGGAGGAAAGTCAGGAGGAAGCCCCTCTTTCCCTTCTTACAAACCGGGGGGATCTGCAGCTGCTCCTGCAGGAAGCCCAGGGGTAAGGCCGGGGCAAGTGGATGCACGCCGCTGTTTTATATGTAATAAGGTGGGCCACCTTAGTCATGTCTGCCCTGACAAAAGGAAACCTACACCACCT
The DNA here is from genome assembly GCA_038501925.1 of Xenopus petersii. NCBI lineage: Eukaryota > Metazoa > Chordata > Amphibia > Anura > Pipidae > Xenopus > Xenopus petersii. Next base: position 143,451,838 of record CM076683.1, on the reverse strand, counting down.
GGAAAACCCCCTGGCCCATCTCCTTCTGTTTTGTTTGTTGCTGGGATGGAGGGGAGCCACAAGGACAATCTGCAGCCGGTTACCGTGGGCACTCAGGTAACTGTGGGACTCAGAGACACAGGAGCAGAGGTGACTTTAGTGCGCCCAGAGCTAGTAAACTGTGAGGATATTATTCCCGGGAAGACTATGGCTGTCACAGGATTTGGGGGAGTCCATCCTTCAGTGCCCATGGCACGGGTTTACCTGGATTGGGGAGCAGGGAGGGGGTTGCGGGAGGTAGGGGTGTCGGATACCATCCCTACTAATGTGTTACTGGGTACTGACTTGGGCAGGTTGGTGTCACAGTATGTGCCCGCAGGGGACCCTCTGGAGCCAGCAGAGCCCTACGTGAATCCTGCTCATCTACAGGTATCTGATAATGATGTTGATTGTGATGGGGGCTGGGAGGGAAATCAGGATGTGGTTGCATGCAATTCTGTATTAGAGCCAGCTGAATCCCCATGCATAGACCTGGGGGGAGGGGAAGTGTATGTCCCATCTCTATCTCGGGGGGAGAACAATTTCGCAGGGAGTGTAGGGGGATTCCCAGTAGCAAGCCACTGTGATGTGGGAGGGGGGAACCTCCCCTGTGTTGCAGCAGTAACCCGGCAGCAGTCTGTAAGGGCAAGCCAGTATCAGACTGGGGGTACAGGGCTGGAGGGTCTGTCACTGAGTGGGGAGGGGGGCCCCTCTGAAGGAAGTCCCCTGCCTGTAGCGTTGCTGTGTCCTGACCCAGAGGACAGGGGGGTTCCAGCTTCTGGGGCCCTGCTCACACTCACACCAGATCCCAGGTTTGAGGCAAGCGGTCGGGAATTTGAGGCAGCCCTCCTGACCGATGCCAGCCTCGAAAAGATGAGAGGCCTTGCAGCCCAACCCCCTGCTGAGACTGATAAAGAAAGAATATACTGGCATGAAAATAGGTTGTACAGGGAATCCATGCCTACAACTACACAAGAGAAGTGGGTAAGTGACCGGCAACTAGTGGTGCCTTTGCAATTTAGGGAACAGCTCCTAAGAATAGCTCATGAAATCCCCTTAGCTGGGCATTTAGGGGTACAGAAAACCAAGGCCCGTTTAGTACATAATTTCTATTGGCCTAACATGGGTACAGACATTGCCAATTACTGTCGTTCGTGCCAGACTTGTCAGCGAGTGGGGAAAAATAGAGATATGGGAAGGGCCCCATTAGTTCCGTTACCAATTATTGATGAACCCTTCCAAAGGGTAGCTGTGGATCTCATAGGGCCCTTAGCTATACCCAGCAGTTCAGGGAAACGGTTTATTCTCACTGTGGTAGACTATGCTACCCGGTACCCAGAAGCAGTTGCCCTATCCTCCATCCGGGCAGACAAGGTTGCTGATGCCCTCTTAAGCATATTTTCAAGAGTGGGATTTCCCAAAGAAATGCTCACTGATCAGGGGACTCAATTCATGTCTAACCTGATGCAGTGCCTGTGTAAGAAAATACAGGTGAACCACCTAATTGCCAGCCCTTACCACCCCCAGACTAACGGCCTGTGTGAACGTTTTAATGGCACCCTAAAGCATATGCTAAAGACCTTTGTAGAATCCCAAGGGAAGGACTGGGAGCGTTATCTCCCACACCTCCTATTTGCCTACAGAGAGGTACCACAGGCATCCACTGGCTTTTCCCCATTTGAACTGTTATATGGGCGGAGGGTACGTGGCCCCTTAGATCTGGTAAGGGAGGCATGGGAAGGCAAGCTAGATACTCCTGAGGTGTCAGTAGTTGAATATGTAATAAGATTCCGGGAAAAGATGGAGGCATTGACGGGATTGGCACATAACAATGTAACCCAGGCACAGGCCTACCAGAAACAATGGTATGATCGCCATGCCAGAGAAAGAGTTTATGAAGTGGGACAGAAGGTGTGGGTCCTGGTGCCAATGCGCCAGAATAAGCTACAGGCTGCCTGGGAAGGCCCATACACTATTCTAGAACGGGCTAATGAGGTGAATTATGTAATTGCCCTAGATGAAGATGGGAAAAGAAAAAAGGTCTATCATGTAAACATGATCAAGGCCCATTATGAGCGGGAGGTCTCTGTAATGCCAGTTTGTGGTATGGCTGAGGAATCAGGTTCTGATCCTTTACTAGATTTAGTTGCGATGGCCCAGGGAACAGAGGGCATAGGAGGGTCACAGGTCAGCAGCATGCTCACCGTTGACCAAAGAACTCAGGTGATGGGGTTACTAAATTCTTATGTCAGTACGTTCTCCGGAAAGCCTGGCAGAACCTCACTAGCCATACACCATGTAGACACCGGGGATCATCGCCCTATCAGGCAGACGGCCTACCGGGTATCCCTGGAAGTAAAGGCGAACCTGCAGCGGGAAATAGAGGAGATGATAGGGCTTGGTGTAATTGTGCCATCCCACAGCCCCTGGGCTTCCCCTGTAGTTCTAGTTCCAAAGAAGGATGGTACTACTAGGTTTTGTGTGGACTACAGGAAACTAAATTTAGTCACCACCTTTGACGCGTATCCTATGCCCAGGATAGATGAATTGTTGGATCAGCTGGCTGGCGCCCAATTCATTACAATAATGGACTTAAGTAGGGGATACTGGCAAATCCCAATGTCCCCAGAGGCACAGGAAAGGTCAGCATTTATAACACCTTTTGGGTTATATGAGTTCCAAACAATGCCCTTTGGCATGAAAAACGCCCCCGCCACGTTTCAAAGATTGGTAAATCAACTACTGGGTGGACTAGAAGGCTGTGCGGTGGCATACCTAGATGATATCGCCATCTTTAGCAACTCTTGGGAGGAGCATCTGGGTCACCTGTCTCAAGTGCTTGACAGGATCCAGGGGGCAGGCTTAACTATTAAGCCTGAGAAATGCCAAATAGGGATGACTGAAGTGCAGTATTTGGGACACAGAGTGGGGAGCGGTACACTTCGTCCTGAGCCGGGGAAGGTAGAGGCAATTACCAATTGGCCCACCCCTAAGACAAAGAAGCAAGTAATGTCCTTTCTGGGCACTGCGGGGTACTATAGGAAATTTGTCCCAAATTACAGCGCCTTGGCCAAACCCCTAACAGACCTGACCAAAAAGAAGCTACCCCGTCTAGTGGAATGGACAGCCGATTGTGACCAGGCTTTTAAGACTCTAAAGACTAGCCTGGCCAGTGCCCCTGTTCTACAAGCTCCTGACTTTACCCGCAGATTTGTGGTACAGACTGATGCTTCTAACTATGGCCTGGGAGCTGTCCTAAGCCAGGTTAACAGTAAAGGGGAAGAACATCCTGTTATATACCTGAGCAGGAAACTGTTACCCAGGGAAGTGGCCTATGCCACTGTAGAGAAGGAATGTTTAGCTATAGTTTGGGCCTTGCAGAAATTACAACCCTATCTCTATGGGCGCAATTTCACGGTTATCACAGACCACAATCCACTAAGCTGGTTAAACAAAGTAGCTGGGGATAATGGGAAACTCCTCAGATGGAGTTTAATCCTTCAGCAATATGACTTCACTATACAGCACAAAAAGGGCAGTGAACATGGGAATGCAGATGGTCTTTCCAGACAAGGAGACTGTGCTGAGCTAGTGGGCACAGGAGAAGGCCGATAGGCCATCCTCTGTACCCATTCCTGAGGGGGGAGGTGTAATGCCAGGGCCACCTTGCACTGGCATTTTAAAAGTTAATACTTAATTACTCAGTCTCAGGCTCACACAGAGACCCTTTATTGTATATCTCACCAGGGGGCTGTGGAAAGGTGACATCCATATCTGTCATCTGAGACGGTCTGGAGCCACACCATTTGGGCAAGGAAGCTGGGCCAGTCTGTTCTCTGATCAAAGAACAGAGCTGTGGACCTAGAGCAGCAGGGGGGATAGCTAGTAGAAAATTATGAATTATAGGAAAGTATCCATATCTCCTGTGTCATAGGATTCACAACCTCATAACTTACATATTGGTTATGAGGAGGTCACATGCTTCCTAACAATACCAAACAGGGCTAGCCTATACCCACCTGTTAGGAGGGCTGGTTCCTAGGGGACTGGAAAGTGGGAACCTATTAGTGTTTGGTATTGTTCTTCTTGCCCACATATGGATCACAGCCTGCCCATGTTTTTATTATAGTATTGGGTACTGGCAAGTACCAATATTATATTAAGGGATATTGGGGAATATTGCCTGAGAGTAGCAAACCCCCTGCAGGGGGTCGTAAATGACATGTTCCTGGGCACTCCTACCTCATGCATAAGGTAATGAGGGGAGTGTCCCAGCAGGAAATAAAAAGGTGACATTCCCAATATCACATTGTCATACAAGGAGGCTCCATTTTTTCTGTGGATTGTATGTCCAGCTTCCAACTCGTGCCTCAGAGGAAATACACTGACTACTTCAAAACTTGGTAAAGTAAGGGTTTTCTTTGTGTTTTTACTCCCTTTTATTTTATTTACTGTATTTGCAACTATATGTCATCTTTGTAATATCATTTATATATATACATATGCACTGTTTCTTTTAAATATTAAATATCATTTAATACGTTAGTCCTTGTGCTCTAAACAAACTCATTGCCCTATGAATGCTTGTGCCTACGTGTATGAACTCTTCGTATGTGTGGAAAGGGAAAGTTGCCTATTTGTATGTTGGATAACTAGTACGGCTAGCAGGAAAGTGTGTTTGAATGTAGATTAACCCTTTGGCTGCTGGAGTGCTTGTTAGACTAGTAGGATCTTACCCTGAGTAACTACCATAGGAGAGAGTGTTTGATATATTGTGTAATGTGAGTTATTACCTGTTATAGAGGGCAGGGGAATAGTCACATTAGGTTTCTATCGCCTGTTAATGATAGATGGTGGCAGCGAATGAACTTTGTGGGTGTTGGTGTGTTTTTGGGGTGTCTGTTGTTAGTCTAACCTGTGTGTAAGGTGATTGAGAGACTGATTGTAACCCCTTGTAGCCAAACCCAAGAGTTAAGTGTGGTTGAGTGAGGCGTTTTTGTGACAATATATATAGTCTATGTTTATGTGGATATATACAGTATATATATATATATAGTCTTTGTTTATGTGGATATATACAGTATATATATATATATATATATAGTCTATGTTTATGTGGATATACAGTATATATATATATATAGTCTATGTTTATCTGGATATACAGTATATATATATATATATATATATATATAATCTATGTTTATGTGGATATATACAGTATATATATATATATAGTCTTTGTTTATGTGGATATATACAGTATATATATATAGTCTATGTGGATATATACAGTATATATATATATATATATATATATATATATAGTCTATGTTTATGTGGATATATACAGTATATATATATATATAGTCTTTGTTTATGTGGATATATACAGTATATATATATAGTCTATGTGGATATATACAGTATATATATATATATATATATATAGTCTATGTTTATGTGGATATATACAGTATATAAATATAGTCTTTGTTTATGTGGATATATACAGTATATATATAGTCTATGTTTATGTGGATATATACAGTATATATATAGTCTATGTTTATGTGGATATATACAGTATATATATAGTCTATGTTTATGTGGATATATACAGTATATATATAGTCTATGTTTATGTGGATATATACAGTATATATATAGTCTATGTTTATGTGGATATATACAGTATATATATATATATATATATATATATATATATATATATAGTCTTTGTTTATGTGGATATACAGTATATATATATATATATAGTCTATGTTTCTGTGGATATATACAGTATATATATATATATATATATATATATATAGTCTTTGTTTATGTGGATATATACAGTATATATATATATATATATAGTCTATGTTTATGTGGATATACAGTATATATATATAGTCTATGTTTATGTGGATATATACAGTATATATATATATAGTCTTTGTTTATGTGGATATATACAGTATATATATAGTCTATGTTTATGTGGATATACAGTATATATATATATAGTCTATGTTTATGTGGATATACAGTATATATATATATATATATATATAATCTATGTTTATGTGGATATATACAGTATATATATATATATAGTCTTTATGTGGATATATACAGTATATATATATAGTCTATGTGGATATATACAGTATATATATATATATATATATAGTCTATGTTTATGTGGATATATACAGTATATATATATATATAGTCTTTGTTTATGTGGATATATACAGTATATATATATAGTCTATGTGGATATATACAGTATATATATATATATATATATAGTCTATGTTTATGTGGATATATACAGTATATAAATATAGTCTTTGTTTATGTGGATATATACAGTATATATATAGTCTATGTTTATGTGGATATATACAGTATATATATAGTCTATGTTTATATGGATATATACAGTATATATATAGTCTATGTTTATGTGGATATATACAGTATATATATAGTCTATGTTTATATGGATATATACAGTATATATATAGTCTATGTTTATGTGGATATATACAGTATATAGTCTATGTTTATGTGGATATATACAGTATATATATAGTCTATGTTTATATGGATATATACAGTAAATATATATATATATATATATATATATATATATATATATAGTCTATGTTTATGTGGATATACAGTATATATATAGTCTATGTTTATGTGGATATATACAGTATATATATATATATAGTCTATGTGGATATATACAGTATATATATATATAGTCTATATGGATATATACAGTATATATATATATATATATATATATATATATATATAGTCTATGTTTATGTGGATATATACAGTATATATATAGTCTATGTTTATGTGGATATATACAATATATATATAGTCTATGTTTATGTGGATATACAGTATATATATAGTCTATGTTTATATGGATATATACAGTATATATATAGTCTATGTTTATGTGGATATATACAGTATATATATAGTCTATGTTTATATGGATATATACAGTATATATAGTCTATGTTTATGTGGATATATACAGTATATATATATATAGTCTATGTTTATGTGGATATATGCAGTATATATATATAGTCTATGTTTATGTTGATATATACAGTATATATATAGTCTATGTTTATGTGGATATATACAGTATATATATAGTCTATGTTTATGTGGATATATACAGTATATAAATATAGTCTATGTTTATGTGGATATATACAATATATATATAGTCTATGTTTATGTGGATATATACAGTATATATATAGTCTATGTTTATATGGATATATACAGTATATATATAGTCTATGTTTATGTGGATATATACAGTATATATATAGTCTATGTTTATGTGGATATATACAGTATATATATAGTCTATGTTTATGTGGATATATACAGTATATATATATAGTCTATGTTTATGTGGATATATACAGTATATATATATATATATATATTCTATGTTTATGTGGATATATACTGTATATATATATATATATATATATATATATAGTACACTGGTATATACAGCATTGTTCCCCCAAGGAAAGGTCAGACAAGTTTCTGTTATTTAACCCATAAATTCCACTGCAAGAGAAAAACCTGTCACATTCCAAAACCTCCCCCCCCTTTAGCTCCTCCCAATAAGGTGGCCCTTTACTCAAGCCCAGACTCAGTCGTCCAACCCTCCTGCAAATAATAATTTCAATCTTTTCACAATTGACCCCCAACAGCCCCAGTACAAAGGAGTAAAATCTGTCAGTGGAAGGGTTAAACACCCCCACACTCTACAGTCACATTGGACCCGAATTGTGTCCTTCTCTCAAGGTTACACCTGTTTCCCCAGGGACCCTAGAGACCCCCTGTCTCTCCTTCCTATTGGACCCACCCCCAGGCTCCCACCAATCACAGCCCAAGGATAATTGCCCCTAGTGTATGTACAACTGCACTGCTGTTCAACAGTCTCAATGTAGCACCAGCTCAGGAGTCATAACCAGCAGTTATTGCCCTACTTGTTCCACAATGCACTTTCCTGTACGTATTTCACAGCAAGAGAGTGTCATACAAGAGAGCGTCACACAAGAGAGCGTCACACAAGAGAGCGTCACAGCAAGAGAGTGTCACAGCAAGAGAATATCACAGCAAGAGAGTGTCACAGCAAGAGAATATCACAGCAAGAGAGTGTCACAGCAAGAGAATATCACAGCAAGAGAGTGTCACAGCAAGACAGCGTCACACAAGAGAGTGTCACAGCAAGAGAGCGTCACATAAGAGAGTGTCACACAAGAGAGCATAACACAACAGAGTGTCACACAAGAGAGTGTCACACAAGAGAGTGTCACACAAGAGAGCATCACACAAGAGAGTGTCACAGCAAGAGAGTGTCACACAAGAGAATATCACACAAGAGAGTGTCACAGCAAAAGAGCGTCACACAAGAGAGCGTCACACAAGAGAGTGTCACACAAGCCACGTCCCAGTCTCTTTAGATCCGAGGGGAAGGGAACAGACTGCACACTTGTGGGTTTCTGCCTCTGAGTTATTGGGCTCAATCGATGCTGTTGGACCAGCGGTTCTGACTACATAACTGGCCAGAGGGACATCTAGTCTTCCCTAACTGGGTCGGTTCTTTTCTTCCTTAGAATGTCCACACTAACCAACCTGCAGCATTGGACCAACTGCAAGAGTGTAGCTATGGCCCAACCCATAATCCCCCAATCCTACTGCACCAACATCTATAGCCCCCAGGCCCTCAAAGTAAAGATTGTAAGCTCTATGGGGCAGACACTTCCTCTTCTATCATTAATAGTCAGTACTTAATCTTTAAACGACTTGTTCATCTTCCAAAAACTTTTTCTCAGTATGAGTGTGAGTGTGAGTGGGGTCGCTCAGTGTTCCAGGGGCAGATTTTGTTCCAATTTGCACCATAAGAAATTGTGGGTATCAGAGATGGAGTCGGAGTCACCACAAATGTATCGACTCCTTATAACTTTGACTTGCAATAAAAAAATAAACTATTCAAAATCCTATTTCTCATATAATAGTCACAATAAAGTACTTCTCTGCTGTAAGAATAATAATAATAATAATAATAATAAAGGCCTGTGTGTGGCTGTTCCACTAGTGTGAAGTCCAGCTGAACTGCAACTCACACATCAAGTTAATGACACAAGCACTGGAAATAATCCCATCAGATTTCAGTCTCTAACAACAATATTTAAAAAGAGGTGGATGGTATATAAAGGGGTGGTTCATAGAATGGCTCATTCTAAGTAACTTTTAAATTGCTCTTGTTTTTTTATAGCTTTTGAATAGTTTACATTCTTCTTCTGACTTTTTCCAGCTTTCAAATGGGGGTCACTGACCCCATCTTAAACTTACTTTTTATTCCTCTTCTTTCTATTCAGGCCTCTCCTATTCATATTCCAGTCTCTTATTCAAATCAGTGCATGGTTACTAGGGGAATTTGGTCCATAGCAACCAAATTGCTGAAATTGCAAACTGGAGAGCTGCTGAATAAAGAGAGCTGGTGCCAGTAACACAAAAATATGAAAGCATTTTAAAATAATTAACATACGGTCTTGAATGGCTGCCCCCATGGCTACACAGCAGCTTGTTTATATAAACTATAGTAGTACTTATCTGTTATCTACTGTGTATCCTGTGCTTGAATGGCTGCCCCCATGGCTACACAGCAGCTTGTTTATATAAACTATAGTAGTACTTATCTGTTATCTACTGTGTATCCTGTGATTGAATGGCTGCCCCCATGGCTACACAGCAGCTTGTTTAGATAAACTATAGTAGTACTTATCTGTTATCTACTGTGTATCCTGTGCTTGAATGGCTGCCCCCATGGCTACACAGCAGCTTGTTTATATAAACTATAGTAGTACTTATCTGTTATCTACTGTGTATCCTGTGCTTGAATGGCTGCCCCCATGGCTACACAGCAGCTTGTTTCTATAAACTATAGTAGTACTTATCTGTTATCTACTGTGTATCCTGTGATTGAATGGCTGCCCCCATGGCTACACAGCAGCTTGTTTAGATAAACTATAGTAGTACTTATCTGTTATCTACTGTGTATCCTGTGCTTGAATGGCTGCCCCCATGGCTACACAGCAGCTTGTTTATATAAACTATAGTAGTACTTATCTGTTATCTACTGTGTATCCTGTGCTTGAATGGCTGCCCCCATGGCTACACAGCAGCTTGTTTATATAAACTATAGTAGTACTTATCTGTTATCTACTGTGTATCCTGTGCTTGAATGGCTGCCCCCATGGCTACACAGCAGCTTGTTTATATAAACTATAGTAGTACTTATCTGTTATCTACTGTGTATCCTGTGCTTGAATGGCTGCCCCCATGGCTACACAGCAGCTTGTTTATATAAACTATAGTAGTGTTTCTGAAGCAAACACAGCAGTTGTACCAGTGCAGCACAACACTACATTATATTGTCATTACTTTTATACACTTTCAGCTTTTAGTGTTACAGTTCCCTTAAAAACAGTAGTTGGAGTGAGAGTGGGCGGTATCATATACTGCGGAGTAGAGTGGAAGCCTTTATGTGCCGACCCCACATCTGTACATCTCTCAGTAGGATCTATGGGGAATATAAGTGGACGATATTCAAGTCTAACAGTTGCCTTTAATGAAACTCCGGGATTCTGCTCAGCAGGGAAAACACATGGATCAACTCATAGATCTATTTAGTTATAGGGTCGCTGACCCCTTTCCACAAAGACATAAGAAGGGGAAACGTGAGACTTTACACTTCAATATTAGAAACAGAAAAGAGAAAGTTATTGGGAAAAATCTTAATTTGTGGGGAAGTGAAAGGAACTGAACTGGAGGAAGTGTTTAATGTAACTTTGTGATTATTTGTTATTGTTAATGTAACATCAGTAGCGCTATATAAATGAAATATAGATGATATATACACACATTACACACATTACATACGACCCGTTAGAGCAGTTTCATTATTAGATCCCTCACAGACCAGCAGGGGGGGGGAAGGTGAATAAACATTGTGGCACCCCCAGAATCTGCTCCCCAATAACGGGTCCAATGAGACCCAAACACTTATCCTGACAGTTTGGCCTTTATATTGGTTTGGTTTTCATTGGCTTTCTGCTGTCGGACCCACCTGTCACCCAAAGGTGCCAAGAGCAACACTCTGATGCCAAGTTCAACTTCAGCAACAATATCAAAGCTGTAACCTGATTGGCTGGGACATGGTCCTTCATTTCGTTGGTTCCTCTACAGACAGTGCCAGTCACAGACTCTCACAGCCCCTCTGCCCTTTCCCCTGGTCACTCAATCTCCCAATCTAACAGCTGCCACTGGATGAGTGAGACGCTGCACTTCATCTTGTCTCCATGAGGGGTCCCCCCTGAGCACTAACACTGGGAGAACCATTAAAGGGATACTGGCACGGGAAACCAGTTAATAGAGCCGCTCCAGCAGAATTCTGCACTGAAATCCATTTCTCAAAAGAGCAAACTGATTTTTTTATATTCAATTTTAAAATCTGAAATGGGGCTAGACATATTACCAGTTTCCCAGCTGCCCCCAGTAATGCGACTTGTGTTCTGATAAACTTCAGTCTCTCTTTACTGCTGTACTGCAAGTTGGAGTGAAATCACCCCCTCCCCCCCAGCAGCCAAACAACAGAACAATGGGAAGGTAACCAGATAGCAGCTCCCTAACACAAGATAACAGCTGCCTGATAGATGTAAGAACAACACTCAATAGTAAAATCCAGGTCCCACTGAGACACAGTCAGTTACATTGAGTAGGAGAAACAACAGGCTGCCAGAAAGCAGTTCCATCCTAAAGTGCTGACTCTTTCTGAAATCACATGACCAGGCAAAATGAGCTGAGATGCACCTACACACCAATATTACAACTAAATACACTTGCTGCTTCAGGAATGACATTTTATATTGTACAGTCAATTATTTGCAGTGTAAACAGTGTCATTTAGAGATAAAAATCATAAGGGTTCAGTCTGTGCAATCAGCACCCAGGACATTTAGTTTCACCCTATTGTTCTTCCCAAGTGTCCCGGCTGTGGTTGGCACAAACAATATCACAACAACTAGTGAGTCAACCGCACACACACTCTCACTGATTTGCACCAGGAACTCACAAACTTGTGTGAATACAACTTCTTGTACCTCATTGAGATCCATCAGTCTTAATGGTGAGTGTGCACTAGAACTCACAGCCGTGTGCAAATGTAATTCCTGATATTCCGATTTATTCACTATTACTGGTGAGTGTGTAACGTGAAATCTTGTGCCTCCGAGCAAATAAAACCCCCAGTATCACAGTCACATTAATTCACTGGTGAGGTTACTAGTGCAAATGCCCTGATCATGTGCTTCCACGCACGCCCCATGCATTCCTGATGTGCAACACAAGTACACAACCCCGTGCACCAGTGAGTGTCCTTTTACACAAAGCACAGAGAGAGGTTTGCACGGTGCAAGTATTTGGTGCAAAACTGTAACCCCCAGCACTAGGCTTTGTGCTTCAGTTTGGATCGTCGTCGTCCCCCATCAGATTGTGATCCAATCTAATTGCTGGAGGAAACTGAGCTCACACTCATTGCACCACAACTCCCAGCACCCTCTAAGCCAAGCTGTAGTTCAGTGAAAGCTCATGACTCTTATCTCCCCCTTTTGTGCATTGGTTTCACCTAATAGTGTCAGCAGGGAGTAACTTGCACACATGTGGGTACTAGGGATGCACCGAATCCACTATTTTGGATTCGGCCGAACCCCCGAATCTGATGTGAAAGATTCGGCCGAATACCGAACCGAATCCGAACCCTAATTTGCATATGCAAAGTAGGGGTGGGAAGGGGAAAAACATTTTACTTCCTTGTTTTGTGACAAAAAGTCACGTGATTTACCTCCCTACCCCTAATTTGCATATGCAAATTAGGATTCGGATTCGGTTCGGCTGGGCAGAAGGATTCGGCCGAATCCGAATCCTGCTGAAAAGGCCGAATCCTGGCCAAATCCCAAACCGAATCCTGGATTCGGTGCATCCCTAGTGGGTACAGGAGCAATTGGGGGTGCCACACACAATAGCCCCCCAGCAATGGAAAGTGGCAGTTGTAGAGCCGTGACATTTCCAGGCACTGTGAGTCAGGTTCCACCAGGAGAGAAACACGGAACACTATGTACCCCAGGGGTATTAACCGCCAGCACCTCATTAGTTTTCCTGCTCACTTTGTGGCAGAAGCCCCCCCCCCAAAGCCATAAAAAGGCTCCAGGCGCCGGCGTGACGCTTCTAAAGACAGAAGTGACAGTCACAGCCAGAGAGACCGACCCAGGAATGAGACTCTCCAGAAATAGCAGCAGCTCAAACCTACCTGGAATAATCTTCATGGGGAGCGCGGCCCAGGACCCCCTTACTGCTCCGTGTTTATCTGCCCAGAGAAATGATCTCTCAGCCAACTGTCAGCTCCATCCAACAGTCCCAGAGCCGGGAATTAGTGGGATATAAATAACAAGTAACTGTCATGCGCCACTATTAGATTATTACTGGGACACAACTTGGGAAAAGTCCGAATCTCTAGGGGAAACCCACGTACCCAGTGTGTATGGGACACGGGGAGACGCAGATATATCAGGAAACTCTTCAGCCCCCACTTTAACCAATCACAGGCCTCTCCAGGCAGCAGTGCTGTAAATGAAGGATCAATATCTCCTGTGTCATAAGATTCACATCCTGATAACTTACATATTGGTTATGAGGAGGTCACATGCTTCCTAATGATTCCAAACAGGACCAGTCTTTACCTATCAGTTAGGAGGGACTGGAACATGGGACCCCATTAGTGTTTGGTATCAGTCGGATCACCCACATATGGATCACAGCCTGCCCATGTTTTTATTATAATATTGGCTACTGGCAAGTACACATTTTATATTGGGGAATCTTGCCTGAAAAAGTAACCCCCCTGCAGGGGTCGTAAATGACACATTCCTGGGCTCTCCCACCTCATGTATAAGGTAATGAGGGGAATGTCCCAATAAAAAGGGGACAGATCCAATACCCCATGTCATACAAGGAGGCTCCATATTCCTGGATTATATTCCCAGTGTTTCCCAACTCTTGTCTCAGACACAACAGGAAATTCCTAAACTTGGTAAAGTCCCTGGGTTTTACTTTGTGTTTTTATTCCCTTTTATTTTACTGTTTTTGCAATTTTTCTTTAATGTATGTCTTCTTGGTAATATACTTTTATAATACACAAGAGCCATGAATATCCTGTAAATTATATCCTTATAAACGCTGAGTTCTGATGTCATCGGTTATAAACGGTGAGTTCTGATGTCATTCCTGTCACATGACTCACTGAAACTTGTGTATTATAATAAATAAAGTACCCCCTGTTGCAAAATATAAGGATATTAGAAGTTACCTCGGAGTTCCATGACCTGTATAACTCGGCCTTCGGCCTCATGTTTTTATATTAGGGATGCACCGAATCCAGGATTCGGTTCGGGATTCGGCCAGGATTCGGCCGAATCCTTCTGCCCAGCCGAACCGAATCCGAATCCTAATTTGCATATGCAAATTAGGGGCGGGAGGGAAATTGCATGACTTTTTGTCAGAAAACAAGGAAGTAAAAAATGTTTTCCCCTTCCCACCCCTAATTTGCATATGCAAATTAGGGTTCGGATTCAGTTCGGTATTCGGCCGAATCTTTCACGAAGGATTCGGGGGTTCGGCCGAATTCAAAAAAGTGGATTCGGTGCATCCTTATTTTATATGGTCATGAAACTCCTTGGTAACTTATAATATCCTTATATTTTACAACAGGGGGTACTTTATTCACTATATATATATATATATACACTGTTACTGCAGTAATATGGAAAATAACATTTTAATATCTTTTGTAACATTTTAATAACTTTTGTCCTTATGATCTAATAAACTCATCTTCGATATTAATGCTTGTGCCTAAGTGTCTGATCCCTTTGTATGTGTGGAAAGGGAAAGTTGCCTGTTTATATGCTGAATAACTAATACGGCAGCAGGAAAGTGTGTTTGAATGTAAATTAACCCTTTGGCTGCTGGAGTGCTTGTGGAACTAGTAGGATGTTCCCCTGTTTAACTACCATAGGAGAGAGTGATGCATTTCTGTAGTGTGAGTTATTAGCTGTTATAGAGGCTGGGGAATAGTCACATTAGGTTTCTATTTAATGATAGACGGTGGCGGCGAATTCATTTTGTGGGTGTTGGTGTGTTTTGGGGTGTCTGATGTTAGTCTTACCTGTGTGTAAGGTGATTGAGAGACTGAGGGGCACATTTACTAAGGATCAAATATCGAGGGTTAATTAACCCTTGATATTCGACCATCGAATTAAAATCCTTCGACTTCGAATATCGACGTCGAAGGATTTATCGCAAATACTTAGATCGAAGGAAAAATCGTTAGATTTGAATCCATTGATTGAAGGATTTTCCTTTGATCAAAAAAAGCTTAGAAAGCTTATGGGGAAGGTGTGTAATATAAAGTGGTGCAGAGTAGGTGTCGCTATAACATTAGTAACTTGCTAATTACCTGGCAAAACTCACTGCACACCTTGCTGATGTTCTCTCACCCCTAAGAGAACTTTTAAAGAAACACTCGGATTATCAATGGGGATCTCAGCAGAATGAGGCATTTAACAAAATGAAACAGGTCATATCCAATGCTGGAACTTTAACATATTCTGACACTAAAAAGGTTGAACAGTTGAATTGGATGCACCCAAACAAGGCCTCGCATCTGCCCCAGCCGGGCTACAAAATATGATGATGTTGCGCCTGCAAAAGTATAACTTTTAGGTGAAATACAAAGCAGGACACATGATTCCTGTTGCAGATACTCTAAGCACATTACCCATATCTCCCAACATTTTGGAAGTAAAAAGAGGGACAAAAATGTTTTTCCCGCACGTAGCGCAGCAATGTTTTTGACCACACCCCTTTCGGTGGCCACACCCCCTAATTACCATGTTTGTTTTACAAAATTTGGCAGGTTATGAAAGTTTGAAAATATTTCTCCTTATCTAAACTGTGTTTTTGTGTCTCAAAATTGTTACAAAGTATCTTATTTGCACCTGTTAGCTGTTCTGGGCTCTCTGCTAAAAGCCAATTAAAGGAATAGTAACGTCAAAAAATAAAAGTGTTTTAAAGTAATGAAAATATAATGCTGTGTTGCCCTGCACTGGTAAAACTGATGTGTTTGCTTAAGAAACACTACTATTGTTTATATAAATAAGCTGCTGTGTAGCAATGGGGGCAGCCATTCAAAGGAGAAAAGGCTCAGGTTACACAGCAGATAGAAGATAAGCTCTCTCTGTCTAATTGTGTTATCTGTTATCCATTAGTTAACCTGTGCTATATAGCCGTTTTTCAATTTCCGCCATTGCTCCACAGCAGCTTGTTTATATGATCTATAGTAGTGTTTCTGAAGCAAACACATCAGTTTTACCAGTGCAGGAAAACACTACATGATATTTTCATTACTTTAAAACACTTTCATTTTTTGGTGTTACTGTTCGTTTAAGTGAGAAACTTTGTTTCTTTTTCTGGCTGTTCAGTGCAGAGAAAAGAGGGACTTTCCAGTAGAAACGAGGGACTGCGGGTTGAGCTGTCAAAAGAGGGACTGTCCCTCCGAAAAAGGGACAGTTGGGAGGTATGTATTACCCCTTCAAGAAAAAAGTTCTACAGAAGAGGTTTTTGAAACACAAGTACATTTAGTTCTGTCAAGTCTTCCCATTTCAGACCAGACAATGAAACAGCTCAGAAGTGCAACTGCGGAGGAGCCTCAATTTACAGCAGTGAGGAAAGTCATATTAAATGGAAAGCCAAGGTCACAACATGCCTGTCCTCCAGCAGCAGCAGCAGCAGCAGAGTTTTGGAATTTCCGTGAAGAACTGGTTCTTATGAACAACATCATCTGCAAAGGGGACAGGCTGGTAGCACCGAAATCTATGAGAACAGAACTGATTAAACAAATACATCAAGGACACATGGGAGCTGAAAAATGTAAAAAGAGAGCACGGGATTTATTCTACTGGGCAGGTAGGAATGTACTAATAGAAAACATTGTACTAACGTGTTTACAACATTGTGCAGCAAACAGCAAAGAACCAATGATTCCCCATAGTGTTCCATCAAGATCACGGCAAATAGTGGCTTCACATCTATTTGTGTTACACAATACAAACTATATTCTTGCAGTGGATTATTACAGTCGATTCTTTCAACTAGAATGTTTGAAAAACACTTCTACTTCTAATGTCATAGAAAAACTAAAAGCAACATTTGCCAGACATGGAATTGCAGATGAGTTTGTGTCAGATAATGGCCCCCAGTTTCCATCAGCAGAGTTTGTACAATTCACTAAAGCCTATGGGGGGAATTCACCAAAGTGTCGGGAACGGAAAAATGTCTTTAAAATGTGGTAGAAAGTGTCGTAGCAACAGCCGACAAATTCACAGAGCATTTCTCCGCCAGTTTTCCGACATGTGCGACACTTTTGAATTAGTGTCGTTAAAAGTGGGCGTGGTTTTTTCGCCGCCACTTTTCCCGACATTTTTATGAATTACTCGTAAACTCATTTTTTTTACCGACAATTTTTCAGGCACTTTAGGCTCTCCAAAATGAAAATGTCAGTCAAATTGTCGTTTAAAAAGTCTTGGTAAATGTCGTTTGTACGATGAAAAGATATACGACATTTTAGAAAACTGTCAGAGTTACGAGACATTCAGAGACGGTAACACTTTGGGGGGAATTCACAAAAGTGTCGGTAAAAAAAGTGACCCAGAAGTGGCGGTCGACAAATTTGTAAAATGTCGTACGAACGGCAAATTCACAAAGGCAGATGTTACCGTCTCTGAATGTCTCGTAAGTCTGACAATTTTCTAAAATCTCGTATATCTTTTCATCGTACAAACGACATTTACCAAGACTTTTTAAACGACAATTTGTCTGACATTTTCATTTTGGAGAGCCTAAAGTGTCTGAAAAATTGTCGGTAAAAAAAATGAGTTTACAAGTAATTCATAAAAATGACGGGAAAAGTGGCGCCGAAAAAACCACGCCCACTTTTAACGACACTAATTCAAAAGTGTCGCACATGTCGAAAAACTGGCGGAGAAATGCTCTGTGAATTTGTCGGCTGTTGCTACGACACTTTCTATGACATTTTAAAGACATTTTTTCGTTCCTGACACTTTTGTGAATTCCCCCCTTTGTGAATTCGCCGTTCATACGACATTTTAGAAATTTGTTGACCGCCACTTCTGGGTGACTTGTTTTACCGACACTTTTGTGAATTCCCCCCTATGACTTTCAGCACACGACTTCTAGTCCAAACTATCCACCATCAAATGGACAGATTGAGAAAACAGTTCAGACTGTTGAGCATTTGCTCTCAAAGGCAAAACAAAGTGATGGAGATCCCTACATTGCCACACTGGAATACACAAACACAGCAATGGATGGAATTGGGTCACCAGCTCAACTACTAATGAGCCGCCGTCTGCTCCTCACTACCCACGACACACAACCAGTTACTACATTATATTATACCATCAGCTCTTGTGAGCACAAAACTGCCGAATAAACAACAGACAATCCAGATACTACAAGAGAGGTGTTGGCCGTTATCTGTCCTGCAGGAGGGAGATCAGGTCATGATACAAAAGCCTGGAGGAAAATGGCAACCAGGACATGTGACTTGTAAGTTCCAAACACCAAGATTATACCTGGTAGAACCTGATGACGGTGGTGTTTACATACGTAGACATTTGATCAAACAATGTGCATCACTATCTACAAACAGTTTAGATGATGATTTTGAAGTAAGTGAAAGTGGCCCAGTGGAGCCTGAACTGCACCATTGTTTGCAAGTTCCTTCATCAGACTCTGAGTGGAGAACTGCTGGTGCAGGAGTAAAACCACAGAACAGAAACATAAAAACTACAAGATGTGGTGGAATGGTGAAGCCACCCCAACGACTGAACTTATAATTATTAGGGATGCACCGAATCCACTTTTTTGGATTCGGCCGAACCCCCGAATCCTTCGTGAAAGATTCGGCCGAATACCGAACCAAATCCGAACCCTAATTTGCATATACTTCCTTGTTTTCTGACAAAAAGTCACGCAATTTCCCTCCCACCCCTAATTTGCATATGCAAATTAGGATTCGGATTAGCTGGGCAGAAGGATTCGGCCGAATCCGAATCCTGCTGAAAAAGGCCGAATCCTGGATTCGGTGCATCCCTAATAATTATGCTTATTTACATCTTCATTAATGTTTCTCTATGCTTTCATACTGACATGGTTATGTTCTTTAGAAGAAGGGAGATGTAATATTATGTGGCGCACACTAGGTGTCGCTATAACAAGATAATGCTTTATACATAACACTGTGTAACTTGTTGATGTGGGAGGTCCTGCGGCCATCTTGACTTTTGCTGGACTGATAGAAATACAGATCCCTTACTACAAGAAGATCTCCCGTGTCTTTATGAACAGTTTAAACCTCACAATCAGAAACATTACAAGGTCCCCATAGTCAAATATTGCTGCTCGGTAGGTTTAAAGTGGCGAAGTAACGAGTCAAAGTTTTTCTTAAAGAGACAGTACTTCGACTATCGAATGGTCGAACGATTTTTAGTTTGAAACGTTCGATTCAAAGTCATAGGCAAAGGTCGAAGTAGCCTATTTGATGGTCAAAGTACTCAAAAAAAAACTTTGAAATTCAAAGTTTTTTTTACTTCGAATCCTTCACTCGAGCTTAGTAAATGTGCCCCTGAGTGTAACCCCTTATAGCCAAACCCAAGAGTTAAGTGTGGTTGAGCATCTAGTTTTCGTGACAAATTGGTGACTTTTAACAGAATGACTTGACCCTCATTATCTCTTGCTCTGATCCTGTGTATATACAATGTCTGCCATAAAGCAGCACTGGACTGCTGTGCCTCTGCCAGACAGGAAGGGACTCAACAACAGTTACCAGGAAATACACTCCCCCGTGCTAAGAAAGTAGAGACAGTCACATAAGTACCAGGAGGTACACTCCCCCGTGCAAAGGAAGTAGAGACAGTCACAGGAGTACCAGTAAATACACTCCCCATGCAAAGGAAGTAGAGACAGTCACACGAGTACCAGGAAATACACTCCCCCGTGCAAAGGAAGTAGAGACAGTCACAGGAGTACCAGGAAATACACTCCCCCGTGCAAAGGAAGTAGAGACAGTCACATGAGTACCAGGAAGTACACTCCCCCGTGCAAAGGAAGTAGAGACAGTCACAGGAGTACCAGGAAATACACTCCCCAATGCAAAGGAAGTAGAGACAGTCACACGAGTACCAGGAAATACACTCCCCCATGCAAAGGAAGTAGAGACAGTCACGAGTACCAGGAAGTACACTCCCCCGTGCAAAGGAAGTAGAGACAGTCACAGGAGTACCAGGAAATACACTCCCCCGTGCAAAGGAAGTAGAGACAGTCATACAAGTACCAGGAAATACACTCCCCCATGCAAAGGAAGTAGAGACAGTCACACGAGTACCAGGAAATACACTCCCCCATGCAAAGGAAGTAGAGACAGTCACACGAGTACCAGGAAATACACTCCCCCATGCAAAGGAAGTAGAGACAGTCACACGAGTACCAGGAAATACACTCCCCCGTGCAAAGGAAGTAGAGACAGTCACACAAGTACCAGGAAATATACTCCCCCATGCAAAGGAAGTAGAGACAGTCACACAAGTACCAGGAAATACACTCCCCCGTGCAAAGGAAGTAGAGACAGTCACAGGAGTACCAGGAAATACACTCCCCTGTGCAAAGGAAGTAGAGACAGTCACATGAGTACCAGGAAATACACTCCCCGTGCAAAGGAAGTAGAGACAGTCACACGAGTACCAGGAAATACACTCCCCCATGCAAAGGAAGTAGAGACAGTCACACGAGTACCAGGAAATACACTCCCCGTGCAAAGGAAGTAGAGACAGCCACACGAGTACCAGGAAATACACTCCCCCGTGCAAAGGAAGTAGAGACAGCCACACGAGTACCAGGAAATACACTCCCCCGTGCAAAGGAAGTAGAGACAGTCACACGAGTACCAGGAAATACACTCCCCCATGCAAAGGAAGTAGAGACAGTCACACGAGTACCAGGAAATACACTCCCCCGTGCAAAGGAAGTAGAGACAGTCACACGAGTACCAGGAAATACACTCCCCCGTGCAAAGGAAGTAGAGACAGCCACACGAGTACCAGGAAATACACTCCCCCGTGCAAAGGAAGTAGAGACAGTCACACGAGTACCAGGAAATACACTCCCCCATGCAAAGGAAGTAGAGACAGTCACACGAGTACCAGGAAATACACTCCCCCGTGCAAAGGAAGTAGAGACAGTCACACGAGTACCAGGAAATACACTCCCCCGTGCAAAGGAAGTAGAGACAGTCACACGAGTACCAGGAAATACACTCTCCGGTCTAATATAATTTTCAGTAATAAAGTAGCTGATTTGCCCCCACAGCTGCACCACATTCCATTACTCTTTTATCTCCACAGGACTGGGAATATTTAAAGGCAAAGGATGGTTTATGGGAAGGAGATAATAGTAAATTGCAGGTTTGCTGGGGGCAGGGTTGCCATCTGGCTGGTATTGGCCTGGCTGGTAAAAATGATGGTTGGTCCCAATGTTATTAATAGGGAAAAAGATAACCAGATAGGAAGGCCGGTATTTTTTTTCCAGAAATAGGTGGCAGCCCTAGTTGGGGGCCCCGGGGCCCGGTGAATATGGAAGGAATGGCAGAAATGTTACAGAGGTCCAGTCACTAATGTCAGATACAAACATCTCACCTTATTGCATTGAGATCTTGTGTCTGTACTACAACTCCCAGCATCCCCTGCCTCCCACGGGATGTTTCCTAAGGGCTTTCAGATGAACATCTCTATGTAAGACGGCTGCCCTGGGGCCCTCCAGTTTTATTCATCTGCAACTCCCAGCATCCCACGCAACAGTCTCACTTACTGTATAACCCACCTGCAGCCTCCGCCATTACCCCGAGCAGGTACTGTGGGAGTGGCTACCATATGTCCCACAAGTGCCAGACTAACTATTCCTTTTATTTACCGACCCACCATCATGTGGCCCCGGGATCTGATATATTTACTGATGGGGCATCATGTGGCCCCCGGGATCTGATATATTTACTAAAGGAAAGATATTTAATTCATTCCATACACGGGAGAGGGCAACTCCCTGCTGACCCTGCCCCATTATCCAGGCGCCAGAGGTGGAGCTTAGGAAGCTATGCAGAATTCAGGCACATTCATTGGACGGCTAAAGCCCAGACTCAGGAGCAATAGTTTATAGCTGATGTGTCGGTATGGCAGCTCCGCTCATAGTAACAGGGAAAGTTACAGGATAACACTGTCCTTATGCCACAAACCCCAAGATGTTAACTCTTTATAACCAGCCACAGACTTGGATTCAGCACTAGAGTGACCATAAGGGGTTAACAGAATTGCAGAGCAGAAGATCTCATTAACCCCTGAGGGCCCAGACCAAAGCCTGCCAGCTCCAGCTCCCTGGCACCAGCCTCCCTGACTATTTTAGGAAATCTCCCATTGACTTTACATATTTGTAGAGATGAGGAGAGGGGGGGGCAGGGATAAAGGAGCAGTGGGGGAGGGGGGTACAGGTATGTAACTGACACTTAAATCTGACATTTCTATATAATTCTGCACCCCATCAATCTCACAGTCGGGGGTAGCAGGGGTTTCTGGCCCCCACCGTGAAAGTACAACTCCCTGCACCCTCAATACTCTCTCAATTTGGGGGGCAAACTTTAAGAATTGCCTGCAAGACCCATCACCCACATTTTTATTCACATGGACCCAATATCCAAACTGGAACTGTGTCACCTGCTCCCCATTAGCCGCCTGACCCAAACGAGACTGTGATGTCTTCCTTGGACCCTATTCATATATATAGGATACCCACCCCCACCCTTATTCCTTCTGAACCTGCAGAAGAACTGGATTAGTGGGGGTATTGCTACTGTCATGATCCTGTCCTGAAAGCCTTCCAACCCCACTCTCCATCTTGTCCTACTGTCTCCATCTTGTCCTACTGTCTCCATCTTGTCCTACTGTCTCCATCTTGTCCCACTGTCTCCACTTTGTCCTACTGTCTCCATCTTGTCCTATTGTCTCCACTTTGCCCTACTGTCTCCATCTTGTCCTACTGTCTCCATCTTGTCCTACTGTCTCCATCTTGTCCTACTGTCTCCATCTTGTCCTATTGTCTCCACTTTGCCCTACTGTCTCCATCATGTCCCACTGTCTCCACTTTGTCCTACTGTCTCCATCTTGTCCTATTGTCTCCACTTTGCCCTACTGTCTCCATCTTGTCCTACTGTCTCCATCTTGTCCTACTGTCTCCATCTTGTCCTACTGTCTCCATCTTGTCCTACTGTCTCCAACTTGTCCTATTGTCTCCACTTTGTCCTACTGTCTCTATCTTGTCCTACTGTCTCCATCTTGTCCCACTGTCTCCACTTTGTCCTACTGTCTCCATCTTGTCCTATTGTCTCCACTTTGCCCTACTGTCTCCATCTTGTCCTACTGTCTCCAACTTGCCCTACTGACTCCATCTAGTCCTATTGTCTCCACTTTGTCCTACTGTCTCCATCTTGTCCTATTGTCTCCACTTTGCCCTACTGTCTCCATCTTGTCCTACTGTCTCCATCTTGTCCTACTGTCTCCAACTTGCCCTACTGACTCCATCTAGTCCTATTGTCTCCACTTTGTCCTACTGTCTCCATCTTGTCCTATTGTCTCCACTTTGCCCTACTGTCTCCATCTTGTCCTACTGTCTCCATCTTGTCCTACTGTCTCCATCTTGTCCTACTGTCTCCATCTTGTCCTACTGTCTCCAACTTGTCCTATTGTCTCCACTTTGTCCTACTGTCTCTATCTTGTCCTACTGTCTCCATCTTGTCCCACTGTCTCCACTTTGTCCTACTGTCTCCATCTTGTCCTATTGTCTCCACTTTGCCCTACTGTCTCCATCTTGTCCTACTGTCTCCATCTTGTCCTACTGTCTCCAACTTGCCCTACTGACTCCATCTAGTCCTATTGTCTCCACTTTGCCCTACTGTCTCCATCTTGTCCTACTGTCTCCATCTTGTCCTACTGTCTCCATCTTGCCCTACTGTCTCCATCTTGCCCTACTGTCTCCATCTTGTCCTACTGTCTCCATCTTGTCCTACTGTCTCCAACTTGCCCTACTGACTCCATCTAGTCCTATTGTCTCCACTTTGCCCTACTGTCTCCATCTTGTCCTACTGTCTCCATCTTGTCCTACTGTCTCCATCTTGTCCTACTGTCTCCAACTTGTCCTATTGTCTCCACTTTGTCCTACTGTCTCTATCTTGTCCTACTGTCTCCATCTTGTCCCACTGTCTCCACTTTGTCCTACTGTCTCCATCTTGTCCTATTGTCTCCACTTTGCCCTACTGTCTCCATCTTGTCCTACTGTCTCCATCTTGTCCTACTGTCTCCAACTTGCCCTACTGACTCCATCTAGTCCTATTGTCTCCACTTTGCCCTACTGTCTCCATCTTGTCCTACTGTCTCCATCTTGTCCTACTGTCTCCAACTTGTCCTATTGTCTCCACTTTGTCCTACTGTCTCTATCTTGTCCTACTGTCTCCATCTTGTCCCACTGTCTCCACTTTGTCCTACTGTCTCCATCTTGTCCTATTGTCTCCACTTTGCCCTACTGTCTCCATCTTGTCCTACTGTCTCCATCTTGTCCTACTGTCTCCAACTTGCCCTACTGACTCCATCTTGTCCTATTGTCTCCACTTTGCCCTACTGTCTCCATCTTGTCCTACTGTCTCCATCTTGTCCTATTGTCTCCATCTTGCCCTACTGTCTCCATCTTGTCCTACTGTCTCCATCTTGCCCTACTGTCTCCATCTTGTCCTACTGTCTCCATCTTGCCCTACTGTCTCCACCTTGTCCTACTGTCTCCATCTTCCATGGTTCCATCTTATCCTACTTTCCTCTCTTATGACCCCAGAACAAATGCCCTTACTGGCAGCCCCCAAAGCTCTGATACCCCCTGGTACCCCACATCTGCCTGGGCTTGGAATAATCACTGAACGTAGGGAGAGATTAAATTAAAATGAAAAGCCTTTTTGTTACCCCATGGATCACAGGGAAGGGCCCCGTGTGGGGTGATCAGATGCCCCAGTAAAATGGAGGATCACATGACTTACAAAGCCGGGGGGCCTTTTATTAACTCTTTGCACCAAAAACAACCTGATCTGCCACATTCTGCACTTACTGCATTAACAGCTACTGTATTTGTAGCAATAACAACTGACCCCCCACTATAACTGCAAAGTCCTTCTCTGAGGGTGATGGCACCTCCACACTGACTGTAGCACCCCCAAACTACAGAGCACAAAGAAAACAACACCCCCTAATCTACACAGCACAACACCCTATAGAAGCAGGACACCATCCCCAAAGTGCACAGCACCCCAAAATTATAGAGCAAAGGAGAAATCCTACACTGTACAGCAGCACCCCATTAATGTGTAGCATGATAGCAACATCCCCCCATTCTACTCAGCTTGGCAGGAGCACCCCCAAACTGCAGAGAAGCATCCCCCCAAAATGCGCAGCACAGGAGCAAACTGCATAATAAGCAGCAGCACCCCACAGAGCAACCAGTGCAGAGTATATGGGGGTACAGAGAAGTGGGGTACAGAGGATGACACCCTACCTTGAAACTGCTGTATCAGATCATCTATATAACAACGGTCGTCCTGTGGGGTCTCCATGGAGTGAGCTGAGGGGCCCCGGGCAGGTAATGAGCTGAGGTGGAGCTGCTGGAAGAGTAAATCTCACAGGTTCCCCCTCCCTCCTGTACAAGTCCAACACTCACTGGCCCAGCAGTCACGGGGTTAACTGGCACACCACTCCTCCAGCTCCTGCAGAGTACCCAGCCACCAGGAGAGACTGCCAGGCAGAGTAAGGGTTAATTTCTACTGAGTCACCCCATCCATGCCATTCCCAGAATTCCTGTGTCTCCGACTCACCCGGACCCCCCAATTCACCCCCCCCCCAAGATTCACCAACAGGTCAGAGCTTTAACTCACGCCTCCCCACACCTTTCTAATTGGTGCCTAAATAAAAGCTAGTCCTGTTTGTGTATGTGAGCTGGGTGTCAGCTCTGTGGCCCAGACATGTCGTTAGATATTGGGGGTGCTGCTGGTGCCGAGTCACCCTGTATTCTGTGGGGCAGCACCAGTATTCCCAGCACCTCCTTGTTACACTTATTCTGATCATGTGACTCCTGGGCTGCCCACAGAGCTTACAATCAATGGGAACTGATCCATCTCACCCCTTTAATAATGAGCCTCAAGCTGAGCGCAGTCCCTTTAAGCCCAGCCCATGTGTATAGATGGAGCAGCGCGGGGGGTTAATAAATACACATATAGGTTCTGTCTATAAATGGATCCGACTACTGGAACCAGAACCCAACATGTTAAATCTCTGATTGGCTTTTTAACTCACCCCTTTACATGCAGACATGGGGTCCCCAGGCTGCGGGGGTGGCTGCGCTGTGTAACCCTTTACTTGCCAGTTCAGAAGACTCAAAGGAGAATGTGATGTTTAGTAACCCCTTCACCGCCAGCACAAAAGAAACCAATGAGCTTGTAACCCTTTAAATGCCAAAGCAGTGACACATTTTATCATGTGAGAGACCGTCCCCTCATGCTCCAGTCATTACAATGAGCAATTGATTTTAGGGTCACAAAGTTAATTCTCATTAGGGTCCCCCCTAAGAAAGAAAAGAGTGACGTGAGAATATGGGGCCCCCTGGTGAGGGGTGAGTGCAGGTAGAGCAGTACCAGGCGGTGGGGCAGGGGGCAGCTCAGAGCTGGAACTACAATTCCATAACCCCCAGTAAATTCTCAGCCACTTAGTGCAGAATTCACTTACTGAAAGGCAGAGCAGCATAGACACCGGAGCAGGCTGCAGCGAGTATTAACTGAATATCTGCCACAAGCCGCCATTAATAGTCAGTCTCTGTGTCACACAGTCCTTCTCTCAGAGGGTCTCGCTCACCCCCCAGTAACAAATGAGAGTGTTCCACCTGCCCCCACCCATCAGCATGTGGTGCACGTGTGAGACCCCCAGAAAGGCACCCAGCAGTTGGGTCACCACTAGTTAGACCAGGCCTCTCATATCTGCACTTTCACTACAACTCCCAGCATGCCCTGCAGCACCAACAGCAGCTTGGATTTGCCAAGAGACTAAAAGGCGGGACTAACCTTCATCAGGGGTGGAGTCATGCTCAGACGCAGTTCCGCCCACTATCGTCTGGCTCAGCTGATTGGCAGTCTCTTCTCTTTGCACTCTCACAGTTCTCTCTTGGGTTCTCTCCACCAATGTGGAATTGTGGGTAACGAGGGTCGTTTCTGACACAGTCTGACAAGTCTTCCTCAGCACCACAACTCCCTGCAGCTTGTCTGGCACCGCCCCTTCACTCCCATCAGCCCCAGGTTTGGGTGCAGTTGCCGGGGGCTGGGCTTGCCCTAGAGGAGTCTGGGTAATAGTCGGGTCAGACTGCTGCTCCCCAGCTCCCAGTTCCTCGGTCCCTTGTGATTCTGTAACCGTCTCATTGGCCAGCGGTTCTGGATCTGGTCTGGTGTCCTGCAGCCAATCAGTGACTGGAGGAACAGGGGGAGTAGCACATGGCAGCACCCGCGTGTGGGTCGGAACAACTGGGCCCATGAGCTCACACTCGTGTCCATGTGTCTCTATGGAGATCTCTGAGCCAGGAATGTCCATTTGTTCTGGTTCTGTATTGGACCTCCCTGTGCTTAATGAGCCCCACTCTGCCTGCACCCCAATAATTTTCTCTGCCCTTGTAATGGACTCTTCTAGCTGCACCCGGTACCCGACCCGCAATTCTGACTCTTCTTTGGTCTCGAGTTTCAGTTGAATCTTTGGACCTCTGGTTCCTGACTGGGAGTCTAGAAGGTTCTTGTCCTGGAGTTCTGGCTGCTCCCCCGTCTCCCCCAATTTTCCATCACTAGGAACTGGGCCTGTGGTTACCTGCAGCGACTTCTGCACCTGATCCGATTCCCTGACACCCCCCTCTCCTACCTGAGCCTGAGAAATGATCCAGTTCTGCACCACCCCTTCTTCTATGGGAGGAACTGGGCCCTTTTTGGAAGACTTCTTCTTCTTCTCTTGCTTGGGACCTGGTTCTGTTGGGCCTGGAACTGGACCTTCTACACTAGTTATACTATGGGACTCTATGGGAGGTTCTACCTGAAGCTTTTCTGCCCCCTCCTGACTACTCTGTGCCACTGGGTCCTGAGGTTCTGGTACCAATGGGCTGGTATCTCTCTGGGTATCCCCCAAATTCTCTTCTTTAATCTCTTGTTTCTCTTTCTTTTTTTTGCCTTTTTTGGTCTCTGATTTGGTTTCTGCTTTGGGGGGTTCAGTCACTTTATGGCCCTCGTCTGCCCCTTTTTCCTTTTCCTCTTTTGTCACTTCTTGGGGTTTGTTTCCTACAGATTCAGGGGGAACCCCCAGACTCTCTCCTTCCACCTTCTCTTTCTTGCCCTTTTTTCTCTGTTTAGTTTCTGTCTTTGTGGGTTCAGGGGTAGAAGCCAGACCTGCCCCTCTCTGTACCTCAGCGCCCCCCTCCCCAATCTTTGGTGTTTCCCTGACATCTTGTTTGTGCCCCCCAGTCCTTCCCACCTCCTGACCTGTGGGCTCTGCTACCCCGGCCCGGGGCCCTTTATCTCTCTGGGCGTCTCTGACCTGCTGCTGCTTCTGAGCTACAGACTCAATTACCCCTGTCTCTGCCGCTCTGATTCCCCCGTGTTTCTGCCCCTGTCCTCCTCCTTCTCTCTTGTCTCCAGTTCCGGGCCGGGAGGATGAGATCACTGTGCTGACAATCTTCTCCAGCTCTTCTCTCTCCGGCCTTTCTGCTCGGCCCTCCTCCCTCTCCTGCTTCCAACTGTCAGATACCGGGCTGGGAATTCTCCAAACCTCACTAGGGGCCCTTACCTGGATCTTACTGAG
The DNA here is from genome assembly GCA_038501925.1 of Xenopus petersii. Taxonomy (NCBI): domain Eukaryota; kingdom Metazoa; phylum Chordata; class Amphibia; order Anura; family Pipidae; genus Xenopus; species Xenopus petersii. The sequence continues at coordinate 143,422,595 of CM076683.1, read as the reverse complement.
CTCCTGCCCGGGGCCAAACAACCTGTCAGCACCCACAGGCTCTAAAGGAGAAGGAGCAGCTGCCATCTTCCTACTCTCCTCTCTAACTGTCATTTTCCTACTCTCCTCTCTAACTGTCATTTTCCTACTCTCCTCTCCCCACTGGCCCTGTTTGCCCTTCTGTGCCCATGTTACATTAGAGGCCTGAGGTGGCCACTTGGCATCCAGTGCATCCCCTGAGCCTCTGTGCCACCCACCTTTCTGACTATCTTGGTCCTGTGCCCTGGCAGTGAAGAGACCTGGCATTGGACCCTTCTGTGAAACTGGCGCTTCTACTTTCCGATAGTCTTGCCTGTCGCCCTCCTCCTGGGCCTTGGGCACATAAGATGTGGGTCCACTTACAGTTTGGACTTTGGGAGCCGGAGGGCGACGCAGTACCCCGGGCATGGGCGCAGGACGTCTGACCCGCTGCAGGGAGGTGGGTACAATTTCAGGGGGCAGGTGCAGATACTGGCGCAGGTAGGCAATGCCCTCATTGGTCAGATACCAGTAATAATGGCGCCACACAAAGGTTTCTCGGACAAACCCGCGGGATTTCAATGAGCCCATGGCTTTGGTGACTTGCAGGTTGGTGACTCCTGGCACCTCGGCGTGGCGACTCTGTGGGCGCTCATCATTCTTGGCCACCATGACACCATCTCGGAATATGACTTCATAAATGGCCCGGAGCTGGTCCAGCGGCATGAGCATTCCGGCCACCATATTGGCAGAGAGGTCAAAGCTCCAGACGCAGAATCAGATGCCAAAGAGAAGAGTCGAGGCACCAAACGGGCGTGAGATGAGGAAACAAACAGAGAGCAGGAAGTTGTGTGGCACAAATCCGGGTGCCAGCGTTGTGAGCTCAATCAATAGCTCCGAGTGTCAGCTCCCTGTGCAACTTCTACTGGTCCCACAAACTTTCTCTCTCCTCTCTGTGCCCCCCTCCCTCAGTCTGCAGCTTAGCTCCGCCTCCTAGGTCTGAGAGAGACTGGACAGAGCAGAGAGACAGCCCGGGAGAAGAGTGAGAGCGACACAGTGAGAGACAGACGAGCACATGCTCTCCAGGCACACACCCTGCAGCCACTCACACTGACGGGAGGGAGGGGCGGGGGTTTAACCCCAGTCTGTGACACCCCTCCCTGTCTCCCAGCGCCCATTCATTCAGATCCAACTTGCTCCTCTTACTACTACTGATGAGCGTCAGCTCCGGAGCTGCTGCCACTGATCCTATCTGCTGCCTCATAAACACTATGTATGTGCTAGGGAGCTCCAAGCAGTACAGACTGGGGTCCCCATAGAGTGCTAGCTCTTCAGTACAGAGTGGGGTCCCCATAGAGTGCTAGCTCTACAGTACAGAAGGGGTCCCCATAGAGTGCTAGCTCTTCAGTACAGAGTGGGGTCCCCATAGAGTGCTAGCTCTACAGTACAGAAGGGGTCCCCATAGAGTGCTAGCTCTACAGTACAGAGTGGGGTCCCCATAGAGTGGTAGCTCTACTGTACAGAAGGGGTCCCCATAGAGTGCTAGCTCTACAGTACAGAGTGGGGTCCCCATAGAGTGCTAGCTCTACTGTACAGAAGGGGTCCCCATAGAATGCTAGCTCTACAGTACAGAGTGGGGTCCCCATAGAGTGCTAGCTCTACTGTACAGAGTGGGGTCCCCATAGAGTGCTAGCTCTACTGTACAGAAGGGGTCCCCATAGAGTGCTAGCTCTACTGTACAGAAGGGGTCCCCATAGAATGCTAGCTCTACAGTACAGAGTGGGGTCCCCATAGAGTGCTAGCTCTACTGTACAGAAGGGGTCCCCATAGAGTGCTAGCTCTACAGTACAGAGAGGGGTCCCCATAGATGCTAGCTCTACACTACAGAAGGGGGTCGCCATAGAGTGCTAGCTCTACAGTACAGAAGGGGGTGCCTCACAGAGTGCTAGCTCTACTGTACAGAAGGGGGTCCCCATAGAGTGCTAGCTCTACAGTACAGAAGGGGGTCCCTCACAGAGTGCTAGCTCTACTGTACAGAAGGGGGTCCCCATAGAGTGCTAGCTCTACAGTACAGAAGGGGGTCCCTCACAGTGTGCTAGCTCTACTGTACAGAAGGGGTCTCCAACCAACACCCCGGGCCAATCAGAGCACTCCCACTGTGTAGCGTTGCAGGGTAATTGGACCTAATACAACCCAAAGGCTTATAGTACCCATGTGTCCTTTCCCACACCCTCATTCCTAAACGCCTCCAACTGCCACCCCACAACTGCCAATAGTCTGTGTAGAGTCAGTTGCAGGGGAATACTCCGTGTTCTCTGTGTAGCTTGACCCATAGGAAACAATGGGATCTATTTCTGCTTACAGTACCTGTTCAGCCTCTAACATGTGTATACACTGATAAAGGGGACGTCGTTACTTTATGGCGTGTAGGTGAAATGTAAAGACTCCAAAGTCCTCCCCCAGTCTGTACTAATGATTATTACTGGCCCAGGATTTCCCTGTACATCCACCTCCTGACTGACAGCTGCTGGGAGTTGTAGCCAACAAATATTTCTCACAAAAAACACAATTCTTCTGGAAAAATGGGGAGATAAACCTATTCACACAGATGGGAGTAGTAACTCCCAGCATCCTACTCCTGGCTAACCACAGGCTGGGAACTACAACTCCCAGCATCCTACTCCTGGCTAACCACAGGCTGGGAACTACAACTCCCAGCATCCTACTCCTGGCTAACCACAGGCTGGGAACTACAACTCCCAGCATCCTACTCCTGGCTAACCACAGGCTGGAAACTACAACTCCCAGCATCCTACTCCTGGCTAACCACAGGCTGGAAACTACAACTCCCAGCATCCTACTCCTGGCTAACCACAGGCTGGAAACTACAACTCCCAGCATCCTACTCCTGGCTGACTACAGCCTGGGAACTACAACTCCCAGCATCCTACTCCTGGCTAACCACAGGCTGGAAACTACAACTCCCAGCATCCTACTCCTGGCTAACCACAGGCTGGAAACTACAACTCCCAGCATCCTACTCCTGGCTAACCACAGGCTGGAAACTACAACTCCCAGCATCCTACTCCTGGCTGACTACAGCCTGGGAACCAACTCCCAGCATCCTACTCCTGGCTGACTACAGCCTGGGAACTACAACTCCCAGCATCCTACTCCTGGCTGACTACAGCCTGGGAACTACAACTCCCAGCATCCTACTCCTGGCTGACTACAGGCTGGGAACTACAACTCCCAGCATCCTACTCCTGGCTAACCACAGGCTGGAAACTACAACTCCCAGCATCCTACTCCAGGCTAACTACAGACTGGGAACTACAAGCCAAAGCCCTATATAGTAACAAGATGTAAGTGTAACCCCTTGTACTTATCTGACTGTCAGTCCATGCTGGGAGTTTGGATTGGGTATCACTGTGTAACAGGTAGGTAGGTGGGTGGGTAGGTTGTTATATAAGTGACTAGGTGGGTGGGCACATAAATAGCCACTTGGCACTAAACATAAGGACAGGGCCAGTGACAATGTGATTGGATGAGAGGCAGGGGGGCCGTATATCTGTCCTGTCAGCACCTCCCCTGAAACCTCATCCCCGGGGCAGAGGAGGAAGGAAAGCTCTGGCCAACATTCAGCTGAACTACAACTCCCAAGGACTTCACAGGACATAGGGACAGCCCAGCCAATAGAAGAGCTGGGGGTGGAGTCATTCAGCTTAATCAGCAGTGGATACAGGGAAGTTACTCCCGGCAGACGCTAATTAAAGTGAAGGAATTTAGTAACAGCCTGAGAGCAGCCTGGGGCCCTGCTGGGGGGCAGAGTCATCACAACAATTAGAGGAGCCCTCAGGGGCCCCTGGTCTCTGGGAGTTTCTCTGGCCCCTCAGTCTCATGCAGTGGAGCCACTGGGCTGGTAAATATATTATATACAGTATATATATATAATACACAAGAGCCATGAATATCTTGTAAGGATATTAGAAGTCACCTGGGAGTTCCATGACCTGTATTACTGAGCCTTCAGCCTCGTTCTTTTATATGGTCATGTGACTCCTCTGTGACTTATTATATAGTGAATAAAGTACCCCCTCTTGTAAAATATAAGGATATTATATTCTACTTGCATTCATCTGCAAAGTAACCCTTTCCTCTCCCAGAAACATATCTATTAACCCTTCTGTGTCACAGTCACTCAAATATTAGCCCTTTCCTCACCTCACTGGCAGTCACAAAATAGAAACAGCCCCCCCCCCCCATTCACCTGCCTAATATTAACCCTTTACTATCCCAATCAATCAGCTATTAACCCTTTCCCAGTTACCCACATCTGACTTTCTGGTCCCATACATCCAGTTCATCTGCCGCATTCTCAGCTTTTCTCTCCCAGTTGCCCCTATATCTGCCCCAGCCTTTACACCCACCCCTTATTAACCCCTTTATTCTCCATCATTTGCATAACATGTTCCTTCTCCAAGTCAACCCTGCTATTATTAACCCTGCAATTTCTCTGTCACATTTCTACCAGCCATTAACCCCTTCCTTTCCCAGTCCCAGAGACAGTAACCCTTTTCTTGCCTAGTCACCCAGATATTAACCCCTTTCTTCACACTGAAAGCTTACAGTTAACCTCCTCCGACTTGCCAGCCCATTCCTGCACCATTTCACTCAAATGTTAACCCTTTCTTCCCTTTTATTTTGACCTTCTCTTGTGTCAATTACAGTTGACCTTTTTGTTCCATTTAGCTATTTAACCCTTCCCACACTTGTTAAGAGTTAGGCTTATGATTTAAAGGTCAACTTGTTCAGATTTAAACCCTTCCATTCCCGGTGCCTTCAAGCAAAGAAACCAAAACGAGCAGCAGGAGATGTGAGGCGAGAAGCTGCATTTGCACCAATTGCCCTTTAACCCCTTCCTAGTACTCTCAATCAGCCTCATGAAATGTGAGCCCCAGGGAATGCAGGGGGTCAGATGTATTTGTTCTAGGGATACACCGAATCCACTATTTTGGAATTCGGCCAAACCCCCGAAAGATTAGGCCGAATACAGAACCGAATACCGAATCTTAATTTGCATATTCATTTGAATATGTAAATTAGGGGTGGGAAGGGGAAAACATTTTTACTTCCTTGTTTTGTGACAAAAAGTCACGCGATTTCCCTCTGTATCTAATTTGCATATGCAAATTAGGATTCAGTTTGGCCAGGCAGAAGGGTTCGGCCGAATCCGAATCCTGCTGAAAAGGGCAGAATCCTGGCCAAATCCCCAGCCGAATCCTGTCCGGCGCTGGCACGGCTCTTGCACTCTAATGGCCTCTAAGCAACAGGCAGGGCATGGGGGGGTTAAAGAGCAGAGAAAAGTGCAGTGTCAGTGACTGAGTCAATGCAGAGACTTTATAGAGCAAGAGGTGTCTGTACTGTATGGCAGCTCCCACAGAGACAGATACAGGGGTACAGCCGCTCCTATTATCTACTATGGGCTAATTGCCCTGTCTCTGCCCAGTACAGCACTGAAAATCAGCACAGCATCAGTTATGAATAAAAGAGAAGGGTTAAAGGGACGGCTGCCATTTCACCACATTAACAATAGGTTCCTATTAAATCCACACCCCACGCAGCTAATGGGCAGTTGCTACAGATTTGTGCTGCAGACCGCACTGGTTTCTGCACAGACATGTCAAGTGCATCTCCCTTCATGGTCAATTAGCAGCTCACACACTCACTCACATTCACACACACTCACATGTACACTCACACACACGCTCACTCACATTCACACTCACACACTCACTCACATTCACACACACTCACATGTACACTCACACACACACACGCTCACTCACATTCACACTCACACACTCACTCACATTCACACACACTCACATGTACACTCACACACACACACACTCACTCACATTCACACTCACACACTCACTCACATTCACACACACTCACATGTACACTCACACACACACACGCTCACTCACATTCACACTCACACACTCACTCACATTCACACACACTCACATGTACACTCACACACACACACTCACTCACATTCACACTCACACACTCACTCACATTCACACTCACATTCACACACACGCACATGTACACTCACACACACACGCTCACTCACACGCTCACTCACTCACATTCACACTCTCATTCACACACACTCACTCACACACTCACATTCACTCACACACACTCACTTACATTCACACACACTCACACACTCACATTCACACACACTCACTCACACACACATTCACACACACTCACATTGAACTGCAAATATAGTTACTCTAATGATAAAGGTGTGTGTGTTCCTTTAACAAATATTCCATTAACCCATTCAGTGGAGACTATGGCACCAGCATTAGAGGGACTGTTAGTAAATCTACACTTCTGGGCTCCCTTTGATCTGAGCCATTAGCCTATTGGCAACACATGGTGCGGCAACATCAAAGCACCCGCGGCACAGAATGAGTTTCACAATCATTTAATGTTTTCAAACTGGACTGAATTCAAGTATTTCAGTTGCCCTCTTGCCCTTCTGCCTCAATCACTGGTCTAATGTCTCCCTTGGGCCCCCCAACAAAGATTTTGGTATGGGGGCCCCAGCACCTGCAAAGACCTTCTCCCTCAGTCGCAAACACCCCCTGACTAACTGTCACAAATACTGCAGGAAGGGGGCACAGTAGGGCACAGTAGGGCTACCAGCTCACCTCTATAAAATCAAACACATATTCATTAGATGCCTGCTGCAGACTGAACTGATTTATGTACTGCCATGCAGGGCGACTAATCTCCCAAATCTTGGCGTGTGTCTCTGCCCTTAACGGGGTGAGGTGGTAACCCTAGGGCACAGTCAGGTATGAGGAGGGTCTCTTATAATACAGCGGATATGGCGGTGGGAGGAGGTTTTAATTTTTCCACATGAAGCAATGCTTAGCAGCAGAGGACAGACAGGCAAGTGATTGGGGTTCTGTACCAGCTCAAGACCCCCACAGCAGGGAAGATCTGTGCCCCTAAACATGCCCCCAGCAGCCAGAATTCTTTTATCTGCTGATTCCTACATGTTCTGGGCTACTGTCAGCCATGTAGCATTAGACCGATCCCTAAGCGAAACTTCTGAGCAGCTGCCAGAGCCCACTGAGCATGTGCGGTGCCACTGACACACAAGAGAGACAAACTAGAGCCAAGAGGCGGAGCTGCAGGAAATGGGAAGTCCTGGCTCATTACAGGAAGTACAGAATAGAAACCATTTCCTGTCAGATTGAGATTTAACTCTACAGTTGCCCAATTACATCTCAGTTGCTGTTGAACTACAATACAGGGACATGGGGGTGTTGACACCCAGTAATTCCTACACTGAAGGCCCCCCCGCATGTACCAGGCCAGTGAAAGAGAAGCGGGGAGTTGATGGTGTGGCCCCAGTAAGTAACTAAATAGGCAGTGAGCTCATTACTCAGGGTGCGGGGAGTGAATTCTATTGGGAGCGGAGCCAAACAAGGATTCCCAGGAGAGAATAAAGTGTCAGGCAGGAGCCTAAATAAAGGTCCCAGAACAGACTGATTTATGGGGTCGGACCCCCCAGCAGTGTCTCCTTTCATAGAGAATGTCAGCCCCCCCCCACTCCTGCTCCTAAAGCCTCTGAGAAAGGGTCTCCCCCCCCCCCACACCAGTTCTGATCCCATAGTAACGGGGAAGCCCCCGCTGGCAGCCCATTCACACCCAGCACACAACTGCCCATTTATAAAGTGTCAGCCAGACGCAGCCCCCAGAGCCCGGCACATACAGGCAATATATATATATATTTATATACACAAGCTCACGGGCATCTAAATACACAGACACCAAATCTACAGCTACAATGAGGCACTTTAGCTCATTTTAGTAGGTTGAAGGTAATAAGCCCTTAACACCATTGCAGTTGGTCATCCTTTTTCATTAACTGATTAATATTCCCTCTGTAGCACCGGAGTCAGCGTTTAACCTGTTCCTGGGAGGTTTTGATTATGGACAGGGGAGCCGGGCAAAAACTCCAAACAAATAACAATAATAATCTAGCAAAACAATCCATTCATTTCTGGTTTCCAGGGTAACTGCACGTAGCAACATAAAGGCCAACTGCATGGAACCATTTGCTCTGCGGTTCCTGGGGAGAAAGACTTAACAGCAGGGGTTAAGGACCCAGTCTATGCCCCCCACCCAGATCTCCTTCATACACAAGCAGCCTGCATGTTGGTGCTACCGGCCCTTTAACTCTGGGCATTGTGATTGGCACCATTGGGAATTCTACCAATAATTCAGCAGTGTCCCAGCTGCACCGGCCCGGCATTACCTGCTACTGATCCCACCACATTAATTACAACTCCCAGCAGCCTGACAGAGCCAGAAGGAGTATTTGTTATAAGGGCTGCTCTGCTAATAAATGTATGGGTATTACATGATAACCAGGGTAACCCAACCCACAGGCGCAACAAATCAAACACACACTGGACAGGGGTGGATTAATCCAATGTGGGGGCGTCTTAAAGGGGTGGTTCACCTTCAAACAACTAGTTGTTTTCACCTTCTAAAGCAGCTCTGGGAGGGGGGTCGCTGACCCTGTAAACTGATCTAAATTGATACATTTAGTTGATCCATTTTTTTTATCTCTGTCCCTGCTGAGCAGAATCTCTGGGTTTCATTACAGGCAGCTGTTAGACTTGATACAATAGTTACTGATACTCCAGAGATGCTGCTGAGAAATGGATCAACTCAATGTATCAACTAAATGGATCAACTAATTATATCAAATAAATGGATCAACTAATTGTATCAACTAATTGTATCAACATTGTAACAGAATCTGAACCTGAATTACTGATCTGCCAGAGACACAGACATTCAACTTTACACTTTGATTTTGGAAAAACAGTAAAAAAAAAAAAAAAAAAAAATGGAAAGTAATTGAAAAAAAGTCTTTATTTCTGGGGAACAATCTGAAAATGCCAAGGGCATTACAGCAACGTTTCAGACCAACTGGTCTTTTATCAAGCTTGATAAAAGACCAGTTGGTCTGAAACGTTGCTGTAATGCCCTTGGTCCAATAAAGGCCGTTTTATTCAAGAAACAGTGAGTGCTGGACTAACTTTTTTCACTAATATTGCCAGTGGAAGGTGGCCATTGGAGGACGTGCACTCAACAAAAAGAAGTGAGTTGCAGTTGTGCTGACTACTATTCTGCTTTTGAACAATCTGAAAAGAACTGAAATGAAACAAGTGTTTGGAAGGTGAACTTCCCCTTTAATACTGACACCGACTAATCTTGTTGTTGTGGGAGGCAGAGAGGGGGCATTTCACATGGGGGGACTAATAACTTCATAGAGGGGCAAATAATGGGGTACAAAGAGTCAGGTTCCCATTATAGACTTGGCCAGACGGGGTCACATGTTCCTCTCCCTCTGTCTCTGCAATTTAATTCACAGAACATTTTCCTACAATAGAAGGATTTCAGCTACTGGTCTCTGGGCCAATGTCCAATAAACCTTCTGGGGCCAATATTTAACTCTACTGTTCTGCTTTCTATTATAATATTTAACTCTACTGAGCAGAAACCCAACTGTCAGCCCTAAACTCACACCCAACTGCCAGACGTCCAGATGCCCCGAGTACTTCTCTGATATTGTCCCACCACATTCACCCCTCTCCCACCCACCCACACCCCAAACTGCCCATATCCATACCCACAATGCCCCTCTCTCTATCAGTGTCATATATACCCCCCCGAGCTAAGGGGGCCCAGTCTGAAGGTCAGTTAGGGGGAGATTTGGGGTGAGTGTTTATTTGTACCCTGGGTACCCCTGAAACTATAGCAGGGTGACTGTTACCCCAATGTTTCTATATATCTGTAACCTTGTTATGAGCTAAGGGGCCCAGTCTGAAGGCCAGTTAGGGGGAGATTTGGGGTGAGTGTTTATTTGTACCCTGGGTACCCCTGGAACTATAGCAGGGTGACACCCCAATGTTTCTATATATCTGTAACCTTGTTATGAGCTAAGGGGGCCCAGTCTGAAGGTCAGTTAGGGGGAGATTTGGGGTGAGTGCTTATTTGTACCCTGGGTACCCCTGGAACTATAGCAGGGTGACTGTTACCCCAATGTTTCTATATATCTGTAACCTTGTTATGAGCTAAGGGGGCCCAGTCTGAAGGTCAGTTAGGGGGAGATTTGGGGTGATTGTTTATTTGTACCCTGGGTACCCCTGGAACTATGGGAGGGTGACTGTTACCCCAATGTTTCTATATATCTGTAACCTTGTTATGAGCTAAGGGGGCCCAGTCTGAAGGTCAGTTTGGGGGAGATTTGGGGTGAGTGCTTATTTGTACCCTGGGTACCCCTGGAACTATAGCAGGGTGACACCCCAATGTTTCTATATATCTGTAACCTTGTTATGAGCTAAGGGGCCCAGTCTGAAGGTCAGTAAGGGGGAGATTGGGGGTGAGTGTTTATTTGTGCCCTGGGTACCCCTGGAACTATAGCAGGGTGACTGTTACCCCAAATTAGTTTCTATATGTCATCTGATTGCTCTGCTCCTAATAGCCTTAGTGACCAGGCAGGAGGATAAATGTAGAAGAAAGGGAAGTTATAAAAAAAACAAAACCAATAAGATGTAGCCTCACCATAATTGTATCGTATGGTTGTTAGGGGTTCATGGTCATAGCAACCAGACAAACGGAAGCAGGAGAAAGTCAAAATAGGAGGGAATAAAAACCTTATAAAAATGAAGTTAAGACAAAGTTGATTAAGCTAAAGTCAGTGATTAGTAACGTATGGGTCCCTCTGTTATTTAGGGTGGATCACCATGATCCCCCAGAATGAAAATAATTGGGTAGAAGTAAAGTTGAGTAACTGCTTCTCAATCTATTCATTGGGGAACTAACAATGTCAATGTTGTATTTACAATCTGTACTGCACCCAGTAACAGTAATGACCCAGGTCTTCAGAGATGTCCCCCACCTTCTGAACTATGCAGGTACCCTAATAGCACATGTGGTACCCAACACAGTAACTTCAGTACCAGTATATACACTAGTACTATACACAGTACCACTGATACCCAGCACAGCAATAGTGGTGCACTACACATGAACACAAATATCTAGTAACACTAATACCTGGCCCAGTAACATTACTTCCCTGCACTAACAGTAAAATGCACTAACACCCACTGATATTCAGCACAGTAGGGGTCCCATATCCTGACTGCCCACCCATGTGGCACACAACACCCACACACCAGTGGCCACTTACCTTTGAGGGAGGAGATCTCCTGCTGAATAGATCTAGGGGGGTCCATGAGTGCCGGGGGCTCTGTGCCTGCTATTGCCCTGCTCCCAGGAGCCCCAATAGAAATGTAACGGTGATGCTGGAATCAGGAATCCTGCCCGTCCTGTCCCCTTCCCTCCTCATCCTCCTCCTCATCCTCCTCCTGTCCCAATGCAGCGCTGGGAGCCAATAGCCAGTCTGGGGGAGGAAGGGTGTGAGTGTCCTGGGCCATTCATTGATGTTGAAGTCAGACACTGACAATGCGGCAAGAGGAGGGAGCTCAGTATTGTACAGGCACATTAGTTATGCCCAGTACTCCTCTATAGAGCAACCGCCCAACCCTCTTAGTGCAACACACAGGCCCCAAAAATTTCCCTTCCTCCTGTGTCGCTAATGACTTTCCCTTTAATCCCAACACACCCAGAGCCTGGACTCACCCAGCACCTGCACCCATACACTGTCCTGGCCACCCATACACTGTCCTGGCCACCCATACTATAAGTATAAAGCCCTCAGGAGTCAGTTCATATGCAGGAGAAAATTCAGCCAATCACCTTATCTTGTGTCAACATGAATTCAATCACCTAGAATTACCTTCATTCTACCTACAGTATCTGTATCATCTGCCCGACTACTTGATACTGATATATAATGTAATATCTGCCGATTGATACTGATATATAATGTAATATCTGCCGCTTGATACTGATATATAATGTAATATCTGCCCCAGCTGGTATTTGCCATTTTTCCCAGAGCTGGGAATCCCACGCTCCCATTGGTTGTGCTGGAGATATGGGGGTGCCAGGGGAGAGGTGGGGGGATCAGATCCGAGCAATACAGTACGTAGGTGACTGCTGCACAACCCACCCAAACCTTATGCTGAGGCTATCTGTCCCCTATTAAGGACTATAAGTCCCATGATGCACTGGCAGCCCCTGACATGCGGCACTACTTTGGCTGCAGATCACAGAGTGGATCTCGGGTCGGCACTGCAGGGATTACACAGTCGTGTCTGGCACCCAGGCCAAATCCCAGCGGATCTCTGGGGCGCCGGGCCCCTGATGTAATGGGTCAGTCACCCAGACAGGAGGATAATCATGTGAGCACCCATATCCCACAGGCAATGCAGCCACTATCAGAGGTCAGTGACACAACTGCCCCAGGAGCTTACAATCTAAACAATGAGGGAGTGCAGGGAGCTTCATGGAACCCACAGATAAGAATCAGAGCTGGAACCTTCCAAAGGTCATGTACCCAGAATGCTCTCCCAGTAAAAAAGGGACGGTGCACCCACAAACTGCAGTTTTTGGATTTGGACGATTATATAAAAACTGTATGTGAACCCTAATTTGCATATTCCAAAATGATTGCACCTATTGTCACATGGCTTGTACCCCCTAGGGAGCCCAGTACCCAACCCCCCTCTGTATAATCCCAATATCCCCCCATATAATACAAGTAACCCACAATGATTTGAGGGGAGGGGACATTACTTTGCCATCCAATAGGAACATCCCCTTTTCTATAGGTAAAAATGTCACACAACAATCTCTGGGAAACCATATATCCCAGCATGCACAGCAAAGTTCAGCATATAGTTCTAGTGTTAATACAGACACACACACACAGACACACACACACACAGACACACACACACTGGATTATTCTCTCATTCCATTGCCAAAGTCCCAAATATCTATTTTGCAGCATTCCAGTAAAGTGATTTCTAGGCTGATCCTAATGACTCAGTGTAACACACAACACTACTTGGCAGACATGGGCCTGAAGTCTATTTCCTCTACAAACAGATTTTTATCTGACAGATGAGCCTGATTGGCCAGTGCAGCCTAAAGTGTAATGGGAGGGAGAGGGGGTGAAACACTAATACCCCACCCAGGGGCAACTGTAACCACAAACACTAATACCCCACCCTGGGGCATTTCTAATTACGACTGCAGACACACACAATAGGCACTGTCTGTAAATGGGCAGATTTGTGCGTAACGAGCAATTAGTGGCAATTAACTGGGCACAACCTGCACAATAAGTGACTGATGACACAGCCGCTATGAGAAATGATCTAAAGGCCAATAAATCCTCTTCCCCCTCTTTGTTTTCATTAGAGAGTCAATGTGAAATTCCTCTGAGCAAACAGGATGACAAGTCACAGCTCTGGGCCAGCATTGGGCACGGGGCCAGTAGCCACAGCTGAGAAGGCAATTATGTCACTGCTGCTGCCGACTTAGTACAATTTAATACCTGGAGCTGTCTCGGTGCAACACCTGCGACTTTACTTCATCTGCTTCCAGGGCTGCAAAACTAATGACTCTGCAACGTCTCTGCAACGTCTCTGCAACGTCTCTGCACGGGATTGGCCGGATCAGCTGCTCAGCACAAATAATGCCAAGAGTGGGCACAACAGGGCCGGGTGCAATTACAGAGCTGGGCTGTTTTTTGCTGAAAGGCAGGTTGAGGTACCACATGGGTTGGCAGAGAGTGGGCGTGGCTATAGAAAGAGGGTTCTGCAGGGGTGGGGACGGCAAGAGAGAGGGGGAAGGGCGGGGCTAGGGGAGAGTTGAGGGAAAGGGTTCAGAGGGGGCAGGAACAGTGAAGGAGAAAGGACAGTGGAGAGTGGTAAAAAGTGGGGCCCGACTCTACCTCTTCTATTGATGACCACACCTCTTTGCCATATAACCCCACCCATTTTGAGTCATAACCTCCCCCCTCACCTTCCTTTTCCCCACCCCTATTCCCTAACCAGTCATTTTTCTTAAGAAAGGCGACAAGAGATGCAAAATCACAGTCTGCAGGTCGGAGGGCGGGGCTTGTGGGGGAATGGGCGGTACTAGGGGCGTTATTAGGATATGTCGGGGGCATTACCATCCCTTCAACTTGTTGGCAAGTCCCAACACCCACAGGGGCACAGGTGAAAGATGGGTTAATAAATGGAGCCATGTTACCGTAGCCGCATGTAGATCCATGATTATGTATGGCGGCGGCCCTGTGTGGGAAGGTGAACAATTAATGTAGGCGGGTAATTATGGCGATAGGAAGAATGTGCTCTGCGGGGGTGGGGCTAGTGAAATAACTGTTGGATTATGGTAAGGAAAAGGGTGAGCTCCGCAGGGGTGGGACCACAAAGAAAAGAGGTCATAGCAACCAAGTTAGCGATAGAGATATTTATTATTCTTCTACTAATGGACAAGTGGCTGATGCCCAAAGGGGGCCACAAAGCTCAAGGTGCTCAGATATCCCAAATTAGGGTGCAGAAATATTACCACTACATTACTTACTTCCCTCTATTATCATAACTGTCCTGTGTGTGCAGCAACCCATGAGTCACTGGCCAACAACTCCCAGAATCCCCTAGCAACCCTGGATTCACTGGCCAACAACTCCCAGAATCCCCTAGCAACCCATGAGTCACTGGCCAACAACTCCCAGAATCCCCTAGCAACCCTGGATTCACTGGCCAACAACTCCCAGAATCCCCTAGCAACCCATGAGTCACTGGCCTACAACTCCCAAATCCTCTAGCAACCCATGAGTCACTGGCCAACAACTCCCAGAATCCCCTAGCAACCCAGGATTCACTGGCCAACAACTCCCAGAATCCCCTAGAAACCCAGGATTCACTGGCCAACAACTCCCAGAATCCCCTGTAGAAGCAGAGGGAGATGTTAGTTAATGCAGGCAATGCAAGGTGCATAGAAAGGTAAATCTTTATTCTGGGACAGTGGGCGGAGTCAGTATGGAGATCAGCAGGTTACTCGAGGCTCATGGGTAGAACAGGAAAGTGAGTGGGAAGTAAATCTGGTGCAGTTCTGTCTGCAACTCCAGGGCAGGGCCCCAATGCCCCAAATACCTGAATATCCCCCCCCCCATGAGCTTTCTCTGGAAACACAGGGGACTCCCAACCTGCTTAAAGAGAAATTCCCCCTTACAATAAAGGGCCCCGGCACCCCAGGGAGGGTACAAGGAAGTAGAATGGGGGAGGAATCGCAGAGGAGCGAGAGAAAAGCTGCAGAGATTTTACAAAGATACAATAAATGATTTCCCAGGTGAAGTTCCCCTTTATAAATAAAATTGCTGCATCAGTACATGTGGGGCCCCTATACTGCCCCCCTCGGCCCGGGTACCAGCGGCCCCCCATGTACAGACTCCAGAGGAACCAAATGTGCAACTGACGTCCCACAATTCCAGAATTGGGCAGAACAAACTCCCGGGTGACACTGAGCAAATTGCTGGAGGGGGGGGGATCTCACGTTTAGGTGACAAATGGGGAAGGGGGGGTGCACACACTGCAACTGGGAAAATACAGATTCCTCCCAAAACTTCCACTTCCTGCTGAAATTCAGCACTAGGCGACCCCAGGCACCCAAAGAGCTCCCTCTCTAGCACCCTGTGTAATGAGGGCCACAACTCCCAGCACCCTGTGTAATGATGGCCACAACTCCCAGCACCCTGTGTAATGAGGGCCACAACTCCCAGCACCCTGTGTAATGAGGGGCACAACTCCCAGCACCCTGTGTAATGAGGGCAACACCTCCCAGCACCCTGTGTAA
Organism: Xenopus petersii; assembly: GCA_038501925.1. Classification (NCBI taxonomy): domain Eukaryota; kingdom Metazoa; phylum Chordata; class Amphibia; order Anura; family Pipidae; genus Xenopus; species Xenopus petersii. The sequence continues at coordinate 143,406,707 of CM076683.1, read as the reverse complement.
TGAGGGCCACAACTCCCAGCACCCTGTGTAATGAGAGGCACAACTCCCAGCACCCTGTGTAATGAGAGGCACAACTCCCAGCACCCTGTGTAATGAGAGGCACAACTCTCAGCAGCACCGAAAGAGCTACCTCTCCAGCATCCTGTATAATGAGGGGCACAACTCCCAGCACCCTGTATAATGAGGGGCACAACTCCCAGCACCCTGTATAATGAGGGGCACAACTCCCAGCACCTTGTATAATGTGGGGCATAACTCCCAGCAAAATCCCAGCTCAGGTAGTGACAGGGTTAAGCAGAAATGAGACAAATTCAGGAGTCGCTGCCAGTCCGCCCCAAGTGAGATTAACCCTGTGTCTGCCGCACCCCTGCACTGCCCCTCTGCCTGGCACTTGCCTCCTCTCCCCCCAGTCAGTCAGGTGGTTCCTGTGCCGTCAGTCAGTTGGTCCCGCCCCTTTTGCGCCTGTCACATCTAAGCCCCGCCTACCAGTCTTACTGACCCGCCCCTGAGCAAAGGGACATTTCCAGAATTAGCTCTGACACCACCTTCCCAGTGAAACTCATATAAACAAATCCGCCTCCCAGCAGAGAAGGTCGTACAGTAACGAGGCCCCACATTACACTACAGACTAAACTTACAGCAGCAAATAATCCCACCAGAAACTTCCAACAGGTGTCTGACCCCCTCGGTCCCCTCCCTTAACCCCTCAGCTGCCACATCAAACATCCCCCTCTGACAACACAAGATCTGCTGTGACCCCCACTGTGTGAGCTGCTCAACTGAGCATGATGGGAAATAACTGAGTAAATCACACGCCCCCCACACTCCCGGGCACTTACCTTTGTATTTCTCTCTCACGTCCTCATAGGCCTGAATATAGTCCTGCTCCTCTGTATTGGGAGGTAAGTGGTGCTCATTAAAGCCCGCCATAGCCAATCACTGGCCTACTAGTAGCCCCCCAGATCTCCTGCCCTCACCCCAACACCCTCTCTCCTGCCCTCACCCCAATACCCTCTCTCCTGCCCTCACCCCAATACCCTCTCTCCTGCCCTCACCCCAATACCCTCTCTCCTGCCCTCACCCCAATACCCTCTCTCCTGCCCTCACCCCAATACCCTCTCTCCTGCCCTCACCCCAAAACCCTCTCTCCTGCCCTCACCCCAATACCCTCTCTCCTGCCCTCACCCCAAAACCCTCTCTCCTGCCCTCACCCCAATACCCTCTCTCCTGCCCTCACCCCAAAACCCTCTCTCCTGCCCTCACCCCAATACCCTCTCTCCTGCCCTCACCCCAAAACCCTCTCTCCTGCCCTCACCCCAAAACCCTCTCTCCTGCCCTCTGCCAGGTCCCTGTGTGGCCCCCCTGCCGGCACTGTGCCCTGCTCCAAGCACGGCTGTCTCGCTCCCTCAGACTGTCTCTCTCTCTGTCACACAAATACTCATGGTCCGTCAGATCCCAAAAAGCAGCCTGAGCCAAACCCCCCAGCAGGGTCATTCCTAGGTCCCTCCCTCTTAAAGCAACAGCTGCGTCTCACACACTGGGGCACCTGATTAGGGCAGGACAGTCCCACTGAGCCCTGTAGGGGTGTCAGCATAGAGTCATCTCAGAGCACAACATGGTACTGTAGCTCCTGCAATTACTGGGACCCCTAAATGTAGTGACAATGTTGTAGGGACCAGCTGGAGGGATTTCTCCCAAAGTGAGGGCACAATTGCTAAAGAGCTAGCACTCTACCCCTAACACTACTCATATTTCATTATACCACTTTTCCCAAAGTTTATGAATGCTCCTGGCCCAAAGCATAATGTGTCCTGTGTCTGGGATCCTGGCCCCAAGAGCTCACAATCACTGACCATTATATTCCGCTTCCAAGATCAGACTAATGCCTACAATGTTACTCCAGATACTACTCTCTCCCCAAAATAATATCCTACTCTCACTTCCCAATAGCAGATGCTACTCTGTCTCGCCAATAGCAAATATTCTCTCTCACCCCAATAGCAGCTACTATGGTATCTCTCCTCTGTCTCTCTCCTATAATAGCTACTACTCTCTCTCTCTCTCTCTCTCTCTCTCTCTCTCTCTCTCTCTCTCTCTCTCTCTCTCTCTCATAGCAGCTACTACTCTCTCTTCTCTCTCTTTCTCCAATAGCAGCTACTACTCTATCTCCTCTCTCTCTCCAATAGTAGCTACTACTCTCTCTCTTCTCTCTCTTTCTCCAATAGCAGCTACTACTCTATCTCCTCTCTCTCTCTCCAGTAGCAGGTACTACTCTCTTCCAGACAGCAAATACTGTCTCTCTCCCCAGTAGCAGCTACTACTCTCTCTCCTCTCTCTCTCTCCAATAGCAGCTACTACATTACTGCAGTTGGCAGGGAGTTTGCAGGGAGTTGACTGGCGGATGTGGGAGCAGGAATGTCGAGTTGTTTACTCAGGAGAGTCAGGAGAGTTCCTTATCACACTTCAAAGGGAAAGTAAAAGTCTGTGGGATTATTCCCAGCAGCTCGACCTCTAATTGTATTTGCAGAGAGGAGGAGTGAGTAAGTGATCAACCCCCTGTCACCAACACCCCCCATCTCTACACTTCTCCCTTCTGCACCCATTAACTCTTAATTCACTGTAGTCATGGCCACTAGAGATTCTCTGATACTGAGCTCACCCCACTCTCTCGCTCACTCCTACTTCCTGTTGTGTTACCAACCTGCAGTGCAGCCAGCGGCATCACAACTTGCCAATCTGTGTCACATGGTCACAAAGTGACATCACTTTACACCGTATAATAATGGGCAGCATCCCCTGCAGGCCGTGCAATGTAGCTTCAATGACATCGCTAGAATTACAGAATTACAGACATTTATACACAATGTTATTCCTGAGCACTGACTTATTAACCCTTACGTTACTGCCTGGCATTGACTTATTAACCCTTACGTTACTGCCTGGCACTGACTTATTAACCATTACGTTACTGCCTGGCACTGACTATAAGGGCCCATTCCATTAACCCCACGTGGGCCTGGGCAGCACTTTGTTACTAGTTACTCAGTGACCCCAATACAAACAGAGCTGGGGCAGGTTAGGGGGCCCACAAGCTGCATCACGACTCAGGAATGTGGGGGCACCAAAAGCCAACGGCCTGCTGGGCATTTACTTCTCTATACAGGAGACTCAATATGCCACCCCCAGGGGCACAGGGACCCCCAATGGGATGTCCAGCGAGTCGCCAGTACAATAAACGGCCCTTCTCACAAACCTACTGTCTGGCTTAGGGGCTCTGTTATTTACAGCACTGCTGCGCAGCGAGGCCTTGCAGTAAGTGATAGAAGATAGTTACATAGAAAAGGCTATAACAGAGGCGGAGACACAGCTGAGCAACACTGATATGCTCCTCCCACCCAAATCTGAACTGCAACTACCAGCACCAAAGGAGTTTTCCTCCCACTCCCTGCACCCTCCAAACACCCCCCAGTGCCCCGTGTACAATGTCTGATAAGAGAAATCTTCAGATCTGGTTGTTCGTGTCAGTTTGTCTGGGGCCCCAACTGGTTTACTGTAAGGAGAATGGAATGAGGAGCAGGAATGTGAGGAATGTGCACGAGGATCTAGTTATCAACAGCTCCACTCACCTCCGACCTGTAGGAAACACTCACACTATACTCTCCATACTCCATCCCTACTCACAGATCATATTCTCCATACTCCATCTTTATTCACAACTCATACTCTCCATCTCTACTCACAGCTCCAACTCTCCATACTCCATCTCTACTCACAGCTCATACTCTCCATACTCCATCTCTACTCACAGCTCATACTCTCCATACTCAATCTCTACTCACAGCTCATACTCTCCATACTCAATCTCTACTCACAGCTCATACTCTCCATACTCCATCTCTACTCACAGCTCATACTCAATCTCTACTCACAGCTCATACTCTCCATACTCCATCTCTACTCACAGCTCATCCTCTCTATACTCTATCTCTACTCACAGCTCATACTCTTCATACTCCATCTCTACTCACAGCTCATACTCTCCATACTCCATCTCTTCTCACAGCTCATACTCTCCATACTCCATCTCTACTCACAGCTCATACTCTCCATACTCCATCTCTTCTCACAGCTCATACTCTCCATACTCCATCTCTACTCACAGCTCATACTCTCCATACTCCATCTCTACTCACAGCTCATACTCTCCATACTCCATCTCTTCTCACAGCTCATACTCTCCATACTCCATCTCTACTCACAGCTCATACTCTCCATACTCCATCTCTACTCACAGCTCATACTCAATCTCTACTCACAGCTCATACTCTCCATACTCCATCTCTACTCACAGCTCATCCTCTCTATACTCTATCTCTACTCACAGCTCATACTCTTCATACTCCATCTCTACTCACAGCTCATACTCTCCATACTCCATCTCTTCTCACAGCTCATACTCTCCATACTCCATCTCTACTCACAGCTCATACTCTCCATACTCCATCTCTTCTCACAGCTCATACTCTCCATACTCCATCTCTACTCACAGCTCATACTCTCCATACTCCATCTCTACCCACAGTTTCAGATGACCCAACAGGAATGTCCCACAGAGAATGCGGCACATGTCAACTATTGGCTCATTAGCCGTGTATCCCAACTTACCGGCCAGAGACCATAGTGCACATATGTCACTACTACTGGTATTTGCCCTTCAGCATTGGACACAAGTCACTGACAATCATTCTCCCTCACACAGACTCTTATACTTTATATTTCCCAATTAGTCACATGTATCTGAGGATCTGACCACCAATCTGAGAATAACGAGAGCCAAACCTTCCCGTGCCATCAGAGTAGCTAAGAGCACATAGACTCAGTAACAAGAGTTAACCCATGGAAGGCTGCAGGACCAGACAATATCTCTGGCAGAAAGAGAATGTGCAGATCAGTTGGCTGATGTTTTCACTGACATCTTTAACATCTCCCTGATCACCTCCCCGTCCCCAAGTGCTTCAAAACCACCACCATTGTCCTTGTGCCGAAGAATTAATCAGTGTCCTGCCTCATTGACTACCGTCCTGTGGAACTCACCCCCATCATCATAAAGTGTTTTGAGAAGCTTGTCAAGAAACACATCAAAACCCTGATGCCGCCAGCACTGGACCCCCTACAGTTAATAACATACCGTCAAAATCAATGAACAGACGATGCAATAGCCTCCACCCTCCATGTGTCCCTCTCTCATCTGGACTAAAAGACACCAACGTTTGAATCCTGTTCATAGACTTCAGTTCAGCATTCAACACTATCATTCGTCAGCATCTGATAGAAAAGCTGAGCCTGCTTGGACTGAACACCTCCCTCTGCAGTTGGTTCTGGACTTCCTAAGCGACAGACCTCAGTCAGTCAGGATTGGATCATCTCCAGAACCAGCACACTGAGCCCCGGAGCCCCTCAAGGCTGTGTGCTTAGTCCTCTACTGTTCACTCTGCTGACGCACAACTGTGTAGCCTCGCACCACACAAATCACATTATAAAGTTCACTATTGACACGACCGTGGTGGGTCTCATCAGCAATAATGACGAGTCACCATACAGAGAGGAGGTGCAGGGGTTAACAGACTGGTGCAGAGCCAACAAGCTGACTCTCAATGTAGACAAAACAAAGGAGATGGTTGATGACTTTAGGAAGACTAGGAGTGACCACCTGCCACTGTACATCGCCGGCTCTAATGTGGAGATTGTCAGAAGCACCAAATTCCTTGGTCTCCACCTGGCGGAGAACCTCACCTGGTCCCACAACACCAGCTACTTAGCCAAGAAAGCCCAACAGCACCTCTACTACCTGCACAAGCTGAGCAAATCCCATCTCCCACCCTCCATACTCACAACCTTCTACAGAGGGACTATCGAGAGTATCCTGAGCAGCTCTATCACTGTCTGGCCTGGAACTGCACTGTCATGGAGCACAAGACCCTACAGAGGATAGTGAAGACAGCAGAGAAGATCATAGGTGTCTCTCTTCCTTCCATCACAGACATTTACACCCCTCGCTGCATCCGTAAAGCCCCCAGCGTTGTGTCTGATCCAACACCCCCCTCACACTCACTGTTCACACTCCTGCCATCTGGAAAAAGGTACCAGAGCATTAGGGCCCTCACTACCAGACTGTGTAACAGTTTCTTCCCCCAAGTCATAAGGCTCCTGAATACTCAGGGACTGGACAGATCTCTCTCACACTCACACTCCATTTGACCTTACTATATACCACAACGTAACACACCACTGTGCGCCATTGTATAAATAAATAACCATTGGATACAATTGTTCTCTATGAGCACATCTACACTTTATCATGTTCTTTATCATGTTCTTACTACTGTCATATCACAATCATATGTGACGTTTAGCATTATTTACCGTACATGTTACATCTGCCTGTCCTGTCCCTGCACTGTCCTGTCTTGCACCTTGCCCTTTCCCTTGTCTTGTTGTTTGACTCTGCCCCCTACTGGTACAATTCTGTCCTACAGCTCAACCAATGTGCCCCTCTATCTCCTCTGTGATACAGGACAACCAAATATAAAAGTGGTATAAAGGTGATCCCTTTATTGGCTAACTAATAGAATCATAATAAGCTTTCAGAACATTTCAGTTCCTTTCTCAAGCTGATTATACTGAAGCTGTGCTGTTCTCTGGTATATAAATATATATATATATATACAACATTCAGCTCATAGGTCACATGAGCAACAAAAAGGAATATCAATGTGTGTGTGAGGAGTAAAGTCATTACGAGGGGATCTGTAAGAGACAAACAGATAAGGTACAAGATAATGTGGGTCAAAGAGGCTGAATATAAATAAGGGCTGAATTATTGGAGTGTAGAATGAAAGGAATTCCATATGATCTTAGTCCAGATCCAGACATGTTGGTATTTGTGACCTGGTTCAGTCCTTTCTTAGTCCATATAATTAGCCAGAAATCCAAGGCCCACGTTTAGTCTCTTCTCCAGAGAGTTAAACATTTCCATTAATTTGTAGTCCCACACTTTTCTTTTATTATCCATTTTAAAATTGCCCTTATGAACCAAAATTCTTAAATCCTTTATGGAGTGATGAGGCCATTGAAGTGATTTCCTCTTGGTGTATCCAGTTTTTTATTGGTTATAGTGAATGGGAGGTGAGTATTTGTCTTTCTCAGACTTTGCCCTGTCTCTCCTATATACAGTCTCTCCTATATATATACAGTCTCTCCTATATACAGTCTCTTCTGTGATATAACACTGCCCCCTGCTGGCTCCCACCCCCTTTCCTTACTTGGCTCCAGAGATCACTGGGCACAAACTCTTCAAGTTATAAATCTGCCCCTATGGTATGTGCCTGTGCTGGGGCACCAAGTGAGCTCACAATCAGAGTTACTGCAGTGGTCTGAATAAAGGTAATTAAACAATTCTACAGCGCAGCTCTCTGAACCCCCACAGTGACACCATCCCATTGGCACAATATAACGGGTCCCATTGCCACAATATAATGGGTCCCATTGGCACAATATAGAGGGTCCCATTGGCACAATATAACGTGTCCCATTGGCACAATATAGAGGGTCCCATTGGTACAATATAATGGGTCCCATTGGTACAATATAGAGGGTCCCATTGGCACAATATAATGTGTCCCATTGGCACAATATAGAGGGTCCCATTGGTACAATATAATGGGTCCCATTGGTACAATATAGAGGGTCCCATTGGCACAATATAACGTGTCCCATTGGCACATTTCTATACAGGTCACACCAGATGGAGCCCAGATGTTTAGCAGCACCCGTGGGGCACAGAGGTACAAGGCCACAATGATGTGCCACTAATAATAAAGCAATGACAGTGCCCCCCATTATATGCCAATGACAGATGGCACAGTTATAGCTATGATATCCCTGGTACAATAACTACCCCTGTCCTTCAGTAACTGGATCAGCAATTTACATTCTTTGTACTAGTGACGTGTGCCACCCAAACCTGCTCCACCGCAAGAGAAGGAAAGTGCTGGGGAGAGGGGTGGGCAGCATCGCAGGAGTTGCCTCAGGTCACAGAATCACCTGCAGCATCAGCAGCACATCCATTAACCCCTTCCTGACAACAAACATATAATAAAGGTAAGTAACTCCTTCCTCCCAAACTCCCTGTACCCCAGAACCCTGCACCCAGGCACCAAGGCTGGAGCTGTGCCAGACCCATGATGAACTGCAACCCTCAATGTTAAATCTTCCACTGGCACATACACATACATGGCACATATACATACATGGCACATACACATACACATACATGGCACATACACATACATAGCACATACACATACATGCTACACTGCTCTCCCCAATAATGTAACTTCCCCCCCAATTCTATCATGCCACACCCACCGCAGGGCCGAGTACAATGGGGCACCTGAGCCCCTCAAATTCTTCTGATAGTGGAACAGTCTCTCCTACACTCAGACCTACAGTAACAGCGCCACCTACTGGAACCAGGAGCAACTAAACAAAACCTTTCCACCAAGGCTGAGAGCTTACAATCTACTACCCAGAGAAGCGTCTGCGGCTCAATAAACAGCAGTGACTGTCACCCCTCAATCAGTTACTACAGGCTGAAATGGAACATTTATAGAAGGGCGAGTGTCTATTGTATATATATAATCTGTATGTTCAGTCTATGAACCCACTGTTTGTACAGCGCCGTGGCCTGTCAGTGTTATTAATAATTTATATTTGAGGACAAACACACAGATAATAAAGTCAGCAGTTTAGAACATGAGGTGTTGAAGGGCAAAGATTATACAGCCAAAAATAATGTTCCACTAATATCTGCACATGTTTAACTACATACAATCTATGTATCAGTGTAGTGGGTATGAATTACATGTTACACAGATAGTAGCTTAGTGTATATCAGTGGTATAGTAGAGACACAATCCATTTAGTAAATGTATATCAGTGGTATAGTAGAGACACAATCCAGTTAGTAAATGTATATCAGTGGTATAGTAGAGACACCGTACAGTTAGTAAATGTATATCAGTGGTATAGTAGAGACACAATCCAGTTAGTAAATGTATATCAGTGGTATAGTAGAGACACAATCCAGTTAGTAAATGTATATCAGTGGTATAGTAGAGACACAATCCAGTTAGTAAATGTATAGCAGTGGTATAGTAGAGACACCGTACAGTTAGTAAATGTATATCAGTGGTATAGTAGAGACACAATCCAGTTAGTAAATGTATATCAGTGGTATAGTAGAGACACCGTACAGTTAGTAAATGTATATCAGTGGTATAGTAGAGACACAATCCAGTTAGTAAATGTATAGCAGTGGTATAGTAGAGACACCGTACAGTTAGTAAATGTATATCAGTGGTATAGTAGAGACACAATACAGTTAGTAAATGTATATCAGTGGTATAGTAGAGACACCGTACAGTTAGTAAATGTATATCAGTGGTATAGTAGAGACACAATCCAGTTAGTAAATGTATATCAGTGGTATAGTAGAGACACCGTACAGTTAGTAAATGTATATCAGTGGTATAGTAGAGACACAATCCAGTTAGTAAATGTATATCAGTGGTATAGTAGAGACACAATCCAGTTAGTAAATGTATATCAGTGGTATAGTAGAGACACAATCCAGTTAGTAAATGTATAGCAGTGGTATAGTAGAGACACCGTACAGTTAGTAAATGTATATCAGTGGTATAGTAGAGACACAATCCAGTTAGTAAATGTATATCAGTGGTATAGTAGAGACACCGTACAGTTAGTAACCAGTCTCACACGTAGGAGATGAGATTCTCTAGCAAAGACTTACACCAACCTAAACCCAGAGAGGAGCCACTGCCAGTACCACCGGAGAGAACACAGGCACCAATTCCCACTCACTGCTGTACTCAATAGGCCACAAAGGAATTTCTGTAATGTTATTAACAGGGGCCTCCATACTCTGTAACACTCCCCGACATCTGCTTTGTACCAACAGCTCAGCAAAGGCAGCGACTGCACTTCCCTCAGCCATAGAGTACTGCCCCTTTAAAGGGGACCCGTCACCCAAAAAAATTATTCAAAATCCTATTTCATCACATTAGTCAAGCAAAATGAACTTTAATTACACTATATAAATTATTTGAATTGTGTTTCCTTCAGTCTCCGAATTCATAATTATAACAAGCAGGCAGGAGCCATTTTGTGGGACACTGTTATTAAGACAAGTCTTGTATCATCTCAGAATCTTGTTTGTGCACCAGAATGGGGGACCTGATGTCCATCCCCATGTCCTGGCTACACAATTAAATAGTAAAGAGATTGGGGGGAATGTGGGGAGAGCAGTGACATGTAGGAAGTGCTGAATGGAAAGTGAAAGTAATTGCCTAAGGCATAGAGGAGGGGCAGACAGTATTTGATTGACAGCTGAGATTTTTAAATGACTTTACAGCAGCTATGAATGCTTTAATAAAAAATAGAAATTGGATTTTATGTTTAATTTGAAAGGGACTTTTATTATACAGATTTTTGTGTTTGGGTGACAGGTCCACTTTAAGTGACTTCTCCCACCGACTACATTTACCATTTAGACCACCCAGAGGTATTCCACAATTCAGCAGGAACAGTCCCTAAGTTTGCTCATAGTCTGTACAGAGAGATCCCATAAAACTATGGCAGCATAGGTATTCCCTGTACTAAGCACAATTCAGCAGGAACAGTCCCTAAGTTTGCTCATAGTCTGTACAGAGAGATCCCATAAAACTATGGTACATAGGTATTCCCTGTACTAAGCACAATTCAGCAGGAACAGCCCCTAAGTTTGCTCATAGTCTGTACAGAGAGATCCCATAAAACTATGGTACATAGGTATTCCCTGTACTAAGCACAATTCAGCAGGAACAGCCCCTAAGTTTGCTCATAGTCTGTACAGAGAGATCCCATAAAACTATGGCAGCATAGGTATTCCCTGTACTAAGCACAATTCAGCAGGAACAGTCCCTAAGTTTGCTCATAGTCTGTACAGAGAGATCCCATAAAACGATGGTACATTCCCTGTACTAAGCACAATTCAGCAGGAACAGTCCCTAAGTTTGCTCATAGTCTGTACAGAGAGATCCCATAAAACTATGGTACATAGGTATTCCCTGTACTAAGCACAATTCAGCAGGAACAGTCCCCTAAGTTTGCTCATAGTCTGTACAGAGAGATTCCATAAAACTATGGCAGCATAGGTATCCCCTGTACTAAGCACAATTCAGCAGGAACAGTCCCTAAGTTTGCTCATAGTCTGTACAGAGAGATCCCATAAAACTATGGTACATAGGTATTCCCTGTACTAAGCACAATTCAGCAGGAACAGTCCCTAAGTTTGCTCATAGTCTGTACAGAGAGATCCCATAAAACTATGGCAGCATAGGTATTCCCTGTACTAAGCACAATTCAGCAGGAACAGTCCCCTACGTTTGCTCATAGTCTGTACAGAGAGATCCCATAAAACTATGGCAGCATAGGTATTCCCTGTACTAAGCACAATTCAGCAGGAACAGTCCCTAAGTTTGCTCATAGTCTGTACAGAGAGATCCCATAAAACTATGGTACATAGGTATTCCCTGTACTAAGCACAATTCAGCAGGAACAGTCCCCTACGTTTGCTCATAGTCTGTACAGAGAGATCCCATAAAACTATGGCAGCATAGGTATTCCCTGTACTAAGCACAATTCAGCAGGAACAGTCCCCTACGTTTGCTCATAGTCTGTACAGAGAGATCCCATAAAACTATGGCAGCATAGGTATCCCCTGTACTAAGCACAATTCAGCAGGAACAGTCCCTAAGTTTGCTCATAGTCTGTACAGAGAGATCCCATAAAACTATGGCAGCATAGGTATTCCCTGTACTAAGCACAATTCAGCAGGAACAGTCCATAGTCTGTACAGAAAGATATGATACAGCAGTGGGACAGTTGAGGAGGATGGGCTGATATTGATCTATCACTGGCTGAGCCCAGGGAACATATAAAGGGGGTGGGGCAATATCTAACAGAGTGACTAGTAAGAAATAAAGGGCAAGAAAGACCATGATTCCAATATTTCTTGCAAAAGAAAAAGAGAAATAAACGACCAATCGACTCACCCGCAATTCTAATAACAGCCCTTTCTGCCGCATCCAGCACCGACCCCCTCCCCGAGGCCGAGGACGAGCGCTTGACCCGCTGGTGTTTGGGCAGGTTCCAGGGTAGAGTATCCCCCGGGCTGGGCGACCCACTGCTGCCGCTGGAACTGTCGTCCCCCGTGCGGGACCGGTCCTTCCTGTCAAGTGACATGAGTTCCTGTAAGAGAAGTGACAGAGTCAATATGGCAGCTCCCGGCAGCCTCTCCCTACTAAACAAACTGTAGGGGTGGGTGAGAGGGAACTTGTAGGAGGATTTCCAGGATTCAGAGATTTCGGAAGGAATTGTGCAGAACTGGTGCAATTAGTGACTTAGTGATAACACAATGGACTTGCCAGGCTCCTCCCTGAAGCTGCTGCTGAACTGCAACTCCCATGATCCTCAGCAGAATGTACAGTGTGTAAATGAGGGATCTGCCCCCCCCAGATGTCCCGACCCCCTCACCATTAAGTACCAAATGCCATTTCAGCTGATGGGGGTGGAAGGCAGCACAATGTGGGGGTGTCGGAGGGGCAGATGGACAGAAATGAGAAACACAAGTGACTTTTCTCTCGGGGGTCGGGGGTGTCAGTAACGACCCTGATGTGATGGAGAAAGTGTGGGAGGGTCAGTGTAGAGTTAATGAAGCTCCAGGAGTCGTTAGTGTTTCCTCATCAGCTGCAATTACTGGTCACTTCCTGTCTAATGACTCACCCCCCCCACTGGAATTAGTCAGTCAGTGACCTGCGCCCCCCACTCTCTTCTATTGTCACCCCTTCTTCTGTCCCCAGTGTCTCCCCCATATTCCCCACTACCCCCCACAAGTCAAGCTGTGCCCCCGCTCTGTGTCACTAGCAGATTATTGGGGGGGGGGGGCTGTACAGACACAATATTATTATTATTACTAGACATTAAGCCCGTTAAATTAATGGGCGCTAGAACATGTCGTCATACATTTATAAAAACCCATTTTAGAGTTTAAATTCGCCAGCGGGGCACATGCGCAGTAGCGAAATCCCACGGACACAGGGACTGGACGCAGAGACACTTCAGCTTTATTATATAGGATAAAGGATTATTTCATGAGACACAAGTTGGTCCCAGTTCAGTGAGAGGTAAAAGTGTCACATTTGCCCCCCCCACTTCTCTGTTGGGGCAGTTATTAATGAGCCCCGGGGGCACTACTTACACAATGGGGGGGCACTACTTACACAATGGGGGGGCACTACTTACACAATGGGGGGGCACTACTTACACAATGGGGGGCACTACTTACACAATGGGGGGCACTACTTACACAATGGGGGGGCACTACTTACACAATGGGGGGCACTACTTACACAATGGGGGGGCACTACTTACACAATGGGGGGCACTACTTACACAATGGGGGGCACTACTTACACAATGGGGGGGCACTACTTACACAATGGGGGGCACTACTTACACAATGGGGGGGCACTACTTACACAATGGGGGGGCACTACTTACACAATGGGGGGCACTACTTACACAATGGGGGGCACTACTTACACAATGGGGGCACTACTTACACAATGGGGGGCACTACTTACACAATGGGGGGCACTACTTACACAATGGGGGGCACTACTTACACAATGGGGGGGCACTACTTACACAATGGGGGGACACATTGATTTCAGACTGAGGATCAAGTCCCTGTGCCCCCCCCAGACTGACAATCTGAGGAAACAAGTGGCTTTGTCCGACCCCCAAATCCAATGAGTGAAATTGTCCAGCAACTCCCGGCACCTCAGTCACGTGTCACACCCGCAGGTCACACACAGACTGGGGGAGATATTCGCGCAGTTCAGGCCCAATCGCCCCAATAAATGACCCGAGTGCCCCGCCCATGAGGAGACCTGACACACGTCACACATACGTCACTCACTCACCTCTCACGTCACTCGCGAGTCTCAGACTCAGGGAAATAATGAGCGGCCGCTGCCTCAGCTCCTCCCCGGGCTCAGCTCGTACCTCTCGGCCTCCGCTAATGCGGCAACTGCAGCATCTACATAGCCACGCCCACTCCGCTGCAGGACACGCCCGCCGCCGACAGACTCCGCCCACTGGCAGCAGAGATTTAAAGAAATATAAAGTGTCAGTGTTGTCCCCCCATAATATCCCCATCCTGCCCCCAAAACACACATTCCCATCATTCCCAGGTCACATGACTAGAGACATCAGCTGACTCACCCCCCAGAGCAATGATCGACCCTAAACAGCCCCAATATCTGACTTTTGTTACATAGTGATTGGGCGGGGCACAGGGAGGAGCCACATATGGACCAATCAACTGCCAACTTATATCACATGGATAACTGACATTTAGTGATAATGAGATCAGACTGGCACCAGAGCAGAGTCACTATAGCACCATTACATCACTAAGAGTATCACTATAGGCAGGGCCGCCATTAGAAATCACGGGGCCCGTACAACAAAATTTTTGGGGCCCCCTGGGCCCCGCCCACACTGACGACCAAGCTCCACCCCATTTCCCGCCCACTCCACATCGCAGTTAAAAGACCACACAGACATCAGCGCTAAAAAAGTAACCCCCCCCCACACAAGTTGTAAAAAGCTATTGATGGTCAGGGCCCCCTTATATACATTGGGGCCCCAAAAAAAAAAAATTTAAATTTTTTTTTTTTTTTTTTTTTTAAAAATTGGTGGCAGGGGCCCCCTTATAAGTTAAAAACAAATTGGGGCCCCAAAAAAAAATTTGAAAGAAAAAAAAATTTTTTTTGAAAAAAAAAATAAAAACATTGGCGGCAGGGGCCCCCTTATAAGTTAAAAACAAATTGGGGCCCCAAAAAAAAATTTGAAAAAAAAAAAAAAATTTTTTTGAAAAAAAAAATAAAAACATTGGCGGCAGGGGCCCCCTTATAAGTTAAAAACAAATTGGGGCCCCAAAAAAAAATTTGAAAAAAAAAAAAAAATTTTTTTGAAAAAAAAAAAAAAAACATTGGCGGCAGGGGCCCCCTTATAAGTTAAAAACAAATTGGGGCCCCAAAAAAAAATTTGAAAAAAAAAAAAAAATTTTTTTGAAAAAAAAAAAAAAAACATTGGCGGCAGGGGCCCCCTTACAAGTTAAAAACAAATTGGGGCCCCAAAAAAAATTTAAAAAAAAAAAAAAATTTTTTGAAAAAAAAAAAACATTGGCGGCAGGGGCCCCCTTATAAGTTAAAAACAAATTGGGGCCCCAAAAAAAAATTTGAAAAAAAAAAAAAATTTTTTGAAAAAAAAAAAAAAAAACATTGGCGGCAGGGGCCCCCTTACAAGTTAAAAACAAATTGGGGCCCCAAAAAAAAATTAAAAAAAAAAAAAAAATTTTTTGAAAAAAAAAAAAACCATTGGCGTCAGGGGCCCCTTACGAGTTAAAAAAAAAATTGGGGCCCCAAAAAAACATGTTTTAAAAAAAAAGATTGGTTGCAGGGGCCTATAGAATATTAAAATAATACATTGGTGGCCAGGAGATTAAAAAAAAAAAAATACACAAACTGGTGTTCAGTAGAATTGAACTCACGGCTTCAGTACTTCAACTTCACCTCCTTTCGTGACTTCGGGTCTTTTCACTGCTTCAGGACTTCGGCTTCGGCTGTTTTCGTGACTTCGGGTCTTTGCGCTGATTCAGGACTTCGGCTGTTTTCGTGACTTCGGGTCTTTTCGGCGCTTCGTGACTTCGGCTTTTTCCGTGACTTCGGGTCTTTTCGGCGCATCGGCTTCGGCTTTTCGGCACTTCCGCATTCGGCAGCACAGAGGCAAGACGTACGGCTCGGGCGCTCGTAAGGGGGGCCCGGATCTTCAAAAAATGCAGCGCTGCCGGCCCCCCTTCATGCCCGGGCCCGGTACGCTTGTCCCCCCTGTCCCCCCCTGATGGCGGCCCTGACTATAGGTATCACTGTGGGTATCACTATGGGTATCACTATGGGTATCACTGTGGGTATCACTATAGGTATCACTGTGGGTATCACTGTGGGTATCACTATAGGTATCACTGTGGGTATCACTATAGGTATCACTGTGGGTATCACTATGGGTATCACTATGGGTATCACTGTGGGTATCACTATAGCTATCACTGTGGGTATCACTGTGGGTATCACTATAGGTATCACTGTGGGTATCACTATAGGTATCACTGTGGGTATCACTATAGGTATCACTATGGGTATCACTATGGGTATCACTGTGGGTATCACTATAGCTATCACTGTGGGTATCACTGTGGGTATCACTATAGGTATCACTGTGGGTATCACTATAGGTATCACTGTGGGTATCACTGTGGGTATCACTATAGGTATCACTGTGGGTATCACTATAGGTATCACTATGGGTATCACTATGGGTATCACTATAGGTATCACTGTGGGTATCACTGTGGGTATCACTATAGGTATCACTGTGGGTATCACTGTGGGTATCACTATAGGTATCACTATGGGTATCACTATGGGTATCACTATAGGTATCACTATGGGTATCACTGTGGGTATCACTATGGGTATCACTATAGGTATCACTATAGCTATCACTGTGGGTATCACTGTGGGTATCACTGTGGGTATCACTATAGGTATCACTATGGGTATCACTATGGGTATCACTATGGGTATCACTGTGGGTATCACTATAGGTATCACTATAGCTATCACTGTGGGTATCACTGTGGGTATCACTATGGGTATCACTATAGGTATCACTATAGGTATCACTGTGGGTATCACTATAGGTATCACTGTGGGTATCACTGTGGGTATCACTATAGGTATCACTGTGGGTATCACTGTGGGTATCACTATAGGTATCACTGTGGGTATCACTATAGGTATCACTATGGGTATCACTATGGGTATCACTATAGGTATCACTGTGGGTATCACTGTGGGTATCACTATAGGTATCACTGTGGGTATCACTATAGGTATCACTATAGCTATCACTGTGGGTATCACTGTGGGTATCACTATAGGTATCACTGTGGGTATCACTATAGGTATCACTATGGGTATCACTATGGGTATCACTATGGGTATCACTGTGGGTATCACTATGGGTATCACTATAGGTATCACTATAGGTATCACTGTGGGTATCACTATGGGTATCACTATGGGTATCCCTATGGGTATCACTATAGGTATCACTATGGGTATCACTATGGGTATCACTGTGGGTATCACTATGGGTATCACTATAGGTATCACTATGGGTATCACTGTGGGTATCACTATGGGTATCACTATAGGTATCACTATAGGTATCACTGTGGGTATCACTATGGGTATCACTATGGGTATCCCTATGGGTATCACTATAGGTATCACTATGGGTATCACTATGGGTATCACTATGGGTATCACTATGGGTATCACTATAGGTATCACTATGGGTATCACTATAGGTATCACTGTGGGTATCACTATGGGTATCCCTATGGGTATCACTATAGGTATCACTATGGGTATCACTATGGGTATCACTGTGGGTATCACTATGGGTATCACTATAGGTATCACTATGGGTATCACTGTGGGTATCACTATGGGTATCACTATAGGTATCACTATAGGTATCACTGTGGGTATCACTATGGGTATCACTATGGGTATCCCTATGGGTATCACTATAGGTATCACTATGGGTATCACTATGGGTATCACTATGGGTATCACTATGGGTATCACTGTGGGTATCGCATATTATAATCTATTATTTCATCTATTTATCCTCTTTGTTCTCATAGACATAGGGAATGACCATGTAATAGGCCAAATGTTTATCAGCATGAGGGGTCACTGACACCTGGGCCCCCGGGAGTTTTCCTTTGAGTGTATATGTGAGTGTATATATGAGTGTATATGTGTGAGTGTATGTGTGAGTGTGTATATATGAGAGTATATCAGAGTATATGTGAGTGTATATATGAGAGTATATGAGCTGACAGATATATTCCATGAGTGACTCATGACTCCCCCTCACTGTATGAATAATTAAGAGACTGCAGGGAGAGAGGAAGGTTCCCATAGAGAGACACAATGAGACTCACAATGAGACTGAGGACAAGTGAAAGTACAAACACTTCTCCCTCCTCTCTGTGTAATGAACTCCCAGAGGGGCTGGGGGGGGCTGCCTTTATGTCCTGCCCTTATCTGCCCCCAACTCTAGGCCTGGTGGGGGTCTCACAGCTCAGCACATGGGTCTCTCACACTGTGGGTGGGGGGCAGTCAGTTAGAGGAAACCCCCTCTTTTTTTGGCAACATGTAACCCCTGCCCCTCCTCTCTGACTTCCATTCATCTTTATAGACTGTGAATCACCCCCCCCCCCCCCCCGTCTGGCACTTGACCCCCAGTCTGGTCATTCTGCAGAGACTAGAGACCCCCCCCCACCCTCCTTGTCTGATGGGACATAATTACTCCCCCCCAGTATAAAGCCCCCATTGACTTTTCACTAGATACCCCCCCTCATCCAGCTCCGTCTCCTCTGCCCCTAGACCTGGGCCCATGGGGGGGGGCTGTTAACCATTTATTTGCTAAATCAGTGAAACAAACAGAGCGTGAGATGGACGTGGATCACAGGTATAATATTCACTACTTGTCCTTCATCATTGAGCATTGCAGCTATAAAAGTCTCCACCTTCCTTTCTACTAACCATTGGGACTATTACAGGTACAGCAGGAGTATTAAATGTACAGCAGGAGTATTAAATGTACAGCAGGAGTATTAAAGGTACAGCAGGAATATTAAATGTACAGCAGGAGTATTAAAGGTACAGCAGGAATATTAAATGTACAGCAGGAGTATTAAATGTACAGCAGGAGTATTACAGGTACAATACTCAGTATCTTTTATTTTATATGAGGATGTTCATCTTCCAACACTTCTGGGGGCTTTCACTTCCCCAGAAATTAAGACTTTTCCAAATGACTTTCTCTTTTCTATTTCTAATATTAAAGTATTAAGTTTCATGTTTCTCCTTCTTTTTATGAAGCAGCTGTAGGAGGGGGGTCAGCGACCCTGTAACTGATCCATGAGTAGATCCATGTGTTTGTCCCTGCTGAGCAGAATCTCTGGGTTTCATTACAGACAGCTGAGTATTGATACAATAGTTACTGATACTCCACAGATCAGAGATTCACCTGCCATGACTTAAAGTGAACACCTTGCCTCAGGCGAATGGAGTGGTTTCAATGTGCAATGGTGCTCCCCACACTAGCAATGCTCCCCCCTGGGCCAGCTACAACACATGATAAGGTAATATCATGGGGGGCATCACAGGAGCAGCCTCAGGGCACCCCAATTACCACTGCAAAAGACACCGAGTATACATCAACTAATGCAAAAAATACATGTAGCAAATTGGAAGGTTAGGGAGATGTAGGACAAGATGGAGACAGTGGAACAAGATGGAGACAGTAGGGCAAAGTGGAGACAGTAGGACAAGATGGAGACAGTAGGACAAGATGGAGACAGTAGGACAAGATGGAGACAGTAGAGCAAGATGGAGACAGTAGAACAAGATGGAGACAGTAGAACAAGATGGAGACAGTAGGGCAAAGTGGAGACAATAGGACAAGATGGAGACAGTAGGACAAGATGGAGACAGTAGGACAAGATGGAGACAGTAGAGCAAGATGGAGACAGTAGAACAAGATGGAGACAGTAGAACAAGATGGAGACAGTAGGGCAAAGTGGAGACAATAGGACAAGATGGAGACAGTAGGACAAGATGGAGACATTAGGACAAAATGGAGATAGTAGAGCAAGATGGAGACAGTAGAACAAGATGGAGACAGTAGAACAAGATGGAGACAGTAAGGCAAAGTGGAGACAATAGGACAAGATGGAGACAGTAGGACAAGATGGAGACAGTAGAGCAAGATGGAGACAGTAGGACAAGATGGAGACAGTAGAACAAGATGGGGACAGTAGGACAAGATGGAGACAGTAGAACAAGATGGGGACAGTAGGACAAGATGGAGACAGTAGAACAAGATGGAGACAGTAGGGCAAAGTGGAGACAATAGGACAAGATGGAGACAGTAGGACAAGATGGAGACAGTAGAACAAGATGGAGACAGTAGGGCAAAGTGGAGACAATAGGACAAGATGGAGACAGTAGGACAAGATGGAGACAGTAGAACAAGATGGAGACAGTAGAACAAGATGGAGACAGTAGGGCAAAGTGGAGACAATAGGACAAGATGGAGACAGTAGGAGAAGATGGAGACAGTAGAGCAAGATGGAGACAGTAGGACAAGATGGAGACAGTAGAACAAGATGGGGACAGTAGGACAAGATGGAGACAGTAGAACAAGATGGGGACAGTAGGACAAGATGGAGACAGTAGAACAAGATGGAGACAGTAGGGCAAAGTGGAGACAATAGGACAAGATGGAGACAGTAGAACAAGATGGAGACAGTAGGGCAAGATGGAGACACTAGGAAAAGTTAGAGATAATGGGATATAATGGGATATAATGGGATATAATGGGATATAATGGGATATAATGGGATATAATGGGATATAATGGATCAGTGGTGCTGTACCAGTGACAAACATGTAGTTGGACGGTGCGACTATTTCTAATAAGAACGAGTGGGTTTTGCTCAAGTTTCTGCTGCAGTAAAGCCAATAAAACCCCTCTGTGACTGTTGCCCCCAATGCACCAGTGAAACTCCCAACTGATTCTATTTCCTCAGGTTTTCTGAGCAAATGATAGTTCTAATAAAGGAATAGTGGGAAGGAAACATGGGAGAGATTATTGCCCCCAAGGAGTGAAAAGAAAGAGAAGTAACAGGGAGGAGACAACCTTGAGCTGGGGGGGGGGCAGATGTGCAGATAGAGGGGGTTAAAATTCCAATCAGAGGGGTTAAATGCAGCAGAATGGAATTTCTTGGGATTGTGAGACTGTGGAATGGCTGGACTGGGAGGCACAGGGGTGGGGCGGGTGTTGCAAATAGGGGGGCACAATCCAATGTCTAATGACACTCACTGGGGCAGTTTTATCAGGGGACAGGTGTTAGTGTGTTTGGGAATGTGGGGGTTTCTGGTGGAAAACAAGATGGAGGGAGGACATGAGTGGTGTGTGGGTGTACACCCAATCATAACCAACCCCCCCCAACCTTTACCCGCCTCGCCCGCCGTTCCCCCTTTTTTTTATAAACGCAGTGACAGTGACGAGTCTTTAAATTTAGGCGCCAGAAGCCGGCAGTGCTGTCACGTGACGCAAGGATTTTGTGCAGGATCCGACCCCAACTCTCCCGACCCGCTGCTAAAGCCTTGGGCATCATGCTCACTCCTTGCAGACTGTACCCGGTTACTTAGTTGAGTTGGTTAAAAAAGTCCAAGTCCATCAAGTTCAACCCCCCCAAATGAAATGTTAGAGCCAAACTCAGGGCCACTAAACACAGTGCTGATGTTGTGCAGGGAGTTGCTGGCCGGGAGTTGTATGTACTTGGGCCAGAGTTGTCTGAAATGCCAAACCTAGACTGGACATCAGGGCGTTGGTGGCCTTTGTAATATATTGTAATATATACTTTGCCCTTGTGCCTGCAGCCCCCCCCCCCAGAATATTTGTGCCAATATCGGTGCATAATCAACACATTCTGGGGGGGGGGGACTCTAGGAACCCAGTAGCACTGCAGAACTTGAAGCCACAAACTGGTCAGAAATCGCCACCTACTGACAAAGAAAGGGCATTACATCAAGGGCTACAGAACAATCCACACATTGACTCACCAACTGAAGGAGGGACATGAAAATTCTGCCACAGAAAAGAACCCGCAATCTGGAAAACATCAGGAATGTTATTCTCTGGTAATGGCCCGGACTGGCAACCTGTGGGTTCTGGCAAATGCCAGAGGGGCTGCTGTAAGGTGTCATAGAAAGTCTCTATTTAGTGGCCTTTGAACCTTTATGTACTTGGAATGTCAGGGCCTAATTTGACTCCTAGTCCAGACCTGACACCCACACACTGAGCTTCCCTGTAGGTGCCCCCAGGAATGGGATTTGGACCATCAGTGAGTTCTAGGGGAGGTGGGGGAAGAGGTGCAAGAGGGGTTACTTCGTTTCAGAAACATCTGCTCAAAATATATTATTTGTCTTTAGAAATCAGCTGTAATTAACCCCCACACTTTCCCACTGATCCCCACTGTACCCTCCTACACCTCACACTGTCCCACTGATCCCCACTGTACCCTCCTACACCCCAATATGGTTTGTCATTGTCGTTCTTGCAGGACCCTCAGCTGGGGCAGAATTGGGGCAGTAGAGAAGATCATGTTCCACTTGGGGCTTCTCCTCAAACTCTAGAGAGGAGAGATGAAAGTGGGTGGCGGTGTTATGTTTTGGGTAGCCGAGGATGAGTAGAGTATAACTGTACTTTATTAGCAGGCTCTCATGCAGGCATTACACAACAGTAACTTTCACTTTTAAGCTACCAGGAAGTTTGCACAGTATGTCTGAGTACAGTGACATCTACAGGCCATTTGTATAAACACCACATATTCTCCCTATAGTAGGAAAGCGTTTGGACAACTATAATAACAGCAACAATTAAACAGTATGCATTTTAAAACAATATTATACATTCTTCACATCACAAAGTCCTTGGTCCATGCAGGTAGTTTTCTGATTCCCTCAGAACACCTTATAGGTTCACTTTCTTCAGGCCTATTGCAGTTGACATCAGGAGTAGGAAAATGTCCTTCATCAAATGGAGCTTCTCCAAAGTCATATCTAACAGGAGCAAGACGACTTGCATTCCATATGTGTCCATCAGACAGTTCATATGTGTATGGTCCTCGCTGGCATCTCACTTCAAGTGGTGTAGTAAATTTAGATTGTCCTTGTTTCAGTATTCCTGGTTTCTTAATTCTGACTAAAGATCCAGGCTGAAAGTGTACTTCTCTGGCACCACGTTTTCTGTCAGTATAAGCCTTGCATTTGGCTTGTTGATGTATCACAATGTCAGCAGTAGATGATTTTGTAGGCACAGTATTTTGTGGAAGTTTGATGTCTGCAACATGTAACTTAGTGCGCATCTGTCTGCCATGTAATAATTCAGCTGGAGATGATTGGGTTGTTGCATGGCACGTTGCTCTGTAGTTATGTAGGAACTCTGTTGTAAATACTTTCCAAGATTTCCCAGTAAGATTTGCTGTCTGTAGTGTTTCTTTCAGACTTCTGTTGAATCGCTCGATTTCTCCATTTGCTTGTGGGTAATACACTGAAGATTTCCTATGCACAATATTCCTCTCTCTCAGAAAGGATTCAAACTCATATGAGACAAACTGTGGTCCGTTGTCTGATATTAACTCCTTTGGATTACCTTCTCTGCTGAAGACTGTAGACAGAAATGTTATTACTGTAGCTGATGTTATATGAGAAACAAATGCAATTTCAGGCCATTTACTGCAATAGTCTATCAAGGTTATAGCAAATCTACAGTCTATAGGAGCATCTGTAAAAGGACCCACAATATCAACAAGTTTTTCCCAGAATGAATCAGGGAATGGTACTGGTTTTATATCTGATCTCTTTGTGTATATAGTTCTTTGCACAACCCAGTGAAGTGTTGCTTTGTGGTGAAATGTTAGACACTGTGTGTGTGTCAGGCACTGGTGCTGTAGTAATGAGACATCAACTAATTGTAGGTTTAATGCAGCAAAGAGATCCCTTCCAAGTATAGCAGTTCCCTTATTCACAATGTAAAAGTCACATTTTGCAGCATTTGATTCACATTGTACAGTCACTGGCAAGTAACCAAGCACAGGGATTGGATCCTTTAAGTAACTGACAGTTTCAGGGCAGGTGCAACAAGCGGATCTTTTGCAAAGTATTTCAAGAAAATCTCCTTTGGTTGTATAGAAAGAGCTGAACCTGTATCACATCAGGTTAATGGAGTGTCCCTTGTCAGCAGAAGCAGAACTGACACTGACATATAAACTTGTCTGGAATAAATCTACCAGCTTTATCCACACTTAATACTGGGACATTTGTAGTAGTAACTTCATGAACATCTTTAGCAGAACTTCGGCAGATCTTAGCAAAATCTCCTACTATTGTGCATTTGCTGCACCGTTTAGCTTTTGCAGGACATGTAACCTGATTTGCAGTGTGTTGTGTGGAACCACAGCGAAAGCAGTATTTTCTATTTGTATTTGCTGCACGGTTTTGCAGTGTAGGTGAATCCCTTTCCTTAGCACTGAATTTTGCCTGTGACTGTGCATTATTAGGCCCCAGTGCTGGATTCACAGTCTGTACATTCCCAGCAGTTCCCTGACTGAGAGTTTTAGCCTCTGCCACTGCTTTCAATTTGGCTAGCGACTGTAATAGCCTTTGCAAGGGTTAAATCCTTCTCTAGGAGCAGTCTCTCTCTCTAATGTGAGGTGATTTTGTTTTTTCCACTATTTGGTCTCTTAGTATTTCATCTGTTAGATTCCCAAACTCACAGGTAACAACCAGCTCTCTCAAAGCTGCTACAAATTGTTCTGTGGATTCGCCATTACGTTGTCCACGTTGGCAGAATTTATATCTTTCAACAACCACATTTACTCTTGGCACGAAAAAGTTCTTTATAGCAGTAAGAGCAGTTTCATAAGTCTCATCAGGTAATGATAATGTATAGAATATATGCTGTCCCTCTGCTTTCAGGCAGTGAATAAGTAAAGCTTTCTAGCAGCACAAATCTCCCCTTGGTAAGCAGCAATAATGTAGTTTTCAAACATACGGATCCAAGCAGTAAAAGGTATGGTAGGCTCACCAGGGTTTGGAAGAAAAGGTGCAGGCTGTTGCATCCTTGTCACCATTTGTTATGTTTTGGGTATCTGAGGATGAGTAGAGTATAACAGTGCTTTATTAGCAGGCTCATGCAGACATTACACAACAGTAACTTTCACTTTTAAGCTGACAGGAAGTATACACAGTATGTCTGAGCACAGTGACATCTACAGGCCATTTGTATAAACACCACAGACGGCACCTTCTCATTGGTCACTTTAATTTCAGGGGGCACCGCCCTCATCCAGCAACACCAGACACTTGTGGTCCAATTGTGGTTCAAGACCTTGGATTTCAATGGACTCAAGAGTCAGTTGAGGAGAATAATGTGGGAACTGGACACAATACATTCCCTGAGATCCAACTATTAACGGAATCAGACAGTGATCCAACTATTAACGGAACCAGACAGTGATCCAACTATTATCAGAACCAGACAGTGATCCAACTATTAGCGGAACCAGACAGTGATCCAACTATTAGCAGAACCAGACAGAGATCCAACTATTAACGGAACCAGACAGTGATCCAACTATTATCAGAACCAGACAGTGATCCAACTATTAGCGGAACCAGATAGTGATCCAACCATTAGCGGAACCAGACAGTGATCCAACTATTAACAGAACCAGACAGGGATCCAACCTATTAGCAGAACCAGACAGTGATCCAACTATTAGCAGAACCTGCCAGTGATCCAAATATTAGCGGAACCAGACAGTGATCCAACTATTAACGGAACCAGACAGTGATCCAACTATTAGCAGAACCAGACAGTGATCCAACTATTAGCGGAACCAGACAGTGATCCAACTGTTAACAGAACCAGACAGTGATCCAACTATTAACGGAACCAGACAGTGATCCAACTATTAGCAGAACCAGACAGTGATCCAACTATTAGCGGAACCAGACAGTGATCCAACTATTAGCAGAACCAGACAGTGATCCAACTATTAACAGAACCAGACAGTGATCCAACTATTACCGGAACCAGACAGTGATCCAACTATTAACAGAACCAGACAGTGATTAAACTATTATCAGAACCAGACAGTGATTAAACTATTAGCAGAACCAGACAGTGATCCAACTATTAACAGAACCAGACAGTGATCCAACTATTATCAGAACCAGACAGTGATCCAACTATTAGCGGAACCAGACAGTGATCCAACTATTAGCGGAACCAGATAGTGATCCAACCATTAGCGGAACCAGACAGTGATCCAACTATTAACAGAACCAGACAGGGATCCAACCTATTAGCAGAACCAGACAGTGATCCAACTATTAGCAGAACCTGCCAGTGATCCAAATATTAGCGGAACCAGACAGTGATCCAACTATTAACGGAACCAGACAGTGATCCAACTATTAGCAGAACCAGACAGTGATCCAACTATTAGCGGAACCAGACAGTGATCCAACTGTTAACAGAACCAGACAGTGATCCAACTATTAACGGAACCAGACAGTGATCCAACTATTAGCAGAACCAGACAGTGATCCAACTATTAGCGGAACCAGACAGTGATCCAACTATTAGCAGAACCAGACAGTGATCCAACTATTAACAGAACCAGACAGTGATCCAACTATTACCGGAACCAGACAGTGATCCAACTATTAACAGAACCAGACAGTGATTAAACTATTATCAGAACCAGACAGTGATTAAACTATTAGCAGAACCAGACAGTGATCCAACTATTAACAGAACCAGACAGTGATCCAACTATTAACAGAACCAGACAGTGATTAAACTATTATCAGAACCAGACAGTGATCCAACTATTAACAGAACCAGACAGTGATCCAACTATTAGCGGAACCAGACAGTGATCCAACTATTAGCAGAACCAGACAGAGATCCAACTATTAACGGAACCAGACAGTGATCCAACTATTATCAGAACCAGACAGTGATCCAACTATTAGCGGAACCAGACAGTGATCCAACTATTAGCGGAACCAGACAGTGATCCAACTATTAGCAGAACCAGACAGTGATCCAACTTTTAGCGGAACCAGACAGTGATCCAACTATTAAAGGAACCAGACAGTGATCCAACTATTAGCAGAACCAGACAGTGATCCAACTATTAGCAGAACCAGACAGTGATCCAACTATTAGCGGAACCAGACAGTGATCCAACTATTAGCAGAACCAGACAGTGATCCAACTATTAGCGGAACCAGACAGTGATCCAACTATTAGCAGAACCTGACAGTGATCCAAATATTAGCGGAACCAGACAGTGATCCAACCTATTAGCAGAACCAGACAGTGATTAAACTATTATCAGAACCTGACAGGGATCCAACTATTAACAGAACCAGACAGTGATCCAACTATTAACAGAACCAGACAGTGATTAAACTATTATCAGAACCAGACAGTGATCCAACTATTAACAGAACCAGACAGTGATCCAACTATTAACAGAACCAGACAGTGATCCAACTATTACCGGAACCAGACAGTGATCCAACTATTAACAGAACCAGACAGTGATTAAACTATTATCAGAACCAGACAGTGATTAAACTATTAGCAGAACCAGACAGTGATCCAACTATTAACAGAACCAGACAGTGATCCAACTATTAACAGAACCAGACAGTGATTAAACTATTATCAGAACCAGACAGTGATCCAACTATTAACAGAACCAGACAGTGATCCAACTATTAACAGAACCAGACAGTGATCCAACTATTACCGGAACCAGACAGTGATCCAACTATTAACAGAACCAGACAGTGATTAAACTATTATCAGAACCAGACAGTGATTAAACTATTAACAGAACCAGACAGTGATTAAACTATTAACAGAACCAGACAGTGATCCAACTATTAACAGAACCAGACAGTGATTAAACTATTAACAGAACCAGACAGTGATGGAAGGGGAGCAGAGCGGCAGCTGTGTTGGGCCCAGCCCAGTTCTTCATAAAGACTTGAGGATAAACATCCCATAATAACAAAGAGAGCCCATTGACACCACTTGTACCTGGATTAATAACAAAGGAACCATTGGAAACAGGACAAAGGCGCCACGTGATTGGCTGCTTCATATTTCGGTAAACACAGCCCATCAATGCTTTAAAGGCCAAGTCAATAGAGATCAGTGAAGCCCACCCTGAATATTAACAATGTTCAGGTACCTGACTCTGATTCAGCTTTTTTATATGTTTAAAATATTATTATATGTAATTTTAATTGGATTCAGCCAATAAAAGCTCTCCAGCTGAGAACCCAGAATTGCAGGTCCCATACAGTTCCCTTCATACAGTATATATATAGATCTAGATATATATATATATATAGTTCCTTTGTTCTGAGGCTCCATAAAGGGCCCATTGTGCATCAGGCAGCTGTATACATGAGTACTGAGTCCAATGAAAAATGTTATTGTGAAAGAACAAAGGAAAATCCAGGCACCAATCAGCATTGAGATCAGATTTCACGTATTGTATCCCGTATGCTCGGCTGATACATATATATATATATAGGGAGAGAGAGGGGCAGGTGTATCATATCAGAACCCACAGAGCCCAAAAGAACCACAAAGGCACCTGTTATCAGTGAGTATCTCTATATTCCTCCTTTATCCCCTCTATATTATTTATTATTATTTATTATTAACATTTATTTATATAGCGCCAACATATTTTGCAGTGTTGTAAAGTAAATGTGATTATACAACTAAATCACATGAAATACATACATAAAACATATGGAGTTACATACATCACAATCAATACAGGTACAAAAGGTGAGGAAGGCCCTGTGCAAAAGAGCTTACAATCTAAAGGGAAGGGAATAAGACACAAGGTGTGGGAGTGGCAAGATCAGAATTAAGTGAGTGAGAGATGTAGCATATGGTATTACATTTGGTAATTAAGCAGAGTGAGGGGAGGCTTCTCTAATAAGTGTGTATAAGAGATTTCTTGAAAGCAGAAAGGTTGGGAGAAAGTCGGACAGACCGTGGGAGAGCGTTCCAGAGGAGGGGAGCAGCCCTTGCAAAGTCTTGAATGTGAGCATGTGAGGAGGTAATGAGAGAAGAGTTGAGTAGCAGGTCAGTAGAGGAGCGTGAATGACATTATGTGCAACAATCAGCATGGCTTTATGAAGGATAGGTCATGTCAGACTAATTTAGGTAGATAAAATGTTGGACAGTGGGGGGGGGCAGTAGATCTATTTGGATTTCACCAAAGCATTTGATACTGTGCCCCACAAACGACTGCTTTCTAAACTAAGGTCTGTTGGGCTTAATGAAGTCGTTTGCACATGGATAGGAAACTGGCTACAGGATCGGGTACAGAGGGTGGTTGTTAATGGGACATTCTCTACTTGGAGTAAGGTTCTTAGTGGGGTCCCCCAGGGCTCAATATTGGGTCCACTTTTATTTAACTTGTTCATTAATGACTTACGGGAGGGTGTTGTAAGTAATGTATCAGTGTTTGCAGATGAGACAAAACTATCAGCCCAATTAATTCCATCCAGGATGTGGCACTTGCAACAGGATCTTGACTAACTGGCAATCTGGGCAGCTAAGTGGCAAATGAGATTCAATCAGGAAAAATGGATTGTGTAGGGGTAATGATACCAAGAAGCTCAGAAAAACTGCTGCTGAAGTGTCCTTTACTCACCACACGATATGTTTCGAGCTTCAAGGCTCTTTTTCAAGTGTAACAAGCAATCACAGTGATACAGAATTTAAAACAACACACTCCCCCCACCATCAAAATGATTGGTTTGTGGCAATTGCTAGGAGGATTTGTAGCCTGGCCACGCCCACCAGTATCAAACAAATTAGCTATTCAATTAGAGAAAGCTGTGTGTGAAAACCAAGTAAGTTCAGGATCCAAGGTGTTATAATTTACAGAAAAATGTTCATTTGTGTCAAGGGAAGTCCAATGTAAAAGTCCAGAAAACAGTCACTTGACCTCTGCACTGCCAAAGTGAGGCCTGCATAAGAGTATTTCAGCTCCATTGTTCATAAGATTCAATGTTGATAAATGTAAAGTCCTGCACCTGGGATGTAACAATATCCACTTATACCCTTAATGGGACTGCACTAGGCAAATCCATAATGGAGACGGAGCTTGGAGTCCTTGTAGATAATAAACTTGTCTGTAGCAAGTAATGCCAGTCAGCAGCATCAAGGGCAAATAAGGTCTTGACTTGTATTAAATGGGGCAGAGAGTCACGGGAGGAGGGGGTCCCACTGTATAGAGCACTGGTAAGGCCCCATCTAGAATATGCCGTACAGTTTTGGTCTCCATCACTCAAACAGGACATTATTGTATTAGAGAGGGGACAGAGAAGGGCAACTAAGCTGGTAAAGGGAAAATCTTAGCTATGAGGAAAGACTGGCCAAATTGGGGATGTTCACTCTGGAGAAGAGGCGCTTAAGGGGAGATATGATAACTATGTATAAATATATAGGGGGTTCTTATAATAATCTCTCTAATGATTTATTTACCAGTAGGTCTTTCCAGCTGACACAAGGTCACCCATTCCGATTAGAAGAAAAGAGGTTCCGCCTAAATATTGGGAAGGGGTTTGTTACAGTGAGAGCTGTGAAGATGTGGAATTGTCTCCCTGAATCAGTGGTACAGGCTGATACATTAGATAGGTACAAGGAAGGGTCGGATGCTTTATTCACCAGTAGCTCCTCCCAGCAGACAGGAGGGAGCCAATGAGATTAGAGGAGGGAAAGGGGTGTTACAGGGAGAGCTGGGAAGTGAATCAGGGGTACAGGCTGATACATTAGATAGGTACAAAGAAGGGTCAGATGCTTTATTCACCAGTAGCTCCTCCCAGCAGACAGGAGGGAGCCAATGAGATTAGAGGAGGGAAAGGGGTGTTACAGGGAGAGCTGGGAAGTGAATCAGGGGTACAGGCTGATACATTAGATAGGTACAAGGAAGGGTCGGATGCTTTATTCACCAGTAGCTCCTCCCAGCAGACAGGAGGGAGCCAATGAGATTAGAGGAGGGAAAGGGGTGTTACAGGGAGAGCTGGGAAGTGAATCAGGGGTACAGGCTGATACATTAGATAGGTATAAGAAGGGGTTGGATGGTGTTTAGCAAGTGAGGGAATACAGGGATATGGAAGATAGCTCATAGTACAAGTTGATCCAGGGACTGGTCCCATTGCCATTTTGGAGTCAGGAAAGAATTCGTTCCCCCTCTGAGGCAAATTGGAGAGGCTTCAGATGTTTTTTTTTTGTTGCCTTCCTCTGGATCAACTGGCAGTTAGGCAGAAAAAAAAAGTTAAAAGGTTGAACTTAATGGACGTGTGTCTTTTTTTCAACATTACTTACTATGTTAGTATGTTACACTCTCTATCTCATTTCCATCAGTCAGTGCCCAAGTGAGCTTACAATCTAAGGTCCCTGTCTCATTCCCATCAGTCCCTGTCTCATCACATCAGGCAGCTTTGTGGCTGTTCCAGGAATGAAAATCATAGAGGAGACTGCCCCCTGCTGGTCACAATATCAAAGTGCAAAAGCCTACGACACCTGGTATTCCCAGGCGGTCTCCCATCCAAGTACTAACCAGGCCCGACCCTGCTTGGCTTCCGAGATCAGACGAGATCGGGCACTTTCAGGGTGGTGTGGCCGTAGGTGATGAAGAGTTGACTTTTCCTCCTCTTGTGCTTCAGGTGTAGCAGAGATCTGATCTGAACTGAATGTGCAGCTTCTCTGTAAGTGAGGACAGACTCACCAACCTCTGTGTGACCAGTAACTTGGTTGCTTTATAGAACTCAGTATAAAGACTTCAGTATAACGTGTGTAACAGGACGTTTCATACAGAGAATACACAGGAAGAGGAAGAATAAAACACTCAGGGTTACAGGTCAAACATGACATCACATTGCTAAGCAACCATAGACCCTCCCTGCATTAAGTAACATCCACTGGAACAATCTCTTGTTGTTTTCCAATACCCCTTCTCAACAGTATGGAGATTATTCCACAAGATTCATTCTTTCAATTAGTTTCTCAAAATGGTCCTTGGCCAATGGTTTGGTTAATGCGTCTGCAACCACAGTCTCTGTTGGACAATTCTGCAATTCAATGATGCCCTGATCTTGAGAGTCCCTCAAAGGTGACATTTCACATCAATGTGTTTCATACACTGGTTCACCTTTTCTGTTTGTAAGAACTTAATAGATTTTTGGTTGTCTTCCAATAGTAGGGTTGGTTCATGTATTTCCATAAGTCCATCAAGAGTTGATGGAACCAGATAAGTTCTTGACAAGCTTGTGCTGCAGCAACATATTCAGCTTCTGTTCATGATAAGGCTACTGTGGCTTGTTTTCTACTGGTCCAACATTTGGTGACTTTTCCAAGTTGAAACAAAAATGCTGTAGTTGACTTGTGATCTATTACATCACCTGCCCAGTCTGTGTCTACATAACCAGTTGACTTTGCTATGTGTGCTGCTGGCAACTTCAACTTCTTATTGATAGTCCCTTTCAGGTATTTTATAATACGTTTTACTGCATTCCAATCTCGCTGATCTGAATGTGCAGCTTCTCAGTAAGTGAGGACAGACACTGTCAGACTTCTGTGTATTCTCTCTATGTTACACACGTTATACTGAAGTCTTTATACTGAGTTCTATAAAGCAACCAAGTTACTGGTCACACAGAGGTTGGTGAGTCTGACCTCACTTACAGAGAAGCTGCACATTCAGTTCAGATCTCTGCTAACACCCCTTATTACAACCATCTATTTCCCAGGAAAAACAAAGTCAACCTTCACCCTGCTGCTTTCCATCCTCCATCCCTTTCACCCCTTTACTTACACCTCTCTGTACTCTCTCCCCCCTCACTAATATCCTTCTTAAGGTCTGGAGCACAAAACTCACCTCACAATCCAGGTCTAACCAGGGACCAACAAAGAGACAAAATGATCAGCTGCACAGGTTGGGCCCCTGATGTCTCTCTATATTGGCCCCTTACTGTATTTACCCCATTCCTGATGTTCTATTGGCTCCCACAGAATGAAGCTCCGCCTCTGCTTGGCCATCTGTGCACTGCTGGGCCTCTCCTGGGGCTGCATGCCGACACCTAGAGGTAAGATTCCCCCAAATGTAATTATTACAGGATAAGCGTAAGGTCAAAGCCCAGTATTGGGGGGAGTAGATATGGCCCAGAGGGAGGAGCCTGGATATAGGCAATAGGAAGAAAACTGGATTTAGCTCATTGGGGAGAACATGGAAAGGGGGACTTTACTATGGAGGCAAAAGTATGAAAAATTGATACAGCCCATTAAGGAGGAGCCTGGATGTGGCCCGAAAAGGGAGGAGCCTGGATATGGTCCAATAGGGAGGAGTCTGGATACAACTAAATGGGGAGGAGTCTGGATACAGCCCAATAGGGAGGAGCCTATATAGGGCCAAATTGGGAGGAGTTTGAATATGGCCCAGTGGGGAGGAGCTTAGATAGGGCCAATTAGGGAGGAGTCTGGATACAGGCCAGTGGGCGTGGCATTCCGTTATGTTACACAGTTTGAGGTCGGAGCAAATAGAAATATAAATTTGGCTTTAATGAATCTTTTGTTTTTCAGCCCGAAACATTGCAATAAAGGGGCAAGCGACCCAAAAATCCACCCACACCCCCGATACCGCAGACAAAGCCATCGATGGGAACAGGGACTCAAATTATTCTAAAATGTCTTGTTCCTGCACCAACGAGGAGGACTGGCCCTGGTGGAAGTTGGACCTGAAAAGAACCTACAAAATATCCTCAGTGATTGTCACAAACAGGAACGACTCGTACCCCGAGCGCCTCAATGGGACCCAAATCCAAGTGGGAAACTCCCTAGACAACAATTACGAAGTGTGAGTGACGCAGCCAGAGTTTGACTCCTACAGGGGGACTTACAGAAGCATACGGGGTAGTTACAGCAGTAGGGGTGTAGTTAGAGCAGTAGGGGGGTACTTAGAGCAGTAGGGGGGTAGTTACAGCAGTAGGGGGTAGTTACAGCAGTGGGGGGTAGTTACAGCAGTAGGGGGTAGTTACAGCAGTAGGGGGGTAGTTACAGCAGTAGGGGGGTAGTTACAGCAGTAGGGGGTAGTTACAGCAGTGGGGGGTAGTTACAGCAGTAGGGGGGTAGTTACAGCAGTAGGGGGGTACTTATCTATGTCATCTAATTTATTTGCCTTCCATTCACTCCTCTTTCAGATGTGGAACCATCACAAACACGAGCTCCAACCCCATCCACATCTGCTGCAACGACAGAGGGGGGCGCTATATCAGCCTGGTCATCCCCAGGAACAAGTCCACCCTGACTCTGTGTGAGGTGCAGGTATTCGGCCGACTGGCCAGAAAGAAAACCTGTTAGTGGATCGGCCCGATTTAATTGAGATATATTGATATATGACCAACATACTGCCCAGCGCTGTACCATCAATGGGTGAATAAAGTGATTCCGATACACAGCAGCCAATAAGCAATTAATAATAAATATATAATAATAAATATATAATAATAACTATATAATGAACGAGCTCAGACCCTGCTCTTATTGTATCTGTATTGGATGTGGTTGAGGGAATTAAATGAATCATTTCTCCCCTGCTCTGGGCTATGACTGTCTCAGGGGTCCCTGATTGGTTGTCCAGATTCCCAATCATCAGCGTGTGCTCGGCCCCTCCTCATCCTCATTTGTGGGACCTGTCGTTCTCTGGGGGACCATGGGAAAGTAACGGGGGCTCTGATTGGACCATTCCCAGGATACTGCTGATACTTTGTTACCTTTATAGCCTTTTACGTTATTTCACTTCATCAAGTGAATGGAAGAAACAAGAGAACCCAGGCAGATCCAGTGGCATTTGGGCCGGTGCAGGGAATGAGTGTGCCCTGTGGCCACTAGATGGCACCACCATCTCACAAACGGCTTCCCTTTTAACCATTAAAGGGCTGGTTCACCTTTAAGGTCATTTTTAGTATGTTGCACAATGGCTAGTGCTGGTCTTCATTTTTCTTTTTATAGTTTTTGAATTATTTGCCTTCTTCTTTCCAGCTTTCAAATGGGGGTCACTGACCCCATATTAAAATAAATGTTGTGTAAGGCTACAAATGTATTGTTATTGCTACTTTTTATTCCTCATCTTTGTATTCAGGCCTCTCCTATTCATATTCCAGTCTCTTATTCATATTGCATGGTTGCTAGGAGAATTTGGACCTTAGCAACCAGATTGTTGAAATTACAAACTGCAGAGCTGCTGAATAAAAAGCTAAATAACTCAAATACCACAAATAATAAAAAATGAAAACCAATTACAAATTGTCTCAGAATATCCCTCTCTACATCGTACTAACAGTTAATGTAAAGATGAACAAGCCCTTTAATACTTGTTTCATATAAAAACTCAGTTTAATCACCTATCATTCCATATTGATACGGTCAGATACAGACAAACCTGGAACTACAGCTCCCAGCATGCCTCACCAGCCTGTAAGTTCACTGACACTGAATCTCACTATACACACAGTCCCACAGAAGCCTGACAGCATATCATAATTAAATATAATCATTTAGGGAATGTTGTGCTGAGATTCTGGGCTGGGGAGACAGAGGCTGCTGGTGATTTCGGTCCATTCATATTGTAACTGCCTTTTGGGGAGGAGCTTCTCTAACAACTGTCATTTATGTGTGAGCCCTGCACTCGGTACAACTGAGATTCAGAGACTGTGCAGGACCCCGGGGGGCAGTTACTCAGTGAGGAAAAGGGTAATATCCAATGTCTCCACCAGCACAGTCCCAGGTAGCCCAATAGTGTGGCCCCATGCCCACCAAACGCCAAGTACTGTATTAATGCCCCCGGGCCCTCTGATCTTCACTCTGTGGGGCCCCATTGGTTAGTGAGTTCCCTCCACTCACTGGGATTAGCCGCCATGAGATGGATTGGGGGCAACTTCTCCTTGCAGGGGCAGATTCCTTCACATACAAAGAAGTCTATGGGGCTACTGATCAGACTGGGGGCAAATAAAAGCCCCTTACATGGTCCCCCCCCATCCCCTGTTGGCCATTAGCACCAGAGGATCTCCCACAGCCAATGACTTGGGGGCAGCTTTTCAACAACCTGGAGCCTTTATGTGGCACAGAGTTTTGGGAAGGGGTAAGAGAAGTGGGTAAAGGACCCCCCAGGACAATACTGGTGCCCACTGTGGGCTCATATTATCTCAGCCCCCTGCTGGGCAGTGACCCCTGAGAAAGATAAACCACAGAGTTTCCCCAGCAGAATCTTGTTTGGTGACCCCCAAACTGACCCAACTGATAATTGCCCCCGCTCCACTTTCTTTTCCCCCCATTTCACTCTTCTCCTCCCTCCGCCTTTGTTTCAACAAACTCAGTTCAGTTCCCCTTTAATACTCTGTCACTTCCCACCAGCCCCCTGTATTCCCTGCAATATTCCCAGTATTTCTCTCTATTCCCTGTAATATTCCCAGTATTTCTCTCTATTCCCTGCAATATTCCCAGTATTTCTATGTATTCCCTGCAATATCCCCAGTATTTCTCTCTATTCTCTGTAATATTCCCAGTATTTCTCTCTATTCCCTGTAATATTCCCAGTATTTCTCTCTATTCCCTGTAATATTCCCAGTATTTCTCTCTATTCCCTGCAATATTCCCAGTATTTCTATGTATTCCCTGCAATATCCCCAGTATTTCTCTCTATTCTCTGTAATATTCCCAGTATTTCTCTCTATTCCCTGTAATATTCCCAGTATTTCTCTCTATTCCCTGTAATATTCCCAGTATTTCTCTCTATTCCCTGCAATATTCCCAGTATTCCTCTCTATTCCCTGTAATATTCCCAGTATTTCTCTCTATTCTCTGTAATATTCCCAGTATTCCTCTCTATTCCCTGTAATATTCCCAGTATTTCTCTCTATTCTCTGTAATATTCCCAGTATTCCTCTCTATTCCCTGTAATATTCCCAGTATTTCTCTCTATTCTCTGTAATATTCCCAGTATTCCTCTCTATTTCCTGCAATATTCCCAGTATTTCTCTCTATTCCCTGCAATATCCCCAGTATTTCTCTCTATTCTCTGTAATATTCCCAGTATTTCTCTCTATTCCCTGTAATATTCCCAGTATTTCTCTCTATTCCCTGCAATATTCCCAGTATTTCTATGTATTCCCTGCAATATCCCCAGTATTTCTCTCTATTCTCTGTAATATTCCCAGTATTTCTCTCTATTCCCTGTAATATTCCCAGTATTTCTCTCTATTCCCTGTAATATTCCCAGTATTTCTCTCTATTCCCTGCAATATTCCCAGTATTTCTATGTATTCCCTGCAATATCCCCAGTATTTCTCTCTATTCTCTGTAATATTCCCAGTATTTCTCTCTATTTCCTGTAATATTCCCAGTATTCCTCTCCATGCCCTGTAATATTCCCAGTATTTCTCTCTATTCCCTGTAATATTCCCAGTATTCCTCTCTATTCCCTGTAATATTCCCAGTATTTCTCTCTATTCTCTGTAATATTCCCAGTATTCCTCTCTATTTCCTGCAATATTCCCAGTATTTCTCTCTATTCCCTGCAATATCCCCAGTATTTCTCTCTATTCTCTGTAATATTCCCAGTATTTCTCTCTATTCCCTGTAATATTCCCAGTATTCCTCTCCATTCCCTGTAATATTCCCAGTATTTCTCTCTATTCCCTGTAATATCCTCAGTATTTCTCTCTATTCCCTGTAATATTCCCAGTATTCCTCTCTATTCCCTGCAATATTCCCTCTCTCCTCCCCAATCCAATCTCAGGCCTGCCCACTCCCTCTGCAATAACCTTTCTATTGGAATAAAATGTTAGTGCCTCATGTGCTCTGGGTAAGGGGCGTCTCATGAACTGTAACATCTGTTTTTACTCTGTCTGCTCTATGTGTTCTATTCTATGTGTTCTCCTCTACGTGTGCTCCTCTACGTGTGCTCCTCTACCTGTTCAACTATATGTGTTCTCCTCTACGTGTTCTACTCTATGTGTTCTCTTCTACGTGTTCTACTCTACGTGTTCTACTCTTTCTGTTCTACTCTATGTGTTCTACTCTACGTGTTCTACTCTTTCTGTTCTACTCTATGTGTTCTAATCTTTCTTTTCTACTCTATGTGTTCTACTCTATCTTTTCTAGTCTGTCTGTTCTACTCTATGTGTTCTACTTTGTCTGTTCTACTCTGTCTGTTCTACTCCATGTGTTCTACTCCATGTGTTCTACTCTATCTGTTCTACTCTGTCTGTTCTACTCTATGTGTTTTACACTGTCTGTTCTACTCTGTGTTCTAATCTTTCTGTTCTACTCTGTGTTTTACTCTATCTTTTCTACTCTGTCTGTTCTACTCCATGTGTTTTTTTTTTTTTTTTGTAACTTAGATTTTTATTAAGTTTCATTAGTTTTACAGCATAAAAGAAAAAGAAAGACACAGTATAGCATACATTACGGTCCTGGTCGTATACAAGTCTAGCAAATGTTAATCATCATTAATAGACATAAGAAATCATATTCAATCTGCAACATAGTTCCTTCCATAAGAACATTGCCATGTTTGCACTATAAAACTTGTAATTGGAATATATTTATTAAACCATATAGTTAACCGGGAACTTGGGGGGAAAAATAAAATAAAGACATAAGAAAAAATACGAAAGAATACATTTCCTGAGTAGTAACCTGCACTACATTCTGCCTGTTCAATTATAATTTAGTAGGATTCCATCCTAGCAACAATCTGGGTCTCATGAGGTAAGATTTTTGTACACATCAGTTGTAGTAAAGACATCCCATCGAGCCCAAACCTTATTAAATCGGTGGAGAGTGTCCCTTATTCTAGCTGTCATTACTCCATGTGTTCTACTCTATATGTTCTAGTCTGTCTTTTCTACTCTATGTGTTCTACTCCATTTGTTCTACTCTATCTATTCTACGCTATGTGTTCTACTCTATGTGTTCTACTCTATGTGTTCTACTCTATGTGTTCTACTCTATGTGTTCTAATCAGTCTGATCTATTCTGTCTGTTGTACTCTGTCTGTTCTACTCTATGTGTTTTATTCTATGTGTTCTACGCTTTGTGTTCTACTATGTGTTCTACACTATGTGTTCTACTCTATATGTTCTAGTCTGTCTGTTCTACTCTATGTGTTCTAATCTTTCTGTTCTACTCTATGTGTTCTACTCTGTTTGTTATACTTTATGTGTTCTACTCTATGTGTTCTCCTCTGTTTGTTCTACTCTTTGTGTTCTACTCTTGTCTGTTCAACTCTATGTGTTCTAGTCTGTCTGTTCTACTATGTGTTGTACTCTATGTGTTTTACTCTGTCCATTCTACTCTATGTGTTCTGTTGTATGTGTTCTACTCTATGTGTTCTACTCTATATGTTCTCGTCTGTCTGTTCTACTCTATGTGTTCTACTCTGTCTGTTCTATGCTATGTGTTCTACTATGTGTTCTACTCTATGCGTTCTACTCAATGTGTTCTACTCAATGTGTTCTACTCTACGTGTTCTACTCTGTCTCTTCTACTCAATGTGTTCTTCTCAATGTGTTCTACTCAATGTGTTCTACTCAATGTGTTCTACTCTGCCCTTCAGAACTGGTGCCAGGAATCAGGGAGGCCCCAAGCTCTTCATCCTGGGCCCAATATACTGGAGGACCTGCCCATATAAATGCAGTGGGAAACACTCAGGTGGCATTGAGGGCAATAATACAGTTTCCCACAGGGCACGGATGCCCCCCACTAGCTTCAAAGGCTTTTCAGTTCCCTAGCCCCGCCCAATGCTTGAGTTGCCCAATTGGCCCTTGTATGTGGTCATTGGCTTAGTGAGTCACTATTATCCCACCATGTCTGGCTCTGCCCCAGATGGACCTTTGGAGCTCCAGTTGATGCCTGAGAAGTGAGAAATGTCCGTAATGTGGCCTTTTAGGGTAGAGTTGCTCAACCTCAATTCCACTCCACTTTGTAAGAATTCCACTATTTGTATTTCTGAGTTCTGCATGGGAGACGTATTTCTGTTGGAGCACCAATCCAAAAAAATTTCCCAGGTTTTGTAATATTTTTCCGTTATGGAGTGTTTTAGCCGCTAATAGGGTAGTAATTGAACCCTCTGAAAGGCCTAAAGGTTTCAATTTCTCACCTTCAAACGCCAAGCCGTTAGTGCAAGTTTTTCTGAATGGGGGTGCATTTGTGTATGCTGAATGAGGAGATCCTGTCTCTTTGGCAGACTCCAGTAATTCCCTTTGGCCAGCATGAGAAGTTGAGGGAACCATACTCGGCCACCAGGGAGCAATTAGGACTACATTGGCTTGAACTTCCAGTATTTTTTTGATAACTTTTGGGACCAGTACTAGTGGAGGAAATATGTACAACGGTCCCCAGCTCCAAGTTATTGTGAAGGCATCCGCCAAGGATCTTTCTTCCAGGAGCAAAAGGCTTGAATTTTGGTGTTGAGCCTGGGCGCCATCAGATCAATCTTGAAAGGACCACATTTTCTCCAGATTGTTTTGAATACTTGATTGTTTAGTCCCCATTCTCCTTCCATTTGGGGAGACCTGCTTAGTTTGTCTGCAATCTTGTTGTTCTTCCCTGGAATATGAATTGCTTTCAGGGTCAGTAGGTTCTTCTCTGCCCAAGTAGGTATAATTATGGTCAATGATAAGAGATTCCAACATCTTGTAGCTCCTTGTTTCATGAGGTATGTGACCGCTGTTGTATGGTCTGATTTGATTATAACTGCTTTCATTGATATGATCCAAGAGTCTATCATCTAGGGCACTGGAACAGATGGTGGAGATCATTTTCCCCAGTATTTTCTGGCAAATCTTTGCTGTTGTGATGGAGTGAAGTTTGAATTGATATGTTTGAGAAACTATAGCCATCATTCTTATGTCTGGAAGACTCAATAGCATCCCTTTGGTGTCCAGAATTGTGCCTAGATATTCTAATCTCTGGCTGGGTATAAGCATGGATTTCTCCTCGTTTATCTTCCAACCTAATTTCTCCAAGTAATTCCTTATTACCCTCAGATGATTCATCAAAATTGCCACCAACTGGGCTTTGAGGAGATAAGGTTTTCATCAGTAATAAAGTAACAAGTAGGTCAAAGACCCAAAATTACTTTACAACATCATGTTGAAACCAGTATTTTATTTAACATAAAAATAACAAAACACAAAACCAAAAAAACTTTTATTTCACTCCTTCACACCATTTTTCGAATGTATTCCAACACCTTCCTCTTTATTTGTGACTCATGAGTGTTCTCAAAGTCCACTTCTGTGTCCATTTCAGCTATTTCCTCCACCGACAAACTGTTAATAAATTATTTAATGACAGAGTCAGGTTTATTTCTGTAGTGATTATACAACATCTCACCTCTTGTCAAGGCCTTTTGTTCCCTCACGTTTGAAGCTGCGATTTGTACTTTTGGAACTTGGGTTTGCACTTTAACCTCCGATTGCGATTTTTCAGTTTTCCTTTTTTTGACTTTTTCCTCTTTTCCCGAATCAATCTTTTTTTTCGTCAAACTTTGCACCTGTAATGATATAGCCTCTAGACCACTCATCCCAGGATCCTCAAGGAGGTCTTGCAACTGCCCGGTATCTTCTACCATTTTAGAAGCAGTTCCTCCTGAGCTTCCATCCTTGGGGTGATAACAGACTCATCTTGATTCGTAGCCTTGACCCTTTGTGGACATCTTGCGTACAAGTGAACTAGCTGGAAACAGAAATTGCACCTTTTTGGCTGACCACAGTCTTTTGACCCATGAGATGACTCACCGCAATTGCCACAGGTGTTGCATTCTTCAGCCTTATGTCCATACGACCGGGCATCTTCGGCAAAAAATAGGCATTCCTGAAAAATGACAATCTAGGTTAATGCCTCCTAACTTAAACCTACTCCCGAATGGAGAGTACGACTGGATCACCAAAATGATCTCTTCTTGTGAAATATGAGGAAATACTCTATAGCCACACACTCAAGCATCCTCTCGATTTTCTTCCAGAATCTTCAGGAAACTGAGAAAGATCCCT
Source organism: Xenopus petersii (assembly GCA_038501925.1). Lineage (NCBI taxonomy): Eukaryota > Metazoa > Chordata > Amphibia > Anura > Pipidae > Xenopus > Xenopus petersii. The sequence goes on along the minus strand of CM076683.1, from coordinate 143,364,639 downwards.
TCTCCATCGAAGGTCACATCATACACTCCTCTTCGTGGGTAGTCTTGAATAGCCAGGATCTCTTTCTTCCCGACATGGCTATACTCCCCGAGGATGACTTCCACAATGTACCTCAGCTTGCTTTCTCCTTCCGTCACTTTCTCCTCTACGACTCGGACCAAATTCCGTAGTCTTGCGAAGCTTGGAACGACATCTTCGCCGATATCCATCTTCTCACGGAAGCGCTTCCAGTTTTCACTGTAGTGTACAGTCTCTTGCACTCCTGGTTTCCCCCTTTGGCTTGAGTTTCCACCAGAGTGAGCGATCACCTCTCGTTGCCTGGAGTTGTTAGTCCTTTAAAGGACCAAGTCTCCAGGCACCCAATGGCCAAGACACTCGTGTTTCCCCGAAAGTACTACAATTGATCTTAGCCAAAAGGCCAAGAAACTGGGCTTTGAGGAGAATGTCATCTAAGTAGACATAGACTTGAATTCCCATGAGTCTTAGATTCACTAAGATTGGGGCTAGGACTTTTGTGAAACTCCTTGGAGCTGTTGCTAGCCCTTAGGCATGGCTGCATATTATAGTGTTCTCCCAGGATTTTTAATCTCAGGAATCTTCTGTGAGCCTTCCATATCGGTATGTGTAGATAGGCGTCTTTTAAATCCAGCTTTATCATCCAGTCTCCTATGGATAGGGCTGAAGAAATGGATCTTAGAGTTTCCATTCTGAATGTATGTATGTTTATTCAGATTCTTGTTGAGATTTTTTAAGTTTAGAATAACTCTGTATTCTCCATTTATCTTTCTTTGCAGGAAGAGGTGGGAGTAGGTTTGGGATTTCTTTGAGAATTTCGGGGTTTCTTTGAGAATTACAGTCGATATCCTTTTGATACGGTATCCACAGCCCATTGGTCTCATATATTTTGAGCCCAGACTGCCTTGAAGTTCTTCAATCTTCCTCCTAGATAAGACAAATGGACTCCTGCAACTTCATGCTGTTTTGTCAGTTTTGGGCTCTCTTTTGAATCCCTGTAGGGATTGGAAATTCTGGCTTCTGGTTTTCCATTGCGTAGGGTTCTATTTCCTTGGTTTATATTGCCTTGCATCTTGAAAGGAGCTAAGTTGGTTCTTGTAGTTAAATCTTTTGTCTCTCCTTTCCTGAGGTAGAAAATACGATTTTCCTGCAGAGGGTTTGGAGATGATTTGATCCAGCTTGGCTCCAAACAATTTATCTCCTTTGAAGGGTATAGAGCATAAATTATGCTTGGATTGTGAGTCTGTGTTCCAGTGTCTTAGCCAAAGGGACCTCCTAGCAGCTACTACCAGTCCCATTGCTCTGGCTGACAATTTGAAGTTACTTAGCGAGGCTTCAGCTGAATAGTCATTGGCTATCTTGATGTCGTGGAACATCTCCAGAAGTTTGGATCTTTCTGTCCCTGATTTGATGGCGTTTTCCAGTTGATTAATCCAAATTTTGTTTGCTCTAGCTGTTGTGGTATTAGCTACCTCTGCCTTGCAAATGGCCCCATTAAGGAGATATGATTACTTTAAAGTCTTCTCTTCATTGTGTCTTTGAGAGACACCCCCTCGTCTACAGGTAACATGGTTCTTCTGGCAACCCTGGTGATGGATGCATCTACTTTGGGAATGTTATCCCAAGTTTTTGCATCTTCATCTGAAAAGGGGAACATTTTCTTAAATTTCCTGGAAAGAGCAACTTTCTTATCGGGCGTTTCCCACTCAGTTTCCATGGTTTTCCTTAATGACCTGATGTAATGGAAATAGATGGTTTTTCTTGGCTGATGATTTGAACATTTTGTCTCCTTTGTTAGCTGGTGTAGATTCATCTCTTAACTCTAGTGTCTTTCTAATAGCTTTAATGAGTGCTTCCACCAAATCTAGAGGAGTAAGCGTCTAATAAAGATGGGCAGCATTTTTTAGGGGCTCGCCCCAAAGAGGGGCCAGGAATAACCAAGAAGAAGAATCCACAGTATCCAATAGCAAGAGAAGCCCACCCACAACGATACCGGAGCAACAGCAGCAGAAGGTAAACAAACTTGTTGTGAACTTATCATCCTATTGTATTGACTAAGGCTGAACTGAACTTTAAGTTTTGTGCCCAGTTATTCTTTGGAATTTTTTGATTGGGTGGATTTTTATAAATTTATTCGGTCTGCCAAATTAAAAATGACTTTTCCTAACGCGCAACCTACCACAAATATTCCGCCTTTGAAAAAGAAAAGTACGTATGTTCCAGATATTACTTGAAAAAGTCTTGGGAAGGGAAGAGTAGAACCACTAGTAATCTTTCATTCGCAGAAAAAAAGGCTCTTACTGCACTTATAAATAATAAAGATATTATAATCAAGAAGGCAGATAAGGGAGGGGCAGTGGTTGTGATGGATTTAGCCAATTATAGGTCAGAAGTTCAGAGACAACTTGAGACCCACGGCCACTATACCCCGATTGAAAGTGATCCGACTGGAAAGTTGAAGAAAATGATAGATTTAATGGTAACTGAGGCCCATATTACAGGAATTATTGACAAAACGACCAAAGATTTCCTGATTACCGATTTTCCTAGGATCCCTACTCAGTATGTGTTACCTAAAATACAGAAGACACTAGAAAACCCACCTGGAAGACCTATAGTGTCGGACATCGGTTCAGTGCTTGAACCCCTTTCTAAATTTATTGATTATCATTTACAGGAGTTAGTCTGTCATCTCCCCACTTGCCTTAAAGATACAAACGATCTTTTGATTAAACTTGGAGAAATTCCGATGGTAAACTCAGGGGTTTTACTCTGTAGTATTGACATACAAAGTCTTTTTACTGCCCTACCCCAAGATGAAGGGATTAAATGTGTAGAGAAAACCAATATGACGAATGCAAAAATATACTTCATACTTGACTGTCTCCAAGTGGTGCTGAAAAAGAATTATTTCAAATTTGAAGATTCGTTCTATTGGCAAAGGCAGGGGACGTGTGTGGGATCAGCAGCGGCACCGTCCCTGGCCAACCTATTTGTTTATGATTTGGAAAAGAAACTGTTTCTTTTCCATATTTGAAATCCATTATCCATTATTTTAGGTCTGTGGATGACATCCTAATTCTGTGGGATGGACCACTTGAAGCCTTTACGAATATGGTTGATTCTGCCAATGAAGCGCACCGGACAGTCAAGTTTACGATGGAGTTTTCCAAAAATGATGATTAATTTTATAGACGTACAAATTAAATTGGAAAGCAACAGTTTGAGTGCTAATTTGTATCGCAAGGCAATGGATAGTAATAATCTTTTGCATTGGAAGAGTTTTCATAATCCTCAATCCCTAAATGCCATTCCCAAGGGGCAATAGATGCGAGCAAAGAAAATCGCATCCAGTGAAAGGGGGTATAAAATAGTCTGTAAAGACTTAACTGACAGGTTTATACAGACAGGGTACCCCAAAGGGAAACTTAAAGCAGTGGATAGAACGCACTGAAATACTAAGACCTAAACAAAAGAAAATCAATAGGCATAAACTAACTTTTGTTAGTAAATATTAGGGATGCACCGAATCCAGGATTTGGTTCGGGATTCGGCCAGGATTCGGCCTTTTTCAGCAGGATTCAGATTCGGCCGAATCCTTCCGAATCCGAAACCTAATTTGCATATGCAAATTAGGGGTGGGGAGGGAAATTGTGTGACGTTTTGTCACAAAACAAGGAAGTAAAAAATGTTTTCCCCTTCCCACCCCTAATTAACATATGCAAATTAGGGTTCGGATTCAGTTCGGTATTCGGCAAATCTTTTGTGAAGGATTCGGGGGTTCGGCCGAATCCAAAATAGTGGATTCGGTGCATCCCTAGTAAAATATGACAATAGGAGTAAAATGGTAGAAAGAATTGTTAAACAATATTGGCCAGTACTCCAGACTGATGCCACTTTCGGACCTCTCTTTTCTAACTGTCCCCGGTTTTCATACAAAAAAGGCAAATCACTATGGGACACATATTGAAGGATCAGATAGACTAAATACACCTATTAAAGGTAAGGCAAAAGTTGGTACCTTCCCGTGCATGGAGTGCAATTGTTGTAGTTCTATTATAAAGGGTCCGAATATAAATCATCCAACATCAGGGCAAGAAATGAAGCTGAATGCGTTTGCTACGTGTAAAACAACCCATGTGATATACGTCCTGAAATGCCCGTGTGGGCAAAACGATTAGACCTGGGAATGTTAGGGTCAAGGAACATAAGAAATTTTAAAGTTGACAATTACTCTGATACATCTGTATCTAGACATTTTAACAGGGCTAAGGGCTCTTACTCACGTGCGTTTTTACCTGTGCTCCCGTGCGTTCCGTTTTTCGGCGTTCAGCCGCAGGGGAGCGCAGAAATAGACGCATTTCATTTTTTCCAATGGGGCTGTACTCACACAGGCGCATGTAGGCGCCGAACGCAGGAAAAATGCAGCATGTTGCGTCTCAACCTGCGTTCGGCGCCTACATGCGCCTGTGTGAGTACAGCCCCATTGGAAAAATTGAAATGCGTCTATTTCTGCGCTCCCCTGCGGCTGAACGCCGAAAAACGGAACGCAGGGGAGCGCAGGTAAAAACGCGCGTGAGTAAGAGCCCTAAGCATAATGTATGTCAGCTTAAATGGAAAGTATTAGAAACAGTAGCAAAACTGGGATCACAGCACCATATTGTTACAAAGAGAAGTGAGATGGATTAGGCGTTTGGAAAGTACCCAGCCTAAGGGGTTAAATGAACAATACAATTTGTCTTGTTTTTTATAACTGATGTAAGGAATTAATGTACCCCTAGGTATTATAATTAGTCAGTTAGCTGTATGGTCAAGGACCTCCTACAGAATCATGTAAGGGTGAGTCTACTTTAACAGGTATATACATTGTCAGCTACTAGTACTCAGTAATCCCACAACAAATTGGCAGTATGATTAGACATTTATTGAGCAACATATTGCTGTTAATGTTCTCAACATAATAACAATAACAAGTGATTGGATAGGCTAATTAGCAGGGTCCATTTGTACCCACCGCTGATCTAAGAGCTTTCCTGGTTTTAACTAAATAAGCAATCGCATTTCTTCATTGGGACATTTGATACAGTCCTGTGATTTGTAAGAATAAAGTGCACATAAGGTGTTTTAAAAAATTCTTTATTGCAATAATGGTGTTTTAAATTTTTTTTTCTTGTAAAAATGGTTTAGAGAAAAACATTTTTTCACTTTGTGCATAAAGAGATATTTTATTTGTTTTATACATGAATACTTCTGGTTATACACAGTAATAACATTGTGTCACAACAACGCCTATGCACCTATATAATTAGATATACGTTAAACCTGTACCATGTTTGAATGGTTTTTTGCTATGCACTTTATAATTGTTTTGTTGTATTATGCACTGAATGCACTTTGTTTCAGGATATACTAAGGGGTTAAAGAGATACTGTCATGGGGAAAATTTTTTTTTTTCAAAATGAATCAGTTAATAGTGCTGCTCCAGCAGAATTCTGCACTGAAATCCATTTCTCAATAGAGCAAACTGATTTTTTTATATTCAATTTTGAAATCGGACATGGGGCTAGACATATTGTCAATTTCCCAGCTGCCCCAAGTCATGTGACTTGTGCTCTGATAAACTTCAATCACTCTTTACTGCTGTACTGCAAGTTGGAGTGATATCACCCCCCCCCAGCAGCCAAACAACAGAACAATGGGAAGGTAACCAGATAGCAGCTCCCTAACACAAGATAACAGCTGCCTGGTAGATCTAAGAACAACACTCAATAGTAAAATCCAGGTCCCACTAAGACACATTCAGTTACATTGAGATGGAAAAACAGCAGCCTGTCAGAAAGCATTTCTCTCCTAAAGTGCAGGCACAAGTCACATGACTGGGGGCAGCTGGGAAATTGACAATATGTCTAGCCCCATGTCAGATTTCAAAATTGAATATAAAAAAATCTATTTGCTCTTTTGAGAAATGGATTTCAGTGCAGAATTCTGCTGGAGCAGCACTATTAACTGGTTCTTTTTGATGACAGTATCCCTTTAATTTTGTGAAATTAACCCATGAGATGTGATAGGTCACATGAGGTATTTTAGGTTTGTTGTTTGTTGTCAGTCACACAACCCTTTGCCTAGCCTCTATGGCAATTAGCCATTGCCCAAGCACTCCCATGATAAAATCTGTCATTTCAACACATGTCTACGTGTTGAGCTGTGCCAAGTACGCCTCAACTTCCCTATCCCGTAATACCATAGGGAGACAAAAAACGACCAAATCCTCTTCATTTCCATATCAGTCAAAGTTGACCAATCACAAGAGGACTTTCCACTCAATGGCAAAGACTGCCTGTCAAAAAACATAGCCCTTTGCCTATGACATACTACCCACTTACATGAAAAACCATAGGAAGACCCAAGCAGTTCTATAACCAAAGCTGTCAGTCACGCAAGCCTTTGCTTAGCCTCTATGACAATTAGCCATTGCCCAAGCACTCCCATGATAAAATCTGTCATTATAACACATGTCCATGTATTGAGCTGTGCCTAGTAAGCCTCAACTTCCCTATCCCGTAATACCATAGGGAGACAAAAACCCACCAAATCCTCTTCATTTCCATATCGGTCAAAGTTGACCAATCACAAGAGGACTTTCCACTCAATGCTAAAGACTGCCTGTCAAAAAACATAGACCTTTGCCTATGACATACTACCCACTTACATGAAAAACCATAGGAAGACCCAAGCACTTCTATCACCAGAGTTGTCAGTCACACAACCCTTTGCCTAGCCTCTATGGCAATTAGCCATTGCCCAAGCACTCCCATGATAAAATCTGTCATTTCAACACATGTCGACGTGTTGAGCTGTGCCAAGTACGCCTCAACTTCCCTATCCCGTAATACCATAGGGAGACAAAAACCAACCAAATCCTCTTCATTTCCATATCAGTCAAAGTTGACCAATCACAAGAGGACTTTCCACTCAATACCAAAGACTGCCTGTCAAAAAACATAGCCCTTTGCCTATGACATACTACCCACTTACATGAAAAACCATAGGAAGACCCAACCACTTCTGTCACCAGAGCTGTCAGTCACGCAAGCCTTTGCCTAACCTCTATGGCAATTAACCATTGCCCAAGCACTCCCATGGTAAAATCTGTCATTACAACACATACCTATGTGTTGAGCTGTGCCTAGTACGCCTCAACTTCCCTATCCTGTAATACCATAGGGAGACAAAAACCCACCAACTCCTCTTCATTTCCATATCGGTCAAAGTTGACCAATCACAAGAGGACTTTCCACTCAATGCCAAAGACTGCCTGTCAAAAAACATAGCCCGTTGCCTATGACATACTACCCACTTACATGAAAAACCATAGGAAGACCCAACCACTTCTGTCGCCAGAGCTGTCAGTCACGCAACCCTTTGCCTAGCCTCTATGGCAATTAGCCATTTTTTTTTTTTTTTTTTTTTTAATTAGCTGTACCTATAAAATAGGCACGCTTTCTTTATTTTGAAAAAATTTCAAATGGAACAAATAAAAAAACATTTTAGAAAAATTACATATTTTACAATATATTCAACATTACAATAGTTCAAATAACAGAGGCCCATTTCTTTACATACCATTTCTTTGCTAAAACATTATCACGTTTTTTGTCAATTAAGTAATATAAATACATTTCACTAAAATCAAGACTTAAAACATTGTTTACAGATAAAATCTTATTTTGAAAAATGAGGATATTTCTGGCCTTCCATAGCGCTTCTTTACAACAGTTGATTATTTTCCATGCAATAAGTTTTTGATCATAAAAGGGACAGTCCAGTAAACCGTACAAAATCATAAAATAGTCCATGTTGTTTGCATTTAAAATTTTTAAAAGAAGAGGGTTGATTTTAGTCCATAGTTCTTTTGCAAATTTGCAAGTCCATAAAAGATGAAGAACAGTCTCCTCTTCGCTGCAGCAATCCCTTGGACATTTGGAAATTTTTACTATACCCCTCTTATACTGGAAAGCTCTACATGGTAAACATTGATGAATACACATCCATGAAAAGTCTTTTTGTACATTAAAACAATGTGTAAAATTAACCATTTTCCAAATTTCTTTGCTTTTTGTTTCATTAAAATTACCCACTAAAGAAATGTCAGCCTCTTGTTTCAAATTACTTAACAATTTTTTTCCATCTGATAAAACCTTAAGCTCTTTTCCTTTTAAGTTGTATAAAGACACAATTTTTTCCAAAATCTTGTAGCTTTTTGGTAACTTAAAAGCATATGGACAACTCAAAACCGTTTTAAACCAACCACATTTTCTCATAAAAAAACCAGTATTAAAACGGATAAAAAAGGACCAATAGTTATCTTTAAAAAGAGCATTTAGACACATAGTAAAAAATCTAAATAAAAGAAATGCCTTAAAATCTGGAAAATCTTTTCCACCTTTTTCTTTGGTTTTTACCACAATTTCTCTTTTGAGTTTTTCAGCTTTTGAACTCCAAAAGAAAGTAAAACAAACCCTTGTAATTTTTTTTAGAAGATGTTCTGGGGGAGGGAAAACCAGACTTAAATACAGCAAAATTGGTAAAATGACCATTTTGATAATTAAAATTTTTCCTTCCATTGACAGAGTCCTCAAACCCCACATACAAACTTTTTGATTTATCTTTTTTGCTACAAGATCCCAGCTTTCAAGACCATTGTTGAAGCCATCAAAAATAACACCTAAATTTGTAATTTTTTCTGATACAGGCACCGGGACGTCCCTTAAATCCAGATTTCCAAGGTTCAAAATTAAACTCTTATTTAAGTTAATTTTTAAACCGGAAGCACAAGAAAAAAACTGGATTTGCCTTAAAACTTTTTTCAACGAAAGGCTATCTTTACAAAAGAAAATCACATCATCCATATAAGCAGATATTTTTGCTTCTATCCCACCTCCACCCGGCAAAGACACACCACGTATTTGTTTGTCTTTTCGAATTGAGCATAACAAAGGTTCTAGAGCACATATAAAAAGTAAAGGTGACAAAGGACATCCCTGTTTTACTCCAGACTTAAAAAAAATGTCTTTTGTTGTAAAACCATTGACTAAAATCTTACTTGAACAGTCAGTATAAAAGGATTTTACACACAATAAAAATGACTCTGGAATACCCATATGCCTTAAAACTTTAAAAAGATAAGAATGTGAAACCATATCAAAAGCTTTTTCGAAATCCACCGACAAAATTGCAAGGTTATCTTTCCTATCTTTAGCATCCTCAATGATATCCTTTATGAGATTAAGGTTTTCCCATACACTTCTACCTGGAACGCCACAGACTTGGTTTGCGTGAATCAACTTTTCAATAACCATTTTTAATCGGTTTGCGCATATTTTTGCAAAAATTTTGTAGTCACAATTCAACAAAGTTACTGGTCTCCAATTTTTTAAGTTTGATTTATCACCTTTTTTATGCAATAGCGTGACTACACCTTTTTTCCATGACACTGGTAGAATATTTGAATTAAAAACCTCTAAAAACATTGATAATAAATCTTCTTTAAGAATATCATAAAAAACCACATAAAATTCAATTGGTATACCATCGTCCCCGGGGACTTTACCTTTTTTAAAACCTTTAATTGCATCTAAAACCTCCTGTTTGTTTAAAGACCTGGATAAAAACCTTTGAGAAACATCATCCAGCTTATGCTCAATTTGTTTTAATGAATCTTCAACAAAATACTCATCAATTTTTTTTTCCTTAAAAAGATCAGAATAGAATTCCTGAACCTTCCTTATAATACCTTGTGAATCTGATACCCCATCAACATTATTAATAAAACCACGATTTTCAACTTTTTTCTTAAAAAAATATCTGGAACATGTTTCATTTTCTTCTATATGTTTGACTCTTGAATCGAAAATGATTTCTTTACCTTTTTGTTTCAGACATTTAGAAATTTCCTTTTTTAATTCCACAATGTCACTTGAAACCTCAATACCACAGCTTTCCATTTTATAAAGTGCTTGTAAGCGACAATTAAGAGTAGCAAAGAAATCCCTTCTTTGCTTAGCCTTCCGAATGCCAACTTTAATGAAAAAATGTTTTATCTTTTTTTTCATTTGTTCCCACCATATACAATATGAAGTATTTGCATTTTTCCTTTTCTTACAATTTTCATAAAACTTTTTAAAATCTGTTATAACCGTTACATCATCTAAAAGGGATATATTCATTTTCCAAGCAGGTTTTCCCTTAAAACTTTTAGTACCTGTTTTGATACCAAAAGATAAAATCTTGTGATCGGAAAAAACATTGGTTAAAAGTTTACAAGAAATTGGTTGAACATTTTTGGAGGTAAAAACAAAATCTATCCTGGAGCTATACAAGGAATTGCTCCAGGTAAATCCATCTTCTTCCGGTAAATCCTTATTACAAAGCTTATAAACATCATTTAAGTTAAAATCAGAAACAATATTTTTTAACATTGCAGATGTTTTGTCATAACTCCGGTTTTTAGATTGTTTAAAACGTTTTTCCCCCTTAAGAATACAATTAAAATCACCAGCTAAAACCAAAGGGCAAGAATTATCAATAAATAAAGGTAAAATTTCCAACATTTCAGATCTTTCTACCTTATCTGGTGACCCATAAACATTTAAAAATTGCCATTTGACACCATCAATAAAAACTTTAACCAATAAAATCCTGCCTGGTAAAATTTCTTGTTTAAAATCCACAGTAAAATTTCCCTTAAAAAGTATGGCAATTCCCGCACAAGAAGATGTATTGGAGCCAGACCACACTGAAGGCCCATATACCCAGTCATCTTCATATTTTTTATAATTCAAGCTATGCGGAATGCCACACTCCTGTAAAAAGAATACAGATGCGGTTAAAACAGATAAAAAGCTAAAAAGAGCAGATCTTCGAACCTTGGACTTTAACCTTCTTACATTAAAAGAAATACCATTAAGCGATGACATCTCAATTAATTAGAAGACATAAAAAAGACCATTTAAACCTCCTCATTTTCACCGGTCAGACAATCAATGTCACCGGAACTAGATTCTTCTATTTCCCCAGATTCAACAGTGTAGAGTGTTGATGTTGGAGAACTTCCACTCTCACTGATATCAAAAAAACCCTCAAAAAAAGGAGCTGGCCCATAATGTGACAAAACAGACACTACATTTTCTTCTTCAGCTGGTTTTTTTCCTTCCTGGAAAAAGGATGTCCCTTCCCCAACCCCATCACCTCCCACCAAAGGGTCTTCTGGGTTCAAGTTGGGTGTTTGCATCACTGAAGGAATTTTCACCAGCTGACTCACTGAAGTCTCAGGGACCATGGAAGTCTCAGGGCCCCTTTCCTCTGTGCTGAAAGAAGAAGGGACTGTAACTGACTGATCACCCTCTGTACCTTGGCAGGGCTCATCCTGCTTGTCTTTTGCCGTACGCCGTCTTTTAATTTTAACCTCTGGGTTTATCTCTGGTAATTGAATGGCAGCTGGTTCAGCATCATCCGACTTCCCAGCGTCCTCTACAACAAGGGGGGGTACTCTCGTCTGCTGTCCGCTGGCTGCCATTCGTTTCTTTTTACGCTTCTTCTTTTTGGAGGTCAAAACAGGTTGGAACTCTTCCTCAATTGGATCAGATAACTCTGTATCCTTGTCTGCCGGTGACTGCTCTTCCGAAGGAGGAGGTTGGGCCACAGGAGCTGAGGACACCACCACTGGAGTAGACACAGGAACAGAAACAGGAACAGGCAAAACAGAGACAGGTTTGGGTGCTCTTAGAGGGCAGTCCCAGAAAAGATGACCAGTCTTTAAACACAGTCTACATTCCTTACTTTTACCTTTAGGACACTCCTTGTCCGGATGTTCCTGGCTGCCACACCTTGTGCAGAGAGCTTCACAGTCCTCCTGCAGGTGTCCATGCTGTTTACACTTTCGGCAGAAAAGTGGCATTCCTGTGTAAAACAAATCTCCATTTACAGTTCCCAACCTAATTCTGCTAGGGGGGTGTTTTTTCCCTTCGTATCCATTTGGGTCTTTAACAAAAGTAACTTGGTACCGCCATTTACAAGTCCAGAAACCAAATTGATTGCTAATTTTACCCAGGTTTTTAATGTCTTTGAAAAAATTCCCTAAAAAGGTTCGAATTACATGTTCTGGGACAAAAGGGGAATACATTTTAACCACTAAAATAACGCTTTCGTCTGGAAAATGTGGTATTACATGTACACCCTTTAGGACAGGACTTCCTTTTGAGGTTTCGGCTTTGCGAACAAAGTCTTTGTATATTCCTTCTTCAGTGAAAGTAATATCAAAAATTCCTCTTTTAGGATAGTCCTGTATTGACAATACCTCAGTCTTTTGGATGGAGAACAGATTGAAAAGAATATCCTCCACCACGTATCTGAGTCCACGAACATCTGCTCCTCCGTCTTTGTACTGGATCCGAACGGTGTTCTTTAGCCGAGCATAGGCAGGAACTACATCGGAATCAGGATCCATGATGATCGAAGGGCAGACCAGCACTCGTCAGTGAAAAGGGATTGCGACTTGTTAATCAGAGGAATGCCCCCTCCCCAATTGCAGCATGCAGGTGAAGTCCACTTAAAGTGGGCGATCCTGCGAAGGCAGAGGAGGGGGGTCTCCGAGAACCAAAATGGCCAAGAAGCAAGAAATTAATATCCCATCAATCAGGATAACAGCAGGGCGTCGTCTCTCACTTCTCCGAGGAATGCCCCCTCCCCAATTGCAGCATGCAGGTGAAGTCCACCCTAAGGTGGGCGATCCCGCCAAGGCAGAGGAGGGGGGTCTCAGAATTCTAATCAGCCAAGGTGTCAAGTATTGCTACAATTCACGCTTAACCAAAAAGCCGAGAAACGACAATGTGTGGAACATCAAACCATGATATAATCTAACATTCCAGCACATAGCCATGTGTTGACCTGTGCCTAGTAAGCCTCAACTTCCCTATCCCGTAATACCATAGGGAGACAAAAACCGACCAAATCCTCTTCATTTCCATATCGGTCAAAGTTGACCAATCACATGATGACTTTTCACTCAATGCCAAAGATTGCCTGTCAAAAACCATAGCCCTTTGCCTATGACATACTACCGACTTACATAAACACCTAAACGATATATCACCACAGCTGTCAGTCACATAACCCTTTGCCTAGCCTCTATGTCAATTAGCCATTGCCCAAGCACTCCAATGATAAAATCTGTCATTACACATAGCTATGTGTTGAGCTGTGCCTAGTACGCCTCAACTTCCCTATCCCATAATACCATAGGGAGACAAAAACCGACCAAATCCTCTTATTTTCCATATCAGTCAAAGTTGACCAATCACAAGAGGACTATCCACTCAATGGCAAAGACTGCCTGTCAAAAAACATAGCCCTTTGCCTATGACATACTACCCACTTAAATGAAAAACCATAGGAAGACCCAAGCACTTCTATAACCAGAGCTATCAGTCACACAACCTTTTGCCTAGCCTCTATGGCAATTAGCCATTGCCCAAGCACTCCCATGATAAAATCTGTCATTACAACACATGTCCATGTATTGAGCTGTGCCTAGTACGCCTCAACTTACCTATCCCGTAATACCATAGGGAGACAAAAACCAACCAAATCCTCTTCATTTCCATATCAGTCAAAGTTGACCAATCACAAGAAGACTTTCCACTCTATGCCAAAGAGTGTCAAACAACCCTTTGCCTAGCCTCTATGGCAATTAGCCATTGCCCAAGCACTCCCATGATAAAATCTTTCATTACAACACATTGCCATGTGTTAAGCTGTGCCTAGTAAGCCTCAACTTCCCTATCCCTTAATACCATAGGGAGACGAAAACCGAGCAAGTCTTCTTCGTTTCCATATCAGTTAAAGTTGACCAATCACAAGAGGACTTTCCACTCAATGCCAAAGACTGCCTGTCAAATAACATAGCCCTTTGCCTATGACATACTACCCACGTACATTAAGAACCATAGGAATACCCAAGCACTTCTATCACCAGAGCTGTCAGTCACACAACCCTTTGCCTAGCCTCTATGGCAATTAGCCATTGCCCAAACACTCCCATGATAAAATCTGTCATTACAACACATTACCATGTGTTGAGCTGTGCCTAGTAAGCCTCAACTTCCCTATCCCGTAATACCATAGGGAGACGAAAACCGAGCAAGTCTTCTTCATTCCCATTTCAGTCAAAGTTGACAAATCACAAGAGGACTTTCCACTCAGTGCCAAAGATTGGCTGTCAAAAAAAACATAATGCTTTGCCTATCACATACTACCCACTTACATGAAAAACCATAGGAAGACCCAACCACTTCTATCACCAGAGCTTTCAGTCACACAACCCTTTGCCTAGCCTCTATGGTATTGGCCATTGCCCAAGCACTCCCATGATAAAATCTGTCATTACAACACATTACCATGTGTTGAGCTGTGCCTAGTAAGCCTCAACTTCCTTATCCCGTAATACCATAGGGAGAGAAAAACCCACCAAATCCTCTTCATTTCCATATCGGTCAAAGTTGACCAATCAGGCCCGGATTTGCGGCAAGGCTGCATAGGCCCGGGCCTAGGGCAGCAAAGAAATAGGGGCGGCATGCCGCCCAGCCGCCGTTCAACTGCACCAGCTGCGCAGGCGGTTTTTTGCCGGCGCACTGGGAAGGCGGGCGCTAGGACCGCGCGGCCGCCTGGTTGGACCGCACGGCCGCCTGGTTGGACCGCGCGGCTTAGGGGCGCCGAGAAGTGAAATCCGGCGCTGTGACCAATCACAAGAGGACTTTCCACTCTATGCCAAAGACTGCCAGTCACACAACCCTTTGCTTAGGGGTTGTCTGGGCTGCTACATAGGGGACCCCCTGTCATGACACCTTGTTGTGAGAAGACGTTGGCATAGGGCAGGACTCACACAATACAACTCCTTTAGGTAATGCAGCTCTTTATTGTAGCATGGCAATGTCAATATCACAGGTTTAGATGGTAGCCATTCGGCATTCAGTAGTTCTGCTTGTGGATAAAGCCAGGGCTGGGCACTGCTATTGTTGGTTACTGGAGCATGTGGGGACAGCTGTGATAGTTAGGGTTAGGGTTTATAGCCGGGCAGCCAATAATTAACCATTTTTCACTTGCAATTAATAATTGTAAATCTGATGAAAAGAATAATCACATGTATTTGTTTGAAAATTTCCCTTATGATGACCCTAAAACCTAAAGCTGCGCGTGCACTAACAGATTCATTCAGCGTAGTGTATTAGATCCGGGCCCAGATTGTATACTGAGGCATATGGAGGCTCATTGGAGGACTGCATAAATGCACCAGTGTAGTCCAACTGGATAGTCGAACTTGCCTGATCAATAGCTGGCTGATGGTTAGACATATGTCAGACAGACAGGCCCATCAGTGAACTCTATAAACAGACCATTAAGTTGCTGGTTTGTTCTGGAGGTACCAAGTCACATCTTTTCTGATTCTCTGTATTTCATGCTGAATAGGTTTAGTTGATGAGGAGCTTAAGGTTAGACAAACCCAGGAGGTTAAGGTCAATCAGTCTCAGGAACTTGAGAACTTGAGGTCTATCAACCAACCCAATGAACTTAAAGACTATCAACCCAATAAGCTGAATGTCTATAAGCACTGGGAGCTTAAGTTATGTCATCTCCAGCATCCTAAAGTATATCAGCCTCAGGAGCTTAAAGTCTGTCAACCCTAAGAACTTAAGGTCTATCAAACTTAGCAGCTTACTTAGAAACTTAAGGTCTATCAAGCCCAGGAATGTAAGGAATGTATCAGCACCAAGAGCTTAAGGTATGTCAGTCCCAGGATCCTAAGGTATATTATCCTAAGGAGAGTAAAGTCTATCAACCCAAGAAGCTTAATGCCTATTAGTACTGGGGACTTAAGTTATGTCAGCTCCAGGAGCCTAAAGTATGTCAGTCTCAGGAGCGTAATGTCTGTCAACCCCAGGAACTTAAGATCTATCAACCCCAGCAGCTTACTCAAAATATTTAGGTCTATCAAGCCCAGGAACGTAAGGTCTATAAAATCAAGGAATGTCTATTAGCCCAAGGAGCTTTAGGTCTTTTGGCACCAGGAGCTTAAGGTATGTCAGTCCCAGGAGCCTAAAGTATATCATCCAAATGAGCTTAAGGTCTATCAGTCCAAGGAGCTTTATGTCTATCAGCATCAAGAGCTTAAGGTATGTCAACCCAAGGAGCCTAAGGTCTATCAACTCCAGGAGCTAAATATCGACCAGCAGCAGGAGCTTTAAGTTCATCAGCCCAGGAATTTAAAGTCTGTCAGCTCAAAGAGCTTAGGGTACTGTATATCAGCCCCAGAAGCTTAAGGCCTGTCAACCTCATAAGCTTAAGTTATTTTTGCCCCAGGCTCTTGATATCAGCCCCAAAAGTGTAATGTTCACCAGCCCCAGGACCTTAAATACTATCAGCCCCATGAGCTTAATGTATGGCAACCCCAGGGGCTTAAAGTCTGTCAGCCTCAGAAGCTTAAGGAAGAAGAAAATTCACAAAAAGTTGACAAACGTTAGGCACCCCAAGTGATTGTTTTCACTTACCTGATTCCCTGGGTAAAGTTTTGTTGACTTTCCTTCTCATTTAATATCAGTCCCATTAGCTTAATGACTATCACCCCAGGACCTTAGAGGCTATCAGCACCTGAAGCATAAACATTAAGTTGCAGGCCAACTTCTCATAATTCCTGGGCACAGGGTACACTGAGTTCTGTACCTTCTGAGAGTACAGGAGGACCAGTGCCATTTTCCCCTAGTTCTCCCTCTAAATAAAATGAGATAAATTGAGTTTTGTGATGAGTTTTATTTTGAAGGTGCAGAAGGAATGAGAATGGAGAAGAAGAAGAAGCTGGAGACTCTGATGCAGACTCTTAGTTAAGTGTATAAAACCCAATTAGTATTAAAACTCCAAGTCTTATCAGTTTATGGTGCCACTGGTTCCTCTTAGCAGTGGATTTCGTAGGCAATTTGCTGCTGGAAGAGGAAGCCTTGGTTCATGAAAATATCATTGATCGGATGCTCTGCTTCGTCCTGCGGGGTTTGGGTCCCTTGGTTTTGAGGCTGCTCGGTGAAATCGGAGAGTCCAGAAATACTGCTGAGTCCTTCTGTGTCTTTGTATGTAGGGAAATGGGACTTGTTCCGGTCTATGACAAACATCTCATGCCCTCGCTCATCCCTGTACTCTTCCAGTTGGGCGAAGGTGGTTGGGCCATCAGAGTAGTCATTCACATATAAGATGTTCTCTTCCTTCTTGGCTTTTTTTCTCTTGTGGTACTTTCTGTAGATCATGACAATAAGTAGCATGGCCGTGAGAGCCAGCAAAGAAATTCCAATGGCAATGGTGGTCTGAGTAGCCATACTCAATGCAGTGAACTCCATGCTTTCCAAGTCATACAGTGGCTCTTGGCTAATGTCTACAGAAGTGTACGTGCGAGACTGCTGATTGGAAAGGTTGACTGCCAAGTGAAATAAAACCTTTGCCGTCCCACCGGAATTGGAGGCCACACATTCATATTTTCCAGCATGGGACACTGTTATATTGTTGAGGAAGAGCATTCCACTGCCGGTGGCTGCATCAAACTGCTCCCCTACACTCCTTTCACTCAGCTCAAACTTCCTGCTGCTGGTGGACTTCAAGTTGACTTTGGGGGGATTGGTGCGAGCATGAGCGACTTTTCTCCAAGTAACCAGGGGTTGTGGGTATCCAGTAGCTCTGCAGCTGACCCTCAGCTCTTCACCAAGACGGGCTGTCATCTCCATGGGCTCCACAAGGACCATGGGAGGAATACAAACCAGACTATTGCCAGAAATGTCCACCAAGCTTTGGTGCAGCAGCCTGGGTGGCTCTGAGCAAATGATCTTTTTGTCCAGGGAACTGAGAAGTCGTTGCCCGTCATCCTTTATCCACGCTCTGAGCCAGTGGAGGGCACAGTCACATCTCCAAGGGTTTTCTGTTAAAGACAAGGAAGGTTCATTATTGTTATATTAGCAGCATAGCATTAGTATTTGCAGATATAAGTAAATGCCGGTGACCAAATAATGAGTCCTTACTGCAGGTGCCCAAATGCAATAAATTCCATCCTCCAGCATTTAATAGAGGATGAAGGATCTTTTTTAGTAAGCACCATTAGCCATGTTCTTGGAAATCATCTGTGACCCCTTGACTCTGTATTTCAGACCAGTCAGACTAGCGGCCTGAACCCCCTTCTCGCTTACTAACCTTCATCACTTTCCCATTTGATGTTCCCACTCTCCAGCTCTTTGGCTCAGAGCGTGTAACCCCCACAACATGGAACACTGCAAGTCACCACTGTACCCCGGATGTGCCCTGCTGGTTACCTGTGAGTCTCAGCACCTGGAGACTGATTAGGGGGCGCAGGGAGGAGCGGCTAATGGTGCGCATATTGTTCTTGCTGAGGTCCAGCAACGCCAGGGAGGAGAGTCCAGAGAAAGCCTGTTCCTGTAGGGTCTCAATGCTGTTCTCTTGCAAGTGCAACTCCTGCAGCCTCTGCAATGGGACCAAGAGCATCCATGAGTAGCACGAACATTGTTTCAGGAGTAAAAACCAGCAGTGCAGAGAAAAGAAAGGAACAAACAGACAGAAACAATTACAGCTACACATAACAACAAAACCCAGTCAAGTGTCGGACTGGGCCGGCGGGACACCGGGAAAAAACCCGGTGGGCCCCCGGCTCTTGTTGGCCCTGCCGGCCCAGGTCCATACCCACATCTGCCCTTAATGCCGCGACCCCCTTTGTCGGAGGTCACGGCAAGAAAAAGTTTGTGCAGACGATGTGCGCGTCCATGCGCACATACACGGCGGCACTCGCATGCATACAAATGCAGCGCCGCTCGCATGCACACAGATACGGCACGCCGGAGGGGGCCGGAGGGGGTTGACCCTGACCCATTGTGAATGAGGAATTAATGGATATTGGGAAGTTGCACAGAATTATTCTGTCTTTCATTGGGCCAAATATTATATTTGTCCCTATTGTCCCCATCTTGTCGTACTGCCTCCAACTTGCCCTAATGTCTCCATCTTATCCTACTGTCTCCATCTTGCCCTAATTTCTCCATCTTGTCCTACTTTCTTCATCTTGTCCTTCTGTCTCCATCTTGTCCTACTGTCTCCATTTTATCCTACTGTCTCCATCTTGCCCTACTGTCTCCATCTTATCCTACTGTCTCCATCTTGCCCTAATTTCTCCATCTTGTCCTACTTTCTCCATCTTGTCCTTCTGTCTCCATCTTGTCCTACTGTCTCCATTTTATCCTACTGTCTCCATCTTGCCCTACTTTCTCCATTTTATCCTACTGTCTCCATCTTGTCCTACTGTCTCCACTTTGCCCTACTGTCTCCATCTTGTCCTACTGTCTCCATCTTGCCCTACTGTCTCCATTTTATCCTACTGTCTCCATTTTGCCCTACTGTCTCCATTTTATCCTACTGTCTCCATCTTGCCCTACTGTCTCCATCTTGTCCTACTGTCTTCATTTTATCCTACTGTCTCCATCTTGCCCTACTGTCTCCATTTTATCCTACTGTCTCCATCTTGCCCTACTGTCTCCATCTTGCCCTACTGTCTCCATTTTATCCTACTGTCTCCATCTTGTCCTACTGTCTCCATCTTGCTCTACTGTCTCCATCTTGTCCTACTGTCCCCATCTTGTCCTACTGTCTCCATCTTGTCCTATTGTCTCCATCTTGCCCTACTCTCTCTATCTTGTCCTACTGTCTCCATCTTGCCCTACTGTCTCCATCTTGTCCTACTGTCTCCATTTTATCCTACTGTCTCCATCTTGCCCTACTGTCTCCATTTTATCCTACTGTCTCCATCTTGTCCTATTGTCTCCATCTTGCCCTACTCTCTCTATCTTGTCCTACTGTCTCCATCTTGCCCTACTGTCTCTCTCTTGTCCTACTGTCTCCATTTTATCCTACTGTCTCCATCTTGCCCTGCTGTCTCCATCTTGTCCTACTGTCTCCATCTTGCCCTACTGTCTCCATCTTGTCCTACTGTCTCCATTTTATCCTACTGTCTCCATCTTGTCCTATTGTCTCCATCTTGCCCTACTCTCTCTATCTTGCCCTACTGTCTCCATCTTGCCCTACTGTCTCCATTTTATCCTACTGTCTCCATCTTGTCCTACTGTCTCCATCTTGCTCTACTGTCTCCATCTTGTCCTACTGTCCCCATCTTGTCCTACTGTCTCCATCTTGTCCTATTGTCTCCATCTTGCCCTACTCTCTCTATCTTGTCCTACTGTCTCCATCTTGCCCTACTGTCTCTCTCTTGTCCTACTGTCTCCATTTTATCCTACTGTCTCCATCTTGCCCTACTGTCTCCATCTTGTCCTACTGTCTCCATTTTATCCTACTGTCTCCATCTTGCCCTACTGTCTCCATTTTATCCTACTGTCTCCATCTTGTCCTATTGTCTCCATCTTGCCCAACTCTCTCTATCTTGTCCTACTGTCTCCATCTTGCCCTACTGTCTCTCTCTTGTCCTACTGTCTCCATTTTATCCTACTGTCTCCATCTTGTCCTACTGTCTCCATCTTGCCCTACTGTCTCCATCTTGTCCTACTGTCTCCATCTTGTCCTACTGTCTCCATCTTGTCCTATTGTCTCCATCTTGCCCTACTCTCTCTATCTTGTCCTACTGTCTCCATCTTGTCCCACTGTCTCCACTTTGTCCTACTGTCTCCATCTTGTCCTACTGTCTCCATCTTGTCCTATTGTCTCCATCTTGCCCTACTCTCTCTATCTTGTCCTACTGTCCCCATCTTGTCCTACTGTCTCCATCTTGTCCTATTGTCTCCATCTTGCCCTACTCTCTCTATCTTGTCCTACTGTCTCCATCTTGCCCTACTGTCTCTCTCTTGTCCTACTGTCTCCATTTTATCCTACTGTCTCCATCTTGCCCTACTGTCTCCATCTTGTCCTACTGTCTCCATTTTATCCTACTGTCTCCATCTTGTCCTATTGTCTCCATCTTGCCCTACTCTCTCTATCTTGTCCTACTGTCTCTCTCTTGTCCTACCTTATTTCCATTGCTCTCCGACACCAGATCATGAAATACCAAAAACGTAAATGCTGTTCTACACATACAGGGTTAATGCCTTCCTTATAAAAGTATCACAAGCCATTGGGTTCAGTGGGACAGAAGGAAATGCCCCAGTTAGTTTTCTATTTGTATTTTCTCCCCAGAGCTGCTCGTCTCCCTTCTGCCAGTAGGTGGTGCTGGAGAGGTAAGTGACTGCTGGGTACTAACGACTCATTATATCACAATATCCCAGCCCCTGTTATTTACTTTGTGCTGAGCACAGGCAGCTTTACTAATTGTGTCTCTAATTATCATTTCCTCGTTATTATTCCTGTGCAATATGAGCACCAGGAGGACAGGTCTATGTAAATGCAAATCAATGTTCTGCTCAATCTTCCAATCAGCAGGGCTGTTCTTTATACATACCCTTTGTACAGTGGATTAAATCATCAGCTTTATATTCCCTTTATTCCCACATGGAGTTTATTGCTGTCTCCCGCTGACGGGCAATGGTCTCCCATGGGTGTCCTTACTTTTACATAGGGAGCTTTCACATGTTGGTTACTCTTGTTACTGGAGCAACAACTCACTGCTCCTTCCCTAACCCTAAGGATAGAACTACACAAGCGATTTTACCTGCGATATCATTCGTTCCGACGTGTTGAGATGAATCACAGGCGTCACGTCGGATTCGCTGAATGTAAGTTAAGTAATAGGAATGTCGGACATTGTCGCTGTGTGTATCTGACACAACACAACTGCCGGATAAAGACACAACATGTAGCGTTCGCATCCAACAGTTGGTGGTGTCAGATACACACAGCGACAATGTCCGACATTCCTATTAATTAACTTAGATTCGGCGCATCCGACGTGACGCCTGTGATTTTGAATGATTTAGATTGTAAAGTCTCTTGTGCAATTCTACCCTAAATGTCTTTCCTTGAGGTTTAACTCTAACATTCCCTTCCCCAATCGAGTTACCCATAGTCTCTGGACTATCTGCAGCTCACTAATATCCTTCTTAGGAACTAGAGCCGAAAACTGCCCCCCCCGCCCTTACTCCAGGTGAGGCCTTACTAGTCCTCTGTTACTGACCTGCACTGTCACCATTCTAATGCTCTGCAGAGGTTCTGATTGGTTGGTCACCCTGTGCCTGTCAAGATCCTAATGCTCTGATTGGCTGCTGTCTCTTGCCTCATGGAGGAGACACTGAGGGTCATTTATCAACACTGGGCAAATTTGCCCATGGTTAGTAACCCATGGCAACCAATCAGATTGCTGCATTCATTGTCCTACTTGCAGCTGGCTTCAAAAAGCTATTCACTGATTGGTTGCTATAGGTAACTGCCCATGGGCAAATTTGCTCAGTGTTAATAAATGAGCCCCACAGTGTCCTGTCCCAGAGGGGGTCATTATTATAATTAGAGACCAGAGGACAGTGATGAGTGGGTAGTTATCAAGTTAATTGACCCCCAAAGGGTTGTTACCCTGTAATCTGTGAGTTCCAATGCAGCAAATGTCACTATTTACACTGGGCTCCAAAATACGACTCCCCCTGCAGGACCTGCGTCTTATTTCATCATTTATTGTTGCAAAAAAACTTCTGTACAGAAATCAAATCTTTCCTTATAAATGTCACTTCATCTGAATATGATCAGCAGAGGGGTTTTATATTGTGTCTGTCCCTTTCTCTGCACTGCTGCTTCTGACTCCTGATACAACTTCCCAATATCCATTCATTCCTCATTCTCACTGGGTTTATAGTTCTGTGTAACTGTCATTGTGTCTGTCCCTTTCTCTTCTCTGCACTGCTGCTTCTGACTCCTGATACAACTTCCCAATATCCATTCATTCCTCATTCTCACTGGGTTTATAGTTCTGTGTAACTGTCATTGTGTCTGTCCCTTTCTCTTCTCTGCACTGCTGCTTCTGACACCTGATACAACTTCCCAATATCCATTCATTCCTCATTCTCTTCTCTGCACTGCTGCTTCTGACTCCTGATACAACTTCCCAATATCCATTCATTCCTCATTCTCACTGGGTTTATAGTTCTGTGTAACTGTCATTGTGTCTGTCCCTTTCTCTGCACTGCTGTTTCTGACTCCTGATACAACTTCCCAATATCCATTCATTCCTCATTCTCACTGGGTTTATAGTTCTGTGTAACTGTCATTGTGTCTGTCCCTTTCTCTGCACTGCTGCTTCTGACTCCTGATACAACTTCCCAATATCCATTCATTCCTCATTCTCACTGGGTTTATAGTTCTGTGTAACTGTCATTGTGTCTGTCCCTTTCTCTGCACTGCTGCCTCTGACTCCTGATACAACTTCCCAATATCCATTCATTCCTCATTCTCACTGGGTTTATAGTTCTGTGTAACTGTCATTGTGTCTGTCCCTTCGTTAGTTCTAGGAAGTCTTATTAGGGTTCTTAGGAAAGCCCAATATATATGTAAGAGGTGGTACCTGCAGGTCAGAGAAGGTGTAGGCCAACAGGCGAGTGATCTGGTTCCCTGCGAGGTACAGAACCCGGAGGTGATCCAGTCCTTTGAAGATGCTGCTGTTGATGAGGTGGATCCGGTTTCCATTAAGGGCCAGTTCTAGCAGGTGCTGCTGGGATATGAAGGCTCCAGGTTCCAGGGCAGAGATAGTGTTGTTCTGTAGGTAGAGGTACTGGAGGCCCGGGAGATGGGACAGGTCCTGCTGTTGGATCTGGCTGATGACATTGTCCTGTAGAAACACCGTCTGTGGGCAGAGAGGGGGGCACTGGAATTAACCCTGTGCCAGTCTGTGGGGCTACAGACTAATGAGGAGTGGGGGTGCTTGTGCCAGGGGATAATGGGATTTACAATTTAGTGAATGGCTGCGCCTCGGGCATGAATTGCAATAAACCAACTCCTCGTTCCCAGGAATTAGCAGTTTAGCCGAGTGCCGTAATGAGGGACATTTGTCAGACCCAGTAAAGTGAGTCGGACACAGAGGTTCCACGTGGGCCATAAATATAAATAATGGGCTTTATCTGTTTCTGGGAGCAGAGCGGATTCACTTTAATCCCTAATAACTCCGGCACCTTCTCTTTGTATTGACATGTTCCGTTTTGTCTCTGAGTAGTGAGACCCCAGCAACGATATAGATCAGGGCTGAGTAGCACCGGCCTATTGTGCATGACTTTCATCTGACCCACCCGTGGCTTATTTACTAATATACTAATAATAAGTCCATGGATCAGACAAGGAATAACTGGAGTAAGTTAATGACATAAGAATCAGTAGATTGAGAAATGCTGATCACATGGATCAATGGCAGAGTATCTGACCCCCACACTCAGATAGGCTGGGCCCCCTCTGCTCATAGAAGGAAAATGGGGGCATCAGACAGTGAGGGGGGGCAGGAGACAGGAGCCAATCCCGTACCTGAGTGGAAGGCTGGACACTGGAGGGAACACTCATCAGTTGTTTGGAGCCGCACTCCACCGTCAGGCTGTAACAGCGACACTCGGCCGGGCAGCTTTGGGTCCCCGGGGCCAGGAACACAAGGAGGGAACAGGTGATGAAGAGGAGGATGGAGCTTACTGAGTCCATGTTACAGCCGCTGTCAGGAGCAAAAGAGAAACATTAGACACGTGGAAACCCCAAGTGAAAAAGACACCCCCAAACACAACTTCACAGGGAACTCTCATAAACCTGCAGATAAATCACATGACACAAGTGATCGCCCAATGAGAATCTCATATAATCCCACAGATCCCCCAATGGGCAAATCACACAACACCGGCCTCTTGTGCTGAACTAGATTGTTGAATACTCCCTGTGGTAGAGGGTGAGAGTTGCAGTTCAACATTTGGAGGGCCACAGACTGAACATCCCTGATGTATATAATAAAAGCATGTGACAATTCTTACCCAAAATATCTATACAATATAACTGTAATTCCTTTCTTGAGTAACTCCCACAACTCTCAGAGTCAGGAATACTTTGCCTTTATCAGGATGAGCTGCGGGTCCTGGTTCTGTGCGGAGGAACCGGCTCCTCTGGGTTCTGTAACTTCACATTCTCTTTTATTTCCTCTACAATTTATATGGTGAGTCTCATGGGCAGGGTGTGCTGGGTCCGTCGCTCCCTATAGTTACACCCCTGCTCCTGGTTACAATACAGATTTTTGTTAAGAGGGTGTAGAACTGGCAGTGAGGCTGTAGCCAAGTGACAGTCAAAGAGTGGGAAGTGACAGTAGCAGAGATCATAACTTAGTTACATAGTTACACAGTTACATAGTTTCATCAGGTTGAAAATAGACAAAGTCCATCAAGTCCCACCCCTCCAAATGAAACCCCGCCCCATACACACACCCCTCCCTACTGTCACATAAATGATATATACCCATATCTATACTAACTATAGAGTTTAGTATCACAATAGCCTTTGTATTATGTCTGTCCAAGAAATCATCCAAGTCCCTCTTATAGTCATTAACTGAATCATCACCCGGCAGTGCATTCCCCAACCTCACTGTCCTCACTGTGATGAACCCCCTACTCTGTTCCTTTAAATGAAACTTCTTTTCCTCTAGTCTGAAGGGGAGGGGCCTCTGGTACGTGATTCTCTTTATGGGTAAAAAGGTCCCCTGCTATTTGTCTATAATGTCCTCTAATGTACTTGTAAAGTCTAATCATGTCCCCTCACAAGCGCCTTTTTTCCCCCACAGAAAACAACCCCAACCTTGTCAGTCTCCCCTCATAATTTAACTCTTCCCTCCCTCTAACCAGTTTAGTTGCACTTAGTCTCTGCACTCTCTCCAGCTCATTTATATCCCTCTTAAGGACTGGAGTCCAAAACTGCCCCCATACTCCAGATGAGGCCTTACCAGGGACCTATAAAGAGACACAATTAGGTTTCATCCCTTGAGTTAATGCCCTTTTTTATACAAGAACTTTATTTGCTTTAGTAGCCACAGAATGACACTGCCCAGAATTAGACAACTTGTTATCTACAAAGACCCCAAGATCCTTCTCATTTAAGGAAACTCCCAACACACTGCCATTTAGTGTAGAACTTGCATTTATATTATTTTTGCCAAAGTGCATAACCTGCATTTATCAACATTGAAGCTCATTTTCCAGTTTGCTGCCCAGTTTTCCAGTTTAGACAAATCACTGTGCAAAGTGGCAGCATCCTGCATGGAACCTATAGTTCTGCACAATTTAGTCTCATCTGCACAAATAGAAACAGTACTTTCAATGGCCACCTCCAGGTCATTAATAAACAAGTTGAAAAGCAAGGGACCTAGTACAGAGCCCTGCGGTACTCCACTAACAACACTGGTCCAATTAGAAAATGTTCCATTTACCAGCACTCTTTGTAGTCTATCTTTTAGCCAGTTCTCTATCCAGGTACAAATACTATGTTCCAGGCCAACATTCCTTCATTTAACCAGTAACCTTTTGTGTGGCACTGTATCAAATGCTTTAGCAAAGTCTAAGTAAATCACATCCACTGCCATCCCAGAATCAAGGTCTCTACTTACCTTCTCATAAAAAGAAATGAAGTTAGTCTGGCAAGATCTATTATGCATAAAACCATGCTGGAACATACTCATAGTATTATGATTTGCTATGAAGTCCAGTATCTTATGCTTAATTAACCCTTTGAAAAGCTTTCCTACCACTGACGTCAGACTAACTGGCCTATAGTTTTGAGGCTGAGAACGGGATCCTTTTTTGAATAGAGGCACCACATTAGCAATTCGCCAGTCTCTCGGCACTATGCCAGATCTCATCAACCAGCTGACCCCCCTCTGATAGTAAGGGTCCCACCCCTTCCTGCTTCATTTTTTTACTATTAACATATTTAAAAAATAATTTTGGATTTTTTTACTGCTTGCTGCAATATCCTTTTCTATAGCAATTTTAGCTTGCCTTATAGCTTCTTTGCATGATTTATTGGCCTCCTTGTACCTTATAAATGATTCGGCTGTACCAGCTAACTTGAAAGCCTTAAAAGCAGGTCTTTTCTTACCCACCTCAACACCAACACTTCTATTGAACCAAAAAGGTTTTGCTTTGTGGCACTGCCGTTCCTTGCTTACAAGGGGAATATAGTGACAAGTAGATTTATTAAGCAGCATTTTAAAGATTTCCCAATAAGAGGGTGAAAAAGTGTTAGCGGATCCATAACTGACAGTTAGAGTGCAACTGGCAGCAGGTTAGTGGGTAACTCTAGCAGACTGGTCCTTACTAGTGCTGGTGTTGCTGAAACTGGAGCAGGAATATGTGCAGGTTGCACCCCAGTGAGTATCTATTACTATTAGTGGGGGTACTGCAGTACTTAATACCCAGGGGTCCCTGTTACTGTGCTACTTCCCCCGGCAGAGCTTATTGTGCTTAATAGGGACATTTACCTGTATTATTCCCTTTGCCCCCTACTCTTATCTTCAGCTGCAGGTCCCACCCTGGGCAGGGCAAATTGTATTTAATATATTTTACCTACAGGATTCAGCCAGGTTGTTGGGAGTCCCAGAAGCCTCTGCAGACTCAGACTGGGCAGAGATGGGGCAACACAGAAGGCCCCCAAGGCAAGTCCCTGGCATGCCCCCCCCCACTGCTGCCCCCCCCTCAGCTTCAACTCACACCCATCACTCATTGGTTAACTGGTTATATTTATAAATATGTATCTGCCTGTGTGACGCCTGCTCCTTTGTGGGGGGAGTCAGACGCAATGAACAAAGCGTTAGCTCTACAGAAGCCTCATGAGCCCCTCGGGGTGTGTCTGTAGCTTTGCCCAGTCTGGGGTGCCACGCTGTCTCTCTCATGGTGCACAAAGTGCAGCCCTACTGCTCAAAATATTAATCCCATATTAGCACAGGCAGGAAGCCTACAAATCCCATAATGCACAGCTGCTCATCAATCAGCAGAGCCATCATTGGCTATTCCTGCAATTACTGAGCCAATTCTATCTGTGTGAATATCATGATCAATCTATACAACATACACAGTGCTACGCAATATGTTGGTGCTATATAAATACACGTTAATAATAATAATATACAATATAGCGCAGATACTGTGTATATTCCACGATATTAACCCTTCACATTCACAGCCTCACACACTCCAGGGGTCTCGTGATGCCTCCAGCTGAGCTCCCAGTTTAGACCAGTATCGACCCAGGCACCCAGTTATGTTATATGGAAATGCAGCCTTGGGGCACTTTATTCTGAGAGCAAAACAGAGAGAGAAACATCACAACTGGGTTTGAGAATAAACAGGGGGGTAAAAAAAGTAATTTGATTGTGTGATTAAGGGGCTATTCTGAAGCACACTATGTGAACTACAACTCCCAGAATGCCCTTATCCACATGGCCCACTTAAATGCTAAACAGTGTCACACATTTGGGTTCCCAGATACCGCTCAGTAGAATCATTTCCAATTAATATATAATTAACAATAAGCGGATTTCCCTCTTTTGTGCTTTTGTCCATTGGGATGTCACAGTCAATCCAACAGTGTTGCTAGGGACACTACCCCCTAGTAACCAAACAGCCATGGGAACTGGGAAGGTAAAGATGAAAAATCAAACAAACCAGGAATGATGGTCTGGGGCACTAGAACCCCCTCCCCATGGCTACCGGAGTCTCTTGAAGCGGAGGAGGAGGAGGAGGAGGAGGAGGAGGAGGAGGAGGAATCAATTATTTCCAATAGGAGATTTTCTCATTGAGTCTCTCACTGTGACATCTGGACTCAGTGGGCCAAGACTAACAACCCCATTGTACTAATGGCTCATTATTCCTGCCAGTCATTTGCCAAGTTTAGATTCTCCTCCATCCCAGAGAGGCTCCGTCACTTTCCCCCCTCCTGTGCCAGACAGACAATGAGCCCAATGTGGGGTGGGGAGAGGCCAGGCCCGGACTGGTTAATTGGGAATAATCAATAGAATAAGCTATGTGCTGTTTTGCCTTTATTCTGCATTATTGTGGTCATAATGTATTAATATATATGTACTACAGTATATATGTATAATACAGGCACATCTGCCTTTCATTGCGCATTATCAATATTGATTGCATTTTACTCACATCTGATTTATACTAATTATACTATACTATACTATACTAATTAGGTGGTGGGGTTCAGCATCTATATGAGAGGGATCCCTTCCCCCACTTGCAATACCTCTTGATTTTAAATTGGTTTTAATTTGCACATTTTGGCATGAAATATTGCCTTTATCTTTATGATTTGACTATTTCTAATACTGTGCTACTCGGGGGCTTATGATTGGAGACTAAGTCCCATGACTTGTACATATGTTAATTGGTATCTCAGCCAGAGCTGCTATAGAGCAGTAATAAGAGGCACCAAAACAGTTCAGCAACACTGTTACTTGCCCCATTTAGGGACAGGCGAGGGGGGGGGGGGTATTACTGATTTATCCCTATAGGATGACAATTGAATTCCACTCGTTCATAAATTCTTTCAATCTTTAAGGCTCATCAACAGTTGCTGGAGAAGCCACCTCCACTTAGTATCATAGATGAAATAGAGACTGGAGAGCCTTTCCATGTAGTCTGAATTTCTTTATTGAAGCCCTACATCCGTAACATGCAACACAACATGCAACACAACATGCAACACAACATGCAACACAACATGCAACACAACATGCAACACAACATGCAACACAACATGCAACACAACATGCAACACAACATGCACCCGAGGAAGGACCTTTGCAGTCGGAAACATGTAGGGCTTCAATCAGACTACATGGAAAGGCTCCCCGGTCCCTATAGGATGACAATATCTGTTTCTATGGAATACACAGTGTCATTGTCACACACAATATTATCATTGGCCCCCCTGGTACATTATAGGTGTCCATTATAGGGCCCCACCATGTGACTCCCTCCCTACGGGTTCCACGGGAGTCTTTGGCTTCCAGCTGTATTGGCCACTCTCTGAGCCTAAGGGCCCATTGCTTCAGTGTGAGGATTAACTGGGGAGATTTTTCTACATTTTAACCTCTGGTCTGATCTGCATGTGATTGTCAGAGTTCCCTATACCTTTTATTGCTTCTATACGGCTAAGCTTGGGGCCCCAGTATTGTTCCCTCATGAGAATGAGAATTGGATCAGAACAACATTTTGCCTGTGACTTTTCTTGGGACGGACCCAACTCCATGTGACATAAGAATACAACATTGAGCGGGGGGGGGGGGTATGGGGCCCCTCAGGAGACCAGGTCCAAAGGTTCTTTCTATAAACAATTGACTCCCTCTGCACTCGCTCTCTCCTCTCTTCATTCTTTATTTTCCTCTTTTCTGTCTCTGCTTCTCCCCCATTTACTCTCCTTCATTCTCTTCTCACCAGTTCTCCTCCAGTTCTTGATTCTTTCAGTGGGAAGTAATGGGCCAGTGACACGGCCCCCAATGCTGCTTATGTGGCCAGTGGAGATTTCCCTGGGCTCATCCAGTCCTTGTACTTTAAGGTTTGGAATCAAAGGTCTGTTCTTTGCACTAAACTGGGGCAATGGGCAAAACCTGGCAAAGCACACGGGTAACCTGGGCACATAGTGTCGCTATAAAGAGACTTTATTTCCCCTGGTTACACTGCAGAAGAGACTGATATGGGGACCATCCAGAGTTTATATATATATATATATTTACATACAGTGTCTGTAAACTCTGCCTCCTTTGACTGATCACATTTTATTTCCAATTTGATTGTGGCAGATGCTCCACAGACAGCAGAGCGACATACTGTAGCCCTGGCATGGGGGGGGGGGCCAAACGTTGCAATGGTTATTTACACTGAGGGGCCCCATGAAGCCTGGACCTACCTGTATAACACTGGTAAAGTTTATAAGGAACATAATCAGATTAGAGGGGAGAGGGGAGACAGACGATGGCCCCAATAAAGTGCCAATACCCTGGCACAGATTCTGCTCAGCACTTGGCAGCCCCTTTATACTCCCTGCCATACTCCAAGTAGCACGGCCACGACCATTACCTGCCACAGGACTGAAGATGTGATTGAACCAGACTGGACCCAACTGCGAATTATTTATAAATGACTTGTGTGTATGGAATTTATAGCCAGGGCCCCACATTACTGAGTCCCATTGACTTCCTAATCCCCCAGGAGTCACAGCTTCTGCCCCCAATTGACATATCCCTGTATGAGGGGAGCCACCATACAATTGCCAGTATTATTCCCAATATTATTCCCAGTACTATTTCCAACATTATTCCCCGTATTATTGCCAGTAGTATTCCCAATATTATTCCAAGTATTATTGCCAGTAGTATTCCCAATATTATTCGCAGTATTATTGCCAGAAGTATTCCCAATATTATTTGCAGTATTATTCCCGATATTATTCCCAGTATTATTCCCAGTGTTATTCCCTGTATTATTCCCAATATTATTCCCTGTATTATTCCCAGTAGTATTCCCAGTATTATTGCCAGTATTATTCCCAATATTATTCCCAATATTATTCCTGATATTATTCCCAGTATTATTCCCAGTGTTATTCCCAGTGTTATTCCTGATATTATTCCCAGTATTATTCCCAATATTATTCCCAGTGTTATTCCCTGTATTATTCCCAATATTATTCCCTGTATTATTCCCAGTAGTATTCCCAATATTATTGGCAGTATTATTGCCAGTATTATTCCCAATATTATTCTCAGTATTATTCCCGATATTATTCCCAGTATTATTCCCAGTGTTATTCCCTGTATTATTCCCAATATTATTCCCTGTAGTATTCCCAATATTATTCCCAGTATTATTCCTGATATTATTCCCAGTGCTATTCCCTGTATCATTCCCTGTATTATTCCCAATATTATTCCCAGTGTTATTTCCAGTGTTATTCCCAGTATTATTCCCAGTAGTATTCCCAGTAGTATTCCCAATATTATTCCCAGTATTATTGCCAGTATTATTCCCAGTGTTATTCCCTGTATTATTCCCAATATTAATCCCTGTATTATTCCCAGTAGTATTCCCAATATTATTGCCAGTATTATTCCTGATATTATTGCCAGTATTATTCCCTGTATTATTCCCAGTATTATTCCCAATATTATTTCCAGTGTTATTTCCAGTGTTATTCCCAGTATTATTCCCAGTATTATTTCCAGTATTATTCCCAATATTATTTCCAGTGTTATTTCCAGTGTTATTCCCAGTATTATTCCCAGTATTATTTCCAGTATTATTCCCAGTATTATTTCCAATATTTTCCCAATATTATTCCCAGTGTTGTTCCCAGTATTATTCCCAATATACTTCCCAGTATTTTGCCCACATTACAGGCTGCTTTCTACATATGATGGAAGGCCAGTGCTCATGTAGAACATATCTATATATAATGGTGTTATGAATATAGTGTTTAGTGCCCCATCCAGGCTCCCTGTGACCCTGTAAGTCCTGGGCCATTTATTGCCCACGAGCAGCCGGACATTGTCATTTATAGACATCTGAGCCCCCAACAGACTAGATTTGTCCCTCTCTCCTCTTTATATTGACTGGTAACAGCAGATGATTGTGTCAGTGCCTGGGGGTCTGTGAGGGTCCAGTAAGAGGGTCGGCCCATTGGTCACTATACATTACACAGTGACATTGAGATTCTCCTCCACTTTATTCTGCTCCCCATGTTCCCGGCTCTGCTCCTCTGTATCTCACTCTTAAATGAAAGGGATTTAATTTGGGCTCCCCCTGAATCTTATTAGGGACGGCTATGGGGGCGCAGAGCCTCACTGAGAGACACACACACAGTCCCTGGTGTTTATTTTCATTAAAATGGATTTCATTACTCAACATTTACATGACAATCACCTGAACTTCAGCTTCTGCTGGAACTGACACTTCATCCACTTTCAACAAAGAGATGAGAGAACATTTTATATTCAAGTCCCCAAACCCTATTCCCTTTATCCCCAATTCCTCCTCTTCTATTGCCCCTGCCCTCTCCTCTGCCCCTGGTGCTGAATTCTATACAACTGAGTCTTGTCCCTGGGTGGGGGGTGAATACAAAGGGTTACTGAGCATTGGAATATTCTGGAGCAGGTTAAATGAAGGAAACATGATGTTGTTTTGTATATTCCTCTCTATTATGTATTTCTTATTAATTAGCCAGACTCCGCCCTCCCTAATTCTACTGGTGACACAATATAACA